>JAQNCA010000029.1:23579649-23595004 GCA_029783725.1 Acanthurus tractus | reverse complement strand
GCGGAGTCACGTGCAAGCTAATGGCGGCGCCCAGGACAAGATTTCTGATTTCACTTTTGCTCAGGCAGAAACCAACGGGTGACGTCAGCGGGTCGGCTGAGAGCCAGTTATCCATTACAGGAAGAAGAGCAGCACAAAGGCTGCGAACGACAAGAACACTCAGCCCCGTTTCACCGCCTGCACGAGTCATCCGGCTCGACGAGCTCACACTTCACACACCTGAGCGTGTTTGAATGCTGACGTGTGTGTGTGAGAGTGTGTGTGTGAGAGTGTGTGTGTGAGAGAGAGTGAGAAGACACAGCATGGGAAATGAGTTTGTGATCAAGAGCATGTGTGAGCTGGAAGGAAATAAAAAAAAAAAGAGGCAGAGAGAAAGAAAACACAGAGAGCATGAGAAATGGGTTTTTGTTTAAAGGAATTTTTAAATGTGTGTGTGTGTGTGTGTGTGTGTGTGTGTTTGAGAGGAAGAAGGGTTTTCAGTGTTTGCGTCCGGAGGGAAAAAAAAGGCTGATGAGTTGATTGAGAGATCAAAGGTGGAGCAGCCGGTGATGCTCGGGGAAGCTGCAGCCTCTGTTCGAGCTCAAAACACCACAGCAGGAAGCCGAGAGAGGAGATCCACGTCGTCTCTCTGTTTCTGCATCACATCCGTCTTTCCCTCCATAGAAAACTGATCCGTGCGCTCGCGATGGAGCCTTTTCGTTTGGTTATTTACGACAGGATGTGGCGACGCCGCGGTGTGATGTTTGAGATCCAACGCAGAGCTGATGTTTGTTGGTCCTCGACTGGAGAAAACGTCGTAACTGTCCTAATAAACGGGACAGATGTGTTGTATTTCTGATTTGTCACGTTCTCCTCGAGCTTGTGCGGGTCTCAGCGGTCTGCCTCGTCTGCCAGCTCATGATGCAGCAAAAATAATATGTGTGCAGAGTTTATTAGCATTTTTTTAAAATGGTAACTGGATTTCCTGCTGGTTAACTGCAGATTACTTACACAAAAATGTTAAATGTGTCACATTTCTTCATTGATGATTCATTTTCTTAAATGATGCACAAAACTTCTGTCGAGTATTTTTTTTAAAATCAGTACAAACAAATTTATTGCATGTTAGTAAGTTGTTAATAACTTTTTTTTACCATAGTTTTATAAATATTATAATTTAAATCTAAATTTAAGCGCTTTGTGATGTTACGGCTTCTTTAAAGCATCAGTTTCTGAACCAAACTAACAAGTCAAATTATTACAAAGGATGCTTCAGTCCCAGATTTGAGGACGTCGAGGTCTTTCTCACCTTTAACTCTTGTGTTTCATCTCTTTGTCTTCTGGACTGCAGAGCAGCTGAAAGGGCCTCTGGAGGAATATGTGAACAAGCGCTACCCCGGCCTGGTGAAGATCGTCAGGAACCAGAAGAGAGAGGGGCTGATCCGAGCCAGGATCGAGGGCTGGAAGGTGGCCACGGCCGAGGTGACGGGCTTCTTCGACGCCCACGTGGAGTTCACGCCGTCCTGGTGAGTGACTCTGCCGCTGAGCTGCTCTTTCAAACAGATGTCGACCGCAGTGAAAACAAACCAGAAAACATCCCAAGTTTGTGTTTTATCTCCTCGAGCAGAAATAATTTCACTTGGACACATTTTTTAAACATTGGAGCCAGATATTGTAAAGTTGTTGTGCACGGATGGATTCAAAATACTTGTGAGAGCTACGGCTTTTACCTGCACAACGGGAACGCGCTCTGACGTTTCTGATTGCACCTTGTGAATCCCAAGTAATGATAACAGCAATAACAATAACAATAAAGGACTTTATGGATCACTTTTAAAAGAAAGTTACAGAGCGCTTTACAGAATCATGAAAGGGAAGGACGGAGGACTGCAGAGTCAGCATAAAACAAACACACAAAAAGCAATTTCACACCTGAGAAGTTTTAAGATAAGGCGGGAAAGGAGAAGGATGGAGCGCGATCGGGATTAAAAGATACGGCGGGACATACAGCTCGTCAAATACTAAACAAAACATAAAGCAGGCGGTGAAACGGGACGTCGTTCACGAGCCCGTCCACAAAAAATAAAAAACGTCTCGGTGAATCTTTCAAGAGATGAAACTGATTCGACCTGAACATAAACACTCGACTGCCTGCAACGTTTCCGCCTCATCCCGCCGACACCTTTCTTTTTGTAGGTCTCCTGTTCATCTTTCAGCTCGGTGTGTGTTTCCGAGTATGTACACAACCCAGTTCACTCAACATAAATAGACACATGCCCTCCGGAGCGGCACCGAGCCGAATCAAATGGAATCCGTAACAAAGTTGGTACAACATGAGGGACTTTCTAAACCGATTGAAGTGGGCGAGAGAGAGGAGACGTTAAGAGAAACTGTGTGTGTGTGTGTGTGTGTGTGTGTGTGTGTGTGTGTGTGTCAGGGCCGAGCCGGTTCTGGCCAGGATAAAGGAGGACCACAAGAGGATTATTCTCCCCTCCATCGATAACATCAAGCACGACACGTTCGAGGTGGAGCGTTACGAGAACTCGGGCCACGGCTACAACTGGGAGCTGTGGTGCATGTACATCAATCCGCCCAAACAGTGGTGGGACGAGGGCGACATCTCTGCTCCCATCAGGCGAGTCGGCCTCATCCGCACAAACACACACACACACACACACCGACATGAAGCCGCTCACAAACACACACACACACACACACCGACATGAAGCAACAGGGCAGCAGTGGACGTAGCTGACGTAGCTTTGTGAGCTAAAAAAAGAACAAGTGATCGTGTCACATTTCCATGGATGCAGATTCAGTTCTGTGTTTGCAAATGCAAATTCACATCTGTATCTTTATCAGTTTGGGTTTTAAACACCAGTTATTCTGGGAGAATCATTCTTTACCCTGGTTTCGTCTCCTCACATTATTAAAAATTCCTCCTGGAAGAAGTGAGGAAGAAATAAGAGGAAGACAAGCTGCTGCTTAAATACCAAACTCCCAATCAAAGTAACTAAATAAAAAAAAACCGTACAAAATGTGATGTTTATAATCTGATTTTAGCAGTAAATTTGTGTTAAATAGGTTTTTTCTTCTATTTATAAAGTCAAAATAAACGGATAAATTACCAGATTTCTAAAAATGGCAATTAAAACACATGCCCCAAATCTAAACGTGCACAAAAAGGTTTAGATATAAAACATTTGCATGTAAGCTGCATTCACAAGCGTTCAGATTTACATCCACTAAGCCACACACAGACACAAACACACACACTTTGCTTTTTTTGCTCTTTTTATGACACTGTTTTGTTTTCCAGGACTCCCGCCATGATCGGCTGCTCCTTCGTCGCCAACCGCGACTACTTCGGCGAACTCGGCCTGCTCGACTCGGGCATGGACGTCTACGGGGGGGAGAACATCGAACTGGGCATCAGGGTTTGTGTGTCACCCAGTTTCCTCTCGTTCCCGCTGCCTCCTCACCCCTGTAGGTTTAAGTGGAGCAGTGGCCACCGTAGCGTGGCACGGCTGATAAATGAGGCCCCATTAGGAGTCCTGGAGGACCGGTCCTGTGTGTGTGTGCAGCGTACAGCAGGCCAATGGAGATAAATAGGTCACAAAGAGCAGGAAGGTTGGGGAGTTGGTGGCTGTATTATCTTGAGAGATGGCCAGGCTTTTTTTTTTTTTTTCCTCTGCAGGGTTGTTGTTGGACAAGCAGACATTTGCCACATCTGTCTGTCTGTCTGTCTGTCTGTCGGTGTGTGATCAGCATGTTACGACACTGTTGACCATTAGAGTATTAAAGTGAGACTTTCAACCTGTTTTGAATCAAATATTTAGGATTAACATCAAATCAAATAACTCTGTGATGTGGAAAGTGTCCTTATCATGAGATTAGTACCTGAATCTGCATTGAAAATTTTAGGATTAAAGGTACTTTCAGCTTTTTATTTGGTTTTATGGCACATTTGATGTGGTACTCTGGTCACTTCTGGCTCCAGACAAACTAAGATGGAGATGATGAAGATGACTGTAATTCCAAACTCAAAGCTTCAGTACATTTGTCTAAAAAACATGGATTCACATCTGTGCACCTTTGCGAGCTGCCATGCTCCAAACAGTACGCAGGCAGAGAATAGAAAACATCTGGAGAAGGAAGTGTGACATTTTAAGCAAAACATGACCTGGTGGAGACCAAACCAGAGCTGAAAGAGGCCGAACACAGGACTCATGTTGCTCCGTATCAGCTGTTAACCATCATTCACTTTAAAACATGGGGGGCATCTTTATAGCTGTGTGTTTGTTCGTCTTAATTTTGTTATTTAATCTGCTCCTTAGTTGCCCAAAAATACAAAAATGCTGGCTTTGAGTCCACTTCCCTGCTCTTAAACATGTGCATCTGTGCAGGTGTGGCTGTGTGGAGGCAGCATGGAGGTGCTGCCTTGTTCCAGGGTGGCTCACATCGCCAGGATAAAGAAACCCTACCACAGCAACATCGCCTTCCACACGCGGCGCAACGCTCTGCGAGTGGCCGAGGTCTGGATGGACGAGTACAAGTCCAACGTCTACCTGGCCTGGAACATCCCCATGGAGGTGAGAGACGAGTCCTGTTTCATAGAGTGAACGTTATCACAGCGGCTGCTGATGCAAACTGCCGTGGCTTTATTTGATTTATTGCACACTGAGTTCAGTGGAAATATATATCGAGCAACACTTCCTGTTGACAGATACATTTTCGAGATGTTTTTAAAACGACAAAACTTCTATAAACTGTGATTTAGTTGAATCGTTGCAGTCCAGGAAACCAACAGACCGCAGCGACATGTTTGTTTGTGGATAAACATTCATTAACGTGGAAAAAAAGCCTCAGCAAAGCGAAGACTTCCTCTAAAGACCGGCTGTGCTCTTGCAGAACCACGGTATCGATTATGGAGACGTCTCTCAGAGGGTTGCCCTGAGGAAGAGTCTGCAGTGTAAAAGCTTCGAGTGGTACCTCGACAACGTTTACCCGGAGATGAGGAGGTACAACAACACGCTGTTCTACGGAGAGGTGAGTCAGCAGCCAGACTGACATCCAGGAGAGAGAGACCGGAAAGACCTGGACGAAATGGAAATAAGTGAACACAGATGAGAGAAAGGGAACAAAATAAATCCTTGAGGGGTTTTTAAAAAAATATCTAAACTCCAAAAAATGAGACTAGAAAACCCTCAGTGGACAAAAACCCAGCAATCTGCTGCAGCTGTGTCACTAAAATCATGTTTAATCTGCAGTCAGATCTGTTTTTTTATCTTAAACATCGTTATACATCGACAATAATACGTCAAGATTTTTTAAAAAATGCCTAAAGATTGTTTTGAGATATTGGGACTTTGTGCAGAGAATTGTGTTGATGTGCAGTTTTTAAAAACAGCTTTTTTAATTGCAGGTTCGTAACTCCAAAGTGAGCCACCTGTGTCTGGATCAGGGCATAAAGGAGAACCACACGGCCACCCTGCACCCCTGCCACGGATGGGGCCCTCAGGTGCGACGTGGACACAGAGCTCCGCCCCTCCCGACACCACTCATTAGTGTTTTCCACCGGTGACGTGATTTACAGCCGTGTGTCTCACACAGGCTCGGCTCGAATCCTCTGAGGAGAGACTCCTGTCAGGAGAAAATTATTTCGCCGTTTGCACTTTTTGAGCTGAAGTCCTGAGTCAGCCGGTGTCGGGCCCTCGGCCTCGAGGCCCGTCGGGCGGCTCTTTTTTAGCTCGTAGCGGTAAACAGGTGCCTCGGGGAGCCTCGGGTCTCGACTCCGGCTGTAAAATGCTAAAAGCTTAGCAAAGCTAAAAATAACTCTTAATAACAACTCTGAAAGAGAGTGCAGGACGATGTCACCCCATCTCTCAGGAAGATGCACTTCAGCTTTATTTTTAAAATTTTCCATCTGAAAAAACAAACACGCCTTCGTTGTTTTGGGTGAAACAGTTTCTCACCTGCAGTTTTTGCAGGTAACTGCAGCACAAAGTGTCTGAAGAAGCGGCAGTGACCCCTACAGACCATAAGAGGGACTTTTTTAGTATTTTTAAGCCCTAAATATACAGACAACACCTGGTTTATGCACAGCAGAGACACGACTCTCTGCTCTAACGTCTCTGTGTCAGCGTTACATCAGAGGGGAGAGGTTCATTTAACTGTCCTGCTTTGACTTTTGAAGACTGAAGCACAAATCAAAGCTTCATCTGGCTGCTAACAACACTTTCATTGTTGTGCTCTTCTCTTCTAAGTGAGAAACTGCAGCTCAGGCTCTTCACTCAGAGCTTCAGGAACATCCATCTGATCAGATTTAGCTTTTGAGACACATTTCTCAAACCTCAGAAGTTACAGAAGCAGATGATTGTCATCACATTTGTTATTGTTCAGCTTTGATGAAACGATTACGCGCTCAGGTTTCACCACCTAATGCAGACTGATTCTCATTTCTGTGAGCAGAAAACTTCATGAACGTGCTTTTTTTCATGTCGGATGTCAGAAAAAAGAAACGCTTTGTGAATAAAAAAATAAAGAAGCTGGTGGAACAAAGCAAAGCAGAGAGGATGGAAACACACTTTGTGTTTTCAAGCCAGTTTGGTTTCGTTGCTCTTGAGTTTCCCCTGAGTGTCTGTAAGAAGGAACCTCCCCAGTTTTCATGGCAGACAAAATGAGAACCGGATTTGAGCAGAACTAATGTTCTGGATCTCAGAGGGTTTGAGGAATGTTGAAGATCAGTGTGATTTCGAAAGATAAGATCAGTGCAGGAAAGTCTCAGCCGCATGTGAAGCATTTTGAAGAGTGCAAAAACTTTTAAACCTCTCGGTAACATGTGGAACAACATGCAGACAAGAAGTTTCTGCCAGATTCAAAAACACATTGTGTCACAACATCTGCATGATAAAAGTTTGGGTTCCTGGAGGGAAACTGGACGGCAGTGTGAATGCATCATGTGTGCGATTTCCTTGAGGTTTCATGTCTTTGTGTGTTTTCCTGCAGTTGGGACGTTTCACCAGGGAGGGTCAGCTGTTCCTGGGCCCCCTGGGCAGCACCGGGGAGGACACCCGCTGCCTGGTGGACGATCAGCTCAGCAGCTTCCCTCAGCTCCTCAACTGCGACAAGGTGGCCATCGCGAAGCAGAAGACGTGGCATTTCTCTCAGGTGAGAAGTGGGGAAGTAAACTGTCGACTTTGTGTTTGTTCTCAAAAAAATGTCATTGCTTTTTGAGTGCTGATGTGATGTGAACTTTAGCATTAAAGGCAGAGGTGAGAACGGTCGGATGAAATGAGATTAAAAGCTGAGCGGACACAGTTTCAGAGCTGTATTTGCGCTGCAGGAAGAAGGTTCACATAGAGACCTTCTGCCACATCTGTGTTTCAGCGAAGAGTCCAGAAAAAACAAGCTGCTTTTTCCTGCAGACGTCTTGTTTACAGCAACAATCATGCTAACGTCTTAGCTTTTTTAGCTTTTGTGTCATTTGTGGTTCATCAGGTTGATGCTTTTATTTTCTTTTTTTACAATTAAAACACTCTAAGTAACACCTGAGGAGGTTAGTGAGAAACATCTGTCCACATCAGGCCCGGTTCTTGTCACTTCCTGTCACATGTAGCATCTGTTGAAGCCGATGATGGCAGAGCGCGCCCTCTCTCTCTCTCTCCTCCCGTTCCTGCAGAACGAGTCCATCATAAACCGAGCCACTGGTCGCTGTCTGGAGGTGGTGCCGGCCAACGTTTACTTCGGCCACCTGCTGGTCCTGCAGCCCTGCTCCGGCCAGAGGTGGACCATCAAGAACACCATGAAGCAGTGAAGTCAACGGGCCGACATCTCTGGGACCAGCGACACCGGAGCTCAGACGACTGAGGAGGCAGACGCTTCCCTTCGTCTCTTCAAGAACGGACTGAGATGGTTTAACAGGACGGAGCTGTGAACATCTCAGCGATCCATGTTTTTGTTTTTTGTCTTTTTACAAACTGAACATTCGACATGATGCAAGTTTAAGCATGAGGACTGTTTCTGTCTCCGTCTGAATCTGACGAACCTTTTGATGTGACGTTGCCATAAATCCTGTGTGTGTGCCACTTCTCCTCGGTGTGTTTACGGAGATTTGATCAGCCGAAACTGTGTTCTGTCTGTCCGCTGTGAGGGAAAATAAGGTTTTATCTTCATCGTCAACATGTTTCTGCATTTTTTTCATTCTGTTACCAGTTAGGTCTCTTTGTTTTTTCAGGCTTACAGCTTAAATGATGTTTTCAGTAGCAGGCGCTGATCCGAATACACTGGTGGTTTTTAAAAAGCTCCATCAGTGGTTCGACATTTGAGCTGAAGATGCCTGAAAATGAAGACATGCAAACCAACGACAGGCAGAAATTTAACAGGGATTTAAAACATAAATACCCCAAAAGTGAAGTTTGTTTTCTTCTCACAGACGCCTGGATCATGTAAATATTTATAATTTAAAGGAAAATTAACAATAAATATTACCTGTTGTATCGGGGGCCTGTTTTTTTCCCAAGTTACTGCAAATCATCAGAAACCATCTCAGAAACCAGACTGTCGAGGGCGACTGGGTTTTAACTGTCGTGGATGCGTTTGTATTTTTTAATCGTCATTTTTACTCAGAGAATTCTGTAGCACCAAACACAGGACGTATTGTAGCATGATTCTACGTACTGTACGCACACGGGGACGACGTTTCGTCGGGCCGAGACGATTTGTTCGAGCCGGGACCGCCACAGACGGCCGAGACTGGAAGGCCGGAGCCCTGAGGGACTTTTTGGAGTCTGAGAGGAGGACTGAGTCCGAAATGGAAAAGTTGCACAAGTGCATCTGTTGAGGAGATCCTGGAGGCCTTCATTGCCAAGTATTGTTAATGTATTGAGATGTATATGATGTCATATATTCAATTAATTCAGTGTTATCAGTTGGATTTTTGCCCCCAAAAATCGTCTTCCAATAAAGAACTGGTTTCCTGATTTTTTTGCATAATTTTTATTTCTGAGGAGAGATTTGCAATTTTGATTCCCTACGAGTTCTTTTTATTCAAAGTTCTGAGTCATTTTTGGTTTGTTTTTTTAAGGTTTAATGCAATTTAATTTGTATTTGCACCCAATTTTTGCTCTATTCTGTTTTTTTATACATGCCAACATTTTAGTTATGTTGTTATCAACATTTTTTTACTAACATTCTTCTTCAGTTCATAAATCCACAAATGTGAAAATGTTTTTTTCCTTTTTAGACCTAAAATAAGCTTGAGACTCTGCAAAAAAGAGCAAACATGCCGGGCAATTTTCTTTAAAACTGCTTCATCCATTTGCATATTTTTGTAAAATGTTTCCTCACACTTTGAAATCTTTTTACTCGAAATTATCTCTTAAAATAGCCCGCCGTGGCATCTGGCGCAGCTGTCGACTTCAGCTCAGCTTTTGAACACTTTAACAAACACACACATCCTTTTTTAAAAGTGCCACGCCGAAATGTAACGCAGCATCATCCGAGGCGGCCAGGTGGCCCGACGCAGATACCGCTCTATAAAAAGGGGGGGGGAAGTTATGGATTCGGTGGTGACGCAGCCGTGTGTCCTTGAACCAGAACTCCCACCGCTCGGCTCTCACGGCGCCGCTGTGGATGAAGCATCGGCTAAACGCTTCGGATGTAAATGAAACAGGAGGAGCCTGCTGGGAGCACAAGGGCCTGTTTCTAGCAGAGGGAGCTGGAGAGGAGTGCGGCTCTCGAGGACAAAGTCTGCATGCTAACACGACGCCGCCGATGAGACTGTTTAACCACAGGCCTGCTAATCTCCTCCTGGCATTAAGCAGGATTAATGCACGTCGGGTAGAATTAATCCCAGCATCAGTTATTGTTAATAACACACAGGACAGTCTGATCAAATAACCTTAATGGACTTTTTATGACACTCAGGCGATGTATAAGATAGAAATATAGCACAAAGATGCGTTTTAAATCATTTTTAACATAATTCTAGTTGATTGAAACGACTGGAACGACTTTTTAACCTTATTTTGAGAATAAAACCTCAGTTGGGTCACATTGCTGTGTCATTGTTTATGGATGATAATCAGACACAGTTTGGCCTCAGTGGAAGAATCCTGTTTCTCCCTGTGAGCAGATTACAGAGGCTGATTTAATTACAGGACACAAATAATCCAGCGTTATCACAAATGATCACATCATCATTCGCACCACATGGCGGCTGTGTTTGGTTACCTGACTGCGGTAAGTCAGAGTCTCTGCAGCAAACCCACCTGCTGTCTGCCTGCATGCGTCTATGGATGAAGAGTCTCAAACGGCAGCAGAAACATTATTATTATTGTTATTACACGACAGAAATGGTGCTGAACTGTTTCAGATTGATTATAACAGACATCAATCTGCTCTAAAACACTGCAGCTGGACTGTCAGACGTGTTATTTCAGTACAGATGTTGAATTTGGTTTGAAAATGACACATCTGCCTTTTAAAAAAGCCGAGTGGGACAAACTCGAGCATCAAATTGTGTGTTTGGCTTTAAAAAATGACATCAACTTTGCCAAAATTCCTCTGTGTGCAGCTTCATCATCTCACTGCCTCCCCCTGGTGGTCACAGTGTTGTCAAAAACAGAAATATACATTTGGAGGCCACTTCATCAGGTAAAATCTAATAATATCCCAAACATTAGATCTTTTTTTTACACATAATTTCCAGTTTTTAATTCTTGTCGGAAGTGTGTTAAAGTCTGAGATCAAAGGTAACGGTGGTGTTGTCCTGACAATTAAATGTGATGTGTTTCTAATTTTCTGCCCCCGTTTGTGCATGTAAACGTGTCATGAACATCACCGCCTCAATAACAAACATATTTACACATTTTTTTCAAAATGGCTCCTCTTTTTTAAATAAATCTACACAAACCTCCCTCCATCCCGATGAGAGCCGATGGTGTCAATGTTGTTTAGGTTTCAAATTACTCCATTTACACTGAACTGGGGTGTGAAATAGGGTGTGTGTGTGTGTGTGTGTGTGTTTTCTTCAGTCCCTCTGCTATAATAATGAGCACACAAGTTCAAAGTGAAACAAAACATGGAGCAGCATTTTAAAAAACACAGTTTTATTGCCTCAATGCTTAACTCTTTGACTTTTGTACAGATTTCAATATTTACAATTTCATAATTATTATGCCTCTAATAAATAGAACAACTTAAAGTCTTCCTCTAGTCTACATGTTTAAATATTTCACATGCAAAGTATGTATAGTGTGTGCTTGTCTAATAGATATGCCGTCTTATTAGCTATGTACAAAGTTACACAACAAAAAAAAACATGTGGGATCCCACCTCCATGCTACTGAAGAGACACTATGTGGTTCCCCTTCAAAATAAAACTCTACTTCCTGAATCGAGACATGCAACCACTCTGCAAAGGGGGACAGTCTGATTACAGCCAAGCTGTGGCCGCAGTAACTGTAACTAAAATCCCATTAAAAACAATCCTCGCTGAAAATAAACGTTGAGTTCTTGTCTAAGAACAAATAAATAAAGAAACTCTTTCCAGTTAACCACTACATGGCAGCAGTGAGTCGCTGTGAATTTGGTGGGAAATTTCCACCAAAACTGAAACAAGATTGATGGACTAAAAAAAAAAAAAAAATGTAAGCAGTGACTTTTTGAGATTTAAAAATAAAATCCAAACCAGTGCGACCTACAAGGTTTGAGAGGCTGTTTTTTTTTTTTTTTGCACAAAGTACTCGTTAATCAGTCTCCAAAAACGTTATGTTGTTAAATCACATGTGAATGAAACCTTTTACAGGTTCAAAAGTACCGTTTCTGCCATAGGCAAGAGATCTATTCCTATAAATACACTGCGTTTAAGTGTGTGTGTTCACATACGAGTGCTGCTCTTCCTGCAGTGTTGGTAGTTCAAAGTCGACCTAAAACATTTTACATAAAAACCCTCATGTTTTCGACATTTAAGATCCAGACATTGTGATTCGGATGCTGTGTGAGAGTCCTGCTGGGCATCGCGTCCTCGTCTGAGGGTGAAAAAACACATGAAACGGTGTGATGGGAGAGAACAGCGTGGACAGAGTGACCTCTTTTCTCCTCTAGATGGCGTTCTTGCACAGCTACAGCCCTCCTTGTCATTTTTATTGGACATGATGGCAGGTGCAGTGCAAAAAAAACCCAAAAAAACAGCAGGAACAGGAACATTATGGACATATTTCCACCAGAGAAGGACGGTGCGATGGAGTGTTTCCACGTGAAAACTGAGGGGAAAAGCGTCTTTTGTGTCGTCCGGTTCACCTCTGCAGAGTTCTATGGCTTTGGCAAGAGGGTTGAGAGGAAGCAGAAAGGGCCTTCACCGCCTTTTTTCTGATGTGTTTGTGATGAAGCGACCGCCTCTCTGTCTGCTGATCTCCCTCCCTGCACCTCAGGACCTCGGGAGTGAGCAGGGTGCACCGACAGTCATGCACACACACACGCACACGCACACACACGCACACACACACACACATAGATACTGTACAGCTTCAGACACGGAGACACTTCAGACGAAAGGGTTAACGGTATTTACAGGAGAGACACCGACTCGATCGCATGCACTTGATACTATGAGGAGTTTTCTGATCATGTTGAGATGAGCCGGTGCAGGAGTTCAGAGCCCAACATCAGCAGGTCAAGGTGTGTTTTTTCTGAAACGGATCCGTGCTGTGAGGAAAGTTTACAGCCCAAAGTTTCTGCAGAATTTTAAGCTTCAAAAATGACCAAAAACACAGTTGTTTCATTTCTTTATCCGCGGCCTGCCCACTTATTTCCATCGCACGGCAGGAAACTTTTCAAAACTGAAATGCTGAATATGTAAGTCACAGACTTGGTTTTTTTTTTTTTTTTTTGCTTGAGAAAGTAACTCACACGATTAAGGATTTATCAAAGAAGTTAATTAATCCATAAATAACTTTGGTTCGACAACCAACAGAAGCTACAATCCCTGGAATCTTTGCAGAAAATTGGTTGCAAAATGGATTCAAATTCACAAAATGTGCTACAGTGTGAGTCACACGGACGGATGATGATTAAAAAAAAAGAATTAAACGCTGATGAAAACAAGTATAAATCAAATGGCCTTAAGTTTTCTTTCAGATCCTCTTGTTTCATTAAAATTCCAATGCAAAACTTATCAAAACTCATAAATTAAAAAACTAATAACTATGTGAAAGGAAACGAATAAGGCACAGATTTCAAACTAACATCTTCAATTAATTACTTTTCGGAAAAATCGTTCCGAGTGGAAACGATTTGTGCAGGAAACTTTAATGGGCTTCAACTTTTCACAGCACCACGTTTTTTTTTTCTTTTTTTTCTCCATAAACTTGAATTATGGTGATTTGAAGGACAAAGAAATCCACCCTGAAACGCTTCAACACTGTTATAAAATCATCTCTGGGTGGTGATACACCGTCTGCTCTGAAAGCTCGTTCCTCCTAAATGACCAGATGAACCGGAGCTGAGTTGAAGAGCACAGAAATGTTCCGAGTATTTAAAACATCAGTGACATGTTCGTCCCTCAGGAGGCGAGAAGAAGCTTCGTTCGGCGTCGGGAACCGGCTGCCGTGCAGGTAGAAACCTGGATCACAGCCACGAGACACGAGCCTAATACATTTAGAGTAAAAGGATCAGTTCGGCTTCAGTCAGCCGGAAAAGCTCCTGCTATTTGCTCTCAATCTTTAACCTGCACAGCAGCAACAAAGCCGAGTGCAACGCCGCCTCACACTTCGTCCTCTGGGAGTTGTCATTTTCATCATTTTTGGGAAAAAACTCGGGGAAAACTCACCAACTGAGGCAGAAGAAGAAGACGAGGCAGACTGAGAGGAAGTTCAATTAAACCTCCTTGCAAAAGGACCTCTGGAGTGCATGAACACCACAGATTGATGACCCATAACAGTGTGAGAACATTGAAAGGGTGGATTTTTTTTTTCTTCCCCTCCTCTTAAATAGGACACCGAAACCTCTTCTTTGCACTCTGAACAGCGTCCAGGAGAAAAAGAAGAGAGATCCAGACTCTCAGAGCTCAAACACAAGCCTGGAGTTGCCATTTTTACAATTTCGCTCGCTCGCTCGCTCGGTTTGTCGGGCTGATGAACTGATGCCAGCACCTCATACCAGCCCTCAGACGCAGCAGGTTAAAAATAGAAAGTCGGGGGAAGCTGAAGTATCGTAGCACCATGAGAGCTCCAGGAGCTGCGGATCCTTCGTCCTTTCGGGAATCGAGGACATTTGCCCCCCCCACCCCCACCACCCCACCAAGTTTCCTGTCTTCCCTCTCGGGGCCCAAAACTTCAGCCCTGGTTGCTCGTCAGACTCCTGGTGGGTGACACATCTGCAGACACAGACGTCACATCTGGCCTGCTGGAAAAAAAGCGCTGAACTCGTGCACTCAATGTTTTTTTTTTTTTTAAATCAATTTTTTGTTTTTATAACATTTTTTTTTTCATAATTGCATCAGGGAAACAGACAGGACGGAGTGTGATGTGTAATGTCAGCCCTTGAGTGTCCCTGTCAGAGTAAAGGGGGAGGAGTCCTGCGTGACTCCCCATGCTGGCTTCACGGTTTTCTTATTGGACGTCGCGTGGTGAGGTGCCACTTGTTCGCAAAATTAAAAAAAAAAAAAGAAGAAGAATTTCAAAAAAATTGATTTTTTTGTCGATGTTTTTTTTTTTTTTTTTTGTCCGGTGTTATTCGTCGGAGTTCTGTTCCCGTCAGCAGGGATGTGACCTCACCCACTGGCATGCACATGCAGGCTGGCCTCGCTCCCCGCTCACAGAGCTACTCCATGCCGTTCCGCAACATCTGATTGGCGGCGATGAGCATGACGCTGATGATGAATGCCATAGCGAAGGCGCAGATGAGGCTCTTCCTCACGCACGTCTGACGGTTCTTCTTCGAAGGGTGAACTGAGGAGGAGAACCAACAGGAGAGACGCATTAATGAGAGAAAAGTGTCAGTTTTTAAAAGGATGACGGCGCTTCTGTTTGTGACACGTCTTTGAATTTGTCATTTCCTGCACTCGCAGAGAGACAAACATGTTGCTTTGACACCGAGCACATTCGCAGTGTTTTCTCAGACTGTGTGTGTGTGTGTGTGTGTGTGTGTGTGTGTGTTTACTCCTTTAGTTCACCGGTCAACTGCTCCCCTGCAGAGGAGAATACAAGCGTTGCCATTCAAGCTTAAATCACACAAAGTAACTGCGCTTCGATGCCTTCAAATGCAGGTTTTGCTTTTCTGTCTGCAGATCTGCTTCGTGGTTTGTTTGGGAAAATGAGTTCAAGTTGAACCAAGTGCAGAAAATAGGTTTGAATGATTTAAAAATGAATATTTA
>JAQNCA010000029.1:23441679-23453491 GCA_029783725.1 Acanthurus tractus | reverse complement strand
CTGCACCTTCTGCACCTTCTGCACACTAACACGCTTCGCTGCAGCTCACAAACTGCAAACTCATTAAAAAAAGACTCTATTTATGAAGCAATTTGTACTAATTACAGACGTCCCTTTTTTCCCAGCCTCTTTATTTTTAAAGGATTATTTTCCAGAATTGTGCGCTGGGGTGAAATGTATTTTGAAAATACCTTTGAGCATTTATTCCTGAATTTGCAGGGCAGTAGATAGTTTTCGCCTACATTCACTGGTTTTCTTAATTTTATTTCAGCTCTTTTGGACCATAGACAGAACTTCTTTGCTGCCTTCCATCAGACTTTGGTGCCATGTTCTTACGCTCAAGATCCCATTTTATGAATAATTTCAACAGCTCGATAACGTGTGATATGTCATTATAAAGAGTTTGTTCTATAGTAATAGATATTAAACTAAATAGTTTTTGTGCTTTAACACTGATTCTCCTCATATAAATACTGTTTGAGAACAGATTATATCAGTTTTGCAGAACTTCACGTTTAATGTTGCAGTTTTCAGATCAGAAAAGCACCTCAGTTTAAGCCCTGCTGTACGAGGCTGTGCAGAGCAAAGCACTGAACTATATGCATATAATCTGGATTATTTTACCATGATTTATATTCTAAATGTTCAGAGAAGCTACAATACAGGTAAATAAAGTATAGAGACTTCAGTAGCTGTTATTTAAAATAATTTAAAATTCAACTTTAAAGAGTGTTTTTTACTTTAAATTAAAGTGTGAAGCACAGAATAAAGTCATTTAAATGACTGAATGAAATATTTTGAAGACTCTGACTGACCTTTTTTTTGGATTTTAAATGAAGTTTAGGTTTTAAAATCATCATAATTCAAAAATATATAAAATTATCTTTTCTGAGTTTAAAGAAAACAAATTGTATTTGCAGTCATTTCTTGCAAAATTAGGGAAAGTGTGATGATTCCCTCGATCTTTGAGCTCCTCTGTAAAGTTTCAGCACAAAGTGAAGATTAACTCCGTGTTGTGGTCTTTATTCTGAAAATTGTATCAAACCAATAAAACTGCATAACCACCATAAGAGACATCTTTGTTTCTTCTCTCTTCCTTGCTCGAGTCAGTCCCAGAGATTTTCATTTGCAAAAGAGGCTTTTTAACAATGAAATAAACACATCCCATCATCCCACACTACAACCATTGTTTTTTTATTGTTTTTTAATTGAGAGACCCCACAAGGCAGAATAAAACTGTTAAAATCACAGAAGTCTCATTAACAGATGTCAGTAATATTTCAATGCTTTATTCCACAGTGTCCTTTGTGCAGAAAAAGTCACCCCAGATGTAAACATTTGAGCCACTCCCAGCATAAACAAAGCAGACATAATGTTACATTACTTTAATGCAGGGTAACATGTTTGTGCAACGCAGTGTTTAATGTTAAGATCAATATTATTCACTTTTAAGACACTGCAAAGTGTTACAAGGCATCTCAATCTCAGTTAAGTGTCACATATTGCAGCAAGTAGAGCAAACTGGATATTTTGCAGTGAAATACGATTCTAAACAATATTATCTAGTTCATACAGTGTGTTAGCATGAAAAGAAATAGAGAAAAACAGTAAAACGAGATGAAAATCCAAAGTCTCACTCAGTAAAACCCCATAAATGTGCCTCTTTTCTAAAGTTCAGCTCATTCTCAGTAAATCCAGTGCATCGTGACTCAACATGTGCAGCCAGAAGTTTGCTGTGAAATCTCTCAGTCTTTTCACATGTTAATGCTCTCCAGTTCAGACACACACACACACACACACACACACACACACACACACTCAGTTAAATATCACATCACAGTCTCCTCACATAGGCATTGATCTGCGCTCGTACTGGCTGTTTGTGAACGTAGTCCTGTTGATCCTGTTCAGCGGGTGATTGGCCTCCTCCTCCGGGTTTGGATACCTGCTGCCATCAGGCTGCTGCACCTGCCTCTCACCTGTGGGGCATCTGGTGGTGAGAAACACCCCGCCGACCAGCATCAAGGCGAAGGAGATCCAGCCGAGATAAAGTGCAGGTCCCCAGTCTCTTCTCAGCAGCACAGCACCCTCCAGTGGCTGGCTGGTGTGATGGCACGTCCAGGCTGTGGGGATCAGCAGCAGGATCCCAGACAAAACAAAGAGAGTACCAGAAAAAACTTTGACCTGACCACGCATGGGGAACCACACGGCCCCCGCCGCCCCGATCACCGCAGCAAAAGCCCCGGCTCCGATGGCTGCCATGATGAGGGCCCTCCACGTCCGGAAACTTCCAGAGAGAGACAAGAGAGACTTGTAGAAGGAGCAGTGCAGGCTGCCATCGTGGGCCAAGTCCCAGTGATCCCATTCCAGCCACACCCCGTCCCAGTAGGCCGGCAGAGACGCCGTGGTGTTATTCAGAGCGCCACTCACCTTCCACAGAGCCAGGCAGCGCGTCAGGATGGAGCAAAGCCACCCTGCGAGGGCCAAACCGAGGGCAGTGAGCTCGAGCTGCCGCTCCATGACCATGGCCTCCCTGCTCCTCCTCCTCCTCCTCCTCCTCTTCACTGCAGGCCCGGCCGTCTAACCAGAAACAGCTGGCAGCAGAGGAGGGTGGGGTGTTGTTTTAAACGTGTGTGTTCATGTGGGAGGTAGAGACAATCTGTGTGTGTGCGTGAGTGAGTGTCTGTTCATAAAAGGGAAACCAGTTCTTTGGTATTCAAGAGGAGGGAGAAGGCAGGAGAGCTGCAGCTGGGTGGAGGAGGGAAATCCCTCTGTTTGCTCTGCCATGGTTTCCAAACAATCCCTGTTTCCCAGTTTCTGTGGCGAGAGGGGAAGACAAAGGATTCCCTGTGCTCTAATACTTCAACCACTGTGTCATGTTTCTGACAGAACTTGATTTAAAGAGCCACGAGCTCCTGCTGATATTTGGGTTTGTAGCCATGTAGCTGCCTCCCTCTGTGGAGCTTCTGGGTGGAGAACAACATGACATTCAATGGGACTAAACTTAAATTCATTCACTCATCAACTGACACACGTTTACTTTGCAATGTTTATTTTAAATTCCAAGAGATAATTCACAAGAACACAAACTCTCAGCATGACAAATGGGCTTTTTCTGTCAAAATAATGACTAAAATATGATTAATGTCATTTTCTACTGGTTAAAAACGCATGCACATTGAGCTACAGGGTACAAATCTAACCTCAGACTGTCTTTATGAAAACAGAGGAAATCCATTTTATGATTCATTCATGACTGCAGCTGTTTCAGAAGTCGTTGTTGACTTGTTTACTTCTGCAAACAGCAGGAAATGACACCACTGTGGACAGTAAGTATGTTTATTATGGTCAAATCCACGTGTCTCCCCCTTTAAAAAGCTTTAAACATATTCATATATATTGCAAAACATACCATTAGAGTCCTCTCATCTATAGAAACATGTTGCATTTTTCAATATCCACATGTTGGTCTGTATATATCGTCACAGAGTTCGGTACATTGATCCTGAAGCTGTAACCTGTTTGTTCTGCCTTCAGTTGTCACGTCACACGTAGTTCTTGATGGCGTAGCTGCTGTGTGCTGGTGTCCTGGCCAGTGTGTAGCCACTGGAGGGGAACCTGCCCCTCTGTGGTGGGCAGCTGGTGCACAGAATGGCTCCCCCACAGAACAGCAGCCCAGATGTCACAAAGCCTATATAAATGGCTGCTCCCAGCTCCCTCTTCAGCACCTCTGGGACTCGTGGGTTGTGGAAGTCGCTGATGATAGATCTGGCCGTCCAGGAAACAGCGACTATGGTGGTGAGGGCTCCGAGGCAGAAGGTGGCCCCCGAGCTCAGCACCAACCGGGCCTTGATCCTCGGGTGGCTCAGGCAGTTGGTGCAGCGAGCTCCCAGGAGGAAAATGAGGAATCCCAAACATCCCAACACCAGGCTGATGCAGATAAGGCCTCGGGCCGCCTGGAGGTCAGGTGACAGGTCGAGCAGGGCGTCGTACAGCTTACACTGCATCTGACCTGTGTACTCACTGACACAAGTCATCCACAGACCCTCCCAGAACACCTGCATGACCACCAGGTGTGTGCCGATGAACGCCGTCACCTTCCACATGGGCAGAGCGCAGATCAGGATGGTGCCGGCGACGCCTATCATAGACAGGCTGATGCCCAGCTCCTGCAGAGCCATGGGACGCTGTGCAGACTCTCCCACAATCTGGAAAACACAGGGAGGAGTCGAGGAAGAGACACATTACAGATTTTATTCAGATTGGACAGATTTAGTCTAAATCAATGGATGTGATCAGATGTTATGACAGAAACCACAGAGATGTCTTTTGTAAAGTCGAAGTTGTTTCCTGAAACTGAAATGCTACACTTGGAGGCCATGGAAGCAAAGGGCCACCAGGTGGCGACATGTCACAAAAACAAACACACTGACAGGTTTCAGGCCGCACAAACAAAGAGCTGTGATTTAAGGGATGAAACCAGAGCTGTTAAATCATCAGTGATGAATCATTTTTTCCATCCGTCTCACCCAAGTGGTTTTCATTGTAAACATGATGACAGAGTCCTAAAACCTTAAAAAAAAGTGGCCTTTTTTTACATTAAAGCAGGATTTTTTTTAACCAAAACCTAAATAAGTCTTTGAACCTAAACCTGACAAAACCTCAACATCACTAAAATCATTTATTTTCACAACTTTTTGAGTGACTTGTTATGATTTGGAAACGTAGAGACAAATGATGTCATCCAGCTGATCAGAAAACACTCTAAATGTTGTTTGAAAAGGCAGTTTGAGCATTTTTACAGCGAAATGCAGGACTGTTTTACACAAACATATTATCCACCTTTGTGAGGAAATGACCACTGATTCTCTGTCGTGGTTTTTCTATCATTTTTTGTTTCTAATTACGATCACGTGGTGTTAAAAAATCATCTGATTTGCAAATGTATTATCACTGCAGTTCTTTTAGATTTGAAAATGTGTTTATATTCGAAAAGGCATATTAAACTTTGTCAAAAGTTTGTTTTATCAATATGACAAGTTACTTTCTCTATTAATTTTTTCATGTGTTGTGAGTTTCAATTTTCTTTTGACCAATAAATCCTATAAAAGTCTTAAAAGTCTTTTTCACACACAGTCATCACAGTAATGCAGTCACCATTAGTTGCCCAAGTCACCTTTATTCAAATCTGACTAACACAATGAATGAATGAATGAATGAATGAATGAATGAATGGTGTAAATATTGAACATTATGTTGAAACCAGACTGAACTGAGCAGCTGCATTTGACCTGAAAGGTCTTTTTGTGTCAGTTAATTAACTTCTATTATAGTTACTGTTTGAAAGAATTGTTCATTAACATCTGTCTTTGTGCTCAAACAGTAACTCCGGGAAAAAATGTGTCAGTCAATTACTGAGAAAGCAGAAACTAATTTGTCATCTGACACGTTCTGAGTTCCTCAGTAATCTGACTCTCTGAACTTCTGCCTGATAACTTCAGCAAAAACACAACACCTCTGTCGAACTGTGAGCTCAAGAATTACAAACTTCTAAATAAAACCAACTAAAAACATTTGAGATTCTCGAGGGAGAAAATGAGTAAAGTTTTAACACGTTTGCACCATCTTTAGAAATTCACATATTTTATTTAGTTTAATGTATTTTCATCTCAAGTATTTATGCAACAAACACCGACTGTGACTGATGAAACATCTTAAAGCAGGTCATTCTCAACTTAAGAGATCATCCAGCAGGATTTTATGTCCCTGAGTCACCAGGTTTGTTCTGTGGATAGTGATCTCTGGTAAGTACCTGACAAACAGGTTTTCTCTGGGTTTGAATGAACGAAGGTGAGTTTTTGAATGTAAACAAGAAGAATGAGAGAAAAAAACTTACACCAGAAAGGTCATTTATTGTGAAAAAAACAGAATCACAAATATAAAAGAACAAATTTGAAACCAACAATTTTTCCAAATGTGTAAAACAGTTTTTATAGTTCAAAATTACCTTCATGCACCAGGAGTAGCAACAATAACACTCAACACAATCTCAAACAAAACTACCTTCATGCATCCGAACTCTTATAAAGACAAAGTGCTTATTTCCTTCATTGTGGGTTTTCTGTGTGTTTGTCCTTTGTCTTCATATTTCACAGAAACTAATTAAACTCCGACATTTAAAAACACTCAGTCTCTGATCAGACGCCTCTTTGTCCATGCAGAAATCTCAAATATACGTCTTCGTTGGTGTGGAAGATCGAAATGAATCCTCTCTGCCGTTTCCTCCCGACTTGTTGAGCAGATACCTCACAGAGGGGGTCTTATCCTCTTTGGGGGGGCAGTTGGCACAAAGGAGCCCTCCTCCCAAGACCAGCAGGGCTCCCGCCCCCCAGCCGATGTACAGAGAGGCCCCCAGCTCTCTTTTCTGAGGCTCTGCCACTATGGGGTTGTAGAAGTTCCTTATGATGATGCTGGCAGTCCAGGAGACAGGAATGAGGCAGAGGAGCCCGCTGATGATCAGCACCACACCTGCCGCCACCGAAGCCTTCGCCTTGGCCCTCTCCTCTGGGATAAAGTTAGTGCATTTCCCACCAAAGAAGGCGATGAGGAGCCCAGCGACGCCCGTGATGATGGAGACCACGATCAGGGCCCGGGCCCCCTGGAGGTCAGTGCTCAGAGCCAGCATGGAGTCGTACACCTTACACTGCATCTGGCCTGTGCTCTGGACCACGCAGCTCATCCAGACGCCCTCCCACATTGTCTGGGACGTCACTATATTGTTGCCAATGAAGGCCGTGACCCGCCACATGGGTGCGGCGCAGACAATGAGCACCCCTATCCAGCCGAAAAGGGCCAGGGTGCATCCTGCCATCTGCAGCCCCATGGAAGCCATCTTCCTCTCTCTCTCTGAGCGACTCTGAGAGAATATGAACAGCTGTTCAGGTGTTTGTGGGCATCCGAAGCAGAGTGAGAGAGAAAAGGCGTGATAGCTAAAGGTATTAGGGACACATCAGAGGCCCTGCCAAAGAATACCAGCTGTGCAGGATTCTTTGTGTGCAGGAACAATAAAGGTTGAGGTTTCACTACTTCTACTGGATGGAGGCGAGGATTGTGTTACACTGGGTTTTGTTGGTATCCTCGACAATGAAAAAGGAGAGTTTGATGGTGAAATGCACCAGTGTAGGCCGCTTGAATGCAGATTAGAGCACAGAGAGTGTTTGAGCAACAACACAGTGTCATCAGACGTGAAAGAGTTAAATAGATGAAAGGCCACAAGTCTGTGAACAGTGAGTGTTTGTCATGAATGTGAAATTAATCACTACTCTTTGCAAATGACACATACTGTTCAGTTTTGAGAATAAACATTTCAAATTCATTATCAGAAACAAAATCGAAGGAGGAATCATTGTTTAATGTATTAGTGTGCATAAGCAGAGCTGCAGAAACATCTCAGAGTTGGTGCATCCTGATTTAATAAACATCAACATGGGTAAAACCTTCTGCTATAAAGTCTTAAACATAAAGAGAAAAACTGACCTTCTTCTTAGTGACTCTGTCAGTGTTTGTAGGTTTTTAAAGCTGTGTGTTATATCTAATGTATGATGAAAGTATGCTTCCTTAATTTAGTTCCCTCATGTTTTTATTCTCATATTTAGTTTCTTAATATTTTCTGTTTTCTAAAATGTATGCTTCGAATATTTTGTCGAAAGATTTGTTTGAGATTTAACTTTTAGCTTAGCTTAGTTTCATTGTTAATAAGAAAACTTTGACTCTTTGACTCTAATTTTAGTTTTATTCACATTGTTTTTAAACCATGAACGTCACCTTGAATGGTTCAAATTCTCAGTGTTAAACAGTTTAAGGTGCTTACGATTAATATGCACAAAGTTCTTCTGAAAATTTGAGCTTTTGAAACTTGTTTGTTTCTGATCAAAATAATGTGATCAGGTAAAAATCGTAAATATAAGGTAAAAGTACATGCGTTTACACTGAGTGTATAAGCTGAGTGATTTCACTTTTAATGATTCATTTACCGAAACTCATGTTTTGATCATTGCTGCGGTGAAAGATAAACTATGAAGTGATGTTTTTGTCCTATTTAAAGCTGTGACATCAGTGATTTGGCTCTCAGTCACCGGACTGTAACAGGTTCAGGCAGATTTTCTCCCTGTTGGCAAAGTGCAACGTAGGTATGTGAAACCAAATGCAGCAACACACCAGGGTGTGTTCATACCAGGGTGTGTTCACACACTACACTCACTGCCGACATCATGGTTTAGATATGACAGAATGTAATAATATATTACGGTGTCACATGAGTTGGGCAATTAACACTTGTAAACAACTCATTTAAATTAGTAGAAAAATGTCACATATGAAACAGAATTTTTGAAGTGAATTTTTGATAATTTCTAAATTGTCAGAAATGACGGCTGTAAAAATAAATGCATGTTATGATGCCTGGTTTTGGTTTGATTGAGGCAGGAATAAGACTCAGGTTTAAGAAAAACTTAATGATTTTGACTCAATTCACTGTCTTGTGAAGATTAGTTGACATTTATCTGCATCATCACAACCACTCTGATGAGGATCAGAATGACCGAAGTCACAAATAAAAGAAAGAAACTCACATTTACTGTTTACTGACAACAAGAAATGAACAGCTGATTTCCTCCTTAACCCCTAATGGAAATGTACAACTACAACATTCATTAGAGGTTTTGTCAGTTGAACGTAAACAGATGTCATTTCTGGGCAGAGGTTTGTTTTTATTTGACATAAATATTTCAAAAAATCCTTAATACTTTGTTTGTGTTTCATTACAATAAAAGCGACAGTGTAAACACTCTAGTCCTCAAATTTCATGACCAGAACTTGTGCATTTAATCACAACCTGATACGTTTTATGTGGCTTAATTAGTTTAATAGGTTTCATTTATCATCCTTAAGCAAGTTCCTTTCATGTCTCCGCAGAGCTCCATTGTTGTCTGAAAGCTTTTACAATGGGTGACATCTTTGTTTATTACAATGAAACTAAATACTGTGGATTACTTTTCACATCACCACTTCAAATACTCAAAAGCACCAAAGGTGGATGAATCAGTGACTGGAAAAGTCCCTAAAAATTGCACAAACATGTTTCAATGTTTATACATGTTTCAATAGAACAAAAGACTTATTTTTTAATATGTGTGTTTGTGACCCATATTAAATATCTTCTTTAAAAGCAAGAATTGATTTGTTTTAGTGACTGAGAAGCTGAGACAGAGGAAAGTCATGAGGGCGGTAAGACATGAACTTGGTTTAAATCTTCTCAGAAAAATGCCAACCTTTTCCGAAAAAATGTCTTTAAAACTCATGATCAAAGCTGTATTTTAAGGGTCAGAGCCCATGCAGCGACAACAACAACAAAATCAGTGTTGGATTATTTGCCAAATGCACTGCATATTTTTCTCAACATAGAGGAAGAAGAGTTCAACCTCTAAAGGAAAACATTCATTGTACAGTAATGATCTCTGTCAGTAAAGATGTTTATTAGCACTCAAGAGTCTGTTTGTCTTTATCTTTTAAAAGGTTTCACAGTAGGACTTTAAATAAAATCAAATACTTTTAGCTTACATTGTTACTTCCGGTGTAAATGTTTGGCTCTGACTACGTATAGAAACTAAAACACTGCAGCCCATCCTATGAAAAAACTTTGACTGGCACTCAGCACTGTGAAACTGGTTAAACTAGTTAAACATCTCCATGGAGAATTCGAGCAAACTGCTGGAGGATTTTTTGTCCACTTCATTGTTACACTAAGCATAAAAAATGACCTTCATCTGAATTTTGAGTTCTAAACTCTGAATTTATTGAATATGTATTCAGACACAATTAATTATTAACTGGCACCTGAGTTTCTTTTCTGAGAGTCCACATGAGAAGTCGGGTCTTCCTTCATTCCTCCACTCATCTCTGTCAACAAGCGGAAATGTTCGCTGTAAGCATGACTCATCATTACATCAATTAAAGTTTGTTTGTTGTCATTAATCTTGTCTGACAAGTTGCTCAAGTAAACTCTGAACCAAAATCTTGGTTGTAAACAGCAGAACAATAGATTCAAATCTGTAAAAAGACACTTTGACAAGAGAATATAATTCAATTTCTTTATTAAAAATCATTGATTTCAGTAAACAAAATGAGATTAAAGACATGTTTAAAATAATTTATGCAATGAATTCACAATATAGTGCAATGTACAAGTTTCCATCCATACCAGGCATTTAAAAAGAAAATTAGGTTTTTATACGAGTTTTTGAAAACTTCGGTCCAGTCATCAAACTGTTGGAAGATTTTCATGTCACTTCTGTAGTTTCACACCACGTCATCGTACTTCATCGACTTCATTCCTCATTCTTCAAGAAACATTGTTTCCCAAAAAGTTTTCACTTTGTGTCACATTTCAAAGGCATAAACCATGTGGTGCTATCAGAAACTCATAGCAAAGGAGGGTTACTCAAGAAATTTAGAATAATCTAAAGTCTTTTCCGGGATAATGAACCTCTCAGACGTATTCTCGGCTGTTGTTGGATCTGGCTCCGGAGTACTTGACTGGATACTCTGGACTATCTTTGGGTGGGCAGGAGCTGCAGAGGAGGGCACCACCCAGGATGAGAAGGCCAGCTGTGCCCCATCCGATGTAAAGCGCGGCACCCAGCTCCCTCCTCTGGCCGGTGGCCACGATGGGGTTGTAGAAATCCCTGATGACGGTGTTGGCGGACCAGCAGACGGGGATGAGGATGAGAACCCCGGCACAGATGAAGATGATTCCAGAAGCGATGGCCACCTTGGCTTTAGAGGATTTGTCCTCCACAAAGTTGGTGCACTTGCCTCCAGCAATGCCGAGAATGATCCCGAAGACGCCGACGATGATGGCGATGACCACGAGAGCTCTGGCAGCCTGGAGGTCCTGCTGCAGAGCCAGCAGAGAGTCGTAGATCTTGCACTGCATCTGCCCCGTGCTCTGCATCACGCAGTTCATCCATAAGCCCTCCCAGATGGTCTGAGCCGTCACGATGTTGGCCCCAATGAAGGCTGAAACTCTCCACATGGGCAGAGCACACACAATGATGGTCCCCAGGAAGCCAATGATGCACAGGGCGAAGCCCAGCATCTGTCGTCCCATCGACACCATGATGAAGTCTTGTTCGAGTCAGTGAATGGAAGCAAAAGGGTCAAAGTTTTCAGGAGCAGGTCAGTTCAGCTCGGGTTGTGAAGTTGAATGAGGACTGTGGTGAATCTCTCTTGGTTATAAAGATTTCTGTCTTGAAGGTGGAGTCAGAGCGTCCTCCCCTCTGACCTGAAACCAGTGCGCTTTACTTGCCCAACCAGATTCTTGACATTATTTGTATGCGAACGAGGAGCAGTTTCGATGAGATGAACATCAGTCTTTAACGTCTCTATGTAAACGAGGCCTGTAAAGAGGCGCCTCTTTCCTCTTTGAAACAAAACTCTGCCAGTGGCCGACCTTTGATTGGGCAGGTTACAGGAAGATCAGGTCGGGCCACTGGTTTCAGGTTTGAAAAAAAACAAAATATGACACGAGTTTCACCGGATGTCAGACGTGAACAGAAGACGTCTTCATTTATGGTTTTTTTTCCTGGTTTCACTTGTTGCTGTTGCTCAGTCATTTACATAAATTTTCCAGACTATTACGGCAATGGATTGGGATTTTTTTTGTGTGTGTTTGTTTGTGGGTTTGTTTGTTTGATTGATTGATTGCCCAATCAGAGTTAAAGTACTCACAGTAGATTGGATCACATGACAGATC
>JAQNCA010000029.1:23366364-23395444 GCA_029783725.1 Acanthurus tractus | reverse complement strand
GAGCATTTATTTGTAAAAAAAAGAAGGAAGTTTATCAGGTCAAAGGTTAAATATTAGTTCTATTTTTTTATGAGTATCCTTAAAAAAGTGTGGGCAGATTTACTCATTTATAAATTTATTTTGTACATAGCCTCACTTTTTCTTTTAAATTGGGAATGCAAATGTAGAGGTATTTATTTACTTTTCAATACTGGTTAAATAATCGTGAAATACACCAATTGGCTTATCTGATTTGGGGTTGCATTATAAAAAAACTTAAAATGCAAAAAAAAAAAAGTATATGCGACTGTTCAGATGCATGTGAATCTGTGTGCTTACATGCAAACTGCACATGTATTAACTGGAGAGTTGAAAAAAGCTCTCAGGGGTGTAAATTTATAATATGGTTGCGTGTGAGGGTGCACCGAAGGGGAGGAGACACGAGGAAGAATTGCATAAACCAAACACATAATTTTACCCTGCTGCCCGCTCCCAAAGTGCCCCGATCACAGGAAATGGGTGTAAAGGAATGACTCAGCTTGCTTTGACCTCCGCCACCCCCCCTCCACCTCCCTAACACCCCCACCCTCTCCTTCAGGGCTGCCTTAATTAGAAGAGCGACTCGTTTATTTTTTCTCGTCTCAACACCCAGTCTGCCGCTCGCAATCTCTTCCCTTTAAAATGAGCGCATCCCAAGTTTGGTGATGACTCATAGCTTTCTCCTCCACCCGCCGCTCTCATGCACCATCCCTCCCTCCCTGCCTACCTCTCTCTCTCTCTCCGTAATTCAATTGGCCTAGATTCCACCTTCGATGCAGCGGGGAACAAAACAGCTGTCACACAGATGTATGCCTTTATCATACCTGCTCAGGTGTGTCCCATCTGCAAGAAAACTCGCAACACGCTTTAACACACGTTCCAGCTTTGATAGCGTCATGTTGAAACGTTTATGTATCCACCAAGATTCAGTTGCTCAAGGCTAACGAACACACACACACACATTTGTGCACCCATGCACATACACGTACACAAACACTCACATGCTGCTTCAAAGGATGGCGTGTCATAAACAGAGGGACTGGGAAGGAGGAATGTGTTGTTCATTGGGGAATTCAGAGCCAGTGGGGAGAGGAAGGAGGGGTGGGGGCACGTTGACCTAATGTCCCTCTGCGAGAGAGGAGGCAATGGAGGAACAGGCTGCCGAGCCTTCTCTCTCCGCTGTCATAACCTCTCGTACGCCCATCAATACAGTTGAGAGCACTTCTGACATAAGAGGCCACAGATCATGGCTGACTAATCCAAAGCAGACGCCGTACCAAGCTATCCCTGAAAAAGCTAACACCTCCCTAACCTCCCATTTATCCAATAAGAAGAGTCAGGTTACTATATAACACGGACAACGTGCATGTATGTGTGTAAATGTGTGTGTGTGTGTGTGCGCTCACAGAACAGGAGGACGATATTTCTTCCTGTCCAATGTGTCAGTTTAACGGCACGGTGTGATTTGTGCCTTTAGTCACACCTTGCTTAATTGGAGTCAGCAGTCTTGTGCTTACCTTACTATGTGTGCAAGTCCCTGTGTGTGTGCGTGTGTGCGTGTGTGTGCGTGTGTGTGTTTGTGTGTGTGTTTGTGACGAAAGAGCCAGTAGGATGAGTAATGGTGTGATTGAACCGAAGTTTACTCCCATCACACACAGCCACAGTTCAGCCAAGCTCACTAAGGGGTTTAAGGACAGCTTACGCACCACCTCCCCCACTCTCCCAGCATGCCTCTGCTCCGCTGGCTTCTGTAACTTGTTGGCTGTGTCACAAAAATCATTCTCTCTACACTATATAGTCCACTACACAGTGTATAATGTCCAGTTAAAATCATTATACTGTCATATTAAATGTAGGCCTACATATAAGAAGAACTATGTTATGTTTATTTATACTGTTAAAAAGTTGAGATCTTTTCTGTTGAACTTACACATCATACACATCTGTAATTTGCAAAAAAGTAAATTGTAACCACCGTTATCAGAAGATCAATCTGCACTGTGACAAACCTGAGCTTTCGGCAGCCTTTTAGCCTCTTTTAGCCCATTATTTCTGTTATCTAAAGCCTTTTTGTCTTTTGGCTTTTTTTCAGCAAACTAATTCAGATTTAACCACTCCACTAACAACAGAGAAGGTCAAAGATTAAGCTAAACAATGTGATTTTTCTAGATGGGAACAAAACTAAGCTAACACAAGAGTGACTGTTAGTTTTTTCAGAAAAGACTATTGAAAGAAAGCCTCTATTAAAATCTCATCCAGTTACAGATGTTAATGTAATAGAGAGCAGCTAAAGAGGATTCTGGGACCCTCAAACCTCAACTCTCACCATTTCTCCTCCCCTTCAGCCGTCATCATCACCCACTGGGGTATGTTTCTCCGTCAGTATTGTGAGATTAAACTGCTATTTAAGGGCTGCCCCTCCTCTGGGTGTAGCATCTACATTTCCAATGTTGTCTTTTCAGACCCCAGAGTCAGATCTTGTCCTCTGTTTATTACCCGGGGAGATAGTAGCTGTTTATAGGGGCAGATTTGTCCCTCTGGGTCTGAGGACGAAGGGAGAGAGAGAGACAGAGAGAGAAAATAAGAGAGAGAGAGAGAGAGAGAGAGACGCTGAGAAGAAAGGAAACGGAGGGGCGGCACCATGAGAAGGAGCCAGTCCAGAGATGTAATTGGTACCTTTCCTTTTTTAGAAAACATTTCTTACTTACTGAAGTCCAGCAAATGAGTCAGGGCGCAGCATGCTTTATAACCACACTCAGACACTCTCACATGATTTATCATACTTTCCCTTTGTTCTTTTCTCTTTAAAGACGGCTTCAGTTTCTCCTCTGTCTTTGATCCTCTGCGTATGACAGGAAGCTATGATGTTGGCTACAGCTCATGTGCATGACAAAAGGGCACAACCGCAATCTGGTGAAAATTAAATGAGAGCTTCTCATCTGTGAATATCTTTGTTTTTTCCTCCCATTAAACTGCAGTGGGTGTGTGGTCTTCTATTTCCTCCGTTCATTCACTCACCTATATCTGTTCTCGTGCCCCTATCACTCGGTCAGGTAGTCTTCAAAGAGCTGGCAGGGGTTAACAAAGAGATGAGAGAGGAGAAGGGAGAAAAGAAGACAGGGAGCAAGAGATATGGTCGGCTGACTCAGACTGTGATAAACATCTCAGCTTAAACTGCAGGTGTGAAGTGAGGGGGACGATTGTGAAGACAAGACAGGTGGAGAGCAGAAAAAAACCTGTCAACTTACCGCTAAACTCTTGCACATTCATTTTCATCTTATCTATAGTTATTTTCTTCGGACACGATGCATTAAGAGGAATGTTTGTGGGCTAAGATTTTAGTAGAGGTTAAGACAAGAGATCTTCACAAAGATTAACATACAAAATACCGTGTGTGTCTGTTTGTGTAAGTGTCAATGTAAATGTGTTCTTATCTCAAGCATGGGGGGATTTTTTTTTACAATCTAGTTATCTGGCAACTCAAATACGATGAAGTAAAGTAAATGCAGCTATCACCTTCTGTGAAGTGAAACCAGAGACTTCAGTGGTTATACTCTTTATTATTATGATAATATTGCTTTAAGGTTAACTTAAACTAACTTGAAATAGTATTTCTGCATTAAATTGTCCAAATGTTTGGTTTTATATTTTATTAATCCAAATGTTGTTTAGAAATCTGTCATTTCATTCATAGTAACGGTTCGTTTCGTTTTGTCACTTGTTGTTAGCTTCTGAGGTCAAACCAGTCAAACAGATAAGGAAGTAAGTCAGCAAACGTGTCTACACCCAACGTTAATCAAACTTTAATACATAACTGCATCTGTGAACGTATTTGAGTCCGTCTGGCTTTTCAATAATACAACAAACAAATCCCATGATCCCACGCTATTCAACATCATCCAACTACATCTGTTTTTTCAATTTATTTGATGGAGAGACTTCTAGCGACACAAGTGACATATTGTGTGTTCAAAAGCAGCTGAATTAAGTAAAATACATCATAGTAAATAAATAATAATGAAAAAATATTAAACTCAGCTAACGTTTAATCCAGAATGGAGAAAACATTATTTATTCAGCCAGACCCTTTATACAAAAAGATGGATTTCCCAAGATTAAATAATTAAAATATATAACAGCAATGTAAGATGATCATAATGTTCTTTGAAGTAAAATGATGCGAAACAGCCTGCAATCAAAACTGAAATTAAAATTGAAAAAAAAAAAAAAAAAAAAAAAAGGGAGCATAAATCACCAAAACAGTTAAAGTGGGCGGTGGACGGCATGTTTGTTTAAGTGTGTGTGATTGTGTGTGTACTACGCACACGGATTCGGCACCTGGAGCAACAATGGCTTTGAGCAGCTGTATGATTGTGAAGCAGAGCAGAGCAGCAGCAGGACACCAGAGTGTGTTATTAAGGTCACAGTCAGCTTCGTCTGAGTCCACAAGAATTACACCAGTTCGCTCTGCTGCTCCAGTTGTAATGACCAGTTGTGGCAAAAGATCAGTGGACGTATAATTGCAAATGTCATAGATGTTGTAATAAGGCAGAACCCAAAATAGCATTTCAGGACGAGCGATGTGGCAAATCAGCTTACATTCTGCATGATCAGTTTTCATTGTGACCTTGTAAACGTGCCACAAAGAGAAAACGTTCTCAGCATTACACAAAACAGGGCCTTTCATTTTTGTGCCGCATAAAAGGAGAAACACAGCACATGGGTTTAATTAAAGGGCCAATTATGTCAAAATTGAATGGCTTATTCACTCTGATGAAGTGCAACAGAGGAACAATTTTCTGGTTACTCATGCCATCGTATAAACGCGGCACGTGGATTGCGTTAGCGGTAAAAGAACACCTGCTTGACCTTGAAACGCTGCAGTCATCTGTCTTCACTCCTTTCTCTTGTGTAACACTCATTTGGTAGTACGGTGGATCCAAGTTGCCCCCTTTTTTAAAAAAAAATTTTTTCTCTCCCTCTCCCATCTCTTTAGATGGCGTTTTTTTTTCTGGGATGTGCTGTGGCAGGAGGTGTCAGCAGTTTGTTTCAGTTCCATAAAAAAGTTGAAGGGCTTGAGAGGAAGCAGCTGTTGAGAAATGAACATTGGTTAGAAGGACAAGCCCTTTAAGTTTTACTTCCCTCAGGGACTGTAGCATTAACACCCTGGTAGATTTATGAGCTCTTGACAGTCACAGCCTCAGTTTGGCCATTACGGGGAAAGTATAACAAGTGGGAGTGCTGGCATTTTTAGATATTAATTTAAATGATCTTGTCTCTTCCAACAAAAATCCATGTCTTGCTTGTCTTTGGTTTGGTAATGATCTTGTTTTCTTGGAGGAAAATAACCTCTTAACATTCCAATTACAGTCACCCTGCCAAGAAAAAAAACAGTACATATTGTTCCTCGGCACCATTAAAAATCAAGACCTGGCAGCAGATCTGTCCAAATCATGTTGAGAGGTGAGATAAAAGGGGATTAAATTATGTTGCTCATGTTTCATTTTACTTTGTTTATCTGCCTTTGGAGTGCAGATTCCAAACAAGCACGCTCTGTTGGCTCACGGGAGGAAAATTCCTGTGCTTTTCCAGAGGAACCCTGGGTAACATGACCAGCTCTGGAACAAGATAGCGCAGATCACTGTCACCTTGTTAGCAACACAAGCGTCCCCCATACCGTTCACTTGCACAAAGCTTATGTAAGGCATTTGACGTTGATGTGCTCGAGCCGTGGCTGTGTGTCAGTGGGTTCACTGTTTTCATGTGCATGTGTACAGTATGTGTGTTTAATTTTCCATGTAGTCACTGCCCTTAAGTCTGGGACTTACCAACGGGTCTGGACCTGCTCTCCTCACTTCCAATTCAGCCTCGTGGGCTGCCAGTAATCCCTTGAGTACTGAGGGAGAGGGGTGGGGCTGGCAGGGTGGGGGTGGGGATGGACGAGGTGCTAGGAGATAGTAAGAAATGTTGGTTAGGCATGAATCCTTACACGTAAAGTGCCAACAAACATGTTGTGCACGCAGGATTGTAGCGTTGGCAGAGCCATCGGTGAGGCCCGGCAGAGCTTGTTGCTCTTCATCAGTCAGTACATAGTCATCCTGAGTAAACAGGAATTCGCTGCTCAACCAGGAATACACTGCACACACCTGGCATGCGCCATGCTTTTCCACCGGCAGAATCTGTCTCCTGGCACTGGAAAGTCATTTGCCAAGTGCACGACCTGGTTTTTATAAAAATTTGATGAAAGGAGCTTGAGGTTTGCTCTGTGCGTGGCGAGGGAGGTTTGTCCCCATCAGCAGAGGGTCACATGAAAGAGGTTTAAGTTTAAAACTAGCTTTATACCCAACAAAAGTGTAGGAGGAAAGGTGTTATGCATGGAGTGTGGGCCTTGTGTATCAGTGTTAAACTATGGCCTTAAACTAAATCAACCTGCTCTCTTTTCAGTTCAAGTCTCAATTTTAATCAAAGTTAAATTGTCAGGAACAGTTTTCTAAAAGCCATGGACCAAAAGCATGCCCAGCACTAACAAGATAAAACCTTTAATTAGTGTTTGAAGTGAAAAACATGACTAAACGGAAGTCAAATGAGATTCATGTCCATGTTTTTCAGTTCCTGCTCATTTCACAAAAATTTGAACTCACACTTGCTGAATTTGAAAACACATACACATGCATGCACTGACAAGTAAAATACACACACCTACACAACTCAGCTCTCGAACAAGTGGAAACATTACATGTGGTTTTATTTGCACGCAATGATATTCGACTCTGATGTGATAATTTAACATCAATTTTTATTTCAATTTTTGAAAGTATTTACAAATGCAAATTCCAAATGGTAAGTGCGCTGTAAAAAAAAAAAAGGTAAACTGAAAACATAACAGTTCGTTGTATCTAACTAAAACTGAAGGAATTTCTGTCTGTCTGTCTGTCCTTCGGGTTTCTCAACAACTGTTCATCCAATCAGCTTCACGCTTTGCAGGTGCATTGAGGGCCCCATCAAAGTGAACAAGCGTGAAGCAGTTTGGATGAGTGAATCATGAGAAAAGCTGTAAGCATGTGTGAATACCAGAGGCCAAGCAATCAGGCACTGCGCTAGTTTCTAAAATTAAACCATAGAAGTTGAACTAATTCTTAAGTTGTGCAAAAAGCATCACACTTCAGATGAAAGTAAAAACATGCCCTGACATAAAAGGCAAAAAACTGCCCCTTATATTCTACCGTGATTTTTTTTTTTTTTTTAAAAAAAGAAAAACAATAACAGCAATTGTGTGTATTTGAGTCCGAGTGGCTTCCCCATAACCAACACCACAACCACATCCCCTGACCCTCACCATCTAAAGACAACAAACTGGCTGTAAATCCTGAGAGGAAGGAAAACATGGTGTCATCACTTTCATCACAACCACTGATATTAGTCATGGCCGTGACAGCACAGGAGGCTTTCATGAGCTCAAGCTGACATTCAATAATGAAAACAAACATAGTAACAAGAAAAAAAAGAATTAATAAATCACATGGGTTAAAAAAAAAAAAACGAAGCAAGAACAACTGATGGACGGTTACTCTGAAGCGCTGTTCAGTTGGTTGTCAACTCCAGTCACTAAGTCAGCGGGAGTTTCCCCAGGTGGGACTGTCCCTGTGGCTGTCTGCTGTCCTGTGCGGTGTTACTTTCTCCAAAAACACCTGTGGCGTTATCTTCCAGGAAAACCCCGACAACTACTGATTTTCATACCTGGGAATTAGCACCTTTAGCTCTGACCTCTTTAGGAAGATGATGTGGCGAAACAGAAATGCCCAAAGCTATCATCTGTGAAAACAAAAGTGTTCTTCTGTCCAGGTCCTTTTGATCCTCATGTCCTTTGGCATCCTTTATTTGCCTTTTTTGGATTATAATTTATCATTTCACTCATTTTTCATGTCAAACTGACACATATTAAGACATGTAAGTAACTTCTTTTCAGATCTGTCCCTCTAACAAATAAATTAATTCATTTCAAGACAGACATCTGAACTACTGCAAAAGGAAAAGTATATATACATATAAAATATGATCTATAGTATCAATTATAAAGACGTCCATGGTTTGATGTGCGTTCAACACGATAATGGCAGAGCCTGCAGGAGGAAAGGTGGACCAGAAAGCTCCTGATGATTTCAAATATTTCGTTCCTCTTGTCCACTTTATTCTTGACCTCTTCATCTCTGTCCCATGCTCCTCTCTGTGGCCTCAAACATGATGTCTTCCATCTCCGTGTATGTTTGAGGGGAGGCAGAGCAGTGCGCCGTGCTGTATTTTTAGCTACACTTGCAGGACTTCACAATCATATTGGACAGCTGCTCCACCTGAAAATCAACAGTCATGTGGTAAATCATCTCTAAGTGTTGCTTTCACATAGCATGCTCTGTAAACATTTCGGCTCAGAATGACGTCTACTTGTCTGCGGTATAGATACCTTGTGTTGCCTGCCCACATAGTAGAGGATTGGCAGTGGCTCCAGTGCCTGGGGAACACAGCAGGGCTGGGCAGAGGCTCCTGGGTTGTGATGCTTATACAAGGCCAAAATCTGTGAACAATTATATGAGGAAAGGACATGAAAACAAGGAACTCATTTTAGAATTTCATCACAATTTGAAAAGTTGTGCAAGTGTGTGTAATAACAAGTTTATGTCCAGATATGAGCCACAAAGGTTTCCTTCATGAGCAGTCTTTGTATATTTAATAAACTATGAACATATTGGTGAGTAAAGACATTTCCTAATTAATGAACTTATGCATAATGGTAACTTTAGTTTCCTTACGTGGTGCATTAAGTAACTAAAGCAAGAGCTGTTCAAAAGAGAATAGGTAAAGGTCTTTCTATTCCAAAAAAGAATTAAAACCCAGGACAAATGTGTATTACAGCCATTTTAAAGAGTATAACTTTAAGATTCTAACTCAAAGTGTTAGTAACATAATGTGTAAAGAGTCTATTGTCACACTATTAGCTGCTGCGACTACACTAAAGTAAATGCAGGTATCAGTCTATGTTTACCGTGTTAACCATGTCAGTTAACTGTTCTGACATGGTAACATTTGCTAACTAATTTAAAAAGAAATTACAACAGGTATTTTGTGGTATTTGGTTATAAACTGAAGTTATGGACAAATAAAAATAGGTCAACCAAGTTATAATTCTACACAATGATTCTTTTGCTGATTAGCATCTAACTGGTGTGTTTTGTTTTGTTTTTATTGCAGTAATATAAAGAAATGAAACAAAAAGTTTTGCTATTTTCTGTTTCAAAAGATGACACAGTTTTTCCTTCACTAGGGGACCGATGACAGAGGCCTTAAAAGTTATTCATTTACTTGATGAGAACGACTACAACCACAGGTGGTTTCCCACGCCATCGACTGTTTCTTGTTATTTTCTGTCTACCTACGAATCGTTATTTCAGCACTAATCTAAACCCTCATAACAAGTCCTGACTCTTATAAAACAGAGACTTTATTACTTGATGTGCCCTAAATGGCCGAAGCATGAAACAAAACAGTCCTTCAGTAACCTTTTGGAAAAAAAAACAAGTCATCAGGAAGCTTTCTGTCTCAAACTGAATCTTTGGTTCCTGACTGTGCCACTTGTGTGTCATTTTTGAATGCGAATAATGAACATAAACTACCTGCAACTGCTGGTAAAAGGAGACTTTATTTTTTCTTTTTTTCCTTTACACAGGAACTGAAAATAAGTGTCAGTTGGCTGTCAGTTGTAGTTTTTTGCTGCATTCAAATGCAACTCTTTGGCCACGGCACAGACGATGTGTAGATGTGTGTGTGATACAACAGTCTGTCTTTGTTGCTGCTAGTTCTTTAATTCTTTGATTTTGGTTTGGCATGTCTATGACTTAACATGGCTGTAAATTGTTCAGCTGTGTGTATTAAACACTATAACAATGGGCTGTACTATACCTGGGAATATTTGTTTTCAGCGTTCCAGATGTAGGTGCAGGACCCCATGCAGTAGTTGGCGTGATAGCCAGTTGGCTTATGTATCCACTTCCAGCCCAGATCTTTCCTGAAGTCGATGTACAAGCTCCTCACACAGCAGGTCTCGGTCTGGCTGCATGAGAGGAAACGGGGAAACATCTTTTGTGAGGTGATGTGCGTGTTGACATGACATATGGATTTTTAGAGCATTTGTTGCTTTAAGACATACATTTTCAAAGCTGTGTGGGTAGTTTTAATGTAAAATTACATGCTTCATTTCCTTTTAGCCACCTAAATAAAAGTCTGGTGTAGTCACTTCTGTGCCTGAAGGAAAAAATCAAACGATAAATCAAAAAACTGTGTCCTCAGCTAGTCCTTCAGTGTGGCTGTGGCTCAGAGGATCAAGTGGGTTGGTGGTTTGAATCCTCGCTCCTCCAGTCCACAGAAAGACAGTGAACTCTAATTGCACCCGCTGGTCAGGTCATCTGCACTGCATGGCAGCTTTGCATTGCGTCAGTGTGTGTGAGTGGGTGAGGGAGAGGCACACTGGAGAGCACGTCATCCTGCTAAGGTTGTAAAGCGCTGTACAAATGCAGCCCATTTACCATGCAGCTATTAAACTTACCACAGACTTGCGAAGAGGGTAAACAGAAATAGTAATAATGGTTTTCCCTGTCACAGCCTTTTGAGGTTGCCTGTGGTTAGGTTGCCTAGTGCAGCTTTAAAAAGAGCCAGTGAAATAAAATAAAAGCAGAACTATTTCATATGTGTAGGACTGCTTACGCTGTACAGGTATCCTTCGACTCCGTGGAGCGTCTTACGCGAGAGCTGAGGTGGCTGCTCATGTTTTGAGGGATGGACATTGTCAGGATGTACGGTGGTTGCGTTGTCAGTCGCAGCCCTCCTATGTCTCCCCTGCCACTGGCGATCCCAGAGATAGCAAAACTGAAGCCAGTCTCGAGACTCGTTTGACTGCATTCACAGAACAGCCGAAGTTGGAAACCTTGCTCATCATCTGGTCAAACAGAAACGTACAACACTGAGTGATTCATAATCCCTTGGTTACCTCATCTGTGAGATCAATATCACATGGAAATTGCATTAAGGTGCAAACTGCCTGAAATAAACATTTGAAAAGAGGTGATCAGATCACTAGATGAGAACAGAAAGCCTGTTTTGTCTCACCGTTCCCTCTGAGCCAATCCTGAAGGCTCTCTGTGACATCGAAGGACAGCCATTTGTCCCTCATCTGGTTTGTGATGAAGCGGGAGGCGAGGTAGCGGGCCGAGCTCCCCAGACCCTGGTACAGCTCCACCCGCTGTTCTTTAGGTATTGTGGTTTGCTTGATGAGCATCCGTAGCTCCGCATTGGTCAGCAGGCGGTAATCTCCGACACTTCTCCGTATCTCCGAGACGTTGAAATACATGGGGATATTTTTGGAGTTCTTGGTGGTATCTGTGTTATTTTTCCCTGTGTGATTTAAAAACAAGCATATACTCAGTGGGAGATTTCACAAAACATTTGGTTAGAGAGATGAATGGATGAGGAGGTCAGATATTATATTATTTTAGACAAACCCTATCTATAAGAAAGTAACATACTGGAATGGAAACATTTATATTCATGTTTTTGTATAAAGTGTTTTAACATTATGGTGATTTTAAGATTTACTAATAATATGCTTCAGTCTTTAGGAACTTGTTATCTTATCAAAAATAAAACTGCTGAGTACTGTCTAACTAAAATATATGATGACACAAGTATTGGATCAAGACTGAGTAAGGAAAATAAAACACTCAAAGAACAACTCTGTCATTTCTCTGCTTGTCCCTCAAACTTTAATTTATGTTTTCCCCTTAATAGACAAAAACCATTTTGTGGTATTTGTGAAAGCTGGGGCAGTTCTGGTGAGTTTTGATCACAGAGCTCTGGTGTATTTTGGATAACTGGCAGACGACAATAACAATTTGTATATTTAAAACTATTGGCACGAGAGCACGTGTTTTGAACTAAAAGAAAAGAGGACAACAGAATGTATGGGTTCAAAGATCAGGTCAACTTTTTTTGTACATTTCACTGTTCAAAAGTCATCATCAAAGTACTTGCATTATCTGCTCGATTGGTACATACAGCACTGCACTTCACTACATTACACAATATTGAGATGTTCATTACTTGGGTTCTTTCCTAAAAATCTTTTTCACAAAAGCTCTTCTGTACACACATGAATAATTATTCAGCAGTCTTAACTGCAGCCATTCATTGATTACAGCTGCTGTAAAGTTGGCCATAGAGATTGTTTTGTTTTCTTACAGTATCCCTGCACATACTTGCAACTTTAATTCCCAAGCCTGCCCATATCATGACAGCTGGAACATTCCCCCTGCAGAGCCTGATAGAAAACAGAGCCAAGCTACTGAAAGCTTTAACACTGCAACTCCACCAGCAGCATTACATTACAAAGGCTAAGTTCAACTAAGACGTGCAAAGATAAGAGCACGAAGGCTGATGATCGAGAGTGAAGCAGTGTGTAGAAACAGAGTGAGAGACGGTATAAAAGAGGGGGCGTTGTAACAGGGTACATGCAGGGAAAACAGCAAGAATGCACTCATGAATATAACACACAGTTGTGAGGGGTGGAAGGGTGTGAGTGAGGGTGCAGAGAAACTGGAGATGTGTATCAATGGAGCTTGGGTCTGGCCCGGGCCCAAACCCTTCTACTCTGCCTCAGCCTGCCAAAGCCTGGCTTCCCTGCCCTCAAATCCCGGAATTACTCTTTGACAGCAGCTACAACCCACCCTCGCATACTTAAGCTGCATAGTCGATGTAGGCCGTACCAGGATCCTCCATTTCACGGCTGCTTGTGTATCATTTACCATTTTCACCATCTGTGTCGGTAGGTAGAATTTCACTCTTTAAAGCCAAACTGAAACTGAAAAGAGCTGGTGGAGGGTGTAAAGGGAAATGAAACAACATTTTACTGGTCCCACCCAGTGCAGAGTCCAATAGTTGTAAGTGCATGAATGGAAACAACGAGCGTCACAGCAGCATACAGTATGTGAACTGGCAGTGATGTACAAAACAACACCAAGCACGGCAAGTCATCGTCTCCAGCTAGTTTGAGTAAACTGAGATAAATGTGTTGAGGGTTAGTGTTTATGAAACAGGAAATTACATCACTTCCCCTACTAAGTATATTGGCTGCAGTACCATGATTAGAGTGAAGCTTATTCTTCAGTTCTACTTTCCAATTAATACAAACCGCCTTTATCTCTGAAGGCCCTCTGCTGAACTGCTCATTTGCTCAAAATACAACACTTTAAGGGAACAAAGTGTAAAATTTCTTGTCTGTGCTCGGCTGAGAGAAGGCTTTGCTCCTCCAGATAGGGGTAAAGATAGCACCCTAGCCAGCGTACTAACATGGGTGTGGGGGGATTTGTGTGTTGAATCAGGGCCTATCCGCAGGTAAGCCGGGGACAGCTGTTGTGACAGGTAGGGAGACAACTCTGTAATTACCAGTGGGAGGAACTAAATTCCAGCAACAGCCTAAATAGCCTCCTTCATATGCTGGGCTCCACCCTCCCATAGCCCACTCGTAAATGTACTGTTTCCCAACTTCATCGTGTTTTACTCATACCGTCCGATTCCTGTTGCTACTCTTTGTTATCGTAGGGCAGTATCAGCTTCATTTGCATTTATTTCACTGAGAGCATAAAATTCCCTATTCAGTGGAGCCTAGTTTACGATAACACAAAAAATTATATTCAAATATTCAGTGTCACCTCATGTAATCGTATGTGAACATCTAGATTCAACTTTGCCACCAAACCCCTTTACCAAATTTTTAATACCCTGAATGGGATCAGGCTCCAATTTTTTTCTGTAAGTGGTTCCATGTTGTAAGGGCAGAAAACATAAAGGACTGTTTGCCCATTTCAGTATGAACCCAAAGAAAGGTCAGTAAGAGTCTTTTGAGCAAAGTCTAGTTTTAAGTGTATTATACCCACACAGATCGGAGGGGAGCAGTCCAAGAATGAATTTTAAAATTAATATGTACAAGTAAGTTAGCCTGTAAAGGCCACTGAACTCTGGTTTATGTGGGAAAACAGCAAGAGCTTTGCATGCTGTGACACACCTCAAAGGGCTGTGGTACACTGTGGCCAACCAATACGAGCTTCAGGCATTTATGTACCAAAAATCACCACAGTCAAGCAAGGGAAGGAACATCCACAACCATTTTGTTCCTGGCAACAAATTCAGGTCGAGCTTAAGTTTCATTCCTAAGATTTTAATGTAAGTTTAAAAATTAGGCAACATCAGCTAAAATACCTAGATAATTGTACTGTGACATTAACTGAACCCTTACTGCACAGTTACATTTTAAAATGTAAGGTAAGAAGATTATAACATCCTGGCATAACTGCCCCATCCGCAGTACAAGATACCCACTTCAAACACCCAAGTGACAAGCAAGGGTGACACCACAGCAGTAAGAGACAGTATCGTCAGCATAAAAGTAAAAAAGTGCATTTCAACATTTTTACTTGGTCAATATTAATAAAATGGACAAACAGTAAAAGTGGGCACAAAACAGAACACTGGGTGACCCCTGATACAACATGTATCACACTGAAGGAAATGCCATCAAATGTGAATCATTGTGTCCTTTCAGAGTGGTCGTTTTCAAATCAGCCAACAGTCATTTACTTTTAAATATAATAATTACTCCAGAGCAGTGAACTTGTTTCCCATCCAAACTGACTGGTTTCCAAAGAAGAAGAGAGCTCCCTTTGTAGACGAGCTGAATTACTTTTGGACCAACACCATGGTAAATGGGAGAGTTGAAGTTGTGTGGGCTTAAAGAGGTGGATGTGAATGCTAACTAGCTGAGGGAATTTAGCCTAATCCACCACACAATTAACTTAATGGGGACTAAACCTATTAAGTTCTATAATGTTCTGCACACAAATATGCATCCCCGTGGGCTGTTGTGGGGTATCAGGAAAGTGTGAGTCGTCCAATAAAAACTACCACAAACTGAAGTGACGAATGGGATTGTTAATGGATATGATTATTAACTTTTATTAACCTTTGGATTCTATTTTAATTACTTTGCTCAAACATGGTCTTTTTTATTGTATTTCTCACTAAAGAGCAGAAGCTGGATTGACTTCCACACCCCTTGTGTGAGTGTGTGCAGGTTTTTTTTTTTCTAATAATTGCAAAACATCTCTTCACCCTTTCCCAGTGTGTGAAGGTTCAGTTTGTTGAGAGTCTGAGGGTTAAGACAGTGGATGGGTGTTCTCTGGCATTCCACAGAGGTAGGAAACACATGCTCCCCACGGGCACCGCTTGCACCGGACCTGAGTCACTCAAGATCTCAGTGGCCATCAGCCTGCCTTCCTTCCTGCCAAGCTGCCCTGTCACAAACATGCTGCAGCACAGTGATAAAAAGCACAGGAAACCTAGCAGAAGAGCAACAGTAAAAGAAAGACAGAAAGCTAGAGGCGGGAGGAGAAACATGAATATGAAATGAAAGATTATCAGGGAGAAAGAGAAAGAGACTTGATGGACAACAAACGACAGGATAAGCACGGGAGAACCCAATACTCAAATTACAGGAAACCCCCCATCCCTTAGGAATAGAAAGAGAAAGAAGAGAAAATGAAAGAGTGAATGAGGCAGAGTGGGGGTGAAAGAGTGCATTTCATGTCATCTCTCGTCAACTTTTTTAATTTTCCCCTCATCTTTTTGTTGTCATCTAACCTGAAAAAAAAATCATGCTCCTCATTTTGAAAATTCCTTTGTTCTCTCTTACTCTCGAGCAAGGTCCATCTACTCAAGTCTTTCTTTTGAAGTGTTGGATAAAACAGGGATAGTGTGGATGCCTGCCTGATAGGGTGAGGAGTATAGACATGTAGAGAACAATGGAACAAAGAAACAAAACAAAACAAAAAAAAATCTGTTTATCATAATAGTGTAGGAGTCATTGCACAGTTACAGCCAAAAACCATTTGGCTGAATAAACAGCATATGCAGGCTGGCCAAACAAACAGCACTAATAAAGCTGTAAAAATGCCATGGATACCACGAAAGCAACACAGCATTAGTCCAGATGCAACACACAGTCCTGCTAACTTGTAACGCCTGTGATCTCTGAACCCGTCAATCTGCCTGAAGATGTTGGATGGAGATCAGAAGGGTGCACATGTTGAGGGAGTTTTATGGACAAGATTAGAATTGACACCAGCCATTTGGCAAATACCGGTTAGTTTGGGCTGTGGCAATGTTTTAGCTATTACTGCTCCTCCTTTTAGTTGTTGTTTAGTTTTCACTAAGTTTTTTTATTCCAGCAAGTGTGTTACATCTTATTTGTGCTGAACTGTGGTGGGCCAAGAAAACAACAAGAGAAATATCGATTTTAAACGATAAACGCCTTATACTTTGTTTGGTTTACGACAAATTTATATGTTTATATTTGTCTCGCTCCAAAGGGCACTTGTTGATTTCTTTCTGCCTTAGCAACTGTCAGTATGAGGTATGAAGAATGACTTTTTTTCACAATGGAAATAAACAATGCATCTCCAGGATCTTTGCTCCCATTTGTGTTTGTCGTAGCAGTGTGTCTCAAGTGCCTGAAAATATAGGAACATAAATCACAGTACTTGTACTAACACTTGACATTCTTAGTGCTGTAGTTAAACAATCAGCGATTGCTTCCATTCTAGAGAATAAACGTTATGTGTGGACATTATTGACTTATGTATCACTGTTCTGAGTTATCTGGTACTCACTGGTCATGTTGAACTTGTGCAGCACCTTGGCAAAGTACTCCTCCTCCTCCTGTTCTGTGGAGATGTCTGTCTGCTCCGTGGTCTGCTGCTCCTCCAGCATCTCCTTGGTGCTGTTGTAGAGGGACAACAGGGTGGAAGGGATATCCGTTTCTTCTGCAGCCTGATCTTCTTCAGGCTCTTTTGGCAAACGCAGTTTGCTAAGTATCTGGCTCCTAATGGCCTCGATGCGCTTCTTCTTCACTATCTCCAGGTCAACTGTCTTACATGTAGACATCCCACTTACACGGCCCACCGTGTACACAACCATTAGTATCAAGAACACTAGCCTCATGGTGCCAACCTCGCTGTGTGCAACCTCTTATGCACTGTATTTCTTCTCAAATCCTCTCTCACCTTTTCTTTCACTGCCTGCCTCTGACCGGGGATGCTTAGGGAACAGTGAATCACTCCGTGGAGAGGTGTCAGTGACGCAACGTGTTTACACACAGCAGAACAATTAAAGCACTGTGGAGAGTCCTGAAAGTTCAGGACCACTGGTGCCACCGCTGTCACTGCTGCTGTAAAAACCACCTAACACTTCTGTCTTCTTTGCATAGAAGCAGGTGGAGAGAATCCCAGTGGGCAGACAGACATCAAGTGATGAGCAAGCCTCTGACTCAACCACACAGGTAACACAATGACGTCCTAGACGCTGAAGTGAGTCCAGAGCAGAGCTGTCAAATGCTAACAAACCCAGCCAAACATGCACACAGACAGTGCCCCAAAGGCTCAAAAGTCCTCTACAACACCCATCATTAAAAAGTAATACACAAACACTCAAATACTCAACAGGACTGATTTCAAGCCTCAGACCGCGTTGTTAAATATAATCCTGACTTACTCAAAGCAAGTTTACCGTACACATCTCCACGTGTCTGCTCAGGGCTGAATTGTTCACAGGATGGTCTCCCTTTTACATGTCCCCAGAGACCAGCCGAGCAATGTTAAGAGAGCTGTACAGTCAAGAGCTGTATACTCAGCAAAATGGTGTTGGCAGAGCCCAACGTACTTAGTATCTGAGGCAGAGGCTTTTCAGCTGACAACACTTCCTGTCCTTCTTGTCCCTCGTCACAGATTACTCAGAACAATCGTGTGTATATATATGATGTCAAATATGGCCTCAGTGTCTCTGAGGAAAAGAAAAAAGGCGATGATACGTCCTGTGTTGAAAGTAGAAAAATGGCGTTCCTATTTCTCTGTTTTCTTTTTGAAGTTTGATCAGATGACCTCTGGCTTCCCTTACAGCCCAGATAAAACTCCCTGGGGCTTTGAGTCAGCCCAGAGCTAATCAAATATCCACAGTGCAGAGAAAAAAGGATAATTCTGAACAGTTTTTAAAAATCCCTTTCTTACTCTCTTTCTGTCACAAACCTATTTAGTCATTCATGTCCCTACAAAAATACATGTAGTAAACTTGTATCGCTCTCTGCTCTGACTACCTCTTTTTAGCAATAACAGCATGTGATCTGTGTACAGCTGCAGTTCACCAGAAACTGCTTTCAACACCTCCAACTCATGCCTACATTACACAGTGCAGCAGTCTGTGTGACTGTCTTCATTCTCAAACACAACAGTGAGATAATTATATTCTTTGGGTATCTATCCTGAATTAAAAAACAGCTCAAGTATAGATGCTATTAAAGAATAGAAAAGAACAGGAAAACTGTCCTTCTGTCAATCAAACACTGTCCTCCAGTGACAAAATTTGAAGTTTGACACACCTTCTCTTTAAGTGATGATGGAGGTTACCATCCAAACACAGCAGCAGTAACAACAGCGGTAGCAGGAGTGACAGTCCCTCTTAGCTCACGCTGTTTTGTGAATCGGATTGTATCCTCGTCTCTGTCCTCTCATCCCTTTATTCATCCATCGGTATCACTTTGTTCATACCCTCCGCAGCTCCTTCACACCTTCCCTCTTAAGTCTCCTCTGACAAAACTCCCTATTTGCACCTCTATTTAACTCCCTGTCTCTCTCCCTTTCTCCCAGTGTGCGCTCTCTCCTGGTGCTTGTCAGAGCTTGCTGTGACAAAGTGATTTGTGAGAGCTCTGAGCTCAGCTAACTTTTCTCTTCTACTCTCTTGCTCTGCCTCGTTCTCTCTCTCTCTCTCCCCCTCCAACTCTTCTTTTCTTTCTGGTTCCTGTTACTCGTCTAATAGAGCGAGCAGCTCTCCGCCCAGGAAATGAGGGTAACGGCCGCAGTGTAAAACATCTGCTGTTTAACAGAGCTCTGCTGCCTGCCCTGTGTCCACATCAGGAAGCCAGGAGCTGAACACACTAAATAACTGGCTTAAGAGACACCAGCTCTCTCACACTCGACTGTCCTGTCTGCCACTGAGGCAGTGATGACTGACATGTCAACAAGCCGTGCACAGCACTAATGTCTTGCCAAACTGACAGATACATTTACCTGGCGGTTGTGAAGATGAATGCTTGCCAGGCCAAAGAAGTGAGCCACTTGGAACTAACATGTCTAAAAGTAGAACAGTGAACTTCAAGGGATGGGGAGCCAACAGGGCTGAACTGTGTGGTGCACTGTCCTGGGTCTGGGCGCTTTTTAGAGGTTGCATTGTGTATTTTCAAAAGGAAGACCAGACCAAAACAAACTGGTGATGTTTTAAATCATTTTGTCTCTGCTGTCTGAGTGATGATTCAACAGGGAAGTAAAGACAGTAAACTGCCATTGTACCATCTTTGGTCTTGGAATTTTTTTTTTTTTAGGGTTTGCCCACGTGTTTCCCAAGGGTGTCTGCTAACTGGGGCAGTTGTAAAGAATAAGCTATTCATCAAACACTGGTAATAAATGGTGACATTTAACATAAGGAAACTACAGGTAGAAATCCCCTAACATGCAGGCAACAATAACAAAAGAAAACAAAGATCATAAAAACAAAGATACCTTAGATAAAACGACACTATTTCTCTGATTACTGTTAATGATAAGAGAATGAGAACCAAATGAGTGTGACTATCATATGTCAACAACTATTACTGTAACTTGTCCTATTGTATCGGCCTGTTTGAGCTTTAAAGGGTGTGTACTGCCACCTAGTGGTCAAGATGGTGCATGATCCACACTTACAATCTTTTCACACAGAACTAAATTGTTCTGCTGTACAAATGAGCTATTACAGTAGCAACAGTATGTAAAGTCAGGGAGAGGTCCCAATATGTTTAATCAAAAATCTGCTCTCTCAATAGAATGTCTATAAGATACAATACAAATTAACAAAATACATAAATTTATAAAGCAGCAGCGAAGTTAGAAGAAAGAATTCTTCCATGCACCTGAACATTTTGCTTGAATCTATGTATAGAAATCACATATTTTATAGGAAACAAAAAGTAATTAAGTCTTCTTTCAATGTTTTCACAAAATATGATCCTTTAATTAAAAGGAATCCAAGTACTCTTCAGAAAAGTAAAGTTGAAAGTTGTATGGACAAAGGATATCACTTGACAGATTTGATTTTTGTTCAAGCAACGCAAGCGCTCTTGCTATCATGCACATGAAGCCCAAGTTATATCCTGTTGTTTTCTCTGCTCTCCACTGGTCTTTTACCACAGTGCATGGGCCTCTATAAACAACAGTCTCTGTGGCTTACTGACCCTACAAACAGGTCTTACCAGTCTGCCATGGGGCATTTCATACCCTTCACCACAGGACCTTGATGCCAGCACCTCGGGGTGTCTGTGTGTCTCTGAGCACAGGAGTGCAACATTGTCTGCGTTCCCATCATTCGCTGTGAAGTCTTAAATAATTCCCTGTGTGACTCTGCTGATGATGGCAAACCCTTCTGAGGCAGACGAGCTGAGGGAAGACGCTGAGGGAAAAATATTCACAGTCACCAGAGAGAACAGATAGTCTATAAATAATGTTACCACATCAGTGTTGGTCCTGAGTGACATGATGCTGTACTTTCTATTTTCCAGCAGTCCTTGTGACTGGTGAAACTATTGAACAGTGGCATGAGACTTGCTCTGGAACTTTTTTTGGAAAACAGCTTACAATTATTTGCCTTTTCTCGTATATGAACAGGAATTTAAACTACTCAATATGAGACTTGTTTCCTTCTCTACAGTACAAGCAGTGGCGGAAGAAACATAGCAATAATTTACTCAAGTAAAAGTAGCAATACAGAAATGTAAAAAATACCAAATTACAAGTTACAATTGCAGCTTTTAAAATATCCATCAGTTAAATGTCTAGTAATGTTATCAACAAAATGTACTTGACAGCATTAAAAGTTAAAGTGCTTCCTTAGCCGCCATAGTGCTGTCATTGTTTTCACATGTAATCAGATCTTTATTTTACACTTTTGTCAGAGGCATTTTCTGTGGCTGGTTTTGACCGAGCTCCTGTTAACTACTCAATGCAATGTAAAACAGATCCTACTGTAGCATATAAGCCGATCTTATATTTTGGATGTAAAATTTGAATGTTTCAACTATATTTCAATTGTAAGTACATTGTGGGTAACCTATAGTATTTGAGTTAATACCACCAATTGCTAAAGTAGAAGGAAAGTATTTGTTGGTAGTGAAAAGTAACATGGCTGAAAAGCTTTCTGAACAATAAAAAATGCAGAACCACTGCTCTTCATTTAGTCTTTTCTCTTATATTTCTAACCTTACATGTTGTAAACTATAAATAATTTCACTGAGTGGCCTAAATTACCATTTTTATAATACAGTTACTTTATGTTTACTGTCAATGTTTTCGGTCTCTTTTATGTTAAGCTACCAAGACAAGAACATTTAGGCCCTGCATTTCTTTTCTGGACCAGCTAGCCTTACTGTATGACTCTTAAAACAGACAAAAGTAGTGGTTAAATGCCTAACTACCGTTAAATTATGAAATAATTACTTTAAATAGCTATTGATTTTTTAACAACGTCATAATATAATCGAAATTGGGCGTTTTACAGACAGACTGACAGTAAAAACGAACAAATTAGCTTCCTCGTTACCGTTCCTCCACTCGCCTGTCAGCAAACTGTCTCCATGGTTACAACGCGCGTGTAAACATGCGTGTTTAACGCACGTATCAACCTCTGTGAATTTGTATCTTATATACGTATTACAGTCGTACGTTGTTGCTCTTTTTCTAACGGCTTAGTTAGACGTCGTAGTGGGAGGCATTTTACCTGTCTGCGGCAAAATGAAAGAAACGTAGGTTTTATAAAAATGTGATTAAGAAGTGGCGACTTGCACTGAGTTAGTGGACGGAGCTCAAGGAAAACACTGACCAGAGACGTTACCAAGGTAGTGACGACGCACTGGACAGCGGAGGGCAGTGAGTGGGTTGATAGCAGTTGCAGAGAAACCTGTGAAATCCTCACATTAACATTTAACACCGAAGTTATAAAAACTAGCCCAGAGAGAAATGCAACTCTGTGGACTTCAGATGGACTAAAATCATTCGCAGACTCGTCGATGACTTGTCGATGAAGAGCCTTGCAGAGTCTGGACAGGTGAGTGCACCTTTCAGCTTGTACAGCTGGTTGTGACGCCAAAAATGAGGTAGTGCACGAGTTAGTTTACCCTAAAACCACACACACGTTCTAGCATAATGGAATTAATTGTTTCTCAGTTGTCACCCTGGTTACAAACTTTAAAAATAATATTTTCTTAAGTTTAGGGTAGGAGTAAAAAGGTAGTCTATGTCCCAGGGGACATCCCATAAAAACCTATGTTGTTTATTCTGGTAAATTTTAAAAATAAAGTTAAATTATATTCAGGTGTTGAGTTTGTGAAAACTTTTGCCTTTCAGGTGACCAAAACTACGAAATGGAGAAATACGAGAAGCTTGCCAAAATTGGTGAAGGTTCCTATGGTGTGGTGTTTAAATGCAGACACAGAGATACTGGCCAAATAGTTGCCATCAAGAAGTTTGTAGAATCTGAGGATGACCCGGTCATTAAGAAGATTGCATTGAGAGAAATACGTATGCTGAAGGTAAGAAGAGATAACCAGTATCAAGTTTGTTCACATTTAACACCACATGTGGACACGTGCACACACAGGTACACATGCACTGAGTGTAAGATTGTCACTTTGATAATATGGTGTCACAATTCTTTTTATCAGTATTGTCAGAAATTACATACACATGTGGTATGTAAGAGCTTGGCAGACTTTAGAACCTCAGTAGGTTAAATCCAACATTAACCAAACATTTTGACCAACATTTTGACATTTTGGACTGTTCCTGTTCTTGCGGTTTTGCAGCAGCTGAAACATGTAAATCTGGTCAACCTGCTGGAGGTCTTCAGGAGGAAAAGGAGGCTCCACCTGGTATTTGAGTTCTGTGAGCAGACCGTCCTCAATGAGCTGGACAAACATCCTCGGGGGTAGGTTGCTGGGGGTAGCTCAGTGTCGAAGACATATAACAGAATGTCCAGACTGCTGGCAACTATGAAGCACTATTGAGTAGGATATAAATATCATATATAACTGCCTGTGTATTTGTGCGACTGTTAGAATTAGTGCTGTAAATTATTGTAGTTACTAAAAGGTATTATACTTCAAAAGGTAAAAAAACATAATTTATACTCCATCTTCAGATGTATATCTGTTGTCTATTTGTAAGCATCACTTTAAGAATTCATGAAAAAGTGCAGTGGTGGAATCCAATAAACCTTAATACAAATTTTATTGGATTTTATTTAAGTTCGTACCTTTTATGAAACATTATAGGTCTTCTCTGCAGATAAAAATGCACTTTTTACTCCACTCTCTTCATTATGGTCCTAGTTCATTTGTGTATTAAAATTTGACACTAAAACCCATAAGAATTTAATAAAATATGATGCATTGTTGAAGATTTTACTACTAAAATGTACATCACTTTGTTAAGGAAGTAGCTTTCTCTCAACTAGCCAATGTTATTGATTTAACACTGAAAGGAGCCTTTGCACATTAAATACCATTACCTTTAATATTTAAATTACATTTTGCCTAAACACAATATAAGACCAGGAATTTGATTAAGAATAAGTATTTCTACGTTCTGGTATTGCTACATTTTTGAAGAAAAAGGTCTGAATATTTCTTTCACAACTACAATTGTGGGCTTCACTGTTAATAGAGTTTCCCGTTTAGAAGACAGTTCACCAAATAACCTATTGTGTGTGCATTTTTTCTGTAAAGAGTACTGCAAGATAGAAGGGGCAGCATAACAGGTTGAATAACAAAAAAGAAGATGAAGAGGTATGAAAGTTGTGTGAAAGTTGGCAACAGAGTGAGGAGGACTTGCCTAGTCTAAAGTGAAAAATTTTCTTTTTTTATACTTTGATCATTGTCATGCCATCTGTGGCCATAAGATTTTCATTTAGTTTATGTGATGTGAAGTCACACGGCAAGTCAAGGCAGCAGTGGCCGGCCACTGTCTGACCGTTTTTCCTTTTCCCACAAGGCTATGCAGCAGAAACTCTAGCTGCTCCTGAAAACAAAGGCGCTGTTGCTGCTAGAGACTGGCCTAAGGTTACCTGGGTGACAAGAGGGCTTTTTAAAGCAGCAATTCTTTTAAGAAATGACTGGAATAATAGATGTGGAAAACATGACTTGTAAATTGTTTTTGTTTTGTTCTTCCGAGAACAGTCAATGTTCCTTTGTCCGTTGTTCTCTGCAGGGTACCTGAGGCTCAGCTGAAAAGTATAGTGTGGCAGACGCTGCAGGCTGTGAACTTTTGCCACAAGCACAATGTAAGTATATTTTATATATGCTTCCTTTATACATGCTTAATTTAATGTGCTTTCTATGATTGTCAGTGTTTTATTTTCTTTCAGGATCTGCTTGGAGTTCTTCAGGCCTTAAAACAATACTCTTATGCTATAAAACACATTGCGTTAAATAATAGTGTACTCTTCTCCATACAGTGATTAAGTCCTAATATAGCTACATTGTAAATGATGTTTAAGAAAAATCCACATCCTCATATAAACTCTGGCTGATGGTAAAATGCTTCATGAAAACTGTGTATTTTGTTTGCCAAATTTAACAGAGAAGTCCTGAAGGGCAAACGACTGGAGCAACTTTCTCAACATACATGTGGCACCTGATCTTGTTTTATTATAGACTTGAAAAATTCTGAACGTATCGTAATAGCAGTGAACATGTTTTATGCTTTCATTGTTCTCTATTGACTACTTTAATTTTAGCAAATAGATTTTATGATGTTCTTTCCTCTAAATGCTGCTCAAAATTGTTTTTCAACCTGTTTACATGTATTTATTGTCTCCTTTTTTCTTGTATGAGGATGCTTTGTAGTGCCTTCTTCCCACCAAATGTGCAGTAATAACTTATTATCATTAATTTTTTTTATCAACTAAATACTCTTGTGTAACCTTGTCATTGGGTGGTTAACCTGCTCACTGTGGCTGCTCACCACATTGCTTAAAATACGTTCCTTATGACAATAGTTAACCAGTTCCCAGAACCTCACAAAACCAGCTCGTGTAAAGATAGCTCAGTTTTCAGTGCAAAATATTTGTCCAAAAGACTTCTGGGATTTGACCGTCCAGTAATTTGCACCATCTTAAACCCACAAAAACTGTGAACAACTACTCTAACTTTTCCAATGAAAATAAAGATAAAACCAGAGCAAAATGAGCAAACTGTCACTTAGTTTAGGCTCAGTGCTTCACAGCAGCAATGATTTATGTCTCAGTGACTGCAGCGCATGTTAATGTTTATGTTGCAGTGCATCCACCGTGATGTGAAGCCTGAGAACATCCTCCTCACCAAAACTGGAGTCATCAAGCTCTGTGACTTTGGTTTCGCCCGCATTCTCAGTAAGTCATCCAGAGATCCCATGCATTTACGTGCATTTAGTGTCAATGTGCCTCTAATGACTTATTCAACAAAGAACCTATATGAGCCTCTGCTGTTATCCTCCACACTTTCAGTGGTTCAATGAATGCATTGCTAAGGAGAACCATTCAGCCAGGTGGTGCATCCCTGGGTGGTGTGTCTCTGTTTACCTTTCCTGTCTTAGGTTTCGGTTTTATGTTTCCATACATTAACATGTAGTCATTTAATCATTCAGCATGTCTTGTAATCCCTTCATCTACAATGTACGTGTTATTTAGTGTTCATTATTCAGTATCTAAGTGTACGCGTGTCGATACAAGTTACCTCCGTCCGTCTGTGTTGTATATTTAGCGGGACCAGAGGATGATTACACGGACTATGTGGCTACCCGATGGTACCGGGCCCCTGAGCTGCTGGTGGGGGATACTCAGTATGGGCCTGCTGTGGACGTGTGGGCTGTGGGCTGCGTCTTTGCTGAGCTGCTACATGGGAACCCACTCTGGCCTGGAAAATCTGATGTTGACCAGCTCTACCTCATAAGAAAAACTCTAGGTACGCAGATAAGCAAGACTATTAATGGATGGTTAAAAAATGATCTGCATATTAGCATGTAAGCACAAACTAACTTTCTTAATTGTGAAAACATATAACCATATAACAACATATAATATCATAGGAAATAATTTTCTTGGCAGTCAAAATCATTAGCAGATCATATTGTATAATAGTTTCATTTTTCTTCCAAGGCACTGTATTATGCTGGTTTGCTTGCTTTGCTTACACATCACAAACTGCACCAGTTTGCTTGAAAGCTGATTGAGATCAACATTTAAAAAATGTCACACAAGTCTAACTACAACTAAACAGGCTCATTCACCAGAGTTTGTGTGAACTGAAACAAACAGGTTAGATGTGAAAGCACCCTTAACAACAGAGAGGATTTACTGACCAGGAAACTTGTCCTCTCTTTTTGTGGACTTTGCTCTTGTGAGTTTATTTTTAAGTTGAAAACACCAAAACCTGTTTTGTTCTGAAGCTTCAGGTTTAACATGTATTTGAGGTTTACCAAAGATTGCAAATGATTTTCGAAGTTTCAGATAATGAGATTAAATTTTCTTTATTGAATGAAGATTTTGATCTTACCTCTGACCTCAGGTGACCTGATCCCTCGTCACCAGCAGGTCTTCCGATCTAATGTTTTCTTCACTGGAGTCAGTATTCCCGAGCCTGACACAATGGTACAAGTCCTGTTTGCACTGAGAATTCATATACTCTTTAATGAAGAGGTGAATGAGCATGTTTGATGTTACTACTTCCCATCTACTTTTGCTCTTAGGAGCCTTTGGAAAAGCGCTTCCATGGAGTGTCTCCTCATGCCCTCCAGGTCATGAAGGTATGTGAAGTTTATGTGCAAAACAAGTTGACTGATTTACTGGCATAATTTTAACTAAAAACAAAATGAAGACTGAATACTTTGGGAAAAGCCAATGTAAAATAAATTCATCAAGGAAAAGTAAATGTTTTGAAATGCCAAATACAGTCTGTGCGTCTGTGTGTGAGCAGTCATGCCTGGTTATGGACCCCTCCCTTCGGCTGTCCTGTGAAGAGCTGCTGGAGCTGCCTTATTTTCAGGAGGAAGGAGGAGCCAACTGGGGTCGTGATGGCGAACGTCCGGGAAGACGACATGAAAAAGGTTCCCGGCGAAGACAGGCAGGGGTAAGAAACACCAAACCCAAATTTGCAGACTGTGCACCTTCTTGCAGCCAGGCGTGTCCATGAGTTAGTCACTGTACCTGACTGGCCAAGAACTCTGACTGTCTAAAGTAGAAACCACCCACGTTTAAGCAGCCAACTTAAAGTACAAAATCCTTAAAAATTGCTGTTCCAGTTTCTTTCTTCACTGTTGGTAAAATTGATAAAGCATGATCTCAATTTTAAAGATAAGTTACACAGGAAAAATTACAGATTGTTTACTTCTGGGAAATTTCTCTCTTTCTCTATCTTCCCCTTCCCCTCCTCTCAGGCTCAGTACCTGCCTCAGTTACCTAACAGCAACATCTCACCGGCACCGGATGTCAAGAAACAGGTGAAGCATAAATATCACCTGCCCAACATCTAATAAAGCAACAACCCTGTCTGCAAGTTTGTGGCAGAACTGAGAAAGATGGACTTGTGCTTTGCTTTGTGCAATTATTCAAAAACAGTTGCATAATATTCTTGGTGTGAAGGTGAGAGTGTATTTTGATTCTGTGATCAATTTATTTTGTCATGTTTGTCAACATAATCATTTGACAGTCTTTACACAAAACGTTAACTTTAGGGCATTTGCAGTCGCAGGCAGCACAGTTATAACAAAGAATAGAGTGTCAGTGCTTCAGACACTTTACAGCAGATGCATACAATGAATCTTAAAATGAGCCTCACAAAGTCACCAGTGTGCCATCATCAGTTGGACAAAGGTACTACAGTTTTCTTCTTTTCTGGCACCATCACTGACAACAACTGATTCCCATGCAGATGTACACCAGCTGCTAAATATGCACTAAATCTTAGAATTGACTATTAACTGTGAGAGTGAATAAACTTTTTTTTATTATTTATTTTTCTCATATATCTTTAGAAAAATACAGAATTGAACAACAGATTACAAGCTTTAGGTTTGGTGCACATGTTATAAGTTTCGTATTATAGGTCTTAAAGAGTGCTGAATATATTATACAATGAATAATGCTGCATACTTGTAAATTCCTGACGGTCTTGTTAAGGTTTGTTTAACCTGACAGTTGCCACTCCAAGTAATTTGACAAGACAGTGATACACAGGAAGATGCTTCAACATGCTGTCACACGGCTTGACCGATCACCTGACCTTGAACTCATCAAGTTACAGATGTAACTTCTCACTATACATCAGTGTGCTGAGGGCTGTAAACCAGAGGGATTAAATCTGGACCTTATTTTTTGTAATAAGAAGATTGATTCAGTTTAGACAAAAAATCAACAACAGTGTTTTCTTTTTCTCAGCTAAATAAATTAGAATACAGTCTTTTCATGTGTGTGACAATCGTTTAAGATGCCATCAATATCATTAAGCAACCTTTTACAAGAAAGGAACATTTAGATAGATTTAGAGTTTATGTGTCCACATGTGCCCTCTGGTGGCAGGTTTTAATTTTAGTGAGGTCATTAGCAAACCTCAGAGTTACTGAGGGATTCATGTGAGTAATTTACACACAAAATTATGTCTCTTAGTATTATAAGTTCCACTTTTGAAGGTTGGAGGTTGGAGGCCAGGAATATGTTGCACAATATCATCACTGCCGAGGGGTTGCGATGATGTTGAACATGCGAGGCACATTAATAAAACTGCCGTACTCAGGGCTGAGATCTATGCTATCAGGTCCTCCAGCACAAGAAAAGGTGAAATGCTGCAGAAGTGACACCACAA
>JAQNCA010000029.1:23234181-23246112 GCA_029783725.1 Acanthurus tractus | reverse complement strand
CTGAGAAATACTAAGTAACCGAAAGATTTGTTGCTATGGGACAGTTCCAAGGGTCAAATATTTGTATAAAGCTGAGACAAAATGTAAAAAAATCTGAACATTTTTCAGTCTAAACTAAATGAAAACTGAACAAAAATGGAATCCCTTGGCTGTTCTGCCCAAAGTAGGTTCTCTGATTTACAGCAGAGAAGTGAGTAGCCTCAGTCAGCTCAGCCTAACCACCGAGGTTAGTTCACTGCTCGTCACATTTCCTGAGATTTAAAGTTCACAGGCGATGAATGATGATCACAAAATTCATAATTTCAGAGTACTACCAGACCTTTCCGACAAAAGCTTTTAGGATTATTTTCTGTGTTAATTCTCTACTGATAAACTAACATCATGGATGACTTTAAAACACTTGTTTTACACTTGATTTTTTCCCATTAGAATCTGTGCAGGTCTGTCCACCACAGCACAATGTTTTTGACTTTGAAAACGCTTGATGAGAAATTTGTTTTCTACTGTTTTCAGATCAACACACTGCCACTGAGAACGAGAGGATGCTCCATGCCCGTCTCCTTCTTGCAGGAGAAGATGGAGGAGCTTCAGCTCTACAAAGACAAGAGCAGAGAGCCGGACTGAGGACTCCCTCCTCTCACATTCCCCCTCATGGACAAATATCCAGACACCGCCATGTTTCTGACAGGGCTGAGTCAGACTGGTGATGAACTGATAAGATTTCATGGCCATTCACATCCGAATGCCAGCGATCATCTGTGGACTTCCTCATGTGTATGGTTGTGATATGTTTTTATTTTTTTATTTTATTTTTTGTCAGTCTCGTTGGTTTGGCTTATTTTTTTAGGCTTCAAACATCAATTTTCCTCCTGCAGTTCATGAACGACTTATTGTGTTTCTAGAAGACGTGATTCAGTTCTCTGGTGCTAAAATTCAGCATAGCCTCAGTCCATAAAGTCATTTATGCCAGCTGACAGTAAGGGTATCCTGACTCAATATACACATAACAAATACAGGGTAGGAAATCAACACTAACTTCAACAAAAGTCTGGTTTATTTTAGCTTTTGCTTGGCTCATATTACTATACCACTTATAGGGTATCAAATATCTGGTTTTATTAGGCAGATTGGAAAATAAGCTAAGCCCTTTCTTTATCATAAAAGTGAAAGTAATTAATTACATTGACATTTCCACCTAATTAGCTTCTAATATTTCCAGAAAAATGCTTTTGAAAATTTGCATTCGAGTGATAAAGCACTCTTTCTAAAATCACAGACCCCTCGTTTTGTTGTTGACTCATGACAACTTGTGAAGTCTAATCCATCAGCCGTCACAATGAGCAATGAAAAATGTTAATTTCCTGCCCTGACAACATTTTTGACTTTTCAGTTCCTACGGAAGTTCATTAGAAGTTCAGCAGGACTGCACTGAAACCATACGTGTTCTGAAAATGGCATGTTTTTTTTTTAGCTAAATGCATTTTTGTCTTTGTCCACAACTTCAATCTTGTTAAAACTAAGAAATACACCAACAATGATTGAATCATGCAGTATGTGTTGTGTTTGACTCAACTCACTGGCAGAAGAAAGGATCACAGTTACATCTGCAGGCATTTACAACCTAGATTCCAAAACAGTTTGGAGGCTGCTCAAAATGTAAATAAAAGCAGAATGCAAATTTTTACAATCTGTCCCTGAGCCCATTTGGAAATCCTTTACACAATCAATTGTTTCAAGTGGTGAACCTCTTTGTGACAAATCCATCTGTTTACTTGCGGAATATTTCTCAGGTTTTTGTAGTATTCCACATCTTTCCCAGTCATCTGTTGCTCCTGTCCCAACTTGTTTGAAGTGTGTTACTGGCATCAAATTCAGAAAGAACATATATTTACAAAAAATTCTTAGTTTTAAGGTCAAATGTTAAATATTTTGTTTTGTACATGTTTCAACTGAGTTCACATCAAAAAGGATTACTTGTTGTAACTTATTTATTTTTGTTTTATACAGGGCCACAAAAACTTTTGGAATCTGGTTGTAAAATTGCTTTTATTGTAAAAAGACAAGAAAGCTCGAGTTACTGTTCAATCAGATTTTCATTTTGCAGGTAGAAAAAAAAAAGTTTGACAACAGGATTTAACTAGTGGACTGAATAAACACCAATCACAAAGGGATTTTAAAAAATGTAGCACATACAACTACTTAAGAGTGGCAAAATATTGTTCTTAATCAAAGACTGGATTAACAATGAAATACTACAACATCAACACCTAGAAAAGAAAATTCCCACTGTTTATTATTCTATTTGGGTAAATAAAATGTGCTCACTCAATAACTGAAAAATAAAAAGCAAGACAAGAAAGGGCCATGACATAAAAAGCATGCATTTTGTTCTTTGTTAAGCTTAAGCTCTCAAAACAAGCAAAATTATACAGGCATCGCTGTACTTTTCCTGCCCTGTCATTTTATCACACTTTCTTGTATTCTAGAAATATACAATTACCTCTTTAACCTGTAGCAAATGTAGAGTTTGCAGTTCAACGGCAACCCCCCAATTCAATGCATAATTGTTAACATTCATTAAATGATTTGATACCTATCATCTACCACCTCACAGCCACTGCTCAGGATAAGACTTCATTCAGTAAAAAATTCAAAGACATCAAACTGTATACAGTTTCTGTGTACACTGATGGGTGAGGAATGAAGGCTACTGTGATAAACATGACAGAGACAGTTATGATCAGGGCCTTAATGTGAGACTGTACAAAATCGATCTGCTGCGGAGGTCAGAGTGTTTGGGACACAGGTGGATGCAGGTACGGATGCAGGACGAAGCTACTGGGAACCAGAAGATGAGCCTTGGCTGCCCTGTCCAGGATAGCTGCCGTACTGGCTGTAATACTGGTTCCACTGGTTCTGATTCTGGTAGTACTGCTGCCACTGCTGAGCATACTGGGGGGGGGGGGCAGAAAAGGAAGCAAACACAACAGTAAGAGCATGTAATGTTATTTAGATTTTTCCCCAAACTACCTCTGCAATTGTATCTGCACCTCGCTGAAGCAAAGTCTGCAGCTCACAAGAATAAATTCTTGTATTACTGTATTAATTATATATAACTAGATAGAATTTATAGTGGCTTCAAAAGTTTGTGGCCTGTTCCTTTGTGCAGCACAGCAGTAAAGTCAGTGTTCTGTCTGCACATCGGTGCTGTGAGCAGTCACCCTTGACAAGTGTACACATCTATGAGTGTTACTAAAATATTTTTGCTAAGCCACAGATGACATGTTTTCATTTGTGGCTTAGCAAAAATGCAAAGTGAGTGTAAGCACAAGTACGTTGAGGCAGGCAGTGTTTCATTAGCTAGTGAATACCTGCTGATATTGCTGGTTGTAGCTCTGCTGTGGCTGCTGCTGGGGCTGCTGCTGGGGCTGTTGCTGGTGGTGGTTGTACGTCTGTCCAGTTGCGGGTGTCTGACTGTAGCTCTGACTGTATCCTGGATACTGACTGTAGTTGCCATAGTAGTTCTGGTTGTAGTTGCCCTGGTTGTATCCTTGGTTGTAGCTCTGGCTGTAGCCCTGCAGGTAGAGCAAGACATTCAGGACAAATACATTAATTTCTCATTACAAAATCTTGTTTTTCATATTTTTTCTCAACTCGGTCTTGGAAAGTACCTGATTGTATCCTCCCTTGTTGTAAGGGGTAGAGCGACTGTAGCTGCCTCCTGACTGCTGGCTGCGGTTATATCCAGCACGTGCATCCGAGCCCCCATCACGGTAGTTGTTACCCCAGCGGTTCTGGTTATAGCTGCCACGATTGTAGCCTACCAATCAAATAAAACACAATGTTACAATGCCAACACACATTACTGTATGCCAACATACTAACCGTAGCTTTTTGCCAAATGTGTATCGTTATAATTAAATCACAGAGTTAAGCGTGTGGCTTCTTTTTCTTCTTAAAACAGCAATGAATAACTTTGATGTTTTACAGGAAATAGATATTTAGCCATGTGACTTAAATGCAACCAAAACATTAAAACATGACTTAGATTGAACACAATCTATATGGTGGATGAAGATTGCTTCGCTCACCTCCTCTGTATCCACCGCCTCCATCTCCACTGCGGTTCTGGTAGCCACTGCGAGACCCATCACGATTGTCATATCGCTGGAAGCTACTGCCACCGCGGCCACGGAACCCGCCCTGCCTGTTGTCAAAGCGTTTCTCGGGGGGTGGGCCAGCCTTGCGGCCCTCTTCATTGTACTGCTTCAGCAGATTTTCAGCCTCGTCACACTGCAGCTCAGCGTACGTCACTGCCTCCAGGAAGTCGCAAGCCTCAGGAAGAGTAAAGTTGGCTTGGAGAGTGACAGAGGTGACCACAGGAGAAGAGGAAAGAGACAGCCCATCCAGCAAGAGATGGATGGAGAGAAGAGAGAGAAAGAGAGGGGAAGGGGGTTGTAGTGAAGACCAGAGCAGCCACACCACCGGAAGACAAAATGAAAAATAATTACTACCATACAGGGAAGGTGGACATCATAGAAACTTAGAGCATATAGATGAAAGCAGATGGCAGGGTAAAGGGAACAAACATCACCTCCAGTTGAACACGGAGGAAAAATTTGTTTAAGCAGACACAGGAGTGGGAGGAGTTCAGTAGAGGTGGGGAGAGGGACAAAAAGGACAACTAGAAGGTTGGTGAAAGGAGGAAACAGCACTGCAAACCAAGGACAACTGATGTAATGCTGTTACAAATTAACTTCCAACAACTTCAGCATGTAACTGCTTGTAAAGTTTGCTGTTTGGAAACAGTCTTTAAAGGGAAGCAAGTTGTACAATCTTAGCTCCACAATTACAGGACTTCAACAAGGCCCAAGTCTCAGTTTGCAGTGCATTAGAAGTAAGCTGTATGGCAAGTGGCAGATACAGGGCAAAAATAAGGAAGAATCAAATTCATGTGTACTGTTTAAAAAAAATGTCCAGGTCTGAAATCTGGTCAAAGCCTATGATGGGGGAAGGGGAAAGGGGACATCTTCCAAGTTTGATTTTAGAGACAACACATAGAAAAGTAAAAAAGTAGATCTGGTGTTTTATTTGTTGTTTCCACAGCATTCCTACCTTTCATTTCTAAAACAGCATGATCGGGCACATCCTTCCCCTGCTCATTGGTTTGCTTTAATGTTCGTTCTTTTAAATCCTCGTCCGTGGGACAAATTACAATAGCCTTGCGTTGAAAACCTTCAAAAGGACGCATTTTTCGTCTCCTTGCTGATCCATATACATTTGTCTAGCAATGGTGACAAGAAAGAAGTAGAAGCTTGTTTGTTATTGTTTACTTGTACTGGCTTTCCACTGGAAGGAAGCTGGAACCCTGCAATAATGAAGTGAGAGAGGTTTGGCTTGGATGTCAGTCTACGCTTTTACTCAGGTTCTAATGGCCTCTCATCACTCCACAGACTTACCTCACAGTCTGTGCATCAATGTGCCCTGTGACTGCTGATGAATGTTAACTACTGACAGAGAGGGACCCCACAAAGACTTTTAACTGACTAGACTGTCCAGTATGTTCTCTCTGTTACCTGACAACGTTAAGCAAACAAGTTTCAGATCAAGCATTGTGTGTTTATGGTGATATTAGACGTTATTGTGCCTATTCATCTAGGTCAACCTGCCTCTCGTAACTTTATTTCAAAGTATTACAACTACAGTTTATTGAGAGCAATTGCTGGCACCATAAGTGAGCATGTAGTCAACCGCCTACAGACCTTTCATCTATGCTCTTGCAGAATATTTGCATAGTTCACATGCACTTTGCTGTATTACTATTTGGATTAAGTCAGTTCAAATCAGCTTACTGATCCTGTCCTTGATCTTGTTCTTATAGAACAAATCAAAAACAAAATGTAAAGTGAGTACAAAAACCACCAAATACAAATTTATGCTGCAATAAATCATTGGAAATAACAAAGAGAGATATTAGCTGATTTGTGTTTGTAACTAAGTGTCAAAATAAACATCTCAGTATGTCTGCTATTTCAGGATAAATCATATCAAGGTAACAAGTACAATTGGAAAATTAAGCAGTTTAAATCTCTCCTTCGTAACAGCGCATTCAATTTAAGTATTAATAGAAATGTATATTTTGTGCATGTTTGCTATCATGTTTTCTTCTAGTAGTTAGTTTAGCTACATTTTAACGACGTCTCTGGCCAAGCATATTCTAAAAACTGTTCTCTTTCTTATGCATGTGTACTGCATTAGGAAACTGCAACGCGGGATCAAAACCTCTTATTAAAAAACAACTTGTAGTAACATGATGTACATTTTTTTTAAACACTAACAGTAAAACTTTCACTCTGTGTTTGATGAGCTACTCCAGAAGGGTATGGGATGTGCACTTAACTCACATAAGAACCCAACCCTACTGCCAAATCCTACTTCGTCTTTCATGTGCTATCATCATCATTAAAAATATTTTCAAATGGACCACATATATTTTATTTTACAGCAATTCCTCTCTTTGTGAATAGCCTAACTTATGACAGAACTTTGTCAATCTTTATCTCATACACTTATCATCAATGAGAGCATGCTACATCAAAAACAACTGGCTACTCTGACGGGTCCCTCCGGACTTACCTTTACTTACCTCATCTTCATACGAACTCTAGTCCCAGTCAAGACAACAACAGACAGATATTACCTACCTGCACATACTCACAGTTTCCACAGAAAAGCCAGTCAGACATCAGACCCACCTACCTTTGTTCACACTGAGCACAAGAATCTGAAAATCTAAAAACTGTTAGTCATTACTTACCTTCAGGGTCAATTTATTAAAAAACACACTCAAAAGTTCCACATATCTCACTTAAAATAGCTTTCAAAAAAGCTATCAACTCTTTCTTATTAAATTAGCAACAGAAGGCGTTTTTCTTACTCACCAGTCAGAGCTTACTTGTTTCTCAACATCTTTACATAGTCATGGTTTACTTGTACATTGTTGAAATTCACAAGACAAACAATACTGTATTATGACAAGAAATAGCAAGTGCAAATATACTGAGGGATGAAAACATGAAATATTCTGTCACTTATGAGAGCCATTAATCATTTTCTTTTACAAAGCATGACAAGCAATTGACAAGAGGGTGATCAATGCTTCTTTTACGCTATAATACACAGAGCCCCCTGAAAGATAAATAAATAGTCCATTAGAGAGAGTGATCATCAGGGCACATTGACTGACTGTGGCAACTATCAGAGCAGAGTGTGGGTGGGAGGGCAGTACCTGATCTAGGATGTAGTTGCGTCTCTTGCGGGCAGCGATCTCAATCAGTCTGTTCAGACACTGAGTGGCCTGCTGTATGAGAACATCCCAGCGCCCGGCGTAGTTCCTCTGGCGACGCAGACCCATCACCTGCACAACAAACAAAGTCAAGTAGGACAATGATGGAGTATACAACCACGGGAAGTGTATGTAGCTGAGGGGTGGTGGCCCAAACCAACCTTCATCTTGTCCATGATAGCATTTGTGCCCAAGATGTTGTACTTCTTCTCAGGATTAGTCTCTGCATGCTTGATGGCCCAGGTGGTCTTTCCGCAGGCAGGCAAGCCAACCATCATTAAGATCTGACACAAGTGAAGACAGAAAATACTGGTTAATCCCTGATCAGTTCACTACACAAGTCAAATTCTCTTAAAATAAATCAAAATGCATTTGATCTAATATAACTTTGTCTCTATATATTGTTCTAAATGCAATCATCAATTTTTTTTTTAGTTGATAAAAGTCAAAAAGTCTTGTTCTTTTCAAATTAATCCTTTATTTGTGGAAAGATCAGCACTGAGAAAGAATAAAACCACAACTGAAATGTCTGGGGGGAAAATAGGTGTCATCATGGCACTGTGCCTAATTTTGAACCTTTTTTTTGGGTGAGCAAAAATGCCATATACTCACATACATTCTACTTTTAGTACTGCCCTACCTCGCAATCAGATTTGGTTGCAGGTCCCTTAGTGCCTCTGATCTTGTCCACCATGTCAAGATTGTGGATGTAGGTGTATCCCTCTGGTGGGGGGAAGTACGGCTGCGACTTCTGTCCAAAGTTGAACTCAACAGCACAATTCTTCACCAGGACGTGAGGGAACAGTGCACGGCCTGCCAGCGCTTCCTTGGTTGTCCGGAAGGCCACGCCCAACCAAACTCCATTCTTAGTAAAGCCCATCTCCACCTCATCACCACTGTCAAAGTCCTAAAATCACAGACATGAAGCAGAGAAAAAGCATCATCAGTTTTATTTGTTGAAAATGGAGCATAAGCAAGTTAAGATAAAATATAAAGATAAATAGTTGTTGTTAAAAACAAAAAAATCATTTATGATTTAATCAAATTGAGGCCAATTTATTTAATAACACCACAAATCAGTACTTTCAAATGTTGGCACAATATTGTTTATTTTATGTTATTAAAACAAGATAAAGTAAACCATTAAATTTTACATTACTTACGATGTAACAGCCGATAACGTCGTTTTCACCAAACTTCTCACCGAAGTCTGCAAACTTGCAGTCTGCGGACTTCTTTCCTGTTCCTCCATACCCAAAGGAAAAGGCCTCCTCACCTAAAAACAAGTTAAGATGAAATAATTATTTTTCTAGTTTTATTGCAAGAAAGTTTTATTCACGTAAACAGAAATGATTCCACTTACCAAGCTGAGTGCTGCAGTGGTTGAGGGACCACCCAATTCTCACCACATGGGGGTCTGGCTCACTGCTGGGCAGGTGCTTTACAGGGATCTCCTCATTGATCTGAAAAGCAGTAAACACACCATGTCAAAAAATAAGCAAAGAGAAGATGCTGCAGTGCTGTATAACTGCAGCACGGCACCGCATTTGAATTTACCTTACAAAGACAATATTTAGATGGCCTTTCTCGACAGATAAAATCTCCTACATTCCTCATAAAAACAATGAGCAGCTATGGTTAAGTTCGACACGAGGAATTTTTATCTCCATTCTAACCCATATTGTTTTAACAACTGGTTTCAACAATTTTGCATTCTCTAAAATACATGATTCTTTCACCAACATCGGTTTAGAGGGCAAAAGAGTAACACAACTCTTGAATGTAAATAAAATAAAAGAAGTTGCACATTCGTTGTTTGAGGAAAAATAAATGCTAAGTGTCTGCCTCCTGTATCAGAGACTTGTGGGCACACCACACAGAAAAGGTTTATTCACAGCAACTTAATGTCTCATTTGATGAAGCTGCTGGCTTTGCCAGAAGAGGTAACCTAACCATCTGTGTAGCACTTATCTTTCTATTTTAAGTTGCCCTTGACATTTAAGGAAGACACTGATTACTCATTACCTTCATTTCATAACACACACGGCCCTGGGTGACACCATGAGTGGCTCGTGCTCCCGCCCACAGGTAAGCAAAGCCTTCAATGGTCAGTGGATAACCACTGTAGCGATCCCTGGACACTTTGAAGTGCAGATCACAGTTGTCTGGAAAAAAACAAAAAAAAGGGTTAGAAATTTATGTTTGTAAAATTTGATTTTACAAATCCTGCACTTTAAATGAAACATAATTAATAATAAACAGCCATTATTATAATCTTAACAATGCAAATAAAAGGGTTTGGTGTAACTTCATAATGAGCTTTAACATTACATTTCGTCTGGTGTATGAAAATCAGTGCTTGCTGTGTCCACGCTCCACCCTCTCTGGATTTATTAATTGGTTTCTCCAATTTTTAACATACACCTCAGGACAATGTTGAAACTTTACTAGTGGCTGTATCTCTGGTTATTTTCGCAAGTTATTTTTATTCTGCAAAGACATGTTTTATCCTTATACTTACATGTGTCAATTGTAACAAGTGTGTCATCTATATTCTCTTCCTCATCTTCAGCAGGAGGCTGCGGTGTTCGAGATCTGAATAATATCAGGAGAGTATAAAGATTACAGCCACTGTCACTGTCACAATTCACACATTTAAACAAGTCAATGACTGCACATTTTCTTTGTTTCAATTCTGGTACACTATAGTATTATAAATGCAAAATACATCAAGTAAGGAAAAGCAAAGCAAACCTCTTGTCTTCGCGGCGCTCGTAGTAGCCATAGCTCCTGCTCTCCTCATATGGTCTTTTACGACTATGGTGTCCACCTTTATCAGCTTCTACTTTAACTTGCTCTGCCTGAGCTGCACCATCTTGCCCATGCTGATGCTCTGCCCCATGAATATCCTGCTGTCTGTCTCCAGCAGGCTCCGAGTCATCTTCCATCTTAACCTCCACTTTAATTTCTAAAATGATAAATGAACAATGTCCATTAGCTACATGTTAGGTGATTCAACTGTACAAATGAATTTCATTGTACATGGCCTATATACAAGTCCATCAACTTTTGTTCTTTTGTTTTTAAGCCTGCTATATAAATACACTAAACTTAATTTATGCTCAATTCAGTTTCTGGTACAGAATTTTCTAGGGTATTACTCACGGTCCAGCAGGAGCGGAAGAAGAAAGAGATCAGTTGTGATGAACAAGTCTGGCTGACCATCACACACTTTAATACTTAACAACATGAACCAACTCTGAGCTGAAGAAAAAATAATTTTGCTCAGTCTATGTCACCACAAAAACCTGGAACCTGCTCAGCATGACAAGGCATGAAGGCTTCCCTCAGTGCTTAAGGTGAAGCACAGAGGTTACACTACACAACTATAGATACACCGGTTATATTTTGTATTTCTGTGAACTAAGAACTCCAGTGAACTGTTTTGCATACAGCTTAATGGAGCAAAGGCTGAAAAATAGTTCTTTATTCTATTAATTTATACAATCCTCAAGAATCAATTTTGAATCAAATTGAGGAATTGACTCCAGGAATTAAAAATCTGTAACATTCAAAACCACAGGATTCACGAATATTCACAGCCCTTGCATTGACACTATCTACACAGAAAATTTCATATTGATAGGCTGAATTCACCTTGTTTGTTCTCGGTGTTCTCGGTGTTCTCCTCTGGCTCTGGCTCTGGCTCTGGCTCTGGCACATGCTTGGTCTCCTCTTCGGACATCATTTCAGATTTCTGTATATCGACATCTGCAGTGAAGTCTGGCATGCTGTGACCTGAGTCTGAAGTTGGATGACTTTCATATGGCTCGCCCTCTGGTTCCTCATCCTCGTAGTAACCACCTGAATCCCTACCCTCATCTTCCTCTTGAGGGGCATCTTCATCTTCTTCACCTTCACCTTCACCATCCCCATCCCCATCCCCATCACCATCAGCCTCACCATCGTCCTCAGCTACTTCTGCACAGAGGGATTTTGATAGTTTGTTATTTTTAGTTTTTTTTACAAATTCAATTTCATTTCACAATCATGTCATTCAATTGAGTTAACAGGACAGAACACATAGGCATTTCAGCGGGTACTATTAGTTTTGCAGGACGTTTTGTTTTCTTTCTATTTCAATAACATTACAAAAAGGTGTTTTTCTACGATTCTCTAATATTGCAAAGGCCCAAATTTTTCAATCCAAAACCATGCCATAACCTTTAGGTCATATAGAGTAAGTTTAATATTTTTTTCCAAACAAGTCTCTTACTTTAAATCTTAAAGATGACTGCCTTGTAAGTTCGATTTAATGAAGTTAAATTTAAAAAGTATGAGAGTTTGAAGACAACTGAATCTTTACAAGTTCAAACTCATCGTTACCTGATAGGAGTGCAAACCAAGTGCTTAAAGAAACAGTATCAGCAGCACTTACCTTGTTGCTCTTCGACATCTTCGCTTTCTTCGTTGTCTTGAATGTCCTGACAGTACTCATCCTCCTGCTCTTCCTGCTCCTCCTGCTCATCCTCCTCCTGCTCCTCCAGCTCCTCCTGCTCCCCTTGCTCTGAAGCACCAGCCTCAGC
>JAQNCA010000029.1:23216037-23226730 GCA_029783725.1 Acanthurus tractus | reverse complement strand
TTTAGGATATTTCAAATTGAGCTGTGTGAAAGCTATCAAGAACTCTCTGTAAAATACTTGTTTTCAAATTGTTACTCTCTACATACATCGGTTAACTTAATTATGTATGTTAAGCAGTGCTTTGATCCTTTCTACCTGTCTTTGTTTAGATTTTCTGTTCTTGTTTTTATTTTGTGTCTATTTACATCTCCTCTTCCATTGAATTTATGCTGGGATCCATATGTTTTTGCTTGGCTGTCTTTTTTTTTAATGTAGATAATATCAGATACATGTGTGAAATGATCACAGGCCTGAACTGACCATCAAGTGTGAAAATACAATGACTTGTCACACGCAGCTCACTGCTGTAAGCACAACAAGAAGAATGAGGAAAAAGACAGACAAACTTTGAGTTATGGCTGTGTGTGGAGCAGTGGCTGCTGGGACTTTACTTGGTGTTTGTGGGTGCACAGCCAAATCCTTGAGCGGTGAGATGATGATATCACTTGCTTCATAGAAACAGATTTCATTCACAGTTTCAGGATATTAAGGTTTATTTTTAACAACATCTGTCAGCTCCCCCTTAAAATACTCAAAGCGAGACTCCCAGTTCAGGGGAGGGAGTGATGTAAAAGTCACATGAGTTCTGATAAGACTGTACAGACTGAGGTCACATTGCAAAAATATCAGATTTGTATCTGATGTTTTCCATGTAGTTCATGCTGTTCACATTGTCAGAAAAGATAAAAAGCCCAAAAACTGGAATTTAGCCACTTGTGTCTGCAGTCTGAGCACAGCTGTCAACAGCAACAGAGTCACATTTCTTATGTGTTCATATTCCTGTCCAGTAAAATTGATTTTTGTCTTTCCACGGGACCTGAGAGAGAGTATCATTGCAGCCCTGTTAAATCACAGCTGTGGACATTTATTCACCTGTGGGCTATAATTTAGCCTGTGGTGCCTGCATGATGACATATAGCTGGAGCTTGGTTCTGTGGCACTCCATGACAAAGAAAAATGAGAAGCAAAGCACAAAGGGAAGCGTTTCATTGTGTGAGAGGAATTTCTTTTATCATACAGTTCCCTGCAAACAGTGAACAAAGACTTCTGGAGGAAGGATATGAATAATAGCAGGGTGGGCGGGGCTGGCTGGAAATAGGGAGTTGAGCAGAACTTCAGAATTATTCAGATGTGTAATCAGGAATTGTTGATTTGAGGCAAAAAGGAAGGGAAAGAGGGCGGGGCTACTTGTAGTCTCGCTTACACACACCCTGGCATTCTGCAGAGCTAATTATTATTGTCTTTAATCCTTAAATCTCCGTCCTGCTTCCCACAGAGTTTCTATCCCTAAAAACTGTTACAACCTTTTTTCTGAGTTCCCCACATTTAAAAACCTTTTATGCAGAGGAAGCCAGTAGTACTCTCTTGTGGTTTTATTTTGTGGTTTTCTTCTCGGCTTTACCACTTGAGAAACCTAATTGTTGTTCTGTTAAAAAGAAACCAGCTGACTTTGTAATCAAAGTACTGAAAAGGAACTGGACAGAAAGTGAACTTGAGGTTTTTTTCCCAGAAACTTCCTTTGGGAAACCAACTAAAGCACAGCAGCAGATCAGCAACTGGAACAGAGACAGCGACCACAAGCTGTCAGTCTATTTAGGGTGTCTTAGATGATTCATGATTTTGTGTTTCAGAACTTAAAAACAAACACACCTCTCTGGTGGGTGTCTGCTTAAAGGTGTACCAGTTGCCTCACTCGATACTCTGACAACTCCTTATGCTGGCTTTTATGTATCATTGTGAGAGAGGCATTAAATGTATGCGCATATGCGGTGCACACTTCTTTTCTTGAAATCATCATTTGATGAAGTCACTCCATGATGTTTGGATTACTGAAGTTTATTTGCAAAGTATGCTGATAAGAAAAGCAGAGGAAGAGGAGATTCAAATTTGTCAAGCTGTCAAGATAAAGAACTGAAATAAGGAGATCATTAAAAAAAAATCTTTCAGCTAAAAACACAAGAAATACTAAGTCATAGGGAATCAAGCTTATAGGCCTGCTCTTGGTTCAGTTTTATCACCTGTGAAATAAACTTTTTAAAAAGTATTTTAAGTTGATAACAACCTTCTGTTAGCCACTGATACTTTAAATTATAGCCTATTCTTTTCTAAATTACTTGTTGTTTGCGTACAGCGCATTTACCTATCTTAAGTCAACACAGTGGAAAAAATCATCATAGGTTTCTTTGTTGAATCTAAATATAAAATGAAATGAAAAACACCATTGATGGTGGAGCAACAGATGAGAAAAGACGAGAAAGCAAAGAAAACAGAGAAAACATATACAAATGTATGTACAGCAGTGTGGGAAGGAGCCAAAGGGTGGGGTGAATAAAATGCTGGGCAGGAAGGGGAGAGTTCAGTGTGTGACTGATCAACCTGACCTTTGAGAGTCAGTGAGAGTGTAATCTCTTTTTGTGTGAGCTGCTCTTGAGAAAGATAAGTGTGCATGTGTGTGTGTGTGTGAGTGTGTGTGTGCATATGAGGTGACTGTCTCACTGGGAGGAGTGGTGAGGAATGTGAGTCTGTGACCAGCCCTGTCTGAAATGCGACATTTCCCTGCTTCGGTGCAGCACAGCACAGAGTGCGAGGAGTTATTATGTCGCTGTGCTGCACGCTCCAATTTGATGACACATGTTTAATGTTTAACTGGTTTGGGGGGATTATCCACTAACTGAGAGGGATGTGTGTGTAGGTTGAGGTTGGTGTTGTTTTAAAGGGCAGGTCATGTATTTATCTATCAACTACAAATCTCTCTTGCAGTGATCGATGCGTATCACAAAAAGACAGTTTTGGTAGAAGTTTTTTTAAATGTTGAAGAAATACATCCACCAATCATAAAAGTTACATTTAGACGGGACATGTTACAGGACAGTTGGGTGCGATAAAGCTATAAAACGCAGCAGTTTCTTGCAATGTAATGTCAATAAAATGCAATAAAAACAACAAACTGACCTAGTATAGTTTCAGTGTAGCTGCGGTTTGTTTTTGAAGTAGGAAATGTACCAAAATAACTAACAGAAATGTTGAGTGGTTACACAGCAGGGCGAGCGCTTGAATCCTTAGTAAGCGTATTTCTTGTTTTCCAAAGCTCAAGAGTCGGACTTCACTTTCTTTCTCTGTGTCACCAAACATTCATACATACATACATACATACATACATACATACATACATACATACATACATACATACATACATACATACATACATACAAACATACATACATACATACATACAAACATACATACATACATACATACGTGACTTAAGTGAAGTAAATTTAAGTGAAGTTTAAGACATTTCTTAAGCACTAATATGCACATTTTAGCAGTACAGTCTAATGAAATAACATGATGTTTAAACTAAAAAAGTACTTTTTTAACCAGATGCACATGAAGGCTATATCAGGATGTACTGTTCCCTCTAAAAGTGTTGCAAATTTTAGGTTCCTCACAATATTAAAGCTTTGAGGAACTTCGAATAGAAAGATAACATTTAAATTGTATATTTTCAGTTTATAAGCAAGATATCACACAGCATTTAGCTTCTCTTTTTTAATTAGAATATTTCACTTTTTAAGGTGAGGTCACACTGAGATATCAACATGTTAGTTGAACCCGCCTTGGTTATTGCACATTTCCATACCGGAGGAGACGGCTCAGTTTAAGGAACAACTTGAAAAAGCAAAATTATTTGACGAATTCTTTTTGACTGTAACAGGGAAGCAATCGAGAGCATCCTTATTACAAACTGACAAGGGATCTTCTCAGTACAGGGCAAGAGGGCTCTGGAGTGGTGATTTTACATGCAAAGAAACATCGTTGGTACTCACTTACCAGGCACCAGTATTATTGGTGAGGTCAGGTGTCTATGCACAGCCAAGAGGGTCCTAAAAGACAGGGCCCACCCCAGCCACCCTCCGCTCACCCTGCTGCTGTCTGACGGGTTTCAGAGGTATCTGCTGCCACTGCACCAGACTGCACAACAGCTTTTTCCCTCAGAATGTTTGACCCACCACAAGATGAATAATAATTAACACTTTTTCATTGTTTCGTTTGCAACATAAAGAGATGCTGCTTGAATTTTTTTAACAACCCTGTGTAATTAGACACAAATAAACATTTAACCTTGACAGGCTTTCTGTCAGTCTGGACAGACTGACCTGTTTGCATCACACAAACAGCTGTGTGGAGTATTAGTATAATCTGTCATCCTCTTCACTGGCTGCATGCTGCACCTGTCTGTCTGTCACACTGGCTTTCAACAGACCGGTCGAATGTTCAGATTGAACACCTGGCACCGCACATAATGTGGCTGAGTCAGCAAACAGGCAGGACAGACGACTGAAAACCAGCTTTCCTAATCGGGGCCTCAAAGGGCTCGTCGAGTGGTCTGATTTAGCAGCATGCCTACAAGTGTTTGCTTGAAGTTGCCCAAGTATGAGGAAATTATGGCGTGTTTGGACACGAAGGGCATTCAGGTTCTGTGTTCCCATGCAGCTGGCTCTCTGTCAGAGTGCCTGAAGGGGCAGGAGAGCTTGTAGCCTGCAGCAGAAGAGGAAAGGGTAGGGTTAATCACCACTTAGCGTCTTCAGTTTAAAGCCACAACAGTTATGATTTATTGCATAACAATAAAAGTGAAGACAAGAAGATGGTATGAGAGAAACCTAGAGGGCAAAAAGCAAAGCCTGTTCATGCAAATCTTAGCAGTGTTGCTCTTTGTCATTTGCTGGAGCACGCTAGCACCTATGTAATGTCTGTGGCCCTATGGAATCCATCTTGTGAGGTTGTGAAATTGTTTGAAGGTGGTGTGTGACTGTTTTCCTAACCGCTGTTGTGTGTTTCCTTTCTCAGAAGCCGAGGGCTGCTCCCTTACAGCCATGAGTTCTCAGTCGAGCTATGGCAGCAGCATGCTGTGTGAGTTTCCTCGAGTCCTTGATTCACTGTTTTGGCTCAATTCATCATTTTCACCATATGAGAACGTCATCCTGTGCTAATTGTCTGTGGTGCTTATGTGATTTATATGCAGTCCAGAGTATAAATGATGACCTGAATGCATCACTGGCTACAGCAGATGAGTTATCCAAAGAGTTTAACTCCCTGCTGAAGGAGGCCTCCTCCAAGCCCAACACAGCGTCCAAATCTCAGGTGCACATACACACACCTCCAGTGCTATTATGTTTCTGTTCTGTTAGTTTGTGAGTGTTTGCTGTCATAGTCTTTGTATGGTTTGGAGGGGTGCATACACAGGGGGGAGAGCTGGAGTCCTGCAACCTCTTGTATGTGTGTTGACATCAGAATGGACTGTAACAATAGTATTTAAAAATAGTATACTCATAAAGTGTTAAAAACACAGTTAAGAAAATATTGCAGAAAAAGTAAAGGACTTCTTCAGTCATTTCTAATTTTTTCTATTCTCACTTTGTTATAGCAGGTGGCAGCAATGCAACTTGTTGCTGGTGGCCACATGTCATAAATTTAAAAATATCTATAATATTTTCCTTAACAGTACTTTTTAATGTTTTTCCACAATTATGGTACTAGACTCTCTATCATTACCTTTTTAAAAAAAAGAAAATCTACCAATCAATCAATTCTTATATTATGACAGCTCTAGTTTGTGGCGTGGTACAGGTGTCGGGGTTTCTTTGAACATTCCTTTTAATAGGTCAAATTTATTCCTCTGATCAACTGATCATTTTTCTTCAGACCAGCTATACAATCTCCAGCGAGAAGCCTCAGTCCACCAGGCTGTCTGACACCTCTGGCACTTCACTGAAGTCGAGCGGCAGCAGCAATGGCAGCTCCAGCTCACTTTCCCCGATATCAACAAGTTTCAGTCCCGTGGACTCCATCGTCTCCAGCAATAAAAACAGGCCAGCCTCCCCTGTTGTCACCACCAGCCCGCTGTCATCCCCCAAGATCCACAGGGAGGCACATTCTCCTCTTCCTCGGACTGGATCTGACAGCTACTCCTACAGCCAGCACAGCCCCAAACAGTCTCCTCACACGCCAAGACGCACTTCCTCCTCTCTGTACGACAGGAGTCCTCGAGGCTCAATCAGTTACATGGAAAGGAGCCCCTCCCCCAGCCCCACCGCGGTTTCTTTTGACCAAGCTCGCTCTGCTTCTTTCCACTCCTCCCCCGGTCTGCTCAGCCCCTATGACGGGAGCCAGATGGGCCGCAGGTCGCCTCGGCCAGACAGAAGCCCCTCTCCCCTGTCATTTAATGCTTCAATGTCAAACACGCTCCCGCGCAATTTTGGTGGCCTTAGGCAATCTGGTAAGTGGCTGTAGTTATCCAGCTCTGCTGTTTAAGAATGAGGCTGAAAATGCACAAGCAAACCAGAAAATTCTTAACTGTCCATCAAATGAACAATTATTCATATTCAGTGTTGATCTGTTATCATGAATCAGGGTCTTTGTTTTACTTAAAATTATATTGCAATTATATTGCAGTTGCAAGTCTATGAAGCTCTGCAAGCTGGCGTTTGATGTAAAATATATACATGTATCCACTACACCAAAATACTGTGGGTCAATGTGAAGATGTGGTTTTCAAAGGGTCTTCCACTTTACAAATACAAAGTCCTTTATCTTAAATTTTTATATATATATATATATGTTATTATTTCTTTTTTCTGCCTTTTGCTTTAACCTTCTTTTCTCTCTGTCGCTACTCTTTTTCTTCCTCTCCCAGATGAAGCAGTGCAACGGCAGAAGAGTCCTGCCAAGTGGAATGAGACAGATCTCGACGTGTCTTATGAGAGGAAACCTCATCACTCTTATGACAGTTGGTTGATTTCTGCTTCTCTCTGCTTTGACTCTTCAGCTTTTTAACTTGTGTCCTATATTTTTTGCATGAAGCTGTGGAATTAGACCAGGACAAACAATTAAGGTACAAGACTTAAGGAGCACTTGCGCTCCGCCTGCACTGTGTGTGGTTAGTTTTCTAAATGAACACTTTCCTGTTACAGAGACAGAGTGGCTACGGCCGACCGTGCCAAACAGCAGCTGGAGAGAATCCAACCTCGACGGCCCCCCTCCATCCCCAAGCCCGAAAAAGGTGGGTGGTGCTAAGAGAGTGACTTGTAAGGGTGTGTGCAGCCCAATATTTATGCCTTTCCCTTGAGTTCTTGAAAAGTCACAGAACAGGGTAGAGTGGTTTACAGGTCTTAAGACTTTGGGTGGGGATGGGAGTCATCTTTTACAGAGATTACACACTCGTCACTGGCTGCTTGAACTGAAAAGCTCAGTCATATCTTTTATTTTTATAAAGGTAACAATTTGAATCATCTTATAAGATAATTTACCAGACTTACTCATTTTCTGCTGTTGTTATTCCTGACGATAGCAACAGGTGACAAAATGCACTGTGACCTTGAATACAACTCCAGATTTCTACATGTTGAAACACAAAGGACATAACAAAAACAGCGTTGTTTTATACATTTAAAAGTGTAGTGTAATTTCAGTAGTTGAGAACTGATTGCTTAATCACTCACTAAGTGAGAAACTAATAAAATTGCCTCAAAATCAAAACATCAAGGCAAAAGAGGCTAAAAAGTTCTGCAGAGTCAGGCGATGATACTCTGATTTGACACTATCACAGACTGTTCACATTGGGCTGAAATCTGATTCAGTTGACTGGGTTTTCAAAGAATCTATCCCTCTTTTTTTTCCAGGACCCTCGCTCCAAAGCTCTCCAGTTTTCCCATGGGTCCCTCCCCCGTAATGCACGTATATCAGTACCTCCAGATGTGTCATCCCCATCCCACTCTCCTTACCACCTTCAGCCCATCATCTCCCGAATTTCTATTCCCCCAACCTCTCCTCAGCCCCGTCAACGCAAGCCCATCCCCCTCTCCGTCATCATGCGTCTCCAAAACCCCCAGTGGGGAGCGATGCAAACCCCCCACCTCAGAGGGATGGGACGAGAAGAAGATGTGGCACCTTATCAACCAGCTGGACCCATCCCGAGGGAATACTTCAACCAGCCTGCTCAGCCAAAGCAATACCCACCTGAACTGAGACAGCCAGCCATATACAATGATGGTAAAACACATAACCTCTGTTCCCTCACCCCTACACTCTGTGCTCACAGGATCTATGTTCAGCTAACTTTTCATGATCTACGTGGTGTGATATCTGTCATTGCAGCGCTGAACCCAGGGGATATTGATGCAGAGTTGGAACGGCTGGACTTTGTTCATCACATGCCTATAATTTCCGAGAATCCAAGCATGCCAGAGGGCAGCAAGGTGGGTGAGCAGGGCACATCCCGCCCACCTCGGCCCCTCAGTCCTACCAGACTTCAGCCAGTGGTGGCTCCTGAGGCACAGAGCCAGGAGATCCCAAACCTGGAGGAGCTACTTCGCATCCGTGCAGAAATCCCGCGTGCTCTGAAGAGACGAGGCTCTGTGGACCAATCACGACCTCTGAAGAAGGCCTCGCATTACCAGCCGAACCAGTACAAAAATCTCATTGACAAGCTTTTTCGCAGGAAGGAACCCCGCCAGAAGGGGGAGCAAGGCAGCGAGACCGGCAGCTCTTCGGAAGGAGAGGACTGCGCAATGCCTCCTGCTCCTTTGCCTCAGACGTCTTCACTGATTCCCCATGACTTTAGAGTAAGAAATGAGCCACTGATGATGTAATAATCTGTGGACAAACACATATTCATCAAACTGTAGGCCTCTTAATTTGTTGAAAATTTGATACCAAATACAGTACATAGGTCATTGAGTAAATAACGAGAGGAATAATTGACGGAGTTAATTAACGATAGGACTGTGAAGTGTATAATCATGCCTTTAGTAAGTAAGGTGACATTTTTTTTTACTTATACCAATGCCAAATGTTACATATTGTACTAAATAACTTTGGTGTACAACACTCTCTTCAATCAAGTGTTTTCCTTTATACATGTTTGCATCATGTATGTCCCTTCAGAGCTACCATTCCATTCTGCGGCGCTCCAACCGGGCACACAAAAGTTCTGGGAGGCGAGCCCGGCTCAGCCCACTCGTCCTGCTGCTGGACGGAGCATTGGTGGGAGAGCTGGAGACAGTGCAGAAGGCTGTGCAGGAGGTATGTGTGAGTGTATCCCAAAAAAATATGAGTTATTGTATGTACTGTTACTGCTAGTACTACTATTACTTTACTGCAGCTTTAACTCTACCATTGCTACTACTGCAAGCAGTTATGATAAGTATACATAAAATTAAATCCCATTATACTAGTAAAAAAATTTATATGTTTTAATAAACAGGGGACTTTGTTTCAATAAATAAAACAAAAAAAATGTAGTCAACAAGGATAAAATTGATTTGAAGAAATTTACAAAAATAATCTAAATGTAATATGAAGACCACAAACCATTTTATGTCAAACATAATCTGTTTTGATTAATGATAAAAAGGCATAATGCACTCCGCATTTGTCACTTTGGCAACTTGTTTCCTATAAGTTGTTCGTAATTGATGCTAAATTTATATCTTCTATTTTAACATTTGTAAACTCTTGTCAGCCTACACTGTCAACCCATGAAATTATAAATATGATCTAAAAACTGTAAAACCCATTCAAACCAGTCTGAACTAAGATGGTCATGGCAGTGTCACCGTTGGTGCTCCAGGTCTGGACAAAGACTTTTAAGAAGCACTGAAAATATGTTTTATTTAACTTTCATTCTATCAGGGAATGTTTGCTGAGGCAGCATTGTCTTATTCAACACATCCCTGCATCCTTCTTTATACAGAAATATATTTGCCAGGAAGTTTCTCACCCAGTAAAACAGCTGTCTATTTCTATCATAGCAGCTGGGGGTGTCAGTCTTTTAAATTTCACATCACACTTTCTGAAGTGTTACTGTGAAAGAGTATCTTAAAATTCTTGTAAAATAACTAACAGTCTTGCTGATCAGTCAACTCTATGTAAAATGTTTTCCACAGATGAATGACCCCAGCCAACCCAATGACGAGGGCATAACTGCCCTTCACAATGCCATCTGTGGGGGCCATTACAATGTTGTGGATTTTCTAGTTCGCATTGGAGCTAATGTCAGTGCACCAGACAGCCATGGCTGGTAAGTAATTGTTTATTCTTTTCCATCCATATTATTCTCATTGTCTTTAAGTTTTGAGAAACTCAAAAGTTTGAGTTGAGACCTTCAGGTTAATATTGCTTATGTGTTTAATCATGATAATTACAGGACAACAGTCTTATATTTCCAGATGTTTTATTTTCTTTGGCCCACAGGACTCCGCTGCATTGTGCTGCCTCTTGTAATGACCGTCCTCTGTGTGAGTTTTTGGTGAGGAATGGCGCTGCTGTTATGGCCATGACTGAGAGCGATGGCGCCATCGCCTCCCAGAAGTGTGATCCTTACGCTGTTGGATTTGAGGAGTGCGAGAACTTCCTAAGGGGTGAGGCAGCTACACCCACACGTGCACCAGCACGTACACACACACAGACACGGTACATCACACATGCTTAAAGTCTATTGTAATGTAATGACTCATAAAATGACAGTTTGTAATTGACAGTTGCTACATCCATTGATGCTGTGACCTTTGCTCTGTTAATTCTTCCATTAGTCATTTTTACACGTCAATTATTTAACTGATGTTAAATTTAGAATTTATTTATGGTGTTTTTC
>JAQNCA010000029.1:23205722-23215937 GCA_029783725.1 Acanthurus tractus | reverse complement strand
TAATTCTTCCATTAGTCATTTTTACACGTCAATTATTTAACTGATGTTAAATTTAGAATTTATTTATGGTGTTTTTCTTAATATGGTCATCCAAACCAAACAGGAGCAGATAAAGGTTCCATGTGTCCAACTCACGGACACTTACAAGACACAATGAAATGGCAAGCTTTACTTAATGCCACTATTTTTATAAAATATCACCATTTCATTCCAAATCTACATATTTGGCAAGTTGAAAAAAACCTTGAAACACTGCTTAAAACACGTTAAAACTTCCCTTGTATTCATTGGTGTGTGCTGGCAGGATTTTTATGTAAAAATGTTTTTAAATTTTGCTCTTTTCATACTACCAGGCGTGGAGGAGGCCATGGGGGTGGAGAACAGTGGAGTGCTGTATGCTCTGTGGAACTACCCGGCTCAGGCAGCTGATGAGCTGAGCTTTAAAGAGGGAGACATGGTCACCATTCTGCAGAAACCTGAGGGCTCAGACTGGTGGTGGGCCTCTCTCTGTGGCAAGGAGGGCTTTGTTCCCAGCAACTACTTTGGGGTAAAGTAGAACTTTCTAACTGATAGCTTGAACAATTTTGTCTTCCCAAAAAGATTAACTTCCCAAAATGTGGAAACAAATACATGAATTTTGATGTTCTGTTTTCAATTTTTGTTTTCTTTCAGCTTTTCCCGAAGGTCCGACCAAAGTCTCTCTGCTAAGTGGCCCCTTGATGACCAGCTTTGGTCAAACTGGTGCAGAGGACTGTCTCAAACACTGTGCATTACAGCTTCACACTGGTGTTTGAAACAACTTTGTCTGTGTAATTATGCAAAGGTTTTAGATCTGTTAGCCAAGGGGAGTTGAAGGAGAAGCCTCAGTATTCAATTTGGCTTCACTGACAAGGATGTATCTTTTTAGAAGACATCATTTGTACTGTGTAACTCTGCTGTCAAATATCTTTTTTAGTAAAGCTATGACTCTGTACACTGCTAAAGCTCTCTGCCAAGCCTCTCTTTCCAAAGAATACAAAAGGTCCATATTTCCTGCTCATTTACTGATATCCCAGTATTGATGTTGCTCCTGCAACATCATTATCAGTGTTGCTCTATGAAAACCAATGCAAATCAACAATCGTGTTTGTTTTTTGGTGATGTCTTTGCAATTTAAGTCTCTCTTACATATGATCAACATTATGAAAGGGCCTTTTTTAACCTGAACTGTGAACTTTTACTAAAGCCAACGAATTAGTTTGTTTGACTAAACCTATTAAACTGCAACAGAACACTAACGAAGAAGAAATTTTTGCTTTTAAATCAATTTGCACTGGCGATCCCGGAGCAGCATTAATTATGTTGCTGTTGTAAGAGCGACGGCAACACTGTGATATCAGATAAAGCTATTCCCTGCTGTTTTGTTCAACCTTGTTCCAGTGAGAAGTTGACATTTCTGAGTCATTGGCTGGTTAGTAATCAGAATGCAAACACTGGCTGTTCTGTCAACTCATCAGCAAGGTCAGTGTGTAGCTGCACGCTGGCAACAAACATGACCCATGATTGCTCAATTTAGAAAAGGACTGCTTCAATCAGAGCAAAACCAACCTACTCATTACTGGAACCAGAGTTTTTCTCTGCTGCTGCTGCTGCTACATTCAGGAAGCATTGGAAATGTTTATGTGTTTGAGAGAGGGAGCTTGGTCAGAGGTTAACATGAAATTTTTATTGCATGAAACAACTACATTCATGATTTTATGAACGGAATATATTTGGAAAGTGATGGTTAATGTTCTCTTGCCGTGTTCTTCAGGCTTAGCATATTTTTACATAAATTTTGGAGGAGAGTATATGTTTTCTAGAACAATGAAACTGGTCTCTTTATGGATGTTTATGTATTCACAGTAGCAGGAAGAACATATCAACTTGCATTCATTTTTTATGTTTTTTTATGTTGTCATTTTTCAGTTTAACACTTTCTTGCTAGCAATATTTGTGCGATTAACCAGTATCCCCTTCCAAGGGGCACACAGTGACAAAAAATTGAAATAATTCAATAAATTCATGAGTCACATGTTTTTGGTTTCTTTTGATATCTTTTGTCTTGTTTGTGGCTTGAAATAGGACTGTGAAATGTCCTGTACTGACCACCAGATGACACTGTATAATCAAGTATCCATGATGCACCAGCACATTTACATCCATCAATACTACCAGAAAATATAAATTAACATACAGTAAAACATAATTTATTGAGGCTGTTTTTTGTCATAGAAGTCAGTCAGATTTTATTAAACCCAGTCATACTTTTTTAAAGCTATATTTATTCTCACGTCCTTTGTTGCTCTTCTCATCTTTAATAGCACAAACGGAACTGCTGTGATACTTGATGAATTAATTAGCTGCACTATTATGCATAAGGGTGATTACTAAAAAAAAAAAAAAAAGCTACAAACATGATTAATATGTTTTTAATTAATTCTGACTCAAGCCTTTTGATCCATGGACTATCTTTACTCCACTGGTATTAAGAAAACACCAAGGCTTGTATGCTTCACTACAGTCCCTGAGGAAGATTAGTGTCAACAATGTTTGAAGCTGACTGATGCGTCTCTTTTAATGTTTTCTCTAATTTTATGTGGGCTTAGATGATAATAACATATGATAATGACATGCACAGAGATACACACACTCTGAATTTACTCACACACACAGTGGTGTGAAGCTGGTGGTGAACTAATCCAGTGTATCTGATGTTCTGGTGAATAATTCAGATGATTTAAGTGGAGTCAACTGTCCACTGGCCTGTGGCAGCATACACAATGTTCTGCTGAAACAGAGCTCCTTGTAGCCTTGACTGGAGCCACGGTGAAAAAAAAAGAGCACACACTGGAACATGTGAAGCCTCACCTTTGTTGGCAACACATTATATTTCTTGATCCAAGTCAGGTCCAAGTCCACTGAGGTCTGATGTAGTGAGCTTTTTTTCCTCAGGCATAGGCAAGCATAAGCATTCAACAGCATTTTTTCTGCGATGGCTATTTCCTCTCCTCCACATTAAACTGCCAAGTTGTCCACAGAAATGGCTGAGTGCAAAGCATTGATGACGGGATGTAATTCAGGCGACTCTCATGGTGCCACTAGTTGCCATGCAACCGGTGGCTTTCAACAAGTTGTCATTCCTTACCTGACAGACGCTCACTGCTTCAGCTGAACACAGTAACTGAGTAGTGTATTTAAAATGACCACTGGCTGTGTAAGTATTGAAATTGACTAGAATTAAATATTATTCATGCATGTCAAGTCATAGTTGGGGGGTACTTTTTTTTTTTACCTGTGCCGTAAGTGCTTACAGGTCACATACATGCAGCCGATGAGAAGCAGTGGTAAGTGGACATTGCTTCAGTTTAATGGATCACAAGCCAAAGAGTTTAAATGTTGCATGACTGTAGAAAACACAATGTAATGCAATCCAGTACAGTATGGTGTCTACTACATTTGTGAATGTTTCTAGTTTGAACTGTAAAATTAAATCATAACCTCTTCTAAGATCTATTGCAGGACTGTTGAAATCAAATGCCTTAAAATATAATATAGGTGTTTCTTTTTTTTTTTTTTCTGATAAATGAGTCTGGGACTCATTCTTGTCTGCAACCACGAATGTAGATTGTATTTGAGCCTGTAGAGCCCAGCGCACACAGGCACACTCAAGGCACTCCTTTTTTTCTCCGTGTTGCTCTTTGACAGTGTTGCACTGGAGAAAGAATTGTTATCTGCAGCAGTAAAGAGTTTTGTGCTGAACAGTGATTCTGTTCAAGCAGAACTCATTTGATGCCTCATTGAAACCCCATTAGAACCAAGATGGAGCAAAATGAACCCTTACTGGCGAGGTCTGCCGTCAGCTGGTTCAGGGTGGCGGAGGAGCGCAGTTACTTGCCACAACTGCAGCATGGTTGCACATTTTTATTATTATTTTTTTATATCTTGTTCTCATTCTTCTCACTGCATTCAATTCTGCCTCACTGCCCATACACGCCTCCTACCTACACACATACACACTGCAATATTGGAGATGTGGCCATATCAGAGGCAGCCTTTTCCACCCATCATGGTCTGACAACCCCGCATGACAGGACAGGCCAGCCCTTAACTGCTGGGGTCAAATAAACACATAAGAGCACTGAAAGCATGGGCTTTACAGACATGCAGTAAGGAACAGAGCTGGGGAGGCTTTCCAGAGAAATAAGGGGGGTGAGACAGTTACAAAGCATGATGGGAAACTAGAATAGAGAGATATAAAATGTGTGATAAAGGAAATGGAAATCTTTTCTGAGCCCACCAAACAATTTTCTGTTTGATGGGAAACCTGCCAGAGAAACTCCAGGGTGATCTATAAATCTCTCAACCACATCAAACGTGCTCCATTACACCAGCTGACTGAAAGCAAATAAAATCAGCAAATTATGACACAAAATCTGTTCTGATGGAGGCGAAAATGGTTGATTTGCTGTTTTTATTTGTGAATAACAAGTTGCGGTGCAATAAAGTTAGAAACGTATCAATACACACAGACATTGTTGCAGACTTGACAGCAGTATATGATGCCTCTGTCTGAAGATGGCAGCCAGGGGAGCCACAGGTCATCAATGTTGTATGTTTTCCTTTTTAAGTATTGAATAGAAGCCCCTCTCAGTTGTACTTGTGAGGAGATTGATTCTGTCAGACCAGTGGCAGGAAAGTGTCTCATAGTGTGATCTCAGCAGGAGCAGCGCTTCATTATTTAAAAAACAGCAAACAAGTGTGTCCAGGTCTGTGCTTTCTGTGGCTCTGCACAACAGTTGGAAGCATTGGTACTGGATATGACTGTTTTCCAACAGTCCTGACTGAGGCTGGACCGTCTGCCCGTGTTTGAAAGTATCATATGTGACAGCCAGCAAACGGCCTTGAAGGGAGACCCTGTATGATGTGTGTTTGTCTGTGCGCATGTGATTCTGTGTATGTGTGTTTTTGCACAGTGTTTTCGTCAGCATGTGTGCCTCCATTTTTTTTGCATGCATGCTCCACTCTCTCCAACACTGAGGTAACCCGACAGATCTGTGGCCCCGAGAACTGCAGAGCTTCGCTGAACCCGGCCAGCAGCCCGTCAAGGGCACACACTCAGAGAGGGAAAACAAACTCACTAAAATATACAAAAAAGGGTGAAAGCAACCTGTAAAAAAAATGTACCCTCCTCCTCTGCTTCTTTCTTTCCCTCCGCACTTCGTCTCTCCTAACCAGGCTCCCACTCTGTGCTCCTGTAGAGTAATGAATAATAGAGGAGTGCTTGTCCTCCCTCACTCCCCTAGTTAATCAGAGCTTGCCTGGCTGCCCTCTTCCCTGCCACTCCTCACTTTAATAAATCATTCAGGCCTTCAGGACAACAAGTCCGTTAGAGTAGGCTAAGCCAGGGCCATGCTAGTAAAAACCCTGCCATCTCCTCTCAACACAACCTTCTCCTCCTTCCACTCCGAAACCAGGGACAGCCCTTTCTCACTATCATCTCTCTCCTCTGTGTCCTTCACTTTTTCAGTTGTGCCATCTCTTATGTCTCCCTCTCTCTCTCTCTTTTTCTCTTTGCTAGACAAATCAAACTGGCAAGGAGTCCCACTCCACCCCCCACCCCCCCACCCCGGTCTGTCTCTCTCCCATGGGAAACCATTTCACTTAAGCTCTCACTCTGCCAGGGTTCGACCCAATGCGTAATGTTCTCATTCTTGATATATTTCCTCCCTCTCCTCATTTATGCCTCCGCTCTCTCTTTGCCCTCGCTGTCAGAGGAGAAAATTTCTGTCGGGGTTGACGTCACATGGATGCATGCTGCTGCAACGAGGGTCATAAAAAGAGTGGATATGCAAAACACATTGCAGAGTGCGTATAGAGAAGCATTTTTTAAATATATTTTTAGTCTATATTAACCATTTCAGTATTGACAGAATACAGTAGTTAATTTTTACCATCAATGTGCTTTCAGGCAAAGAATTTAGGGAAAAATGTGGGATGTTTGTTGTCCTTGTGTAAAATTCTGCATTCCAGGAGCTATTTTGTTCCCTGATTTGTTGCAGTTTTTAGCGGTTCCCTGCTCACTTTAGCCTGTTGCCTTTTACACACTGAAGTAAGTTCAGTTTCCACAATCGGCATGGAAGTCATAAGAGTAAAGAGTAAAGGTTAATGATAAAACTACATTCTGGTCTACTGAGGTTTTCACACACACAAAAGGATGATAAAGAAATGTAATTCTGTTTGTGTAATTGCTGAACATTACTGCAAAATGGAATGAAAAAACCTTTATGTTTTCTGTTGATGTTATACAGTTGAGAAAACACCACCAGCTAGCAAAAATACAAGGACCCTGAGGTATTTGGGAACACATTTATAGGTAGCTAGGAGGGATCAACAAAAGGAAAATCTGCTTCTTTCCAGGTTTGAGGACTCATTACTGCACTGATGCTGACATTTTGGCAGTTATTTTGAATTTAAAACTGAGTCTGTGCCATCCTAACTCAGGATATACCTCAGCTGGGGATCCCATTAATCCACATTGACCAAAATCCTTTTCTAAAATAAATTTCAATTCCATTTTAACATTTCATGTTTATATGGCAATCTAACTGATAAGCATCACAGGTCCATTTGGGCATTTTTCTAAATGCAGTGAGGAAGCATGTTGCCGTACGACCAAAAATCTTCAGTGTTATATCAAAAACAGACATAAACTGGGATTTCAGATTTAGGAAGATTCTGTAATGAGCCCCAGGTTTTTATTCAAAAGAGGGTCAAATATATATACCAAAACATTTAAAGGAGCATGGTTTGAAGTTTACTCAAAAGCCTTTTAAAATGCTCTGTCACTTAGAGGTCTATTGTCCTCCGTTCGTCTCTTCTCCATCCTTTCCTCACTCAATCCCTTGCCTCCCCCTCCCCTCCTCTCTTCTCCCCTCCCCTCCCCTTCCATCTCACTTCTTGCTTCGGTGTGACCTCAGATCCTCTCTTGGTATCAGCACTTCCTGCGAACAACCTCTGCATCTAACTCTTTCTTCTCTGTCTTCTGGGTGTTCTCAGCCTCTCTGAGTTCTTTACAGACAGACTACCCGAGCAGCAATTATCCTTAATCTGACTCCATTAACCAGGCAATCCCCCCACACCCACCAGCTCCTCGGTGAGGGGGTATTATTCACTTTAATTGCCAAAAAGCCTGAGACCCCCATCCCTTCCTACAGCTCCAATCCTCTCTTCGGATGTTTCTCTCTGTCTCTTTCTCCTTTTGTCTCTCTGCCTCTCTCTTTAACTCTTTTTGTTAATGTTCTGTTTTAGTTTTACTGACTCCATGTTACCGCATTTGTTTCCTTTAATTCCTTTATTTATCTGTAACTTCTGCATTTGTAACAATTAATTTGGGATAAAGGTTTATCTTATCTCTTTTTCCCTCAACCTCCTCCTTCACCCTCACATTCTCTCTCTCTCTCTCACACACACACACACACACACACAACAGTTGTGGATGACTCAACCGGAACTTTTTCTTCATCAAGGCCCTGCTCTCACTTTGCACATCTCATCCCTTTAAATGGCCACTCAAGCCTTTATTTCATTATTTTCCATAATTTCACTACATTAAAACCCGACAGAAACTGAGCAGAAGAGTAGAGTGTGTTTATGTGTGTGTGTCTGGGTTTGTGTGCCATTGCTGGATGTGCTCTTGGATGTGTATGTCTGTGTATGTGTGTGTGTGTGTGTGTGTGCTCTGGTATTTTCTTGCTGTCTGATCTGATTAGTCACTGTTCCACCACTCCTTTCAAATGTTCATAACGAGGTGCTGTTTCAGTTCACTGTAAGGTTAATGATTAAAAGAGGAAGATGAGGGCCCCTCTTGTCCCCTCTTTTTTTTTCCAGCATTAGCACATTACACAGCAACAAAATGAAGGAAAAAAAGAGGGGACAATGGGCTGCCTTTAGAGGATATTTGTGTGATATCATTTTGTGTGGTGACTTCAGTTAAACGGTGGAGTCTGCCTTGTTACTGTGCAGGTATCGACATCAGGCACTTCTGTCTGTGACTGTTTGTTGCTGTAGCTTATGAATAAGACCACAGATAAGTACATCTTTATTACATATGTAGCAAAGCTGCTGCAGAGAACAATCTTAACAGGTCCGTGTTCAGAAAGGATCATATACACAGAAACAAGATGTTTTTTGAGCTAAATGCAAATGTCCACATGCTAACTTGGTCACATAGTGACAATGAAACATCAGGTGTCATTTGTACCAAGTTAATCATTGCGTGAGAGCATGCTAACATATACTAGCTAGCTCCAAACACAAAGTCCACCAACACCGATGAGAATGCCTCTCTTTTTCCATATTTTGTCACAAATCAAAGTACAGACCAAAGGAAACTTCTGATCTGAAGGTGGCACTAACTGAAAAACAAGATGTTCAGAGTTATTATAATTTACCAGGAGACAAAATTAATGTTCAATGAGATTTAATTGCAGTCCATAAAAAAATGTTGATACATTTCAATAAATTTCACAAAAGTCAATATAATCATTTATTTTCTGAGTGATTTTGAGGCAATTAGTCAAAGAATTATTCGAACCCAAAATCAATTATTTAAATCCTTTGGACTATTACGCAAAGTGATGGATTGACTCACAGGCCAACAGATCAACATTGCAAACCTCAGAGTCAGTGTGGCTTGAAAACACATTAGTTACGGCCTTTAAAGCACAATAAATTCAACATCCGATCTTTCACCCTCTAGTATTAAAAGCTCCAGTTCAGTTTCTTCTAAGTTCTTAAATATTTAATGGCCATGTAGGCCATATATGTACACAACAAAGAAGCATTTTGGGTCGATTTTAAACTGTACTTGCAAACTGGTGGAAATGTCAAAATAAAACCAATTTAAGTGATAAACAACAGCTGTAGCCAGTGCAGCTTCAACATGGGGACGGTGATGCTCTAAAGCAATCTGAATATCCTGCATAGTTACATATGCCATGGTGACTCAGGGAAATGGGGTGTGCTGACACCATCCAAACCAAGTTAACTTGGTTAATTCTCAATGCACTGAACAAGATTTTGCTCTTAGTACAATGCACAATTAAATTGTCTTTGTTAGCAAATTTATTCTTCCTCTTTCTTTTTTGTTTTTTTTTATAAACCACCCTTCACCCACCATCTGTTTCAGGTTTGTTTCAGGTTGGTGTGTTGTCTGCGTGCACATCCCTCATGTGGACGAATGTTAGAGGAGAATGAAACTGACTGTGACTATGCCAAAGAGACGGAGCACAGACAAATAATCCTCTGAAAATCTCAGTGCTATTTCAACAGGATTGAGCTGCTGAAGCAATCACAGTTAGCTGAGCCAGGGGCAGCGTCCATCAATAAAGTGGACAGGACTGTTACTCTTTGGGTGGTGACTCTCCTGAACACCCTTCATAGCTCTCTCTCTGACTATCTTTTAAGAATCAAACACTCATCTCTTGTAGGCTTGTGGCCATAACAAGTTTGTAATTTTGTCCTTCACAAGCTTGAATTGTGTCAGTTAAAACTGATTCCAAGTTTTCACAACCAAATGTTCATCCCTATTCTATACATCACCTGTCCCAACCACTTATTGTTTTGCCAAAATATGCCTAATGAACAGTTTTGTGTTGTACAATTATCTTATCAAAGGAAAATGTCAAGTGTTCTGCTTTCATTATTACCATGTTGAGTTATTTGTTATTTATTTGATAAAATAATAAAAATGTTTTTCAAAATTCTTCTGGTTTTTAAGCCTGTCTCATAGACTTCCCTTTGAAATACTTCAACCCTCATCAACACAGCTTTTAAAATGCTCATAGCAAACCTGTACAAGTGTTAAACTTATATAGTTAAAAGTTCAAAAATAGAGTAAAATGAAGCTTGTTTGTAGTTCAAGGGGTCTCGTCGATACTTTCACAAATGTCTTTTTTCTTCCTTTTTTTGACCACTGGGTCAAATTCACAGACTTCAGCCTGGTTAACTTTGACTTTGTGTTGCCATCTATTGAAGGACATCTAGTTGCAAAACTAAGTCTGTTCTAAGTCAAGGTCAATGCTGGTACTGTCTGTGAGACTAGAAAATAATCTTACAACATCCACCAAAACACACATTCACCTTTAACAAAAGGATTCAACTCTAACAAATATAATTATTTCTGCAGAGATCAAT
>JAQNCA010000029.1:23180946-23196610 GCA_029783725.1 Acanthurus tractus | reverse complement strand
TTCTCTCTGTGTGTGTGTGTGTGTGTGTGTGTGTGTGTGTGTGTGTGTGTGTGTGTGTGTGTGTGTGTGTGTGTGTGCATATCTGGGGTTATAGCGGGGCATACCGTGGACTAATTAATGAGATCACACTGTCATGCACACATTCTGCACAGAGGGTCCAAGTAAGCCCAGCGCCCGTGTGACTGCACTAACTTGTTATTATAGAGTAATTCTGTGGAAATTATCCATCCTTTGCAGTCTAATGTGACAGTAACACATCCTTACTGGAAGGCACTGCAACGCTGGAATTATCCCATCCAGTTATTATCAAGCCAAGCAGAGGAACAGTACTGAAATGGCAAATTAGCCTCCGCTTCATTTATCCTGCAGCGAGCACTCCACTCCATGGTGAATTTGTTTCCATAGGAACATGATGTTACTTTGAGCTTCACGAGCTGTGCAAAATGCTCTACGTCGCCGCCTGTGTTTTGCTTATCTTTTCTCTTCAGTTTCCTCTCTGCTCTTGTCAGTCAGTCCACACAGACAAGGACGAGAGAGAGAGAGAGAGAGTGTGTGAAAAAAGTGTTTGAAATGAAATCAATAGGGCTATTTAACCGGCACTTGGATTTTCACATTTTTGTTTGGCATATCTCGAAGCCTGCTTTGCTCTTATCAGCCTGACATCACTGTTCTTCAAGATGCTTTTTATTAGAGTCTGCGGGCGTTTGCAGCTTGTTTCTATAGCCACTATGCCATTTCTTTTCTATAAGTGTGTTTGCTGTAACTGCATATCCTTAATCTATATCAGCTAAAATATTACAGCAATTACTCCCAGTTCAGTACATGACTTTGTGTGTGCGTGCAAGGGAATATGCTAAGAGATAGAGAGTGAGTTTGCTTTAAAAAGACTGCAGAGTTGCTAAAAATTTATGTAAATGTCAGCAGCAACAGTTATCTGTTTTTACGACAGGGGCTTAAAGCAATATTTCACTTTGGTTGCACATTTCCCTGTCTTAGGAACAAGCTTTCTTGTCATGCAGCGAGTAGAAATTGTACTGTGAAAGACAAGTTTTAAGTTTTGTATAGTGGCTTTGCTGAAAGTAGGGGCTGGATTATGAGAAAGAGAAGGAGTCAGATCAAAAGCAATAGAAGAGGGTTAGAAGTAATGGATAGAGCTGAGTGCATGTGCGCTTGTGTATGTGTGTATGGCAAAGCGTCAGACTTAAAAAGGGAGAGATAGTCGGGGGAGAGAAGAGGAGCTCTTGTAAAAGTGTTGGTGGTGATTTGCTGTGGTGTCCTTGCAACCTTCCCTCTACCTGACTGGATGTTTTATGAGCGTTGCAGAATCAGAAAAGGAGGCAGGCTTATAATACAGCTGACAGAAGTCTTTTTATGGTGGATGAGCAGAGGTGCAGCAGGGAGAGGGGGGGGTGTAATAAAGCTGAGTGCATCTCTCCTGGAATGAAACTGCAGCGAATAGGAGGGGGCAGAGGAGAGAAAGGGAAGGCTGGTGAAGTGCTACAAATATTAGCGTGTGAGTGAGCACAAGTGCATGTGTGCGCCATATGTCCAGATATATGTGTGTGTGTGTGTGTGTGTGATGAGGCAGTTTGCTCAGAGCTGTTGCTGACGTCAGTGTGTTGAACGATCACTCTGCCTGTTCAGTATAAGAGGCACTAGCCCTTTATAAAGGGGTGTGTGTGAGGAGGAGGGAGGCGGAGGGGGGGGGCTTGCTCGGCGAAGCAGTAACAGCGTGCAGAGCAGAATGCAGCCCTCAGCACCACGCCAGCCCAAAGACACCCAATTATTCAATTTTTTTTTCTCCGCTGTGCAGTGAAGCGTGCAACAACAAGTCATTGAAATGATCTCGAGCCTGTGAAGCACTCTGCCATGCAGCACGAATACTTACTGATTGAGATATTATGTAGTTTGTTGAAATGACGCTTTCTTTCTACCAAGAATGAAAGGACTCTCATCACACAATACACAGAGTTTTTTCATCACCTCTTACTCGTCAGCTCACAGTGACATTGCTCCACCACTCAGTTATGTGCTAATTTTAGATGCTTTCAGTTTGGAACACATTACGTCAGTTATATTTGAGTCTAAAATAATCATTTAACCCCACTACGTGATATTTTAAGTCACTTAACACTTCCATGTTATGGGGCGATCAGGTTTGCATATGTCCCACCATCCATCCATTTTCTAAGCAGCTTATCTGTGCAGGGCCGTTTGCAGCTGGAGGCTGTCCCAGTCTGCATTAGGTGAGGGGAGGCAGGGAACACCCTCCATAAGTTCACATTGTTAACACGTATACATTTATACTAAGCTGGCTGAGTTTAAAATCAGACTTAACATGTGAAAATGTATCCACACTAGCATATGCGGGTCCATCAACATGGAAATGTCTCACAAAAACGGGAGGAAGGGAAAAGCTCCTTTTGAGTGCTATTTTATAGTTTAGGAAAAAAAATGTACATTTAAGCAAAGAGGTAAAAAAAATGTCTGATTATTCAAATAAGTGTTTTGTTAAACCATTTCCTGTCCTGGTTTTCTGTACTTTCTTATTTCATTTACCCAATTTAAAAACTGTTTAAAACAATAATGTGTTTTTTGATAGGGTGCTGTTTTTACAGCTGGCAAGTGATTACAGATTAAAAGGATCTTTTTTTTATTTTTATTTTTCTTGCATTTATGTATTTATTTATTCTTCAAAAGATTTTGTTAGTTAACCAAAACATAACTTAGATTTAATTATTATTTACAGGTTATTCAGTATATATTTCCTGCACTGCTGCATTTGAAAGGCTGGTCAGTTGGTTGTGATTGTGAAGTTGTCCCAAAAATGCAGCTAAACCTCATCGGATGTACCAGGTGATCAGCAATACTGACATATAAAGTGAGTGATCACAGACAGAGTTAGAGACTGGCAGAAGGTTTACAGCAAGAAACAGCCTCTGAACATATTCAGTTCAACTAAAGTTTGCTTTTTTTGTTCACATTTAAACACCTTGTTGATGTTTTTGGATTCTTATTTTCCACGTCTAAAGTGGTCTGACTGGCCTGCTCAGTGTGGGTGGTGAGCTAAAAAATGGTGCATTTATAAACTTAGTCTGGACTGGTGCATTGAAATTGCTCCATCAGCAGCTGCATGCCAGCGCTACATGCAAGCACTTGTTTTCTCTCTTACAATGTAAGAAAAAAGTCGTACTTCGCTCTTACTGACAGAGTTTCTAGGCAACTAGATGTAGAAAAATAGAATGAGGCGCTCAAGGTATTTATATCACTATAAAACAAGCATTTGTAAAATTTTAAAGCTTTTAATTGGATATCACTCCTGTGCACTGAAGTTTTATATTTTGGGTACACTTAATTCTTGGTGCATTAGTCAGAATTTCAAACTATGCCTGTGTAGAGTTACATTGTGTCCCATATCCAGTGTCCCTGTCTGCCTTCAGCTAAATGCTTTAAATGCTGATACAGAACAAGGAGCTGTGCCTCCATTTTAACAAACAAAAAATGCCATCACCTCTAAGAAACAAACATCAAGGTGCGACTCCCCGCAATGGTTGTGTTTTTTCCTCAGGTGCACTTAAAGAAGTTTAAGCTCCATCTCTATTCAAATCCCGCTAAACTGCTTCTGTATTTGTAAGCATATAAACAATCTGCTGGCAGTGATTAAGACCCACAGCCTCAGAATAAAATTCCCAGCATCACTTTGGGAATTTCAAGCTGAGTCAAGAAAAATGTACACAAAGACATATTCTCTCTGTGTAATTCCCATAGAGCCCTCTTTCAAACCACTGTCCACAGAAGTCAAACAAATTTGTCAAACCATTGACCTGTCTGCCCCTCAGGAGCTGCGATGGCTCAAAGGACAGCTGGTTCTGAGGACAAAAACACTGCCACCAAGGTCAGAGTTGTTGCAGACCGGATGAACAGACACTGGAGTGACGTTTAAGCTAAACTTGTGTCTTAATGTGAATGTGTTAGGAAATTAGGTTGAGCCTCATGATGAGGAAAAATAATTGTCCGGCTTATCCCGGGGCCTTGGTATCTCATAACCCTCAATAACAGGAAGCTGTGTGCAGAGAGTTGGAGCTGATCTGTGAAGTCTAAATATTTAGTGTGACGTTGTCCTTCTCTCAACAGACCTCTTTCTCGTCATCGGAGAGCTGGATGGGGAGCCGCCCGTCTCTTTGTCTGTCCTCAATGAAACCCTCTTAAGGTGGACGGGGTGCATTAAAAATACATGTCCTGAAGGAGCACTGCCGTGGAATCAGCAAACGCAAAGCCATAAATCAACATCGGGGGTCTTTGATTTCTTTATTATCGCTTCCTGCAGCAACAACGGAGGAACAGGCATGTTGGCAGGCCTGCCGACCTGCAGATGCGCACCATAGGATTCTATTTCTGGAGCCTCATTGCTTTTACAGATTAACTGCCCTCAAATATGGCCCCAATCCGTTCATTGCGCCACTAGTGTGACTGCTGCTGGAGGTTGTGCATATTCAGGCTTCAAAACAACCCACTGTGCGTCAGTCCAGTCATTTGAAAGGCCTGCTGCCTTCGGCCTGTTTTTAAAGAGCAGCGGCAGCACACTTTTTCGGTCTCCTGCGGACCAACAAACATGCAGCAGCATTTCATGACAGCTTAATGGTCATTTTATTCTCCACACAATTATTTCTCATTCCACGAGTCATTAGCCATTTTTGTCTGGACTGGTTAATTGGAAAGATTGCTTTCACGTTAAAACTAAGACACCGTGCTTAGATTAAGATCTCAGATTTTAAAGCAAAAATTCCTGTGGGCAAATTACACTGAAAGCCTTCTTTCATTAGTGCGCCTGAGGCTAATCAAGGTCCTCCATCATCGGGACTGACATTTCCATATTGTATGAGAAGGAAAGTGGCTGACATTAACATATTCATGAATACTGACACACTCAATCATGTGAAATGGAAGACATGGGGCAAACCCTGAGCCATCGGACCTTGAACCAGATAGCTCATGACATGAGGGGAGGAAGATCTTGAATCCCTGAACAGTTCTTCAGCGCATCCCATAGCTCACAGGAGAAGGCTGCTGCTGGCACATCAAGGAAATTTCACAATTTCACCACCTAATAATCCTAGCAGGTACTGTTGGCCTCTGGACCAAGGCCTTTAATAAGAACAAGTTAAAGAATAAGATTAAAGATGGATTATCACTAAAACAGTAAAGCTAGCAAAGCAGCTGCCTCTGCATTAACATATCGGACACTCTTTGGGGAGACGCTCTACAAACCGATTTGTTGGCTATTCTTGGTTGTTGATGCGGTGGCCTCTTGTGCGGTTGGTGTTAAAAGAGAGGGATGGAGAATCTAGATGAGCTGGAGCACCCTCTTCTGGTAGAAAGCCCCAATAACAGCAGGGCATCAGGGCAGGGACTGGGGCTGGGGACTGGACAGGCCCCTGCTGGGCTCTTCAAGGGCATCTTGGTGAAGTGCGAGGAGGACAGGGCCTACCCTCCTTTAGGGTGGAGGGGCTATTGTGGACATCCTCCTGAGCTCCAGCAGCAGCAGCTTCTTGACCCTTGCTCCTTACCTCGCACACTGGAGTCCTTCTACCAACCGGCCCCCATTTGGGGCCACGCGGACTCCCTTCTCAGCAAAGACTACCTGGAGACCACCTTTGTGGACATTCGGCCTGGTTCCACACTGGAGAGGAAGCTGCTGGCAGAGACGCAGGACTTCCACAGTGTGTCCTACAGCATGGATGACGAGGACGACCTGCTTCCTGACTCTGACGTAAGGCGTCCCACCGACACGATGCTACGAAAGTTTCGTCTTATACTGACAACTATGTGTGTGTGTGTGTTTGAATACCAAGTGACTCATTATCTTTCTGCAGATTTTCACGGAGAAGTTCACAATACATAAATAGAGCTAAATTAATCTATTCATCATATTGTCTGAAAGAAACAAATAGTATAATTAAAATCCCTTGTTTTATCCATCCAACAGTCCACAGTCTAAAACAATGAGTTTACAGTTATGAGAAACAGAAAAGAAAGAAAGCCTGAGGCTGGAGAAGACAAATCAGGAGATGGTAGACATCACTGATAAATGACTGTAAACAACAACTGGATTATCAAAATAGCTGCAGATTTAATTTCTGACAGTTGACTGGTCGAATAATGAGCTAATTGTGTCAGCGCCACAAAAAATAAATGATAACATCTTTTTCATCCAATTTCTACCACGTCCTCTTTGCCGCTCAGAGACTCTCATACTCTGAGAGCCACAGAGGAACTTAAAATAGACATATGAGCAATGCATTTCAGGGTAGGCAGCAATTGAATGCTTACTGTCAAAAAGGCAGATTATATAAAGCTCCTCTCCTGCTGGCAAGTAGGTAATGACACTACAGCAGCGATGGAGGATGCCAGTTCTATTTCATAGATCACTGAGCAAAGCCCACCCTGGAGTGAAGTGTAAATTAGCTTTAAGACTCTTACAGTGATCATGTGATGTTTTGAGAGTCAACAAGAGAACGTATGTACTGTAAATGTCGCAAATAAGCAGCTGCTGCTTGTTTAAATTATTACAAAAAGTCTTTTAGGAAGGTTGAATCCAATTATTGCCAATTACCTGCTGAAAGGCTGTAGGCTGTTTTCAAATTATCGCTTTAATTACGAACACAAGCAAGTGGACAAGCACACAGTAGTCCCACACACCATTAAAAGGAAACAGTTGGCTGCCACAAAGTTAAGGAGTTTGCCTCACAAGGACAAAAGAACAGCACATGAAATAACGTTTTCTCTTTTTTCAAGCTCATTCTGAATTCTGGCAGTAGTGCAGTGATGCAAAGGCGCAGGCCTGTGGGAATAAAACCTTGCAGTGACCTCAAAGAGGCACAACACAACGTCTCCTCCTCCTTTGTTCCACTTCAAACACTTGGTTAAATGACTCAATCTGGCCCCCAAAACTCCTTCAATGCTTACTGCTGAACTTTCACGATGAGGCTAATCAATGCTATGTGATGCTGGAGCAGGAGACGTGACCTCAGAAGCTCCTCGTCCTGAGTGACTTCAGACAGAAGTGCTGTGTCAATCCGGCTTTTGCCTCAATATGAGATTTCCCTGCATCTTGTCATCGTCGTAAATGCTTTGTGTCAATGAAAAAGCTTCCAGGACAATCAGTCCTGAAATGCAAGATTATCATGTATTGAATAACACAGAGCAAGTCTTCAAACAGTGTTACAACAAAAAAGGGTTTTCTCATATTTTGAGCTAGAAATCTCTACTTCACTGACATCAAACTTTGCGGTGTTGTACCTTTATACAGTGTTTCATCTCATCATTTAATCTCTAAAGATATTTGTCCGGGACATTTTTGTAGAAGAGCACATATTTAATTGTTAAATCAGTTAAATCAGCACTACTGAATTATGTTAATTTAATTTAATTGGTATATTATGTATTTATGTATAACATTTTAGAAAACTTGCTTCAAAAAAATCGTAAAAATAAATCAAGAATTGAAATAAATTTTATGCTAGTGTTGTACACTGAACTTAAGCGATCTGTGTGGAACATTGTACTCTGATGTTCCCCTGTTTGATATTCTTTAATGTTTTAAAGCAGAGAAAGAAAAGCTTCTTTAAACAGTGCTGCTGTATGAGCCAGTTTGGAAAATGCACAATTTTTTCATGCACGAAATCAAACAAGCGCAGTAATGTGACAGGGTTGGACTGAGAGAGGCAGTCAGATTGAATATGCAGCTGTTTGAAAAAAGATGCATGAGTCATGAATGGCCTGCGGTCAGCAGAGCCAGTGCACATCCAGTATAACCCCATTCAGTCACATTATCTTACAGGCACCAGCAAAGTTTTACAGCTGTTGTGGTGGACATGAACTCAACTTAACATAAACAAGCTGCTTCAACAACACAATCAGTTCTGTAAATGTTGGATTTTCTGTGTATGTTCAGTAAAATTACAAAAAAAAACACTTAGATGTTTTCAGTGAAACTACTTTGAATTGGAGAAATAGTCCCTATTAAAACTGAACCCAGTGTTTCCTCTGGATTATCCCGAGTAATGAGGACAGTGTGTTTGGAGAAATGTTGCTGTGAAATCAATTTAATTCATCCCTGTTGCGTTTTGGCGCAGTGGCAGAAAAATCACACAGGCAAATATCTCACAACCTGAGCAGGCAGAATCAAAAGTTTGTGCATGAGCAGACCCCATTAGAGGCCGTCATTCTTCCTCTGGGTCGCAGACCCTTTGACCTGAACTCAATCTAAGTGCACTCTGTTTGATTCCCAGGACTCATCCATTGAGGACTTCAGTGATACAGACAGCGAGAACAACTTCCCTCTGATGATCCCTCAGGACTACCTGGGTCTGGCCTTTTTCTCCATGCTCTGCTGCTTCTGGCCCCTGGGCATCGCTGCCTTCTACCTTTCACAGAAGGTACACAGGGACACACACACACACACACACATGTAAACACACTCGCAAACGCACACTCACAGGTGACAAGATACAGCCTGGCACCGTAGTTTACAGTCAAGGGTGATTTCTTACCCTGCGCAGTGTGTGTGTGTGTGTGTAGAGCAACAACAGGTTGAATGTTTTAGAGTTTGTCCGGGGGGGGGGGTGGGGGGGGCTTGCAGGATTATACCACAAAAGCTTTGAAACAGCACAGAGGAGGGGGGGAAGTGCAGTCCAGTCAGATTCTCTGAAACAGTCTCCTGTTTCATAATTTATACAAAGGTTTTGGTTAAGATGTTAAAAACACAGAGTGAATGCTACATTTTTCATGTTATCCTCAGTCTCTGTTGTTTTATTAAATAAACTTGGCTTATATGAGTGTCATGCCTCTTAAAAACAATCAGATGTGAACAACCTTCTCATCACAGACGTGCTTTCAGTGGTTACTTTTTGATTACGTTTTTGTTGCCAGGTTTATTAAGGCTGACAGGCTGTGAAGTTTAATCAGCATTTCTGAGGAAACTATCTGAACAAATTAAAAACAGAAAAAGTTTCGGTTCAGATTTAGTAACGCTGAAAAGTTATGGCTTCGAAATCCACAAATCTGTACACCTGCCTGCTGGTGTCACCAACAGAATGATGGGAAAGCACCCGTCAACAGCAAACATCAGGACGAGGAAACACTGTATCACAAGTTACATTCCCATCTTTTACTCTTTATATTTCCACTGCTAGCTGATGTATTTTCCATTACATGCTACTCATATCTAAAGAGGCAACCCAATGAAAAAAGCATCAATATAACATAGTGGCAACATGCCACCAACATAACTGTTTCTTTCTCCTCTTTAAATGTTGAGGGTTTGATTACAGCAGATACTAACATATTAAAATGAAAAGAGAGCTGCAAAAAAATATAAATAGTTCTAAAATATTAATAATTCAGATGGTCAGTTTCTTCCAATACAACGCTGAGGGAAACAGGAAGCAGGTTAAAGGGAAGAGGGAACAACATAAGTGTACAAATGATCTCATCAGTCACTGTTACCACTGGCAGGGTTGAAAGTCCCCCAACACCTCTATCTCCAGTCGCCAGAGGCCCCGAGTTTGTACAGGCATCCTTCCAGCAGTGCAGGAAAAAATATCCCATTAACGCTTTCACAAAGCTAACTGGCAGCAAGCTGCAAAGGCCTTTTGATCAGATCCATTGCCTTCATTAAGGTTTAATTAGAGTCATAACAAGAAGCCCCAAGGTGATAGATTTCCAATATTGTTGAGTGCTACCTGAAGCAGAGGTCAGAGTCAAAGACAAGGACTAAATGATGAATGCCCTTCCTGTTCTCTCCTCTCATCCCCGAGTCCTCACCTCTCTCTCTCCTCTCTCCCCAGACCAACAAGGCGTCGGCTCAGGGGGATTTTCAGGGGGCCAACGCGGCGTCTCGCCAGGCTCTGTGGCTCTCAGTGCTCTCCATTGTGTTCGGAATCATCACGTACATCTGTGCCATCGCCGCGTTGATTTCCTACCTTTCTGCAAAACCACCATAAGAGCAACCGTCGCATAAGGATACACACGCAGAAAGCAGACCTCTCACAGATCTAACCCATATCAACACATGCCAACATATCACCTGTAAATGTTCAATAATCACAGTCTTTGTTCGCTCCACCCCGTCTGCACTTCTGTTTTATTTAAACCCAAGCTGGAAAAGCTGAGAAGAATGGACAACAAGGAAAACTGTAATCGGACGAAGACATGATTCAAGTGAAGAAAAATAATGAAAAAAAGAGATCACACAGTATCACTCCCTGTAGAAGATTCAGTCTGTGAATGTGGTTGATTTACCTTAGGACTTAAGTTACCTGCCATATCTGTGCCGTAGCTGTCATCACATGTTAAGCATCACTGTGGTTAAAAAAAGAAAAACCCGTTTCAATAATTCAGATGTTATCACAACATGTATATATCACTGACACCACAGCGGAGGGTGAATAATGTGGCCTCGTCAGCCTGGAGGAGCAAAAGTGAAGGATAGTTCACGTCAATGGAGTCTGCAGATTTATGAGAAGGTCACAGCGAGGATGCGGCAGCGGCAAAACCCTGATGGTGCTCGCTGTTAGGGGGGGGCCCTGAGCCAGCGCTGCCGCTTGTAGAGTGAAAGCTGGGGACGGTTTCAGAGCCCAAGAGCTTTATTTGAAAAAATCTATGAGAGGCCAGAAGCAATAACCCAGAATATCTTGCCACTCCTCCGGCCGGAGTGAGGGACCCACAGGGAAACAGTGCGCATGCACATCGATCCAACCATCCTAGTTTCACATTGAGCATCACTCATTGTTTACTTGCAGAAAAGACTGACTCTGCTCCTTTTACGCCAAGTTCAATAAGAATCTTTATGTAGAAATACACAAAAGATACAATGAATCCTAAATACAATAGTGCCATGTATAAGAAAATAAACAGAGCTGGGGAGTTCAGGAGTTTTCAAATGCAATGCAGGGTCGTGATGTGAAACAGTAGCTATAGAAATGGAAGAAAGGGAGCTGCTCCTGTATACAGTGCTAGGAAATGACGATGCAGACAGAGGGATGCAGAGCTGCTGAAAAAAGTGCCAAAAATATGGAAGAAACTATAAAGATGCTCCTTTTCTGAGCTATTCTATTAATAGAGGCAACCAGGCTGCAACTCCAGGCTCCCTAAATATAGATTCTGCTATTTTCTCCTCAGAAAGGAGGTTTGAAATCTTTCAGGAACTTGCTTCGTGCAATATGACAAACTTCTTAAGTTGTCAACTTAAACTCACGCTTATGCAAACACAGCATCACTTCATTCAGATTAGCGAAAGGTAAAAAATCTTGCAAAAAAACAAACAAAAATAAAACAGCCTTAGCAGACATCTTGCTCTCGATCATGTGATGCATGATTCAGTAAAAATCTCCATTTCACAACAGAAACTTGCATGGCAAGTTTTTAGTTTGTCATGTACGAACATGCTCGGAGCTACGAACGTTTTCTGAACTACTGCAAAAAAAAAAAATTTGAGGAGAAAAACACTTTGGTCATATTGATTTGAGCTGAAATGTGTTATTAACATAACTGTGAATAAGGGAACTCCAAGTCAATATTTTAAAAAATCGCTGTAAGGTAAAAGTTGACATTTTCTATTTAGATGTATAGTTTTTATAGACTCCACAGCTGAAGTGCAGACTCAGATCCAGTACTTTTGTTCCCTGCAAACTCAGTGTCGTATCAAAATGAGGCTGATGATAGGTTCTGGTCACTGTGTGTGGTGTTTGTAGACACTCCTGTGATATCTCAGCATCTAACCCTTGTCAGCTCCCACTGCTGATGTTCTGTGATACAGCTGCACTGACTGAGTCCACCCACCGTGCTGTGCTGTTCTGACAATCCTGAACCTGAACCCGTCTTCACCAGACACTTCCTTTGTTGTTACAGCTGACATTTTAACATGGATCGTATGAATGAACCAGACTCTGGGCAGATTCGTCTCACTTTGTATCATTTGAATGGTGAACAGCTGGAGGCAGTGAAGTGAACAAGTCATGCGAATCCGTGAGGTAAAAAGATAGTGGAAAAGGAAATGTATCGGTAAAGGTGATGTTCAGATATTTCCCAGATTACACACCAGTATAACATGTAAATATTAACCTGAAAGAAGATTCAATGATTCCCAATAAATGCACTTGTTTGACATTCATCTTTTCTTTTTTTTTATTTTGCATTGTGACTGACAGTTCAATGTGGTATCTCACAAACATCACCCACAAAAATCCTTCACTCCACTCACAGCACAGCTGACAACAACTGAACAGCAGCAAAGGCAGGCCAAAGTGGTTTCTGAATATTTTATTACAAACCTCACTACTTGAATACATGGATTAAAAAAAAAACAGAATCAGAGGTTTTTGGAGTATCGCCGCCTGACAGAGTCTCTGTAGAACTGGAAGATCTTGTCTGATGCTTTCTGACTGACTGCTATACACTGCTGCAGCTGCAGAAAAACAAAAGAAACCAAAGGTGACTGTAAAATCACGACTGAAAGAGCCAGAAAAACACGTCCTCATCATCAGGCCTCAAGCAGATCTCTGACAGAACTTGTACAATAATGACAGATGATGATGAAGAACATGAGAAATTAACAGCTCGACTCCAAGTCCATTGGATTTGGAAATTACACATCAAACATGATCCCAAACCTTTCATAATGATAACACCCAAACAGTTTGAAAATGTTGCACAAACACTTGTTCATTTATTTACTGACCTCCTGCACTGAAAACGATCCTTTGGTCGTTGACATCAGGACTCTGTGTTCTTTACTGTCGATAGCAAAAGTCATCAAAGCTTGACTCTCCTGGCGAGAATAAAAACAGACAAGAAGATATTTCAGCCAGGGTTACGATAACACAGACTGTACTGAGAACATGTGAACGAATAAGGATGCACAAGGGACATTTTGGTTTAAATGATGGTAATTCTTTGATTCCCTGAAGAGTCTTGAAGAAAAAAATTACCTTTGAAAAAACATCCTAAGTACAGCAATTTTAATGAAGAAAATGAATTGAAATAATATCTTCTAAAGTTAATAATATGTTAAAATAAAGCATTTTACAAACTTTTAAAGGGTTTTTAAGGAACACCAACTCTTTCAGAGATGTAACAAATATCACCGATGGCTTTTCTTGTCAGTCTCAATATGACTTTAGCTTTACCTTCTCCTGAGCTGCAGTGGGGTCTGTGATGATCTGACCGTCTGAGTCGATGGCACAGGTCACTCCACAGAACAGACAGCTCATAGGCAGGCCTGCATCCATCAGAGCCATGCAGGCAGCGTTCAAGAAACAGGACAAGAGCTGAGGACACAGGTAAGGAAGAGCTCCCACAAAAAGGAAAAAAGACTATGGCATCATCAGTTTCCCACCAGCAAATTTAAAATGAGCTTTACAGCACAAAGAGGTGTAGCAGAGTTTTACTGAAGGATACTGAGCCGTCATCGTGTAGCAGCTGAAGAACGAGAGTGAGCGAGGAGCGAGGATGAAGGGACGAGAGCAGAGACGCCTCACAGGTCTCTCGCACACACTGCTCTTGAGATCGCTCCCTTACGCCTGGAAATAAACAACAGTCACGATACATAATTTAACCAGACTGAAAACCATCTGCCTCACTTATGCCACCTTGTGGTGTGTTGTGGTATGGCAGCTTTGCACAGTACAAGCAGACAAGACTGTAAAATTATCAGTTACCACTTTCAAATACTCCAAAGTTCCCCTTAAGTGTCCTATTTCTCTATAAATGAACATGCAGAAGTATTTATTTCTAGCTGCATAACAATTCTCATACACAATACACCTGTCTTTTCTCATTATAACATTATTGTATCTGCAGCAATTTATTTATACTTTAGAAAATATTCAAAGTAAAATCTAATATTTAATGTTTGCATCATTACACCAGATGATTATTAGTTCATTTACATACCTTTCTTGCAATTTCAGAGCATTTTTGTGTATGAATATTTTCATATTTATCTACCTTCTCTCTCAAAAGCACTTCTTGCATATGGTAAACGAGTGCGAGAAACTTATATAACACACCCATACAAAAAATATTTAAAGTACCTATGGTGTGTTGGATTCTTTAAGAGCTACACTAGATTTCTAGTATGCAGATTTGAAAAAGCTGCAGAATGAAGACAGATAACACATTTTTCTTGAGATAATTACTTACTTGGCAGTCCCACTTTGGGCTGGATCAACACCTCCAGTGTGGCCCTGTCATAGATTTCCTTGCTGACTTTGACCTCAGCTGGTCCGTACACTCCAGCCAACACACTTGTGTCTCCTTCACATAAAAACAATAGAGACTAGAGATTACCTGGTGGGTAAATTATGTTTTACTCTGAGCACAACTGAAAAACAGCAGAAGACAGTAAACAGCAAAAACTGGGAAGTCTAGAGAGAGAAAAGCAGAGAAGCTGTGATGACTGAAGTGTCCGCTGCAGACTGAACATCTCAGCTTTTAATGAAAATTAAAAGAGTTAAATATTAATCATTTAAAAACAGAGTAAGGAGGTCATCAACTGACTGTTAAACTGTACAGATTTGGTTTAAGAATGATGGAGACCCCAATGTTTTAGTGTACAGAAGAAGCAGCGAGAAAGGCCAAGTAAAATAGAATGAGTAGTTCACCACAAAATGAGAGCATTACACAAGACAAAATCCTCTCTATGACATAAAGTTACATTACTGCTGTTTTAAATTTTCATCATAATATTAGATTAGATTAGATTATTAGATTTTTACTCTGTTCACTTCACCAAACAGGAGCAAAGACCTCAGTGGTTGTAAGAAACAGTGTAAGATAACAGAATATTGTTACAGACAAGCATTTCATATCACATCAAATCCACAGACACGTATGGACTGAGGTCGCGCCGGGATTGCTGATCTTAGCTGTGCCTTCTGCTGTGGCTCTGCTTATCGCTCAGAGCAACTGTTATTACTACTATTATTTTTACTAGCAATATTATTATTGGTATAGGTATTAGTATTATTAATAGTATCTTTATTATAAAACACTTAAATAAAGCTTACATCTAGTTTTTCGACGCCACTGTCGCCAAGTGCTTGCTCATGTGGGAATTGCTTTTAATTGTTGGGTTCCTATATATTTAAAATATAAATTCAATTATAGAGTATGGTCTTGACACACTCTATATGCAAAATGTCTTGAGACAACTTTGTTGTGATTTGACGCTATGTAAATAAAATTTAATTGAAAACTGAATTGAATCCTGGATATCATGAACTGGAAACAATCACTTAAGACAGCCATCAGTCATATAGTTGGAAAAGAGCGATAAACTTAGGCCTGACATCTCAGTTTCAGAGCATGTTACATTTGTACCTGAGTTCTGAACAAAACAGTGGTGAGAGCCACAGTAAGTATCTGCAGCAACACTTATTCTAGAAAACACATCAACAACTTCATGTATGTCTGAGACATACATTAGTAAGATAATTTACATTAGTAAGATTATGCTATGAGAAGTAAGGCTGCAGAGCACTGGCAAAAAAATAATGTGTAATCAATTAAAAAATGCGATGAAATCCTATATATGCATTACTGTATAACCTATAAAAAACATAATACATCACATTGTCTAATAGACATTTAAGCACTAAAGAGC
>JAQNCA010000029.1:23158736-23172857 GCA_029783725.1 Acanthurus tractus | reverse complement strand
CTCTCCAACTCATACCTGTGTGTGCAAGCATCATCTACTCCTCGCGAGAGAGTGTTTTCCACAGCAGGTGACACGCTAAGTCAAGAGAGGTCACATATTCTGCCGGATCAGGCGAACATGCAGATTTTTCTACAGAAAAACTCTTAAAGCTGGTACAATGAACAACCAGTAAATAAATTGCAAAAATCTGTGCTGCATCTATGCTGAGTCATGTTTACAGTCCACATTCACCCTTTTTATTATGAGTCTTGAAATGTGTAGAACTGTCTTTATCTTTACTTTTCATGATTTCATGATTCTGATTGATACCACTTGAAGATACCTCGTATGATGAAATATTTTTTTTCCTTTTTGACTGAAGTACATCCTAAAAGGCCTGCTTAAAAGAGCAGAAAACATGGCGCCACCTCACAAAGAGTTGTCATTAGAAAATTAAGCACAAGTTACGACTGCATTTTTATTCACTTAGGGGTAACGTTAAATAACCTTAAATAGAGCAATAAATAAAAAACTTGACTGAAACAAGACAGGTACTTTAGCATTCAGCTTGTCTCTTTTAACTAAACTGATCAAGTGTTTTTGTACACGGACTGAATATTTAAGTCTGCACATATTCGCAGTCTGCAGGTAAAGGTGTTGTCAGTGATCAGGGCAGCCCATTGAGGAAAGACTCATGGCAGCACAGCTGGGAAGGCTTGTGACAGCAACTCTATCCAAGTTGTGTTACATATTCATTATCAAAGCAGGATGCCCTCTGAGCCAGACCAAACATGACCTGATGAACTATGTCTTTGAGGTGATACAGCAATGCGGAAATGACTTGCAAAAAAACAAAAGTACTTCATAGGTAAAGTAACGAAGGGTTATAGGCGACTGAAAGTATTCTACTAAACTATATTGCTTTCAAATTAAAAGTAAGGCATAGAAACCAAGAAAATCAACGTTGTCTGCAAAAATCCCATTAAGATATTTATACTTCATAAACCATATTTAGAACTATGTTGTAGACAATTGTTAAGTTAATTTAACATTTACGAAAATGTTTTTCATAACAAAGATTTTTCAAATATTAGCCATGAGATAATGGTTGCCATCAACCATCGTGATTACGACAAAAAATATCAAGGACGTTTAGTATGAATCAGTTCAGAGATGGCTGTTTGAATAATGGCGTCTATTTGTTGTTATTTTGAGTTTTAATATGAAGGTTTGACCGGATGTCATAATGATGTATGAGATGAGAGAGAGTCGACCCAGCCGGCGTGAATGTGGATAGCTGTGCTGCAGACTGCCAAACAATCAAATGCCTGCTTGTGGCTAGCTCTGTCGCATTTTCACATCACGATCAGTCGTAGCTTTAAGTTCACTTTCCTGTCAAACCAGCGCGGAGCCGCTCAGATCACACGACTGTGCAGATGGCGGCTGTGAGAAGTATGAACAAAATGTATGGAATATGTTTCCATGCTGTTCGTCGGACGGCAGGACTGAGGGCATCGAAGACGCTTCAACATAGGGCCTTCAGAGTCAGTGTAAGTTAAAATATGTGCGATTTACTTTCTAATATTCAGCTAAAAAGTGAATGTGTTTTTCTTTATGTTGAAGCTAAACAACACTTAAAGGTCGTTTTTGTTAATGGATCCGGGAAAGGTTTTTGGTAGAAGTGGGTGATTTGGACGGCCAGCAACCCACATTCTTAATGTAATATGAGATCTAAACCTTTAAGACTAAGTTTGATTATCAGACACAAATAGGTTGCTTGTAGGTATAAACTAAAAAATGAGTCCAGGGCAGGATAAGAGATGGCTCCAACATACGCGATGCTTGACTTCAGTTATCGCGATGGGTTGTGAGCCAGCCATAGACTGTATAAACACGGAGCCAGCTAGCTTAGAGGACAACCTTACAGAAACTGACATAGCTTGACTTTTCTACAAAATTTCCGACACAGTCTTGCCTGAAGTTACCATATATATGCGAATATAACAATAAGTTAATAAATGTAATTAGCAGCCCGTCTTGCATTCGCTGCACATTGTGATTGTTGTTAAAGCCGAGCTAGTTAACTAGCTAGCACGTCGATGGCCGGCTAAAGTTTTAGCTAGCTGCGCTCCCATTGGTCGAACAAAGGGGCGTCGAGCTCAACGTAACACAGAAACATCCCGCACGTAAGCAAACATGAAACACTGAAACCGGCATTGACGGTCCCAAAGGACACAAGAATGCGTTTTCCGTAGATTTGTATGTTCCCGGGTGAACTGTCAACCTGGTGTCTCTATGGCAGACGTTTGCGGGGTACGAGTTGTGGAAATATGTGTGGAACATTTTATTGAAAAAATGGGAATATTAGTGTATGAATTGCATTCACAGAAATATTAAAGTAATATTTGCAGGTATATTTGGCATTTTTTCTTTCAAATAAGGGCTGTAACCACAAACCAACAACATCCTCAAAACAAAACAAAAGTGTTAAACTGTCAAATTCAACCTTTTCATTATGTGGTTTTAATGTCAGATTGGGAAAATGTTTTCATTTATTGTTGTACTCGTATTTTGCATGTATACACACGTAGTTTGAGTAGTGAACTGTAATGTCACAGTGTGATAACTTAGGATATCTACACTTTCAATCTCTCATGCTCATATTTGTGATTTGCACAATTACATTTTCAACTGTTGCTGCAGGTATTTTAAACAGGAAATGTGACCGCATTCAAGGAAAACCCCCTTTTGTTATTCATAAACCAAAAAGGCAGTTTTTCATCCAGTTTTAACATAGCAGCTGCAGAGGTTTTTCCTTATCTGTCATTATTAAGAGAAACATTAATTGACTGTCTGTGGTGTCTGTTTACAAGAAGGCCTTACTTTGCCATAGTGATGTTATAAATAAATAATGCTCGTATTCAATCTGTCAGGCCGTGCAATGGCAGCAGCCTTTTGATTCATCACTGGATAAGCCACAGTTCCCTGGAGCTTCAGCAGAGTTTGTGGATAACCTTGAGTTCATTCAGCCCAATGTAATCTCTGGGATCCCCATCTATCGGGTAATGGACAGGCAGGGCAATATCATCAACCCCTCTCAAGACCCTCAGGTACAGTCAGCCTGCCGACTCCCCTCATTTTTAAAAAATGATGCTTTGACTTCCACATCAAAGTTAAATTGTTTTTTGTTTGTTGTGTTTCTTCCCTGCTCAGCTCTCCAAAGAGACAGTTTTGAACTTTTATCAGAAGATGACCATGCTGAACACAATGGACCGCATTCTCTATGAGTCACAGAGACAGGTACCATTATCCTCTTGCACCTCCCGATGTAACCATGAAAATGCTGAAGCATCTTCTAATGGAGTGTTCATTTGTCTCCATTCCAGGGTCGGATCTCCTTCTACATGACCAACTATGGCGAGGAGGGGACACATATTGGTAGTGCTGCTGCTCTTGATCCAAACGACATGGTCTTTGGTCAATACAGAGAAGCTGGTAAGGATAATATTGGGTTTTAAATTGTTCTTCCTGACATACTTCACTTTTAGATATAGGGTTACTTTATAAAGGTTTGATAGTAATGGAACCAGCTTACTCTCACTTACTTTTATTTTTCCATCTAATTTTTTAAGATGTCACTGCAGGTAGCTTTAGCTCTTTTATTGTCAGATAGCACCATGGAACACGTGTCTTAAGATGTGTAGTGTCAGTGATAATAATACCTTTAGTTACATAGCACTTATCTAAACAGTGTAACAAAGTGCTTCACAAAATACATGGAAAAGCAACAGAATAAAATATCCATACAAATATAGGAACAGGATAAAAATACACAAAAACTGTAAGTCGGGCATCATTAAAATGTTTTTCTATAAATATAAGTTTTTTAGCAGTGACCTAATGGCTACAAATGTTTTTAAGTTTAGCTGTTGCAGTTCAGCACTGCATGTACACCAAAACAAGCTTGCAAAGGGGCCACACCTCCCCCTTCCCCTGGCTCTCCACCAGCCACACCCCCTCTACCTGCATGTTTCCAACCACAAAGCACTGACTGTCCACTCGCTATGGATATTACAGGACCATTACCATTGTAACCTCAAGTGACGAAACCAAAAAGTTTTGAGCAATATGACTCAAACCATATAAGAGCAGTTCCAGATTGTTGCATACCGATGTAGTCTGTTGATACTAATTGTTTTGATCAGTAGTATTGAATGCAGCGCTAAAATCAAGAGGCAGTTAAACAGAGCATTGTCCAGCATTGGCACACATCAGCAAATCATTTGTAACCATCAGGAGAGCAGTTTGGGTACTGTGTCATTAGCAAAACTCAGACTGGATATTATCAAAGAATGCTATTTTTGTCTAACATAGCTAGAAGTTAAGTTAGCACCACTTTAATTTTTGATGTGAAAGGGAGCCTAGAAATAAGTCTCTTATTCTGTGGGAGGGAGCTGATCGAGACTAGGTTCTTTTAAAATAAAGGCTGAATACCTTTTATAACTAGGTACGCCAGAAATGTGGGAGCAATTGATAATAGAGAGCAGAGCAGCGCCAAAAGCACCCATAGCCTCTTTAAGGAGTGAGGTGGAAATGTCGATGAGCATGTTGAGTCAAAATTAGCTTAAAATGGCAGAGTAGATAAGGACAAGCAGAATAACCAGAAGAAACAGTGCCAGAGGGAGCTATGTTAAACCTAATATTAGTGAGTTTCTGCTTAAAAATCATTTGTTTTTTTTAAGAGAAAGGTTCTAAAATGGGCACAGGTGAAGGAAAATCAAAACTTTAACACCACCCAACCAGTGTCACTCCTTGTATTCCTTCCTATCCCTATGCCAAAGGCCTTTTTCATACCAAATATGGGATTTAATTTATTGTTGGCAGTTTTTTAAAGCATAAAATTGAATCTGAGTCCATTTATAAAGTAACCCACTGTGACGTTATGTGTCACAAGGTCTGCTGATCTGCTTTTCAGATAGAATTTGCATTTGTAAAGCAACATCTTTGTATGCCATACAGCTGCACAAATCTACAACTGTCACCTCAATACCTGATTGGGGTTTTTGGTTCTGCTTAACTCTTCTGCTTTTTCCACTATCCATATAATCTCTTTGATAAATGACTGCCCCTCAGCCTTTTGAGTCACCTCTCATAAACCTCCTGCATGCCCTTTGAGCATTATGACCATGTTACTGTCCAGATTTTCTGTCGTATGAGTAACAGTGTAACAATTGTAATGTGGCCCTGCAGGAGTGCTGATGTACCGTGGTTTTCCTCTGGATTTGTTCATGGCTCAGTGCTACGCCAATGCTGATGACCTCGGCAAGGGCCGGCAGATGCCCGTCCACTACGGCAGTAAAGATCTAAACTTTGTCACCATCTCTTCTCCTCTGGCAACTCAGATACCCCAGGGTGAGCTTTACACCTGTGTGTTCACCTTTTCCCTCTGTACACACGATGCTTACATACACTTATAAATGTGTGTTTGTTTGTTTGTCTGTTTCAGCTGCTGGAGCTGCTTATGCAGTCAAAAGAGAAAACATAAACCGTGCTGTAATCTGTTACTTTGGGGAGGGAGCAGCCAGTGAGGGGGACGCACACGCTGGCTTCAACTTCTCTGCCACCCTCGAGTGCCCGCTAATATTCTTTTGTCGTAACAACGGCTATGCCATCTCCACCCCCACCAATGAGCAGTACAGGGGTGATGGCATAGGTAAGTTGTTTTTGTGAAGTTATCTGCAGTATTTAATTGTGAAACCCTCAGCTGCTCTTAAAAACATTCTTTTCCTGCTGCCTCTTATTGAACAGCTGCTCGTGGTCCGGGCTACGGCATGCTGTCCATCCGTGTTGATGGAAATGATGTGTTTGCTGTGTACAATGCTACAAAGGAGGCTCGCCGGAGGGCTGTGGCTGAGAACCAGCCCTTCCTCATTGAGGCGATGACCTACAGGTTAGTTGATGTTTGTTTTGTATGACCTTCCAAAAAGATTTTATTTTAATCCAATGAGAAATTTAGATTTTCATTAATACGAACCTGCACATCTTATTTAAAACTGACCCAGACAAGAAGATAAGTATAAGATGACTGGTAAAATAAGAGGGGATCTGTGAATTATGCTTAAATAATAATATAAGAATCATCTGTAAAATTACCCATTTCAAACTACATCTTATGTATTCATAGTAAATTAAATACTTGGATAACAAACTCACTTGATTAGGAGTTTCTTATGGAAACGAGTGGTTGGTATAATGAGGCTGCAATGGGTTGCGGTCCTAATAATGTTTCTTGACAAGAAAGATGTTACAAAGAGTTGTAGAAACTGCGCCTGCTGTAACTATGTTGTGGCATGGAAAGCCACCAAATATAATCCCATTTGTTCTTTAGAATTGGCCACCACAGCACCAGTGACGACAGCTCAGCTTACCGTTCGGTAGACGAGGTGAACTACTGGGACAAGCAGGACCACCCCATCTCTAGGCTGAGACATTACATGACGGCCCGCGGCTGGTGGAGCGAGGACGACGAGAGGAGCTGGCGGAAAGAATCCCGTAAGACGGTGATGGAGGCTTTCGAACGAGCTGAGAAACGCTTGAAGCCCAATCCTGAACTGCTGTTCACTGATGTGTACGAGGAGATGACGCCCGGTCTGAACCAGCAGAGAGAATCCCTGTGGAGGCACATCCAGCAGTACAAAGAGCACTACCCACTTGACCTGTATGATAAATAACTCTACTGACCAGATTGAACAAGTTGAGATTTGGTGAACAAATGTAAGAATGGGTGAGGATTGACTCTTGGATAACCAGATCAACACCTTTTATGTATTCCTAAAAAAATATAGTTTTGATATGACATGTTATTTCTTTCTGCAAAACGACGGGAGAGGAGAAAGTTTTTGCTTTCAGAAATATTACACTTCATGCCTCTGGGTTTGGTGCCTTAAGATTTACTGTCAATAGTAAAGCTCCACTTTAAGTGCTGAATCACACTTTGGTTTTACACTACTTCTAGGTCAATAATGTTCTTTTTTTGTTGCATAAACTAAACAACATGCGGGTGCAGTTTGAATGCATTATTCATAGAAAAAAACACAAATAAAGCAATAAAGGGTGGAAGTTCACCTCCTTCGTATCTCTTCCCTCTCTTGTAGTTGTCCTCTTGGTTCTGGTGTTTAACAGGTTTCCTTGTGTATCATTGAGGTGGTTGATTTAACTCGTGTTCAAGCCCATGACAGTTGTAATGTTTTTAAAATACACACCAATATTTTAGATTGGTTTGTATGCTGTTTGACACCACTAAATCCCATAACTGTACACTCATGTGACTTATGCTAAATGTTTGGTGTTTTGTGAAGAATAAACTGTAGAACTTTAAATTGTCTTGGTTAAATTATTTTTTAATTGGAATTAAATAGGAAAATGGATCAGATAACCAGTTTCTAAGCAGTTTAATTTGAAACTTGAAACCACCCAAATGTTGAATGCTTGGCTGTCCAAGGTTGGTAATCTCTTCCTATCACAAGACCAAGTTCTGTCAAAACTTAAGTTGATTTAAAGCAATTTTTAACTCAATGCAAGATTTAAAATGTAATATTAAATATAATAATATAAATATAAAACAATTTGATTTTAATTACTCATAATGGCTATTGCACAAAAGCAGATTTCAGAAAAGATAACTGAAAAGACAGGCTTGACCCAGTCTAATCTGTATATCCTGGCTTATTTTATTGCACAGGCCAGGTTGCAGGTGTGACTATATCCAGCCAGTTGTAAGTAAGTCATTTGGTTGATCACAAATTTATTGATGCAGAAATGGCAAAAACAAACACTATATGCTTCCCACCAAGTAAGCAACAGCTGGCTTATTATTTAAACTGCACAGAATAAATCTCCCTGGTAAATTAATGTGGTCCCACCTTTGTGTTACCAAGTCATTCAGACAAGATAACTTTCCAAATCCTTAATCTGCTGTCTAGATTTTGTGCAATAGCCCTCTCCTGTGCCATCATCCTGAAACAAGACACTGAAAGGGACAATGATAAAAGCAGATAAGCCATGGCCTCATTATGTCCTTGCAGTCAGAGTTTTCCTCTTCCATTGCAACATCTTTTGCTCACCAGTTCGGTTCAACAAGTCAACAAGGGGCTGTGAATACCCTTCCACAGTTTCTTCATCTGCTGCGGGGAGCGCTGGTGAATCAGAATAAGATCTTTATATATGCACAGATTCTCACGATCTTGCTCCTTGACATCGAAAGTATGAAAGCCTGAGTGGGCCTCGGGAGAAACTCCCACAGCCTTAGAGCACATCCCCATGTAGACGTCGTCAATGGGGAAGAAAGGTATAACGCGTGAAACTGAATTCAAGGGTCGCAACAATGCTCCTGAGATAAGAAAACCGCCTCCACCAGCATAAGCAGGGTATGGGCCTTCATAGAAGCTCTGAGGAATGTAGTATTTGCTTTTAGGGTCTCTGAGGGGGTTCGCTGTGCTTATGACATGTCCAACATACAACTTAGATGCCTTGGAAGTCTCCAGAGAGTGCAGATAGCTGAGTAATGCTAGTGAGTTTACAAAGACATCATCATCCCCACTGAAGACGAAGGAAACATGAGGACAGTGCTTCAGTGTCCACTGGAGGAACATGTTCATTTTGAGCGTAAGGTTCAGGAGGGATTCGTGGAAGTCCCATTGCAGCAGGTCCCCATACTGTCTTGCTTCAAATGACAGCAGTGGGCTAAGGTCAGGGTCATCTGGTGGAGAACTGCCCAAAAGAAACACAGTGTGCACTCTCAGGCCACTCTTATGCACTCTCTCTCGTCCCCAGGTCTCCCGCACTGCCTGTCTCCGCTCAAAGTTTCCAGGAGATGACTTGATAGCAAAAAGCAGGAAGGTCTGGTTGTCTCTCTTTCCTTTACCGGAGATACACTTGTTGGGTTGATTGATCAAAACTGGAGGGGACCTGCAGTTCATGCCCTGCAAAAAGTCCTGGAATAAGCCAGGGTAGGAAGGGAAGTCATGCACATTGGTTTTTAGAAGCTCTTGATTTGTCTCCCTGCAGCGAGACCAGACAGAGTCCCGTCCAAAAGTATTTTTTCCCTTGTCCAGGTTCCTTAGGGCCGAATACAGCAGACGGTTCCAGTACGCTCCATTTTGAGGGATTGTCTGTTTGAGGCTGTCAGACACAGACACATTGTGGACATCAGAATGAGGCGTGGCAAAGTTCTCCTGCTTGGAGGTTTGTGTTTTCACATCACCGCTGTGGATCAAGAGGCTGGAATGCCTCGTGAAGTCCTCTGCACCAGCCTTGTGACTGTAGGTCGTTTCCAGGTGCAGGGTCGAGTAGAAAAAGATCAAAAATAAAGTAACAAGGAGAACCATCACAATGAATGTTTGAATATGTCTCATTGGCTCAAGGTAAGTAAACCAGGCTATGTGCAGTGTTGTTCCTAGGGATGGTTCATATTTCAGGGGAGATCGTCCTGGGACCTGATGTGTTATTGTCTTCAGGTTACATGGGCTCTGCAGGTGCAGGTGATGCACTAGATGTACCTGCCAAGAGAAACCATAGGTGACAAGACACCGGAATGTAAATCAACAAATCACAAACGTTACATCCTTGAATCTCAGTAGAAATGAACAATTGGCTTCAATTAAAATAGAAGTCCCATTAAAAAAAGTGCACTACTTCACCCTTTTTGCAGATATTTTGGTTTTACTGGAAGGATGGGCCATGTGCTCTGTTTCTTTGTGCTCAAAAAAACATTGCAAACTGTAAACATGTGGATTTACAGTAGTTTTAGAAGTCACAATAGTTCTTGCAGACTGCTGTTGCTCATATCGGGAGCTCCTTTCCATTGCTTGTTTATTGGCCTGTAGAATGAGGCTTAACAATAATGGCTTCTGTTCTTTTGACAATATCCACTAAAGCTGATACAACATCATCTCATTTTATGATGGGAAAAGCCCAAGAGTTGTACAAATTAGGCCTATTTGGTAAATCGTTTTTTTGTTTTTTTCAGTTAAATTAGATGGGCGGATGACTATTTCACGTTCTGCATAGAATTGATCGATTTTTGGTGGTAGGCTTTTTTGTACGTTTACACAAATGTACATGTGTCGGCTCTTGAGAAAGTTAAAAATGTCCTGATGCTGTCTGAATATGCCGCAGGTGATGGGCCGTTGGAAAGGTGTCCTGCGGGGGTATTCTTTAGAGATTTAGTTGAACACACCCTTCTCTCCTGTGTTTAATTAGCAGGAGGCCGGCTTTGTTTAAAACGAGTAAAGTCCAGATGAGGCTCAACGATTAAACAAGTCGAGAAAACCCCTGAGACCCCCAATTTTAACAAACCCAAGATGGATACGTTGTATTGCGTCTTTGCTGTAGTTATCTTAAAGCGTAACGAGCCAACGTTTTGAAACATCTATAGATTTGATTAAAATTCGACAGACGTACCGACGGACTTGACAAACCGACAACACCTGTGCAGGTAAAACCATCCACCAGTACTTAAAAAAAACATCACGAATAGTTAACACAAATAATTTCACATCCATGTTTCTTAAATACTTACTAAACCCAAGATGAAGGCAGGCCGAGCAGAGGCTGAAACATATGTCCGGAGCGGCAGACAAGCATGAACAGCCTGCAGATCCTACCGACGGCTGAAGAGGGGCAAAATCCGCATCATTTACTTTTCAACCCTATAATTTTCTTATGTAATTCTTTCTTATAATTTTCTATAATCTGAGCGGGGAAGCGATGTGAGTACATCCAGGTACAGGTCTGAACGCAGGTCAGGTGAACACTTTAGAGAGCAAAGAATGAGGAGGCCACGCCCAGGATGCTGTGCGTCTGAGACAGGTTTATTCAAACGTTTGACAGGAAACATCACTGATGTACAAATTATTTAAGACCAGTTGTCTATTGACAACATTATCAGGAGGGTACATGAGCACAGTGTTCAGATCAGTAAAGCTCCTTTTTTTCAATGTATTGCATCTCGTGTAGGCTTTAAAAAAAAAAGTTTGTCTTTTTTTTAGCCAGTTAAGTTCTGACAGAAAGGACACAAATCAGACAATCACAAATAACACTTCAGAAAGAATGTCTATACAGTGGGAAATGGCTGCTCTAGTTTTCTCTTCCACACCAAACCATGCAAATGTACATCAAGGTAATTGGCTTCTTTCACCTTGTTCAGTGGAATAAAAGCACTTTAAATGGAAATGACAAAAACAATAAGCAAATTAAGTGACAATGCTTCTAAAAGCAAGATTTCTGTTTAATCAAATCTAATGTCCATGTTGTTCATGTCCTGAGATCTTCGCAGTATAAGGCGGAGGGGGGGGGTTTGCTGTGAAGTAACCTCAGAAACTATTAGCCTTTCTGCTTGGAAAGGAGTTTTGCAGCTGAGATGAAGGGCTGTTGTTAATTAGAGGTGCCCTGAAAAGACCTTACTTGCAAACTCAAAAGTATTAAACCTTATGAGTGCTTTAGTGTACACTGACATTTTGGTAATTTAAATTTATTCATAACACATTCTTAAAAATAGATTTTGTAGATCAAAGTATGTAAATTGTCATCCTCTCATCCATTTTATAAGAAACATCAAATAAAACCTTTTTATATAAATGTGCTGGTAGAGGTGTTTGGTATTCCAGTTCATTATGAATATTTTAACTAATTCTGGGCAAATACCTGTACCATAATAATATACAACTACTACTGTGTGCAGTGTGCACTCAGAAAAATAGTGTTCATATGTATAAAGAGCATAATTTTTGGAATATTGAATCAAGTAGATCAAAAAAGGCAAGAAGAAATACTGCAGATGGTAGGAAAGAAACACAACATCTGTGAAGAAATATAAGGGCTAATGCTCAAAAAGTTAAGATTGCCGTTAAAATGGAAGTGAGAGGCTCAAGGCAAAAAGAGGGATGCAAGTTGGTTGTTGAGGGCTTGAGGTCGATCAGGGAGGGAAGTCAGCGAAGATCACTTTCATCATCTTGTATGGTTTTCTTGATGCGGAGGAGCATGGTGGTGAGCCACTGGTCCAACCGTGAAATGGTGTCATATTCCTTCACCTAGGAAAGGAGAAATAGTATGCATTTCTGGTTTCAATGAGTTCCTAAGAAGGCCATTTTCTTTCTAGACGGACTAACATTTCCTTTTATTTCTATTACTATTTACTTATTCACTAACCATCTGTAGCCATACTGACAGGCAATGGCATGTGTAGACATGCACACTTGTTATGGATTTTTAAACTTACTGCTACAGAAGCAGCTCAGAGTAAGAGCCCGAGCTGCAAGCAGCTGGAAGACAAGTGCTCACTCACCGAGTCAGTGTAGGCATCCACATTCTGTTCTTCATAAGCATCTAGAAGTTTCTGGTTGGACAAAGAACATTTTCTTTACGATAATGCCGTGCATTGGAAAGGCTGCTAACAGACAGGAATACACTCCAGAAACTTAATCATGTAGTGACAAAACTGAAATGCCAAAACAGTACACTGTGATACATCAGTCTGCACGCCTGTGAGCATTACAACATTTATTATTATTCCTACACTTTCTTCAAAACCCATTTGGCTTTCTCACTCCTTCAGAAATGTATGGTGTAGGGGGTTAGGGTGAGGGGAGACAATTTGCCTGACGCTACTTAAAATCCAACTTTTTTTGATTAGCAGCCTGTAGATATTAGTGAGATCAACCTCCTATTATCAACCGTTTTTACAAACAGGAGACATGAGAGCAGAAGGAAACAAAATCAGCCATCAGTTTACTGAAGAACCATGTTGAGTTTAAGTGCTGTATATTTGCTTTGCCTTTCTAAAACTAGAGGATTATTTCATGACATTGTTAAAGTGTTTTGGAGCCGAAACAACACCAAAGCCTACCTTCAACAGCTTGCATTCTCGAGAGTCTGAAAAGGCCGGGAACATTTCTTCGTACTTCTGCACAGCAAGCTAGGTGACAAGAGGATGCACATTATGACACTTGCTCACGTTGCACTGGCTGTACATGTAACCAGATTCTAAGTTATGGCTTACTTTTGCATTCAGCATGTCCACACAGAAGTGACAGAGGGCTGCCTTAAAGAAATGATCCTTGGCACTGTATTTCAGGAGCGTGCTGTCCATAGCGTGGGTCCCAACCTAAAATCACAGTACAATGTGTGTTTGCTTTGTAGTTCTTACCCTGAATAACTGATAACATATGGAGACAAAAGCAGCTGGTAAGCATTATCACAAACCTGTTCATAGATCTCAATTGCTTTTGGATACTGCTCCAGCTGAGCTGCATAGGTTGCTACTTTCAAAAGGCACTTGTTTGCTGAACTAAAAAAGGAAAATTGAGATGTTTCTCAGTCCACAAGTATATTGAAAAAATAACAAATTAATAATAATTAAGAAAAATAAAGATCAAAGCTCAGTGCAGTCATAAAACAAATATATTAAATGCTATAAGGAACTAACAAATAAGAAAACAACAACAACAAACATTTCTCACATGCCCCCTTAAAGCAAACAGGAAAAAACATTGCACTTTTAAAATAGTCACCTGGTGGATTCTTCCCCTTTGTAATAATCTGCTGCTTGTTCATAATGAGCAACGGCCTGGAATGGAGAATAGACACACCTAAACATAAGGCATAAATAAGGCTCTTCCACACTCATCATTAACAGGTTATTTGACGGCTTAAAACTACAGACATTAATAGATAATACTGATTATTAATTACAGCAAAAAAAATGTAAGCAAGTAATAAATAACTACAATGCACAAGAAGTAAATAAAATGACCTCTAACACAGGTACATCATCTGACCTTGTCGATGTCCACCAGCTCTGTCTCATATATTTCAGCAATGCTGATGTGATGTTTGGCTGCGATGGTGAAGCGGCCCTAAAATAAATTTTAAAAATAAATAAATACATATATACATAAATAAATAAGAGGAAACAAGAGCTTAACATAGGAAAATTACATTTTAGATAAGAAAATTAGATGCCTGACTTTAAAAAAAAAGGCTTTTTCTGAGAAGAGCTCCTTGTCCATTGACTCACCATATCAGTGTATATCTCAATAGCTCGGTTTAGGCAGTTTATGGCCTCTGTTGAGAAAACAATATTTA
>JAQNCA010000029.1:23134104-23158636 GCA_029783725.1 Acanthurus tractus | reverse complement strand
GCCAACCAGTGGCTCTGGCACTGGAGCTTAAAACCGGCTTTACAAGTGAGCTTCAGCAGTCACATCTCAAGCGTGATATTACCTTGTGGATCTGCTTTCTTGAAGGCATTTCCTGCATCTACAAAGTTAGTCGCTGCATCATGTTTGCTCTGCATCTGAAGGTGGAGGCTAGCAGCCTGGGAGAATGCATTACCTGCAGCTGAGAAGAAAATGTCTCATTTTAGGAGGGTTGCAGTCATCCCTACACGAGGAAAAAGGCAACAATTACTCCTGTTCGTTCAACTTCTAATAACTGTTCTTACCACACCAATTTTTTGCCATTTTGTACATGTTGGCTGCCCTCACGTACAAGTCACAGGCCTCTTCCATCTTGGAGGAACCCCTGATGGACAGCACATACATTGAGTTCAGCAAAACTAATGAGGACCATTACTGGGTGATATCAACAAGTGCCAAGATATTTTTAAGTCAAAAACTATATATTGATAGTGACAGGATGTTTGGGCCATGCCCTATGACAGAAAGGCATCTTTACTGTACACTCAGCTAGAACAGTCAAATAAATCCAGATTTTTTTATGTATAATGTTACTCCAAATTGCAAACTTGTGCAATAAAGTGAATCAAACTGGGCTGTAAAACTCTTTTACATTGTTGTTCATTTAATTTCAGGGGAATCACTGTGATGAATAAATGCATCAAAATACTGTCAACCAAGTCATATAGTCACTTAACACAGACAAATTTCGTTGGTGCCGATCAATGTGCAGTGTCCCTTACTAGAAAATCATCACATACATTTTAAAACATGGTTGTCGTTTTCTACAAAATGAAGTCTGTTTATTATGGTCTGTTATTGGTGTCAAATGAGACCGTTTTAGTCATTTAAACTGATACTGGATTGTTCTATTCATGTTCAGGTGTGTGGGGTTGTCAACTTTCCTAAAAATTCTAATGCTACTCACAAATCAGCTGAACACTGCTATTGTAAACAAACGTGATGAACCCAACAGAGGAAACCTTGCGAAATGTTCCCAGTAGGTGACGCTATAATCATAAAAAACGCTCCAGCTAGTATTCAGTGAGTCATTTGAAATGATACTCACCTTTAACATCTGACATAATAAAACAATTCTAAAACAAACAATTAGCACTGTTGAAATAAGCCTAACTCGCTGCTACATGCAGCTTTTTTTTTACACTTCATTGTTCTCAGGCAGGTATTCAGCGTTGATCTGAGGACAGATAATGCCACATACAGCACGACTGCAGCGTTCAGCAAACTCGCGTAACATTGACCACAATAACTTAAATTCACAGCAGGACAGTCATGTAGTGGTGCAAAGAGTTGATTTACGTCCTGCCTTCAGAATTTGTGGTATCTTGTACGCTAGCCACCTTCCGCTTAGTTGGCCTTTAGCTTGACAAAATTAGCTAGACAGTAACGTTAGCTAACAGACGTACTCACCCAAACAACGCTCCGAAAAACGACTGCGATGATTTCATTTTCTTTTCAGCTTCGGCCACTAAAGCCATTGCTTCCTTTTCTTTTCCACTGTTGTCCATTTTCGTGTTACTGCTCTGATTTTGACAAGGAAGTTTAAAAAAAATGCGAAAGTTAACAAAGTTGCTAACCAGTGCTAGCAGCAGCGGGCTCGGTTTGCCTTGTCACATCACCAGTCGCACATCACCTCTGTCATGTGACACGGGAGCTATGGAACACTGCGTTCAGGTGCTTTTCGTAAGCCCCACTTTCCTCCTCCCCATACCCTATAAATATTCACAGTATTTTTTTAGTCGGAATTTAATAACAACAACAACAAAAAAATTACATGCTATTGTTGACTGAATATAGCATCGAATCTTAAATGGATTTGAGACGTTAGTGACACAACATTACTGACGACATATGAATGCATCTCCGGCCCCTGTAAAATAACAATGTTAGCCATCTATCTGACACATATGTAGATTATTAAAATTGCACAAATATCACATGGGAATAAACTATTAAAACATTTAAATATGAGAATAAGATAGAATTACATTCAGACATATGATATCAAATTAGACTAGACCTATTCGTAGGCTACATCTGTCAACAAAATATGCCCGCTAATCCTTTGAAAGTCTACAGGGTGCTAGAGCAGATTCCAGATTGCCAGTCAGTTATGGGACTTTCAGGACTGAAAAGAGTAGACAATTATAGACAATTATCCAAGCCTTAAATGCTCCTGGAGTGAGAGAGATCAAACCCAGAATGTTTTTTCTGTGCAATATTGTGAAGACCATTTTATGTATAAATTAAGCTAATTTAAAGTGCAAATTGAGATTATATTAGTAAAAACCGATGTAAAATTGAAATATGTTACTGTATTCACCAATTATTATCCCGATCTACCCTCTAACTGGGATCTGGATGTTTGACTGGTTTGTGTCCGCCAAACTACAGTCAGTTTATGGATAATGTTGAGCATTGTCATATTCAGAGTTCTAAACATTGGCGTGTTTAACACTTATTTAAGGATTGACAGTCACAAAACTGTGTATGCCTTTTGCTTTTGGAATTGTAGCCTATGCAATTCTGCCCCCATATCTTCTGATCTAAAATATTTAATGTTCAATTGTGTGCAGAAGACGCCTCTCCAACGATAAACTCTCGAGGTGTTGTAGGCTAGTAACCTCTGATTAGGAATTGTTCATTAATCGTTCCAGGCATTCATTTCCTAATGTTTTTTTACAATAAACTTTTACAATTACGTTTTTCTACACGAGCTGTGCTTATTACTGTGTATGAGCCTGAACCTTTTGTCTTTAAAAGTGGGCACCAAACCAACTTCGCCAAGATGAAAATGTTTCAAAGGCATGAAAAAACGTTACCGGCACATCATTCGAAAACCAACCTTTCTGTAAATACGTGTTGATAAGGCACACAGAGGCACAGATTTCAATCAGGCATAACGGAAGTCTCCTGTTTCCTGCCTGTAGCTGGGTCCTGTACAGCAGCCCGTGCGAGGCTGTGCTGGAGACCCCGCGCTGCCTGCACCTCTATCGTCTCGGGTGAGTTTGTTACAATGTAGCAATTTCTCTATTAATCCAAATAACTGTACCAAAGCTGCAATAATCGCGTACTGCAGTGCGAACGCAAAGTGCACAGCTACCGCATTCGAAACGCCACACTGCTGCACATCCCGGCAAACATAGTCATTTTCCACCGAATTCCCAAGCATACCCCCCTCATCCAAGAGTATTCCAACATTAACTCATATTTTGCTTGCAAGGAGAGATAGATAGCTCGCAACGCAATTGCTTTTACACTTCTATGCAAACATTACTACCTCGTCTTGGTCGAATCGAGGTGCCGTCGTACAATATGGGTGTTAAAATCGTATCACTCGGTGGTTTGTTTTGAATGTCAAAGGCTCAAGCTAGCTGTACGTCTGAATATTGTTGATAGCTGGTTGGCTAAGCAGGCTAGCTGGCTAGGCTAACGAAATTCAACCCAGATGCACCAAAATGCAGGGAGTAGAGGTGAAACTTGGTTTTGAAATTGATCGTTTTATTAAATTCGAGTCGTCATCAAGTCGCGAAGCTGTTGAATGCTGTGTGTGGTAACGTAGCAACAAAATATGCATGCAAAGCTCTTTAAAAAACACCAGCTAGCATATAGCAAGCCGCTTGCAATGTCTCCATTCATATCCTGCGCAGTGGCTCTACTCTGACCGAGTAATGGCTACGATCTGCTATCTTTTTAAGGCAAGCAACTGTGAATGCTTTCCTCTTACAACCGGACCTTATAATTCTCCCTGGAAATGTTGGTAACGTGTTTTCGTGTCGCTGAAACAAGTGCTATGTAAGTTGTTTGGACCTGTGCTGAATTCAGTGAGAGCCCTCACTGGGAATCTTTCCAGTCTGCGTGAAAACCGCGCGTTTTCAGTTTGTTGCCATCCGCTGTTTTTCGGTATATAACAAACTTCAATGCTACTTAATCTATGGACTGCACTACTACAACAGGGTGTTTTGTTGATATTTAGTGTAAATATTAAAACATGTCATGTAACTACTAATGGCGAAGATTGATTCATGTGTTAAATTGTAACACTTATTTTCTGCATTTAAAAAGCTCGAGTGTTATCGTTAGTAATCTCAGTGTAGTTTTCATAGCACAGCAACCTTTCAAAATTTCCGCCTGGGCTTACTTTATTTTTACAAAATCACAGAGGAGCCCGAGAGAAGTCTGAAAGCAATAAGTGATGTAATATCTTGAGTCATTACTCACAATTTGAGTGTGAAAAATGCAGGGACTATTCACACTGGGCACTGTTTTATATTAAAATTACTTGTGCATGTTGGGCACTCAAATTACCAGATGGTTATTTCGGTCCGTGGGAGAGAATTAGCATCGTAAAGAAGTATAACTTAGAGTTTGAAGCTATACTTAAAAAGTCTAAATAACCAGAAAAAAAACAATTGTTAGAAACCCACATCAGTTAGAAGCTACTTAAGGATTAATTTTGCAGTTCACCAACCATGCACTCCAAGAGTCAGAAGAGTAATATAATACCCTGATTGAGTTAGCCTAAACATGACTGAAGCTACTGCTATGGATTGCATTCAAAAAATTCCGAGTAACAATCTGAAAGTAAGGTAGCAAGACATGAGTTGTTTTTGTAGCTCTGCACTTTGTACTGTGTGTGGTACAGCTTCAGGACAGCAAGTGGAAGAGATTTGTTTCCTTAAAGAGTTATTCATTCTAAAAGTCCAACAAATGTAGATTTCATTTTTGACTGAAAAAATGATTGTGATTATATATACTCACCTAATATTATTCCATGTCTTACAAAGGCAGAGGAGCATTTGAAAACGCAGTTTTTTAGTTGTTAATCATTGTAATCATCAGATGTAGCCAACCCCTGCCAAAATATAACTATAAAAAATATTTTGAAAAATAACCAAAACAAATATGAATCTTATAATACCTTCTCGTTGTTGTGATAACGTTATTCTAGAAATGTAACACGTAGTGGAAAATATTATGAGGAATAATATTTGTTCCATCGTTAATGAGAAATCTGTTGATGATGAAACATGTCATCCTTGGACCTCTAAATATTTTTTGTCTCTTCACAGTTGTCATGGATGATGAAGACGGCAGGTGCCTTCTAGATGTAATTTGGTAAGCCATTGCTAATGTAGTGCCAGATCAGTTTTGTATTTAACAAACTGTGGCTTTTCTCCTCTATCTTGTCTCTAACCATTTTTTAAAAAAAAAATTTTTTTTGTCTTGCAGTGACCCAGAAGCTCTCAATGACTTTCTTCATGGATCTGAGACCCACGTGAGTATGACAGGAAAAAAAGGGAACGAAGATGTGTATGCTAGGCTTATGTTTTGTAGATAGAAAAACTGGATTGTTTTTGATGTGATGAGGAGTCTTAACTGTGCGTGTTAAAGTGGGGCTTGCGTGACTCCTTCTTTAAGTCACTTTTAGGTTACACGTTGATGCACTCTGAAACCCACGATCCTCACTGCTTGTATTTTTTAATTAATTTAGTTTTTGTTTTGATTTACTGCTTCCTCTGCTTAATGGTTGTCTGTGCCTTTGATTGCACTATTTGTGTTTTTAGCCTGCCTTCCCTTTTTAGATGGCAAAGTCACAAAATAAGAAATGCCAATACTAACGCTTCCCAACTCTGTTATTCATCATTTTGCCCCTCTGTCACTTATCTTTTCACTGGTTCTTTACAATCTGGGGTCTCTGGACTGTGATCTGCCCTTTCCTTGCCCTCCTTCTCTGTTTGATGGTCTGTATGTTTCTCTGTCCTGGTGGCTTTTGCCTGCTGGTTTGGGTGCCTTTGATTTCTGTCTGTCCTATCCTGGGTGGATGTGTCTGTAGTTGGACACTGACGACCTTTTGGATGGTTCGAGTGACCCCTCCAGCTCGTTCTTCTCTACCACTGGGGTGAGTAAAATCCCCCAACCCTCTTCCCTCTGTTTTCTATCCATCTATGTAGCATGCATCTCCAATTACCCTCTTTCCACTAACACATCTACACTTCCAAGCTTTGATTTGCTGCAATGTGACGAGAGGTTTTTGTGGGGTTTTCACGTCTGCATATCTGTGTCCACTCAGTTACACTCCTCACCATCGCATCTAGTTATTAAAACTCATTCTTCACTCGATTTCACTTTGTCTTCTTTCATTTCCCTGTTTAATTTAAGGGCCATGTTACAGAGGTCCAGCCTGCAGTCCAGCTGTCGGCCAATGAGCCGACAGGCCTGCCTAGAGTCAGTGTTGACCTGGACTTCCTGGAGGATGAAGACATTTTGGGAGGATCCCCAAGCGGTGAGGGTGGGAGCAATGGCATCGGGACAAATCACGAGCCATGCGACATCTTGCAGCAGAGCTTGGCTGAAGCCAACATCACAGAGCAAAGTCTACAGGAGGCAGAGGCTGAGCTGGACCTGGGTTCCTTTGGAATTCCAGGCCTTACGCAGGTGGTTCAGACACTGCCTGATGCCAGCCTCTCAGGGGCTGGAGGCACGGCTGTTGGTGTAGGCATAGGTGTTGGCGTTGGGGGAGCGGCAGCAATTTTCCCAGGGTCTGCCCCAAGTACCACCGCTACTCCTCCCAATGCCACAGCTGATATGCTGGGGTCAGTTCTCGCTCAGCAGGGCCTTCAGCTCCAACCCCAGGTTATGAACAAGGCCATTAGTGTTCAGCCATTTATGCAGCCTGTGGGCCTAGGGAATGTTACACTTCAACCCATTTCAAGTCTCCAAGCTCTTCCTAATGGGAGTCAGTCTGGACATTTGGGTATTGGACAGATTCAGGTTGTGGGACAGCCTACAGTCATGACTATCAACCAGTCCGGGCAGCCAATCCTGGCTAAAGCTATGGGTGGTTACCAGCTGCACCAGTCTGGGACAGAGATATCAGGTGCTGGTTCTCAAGCAGGGCTCGGAGGCTCAGGGGGTGGACTTCTCATCCAAGGTAACAAAGCCACTTTGGGATCTCCAGCTTTAAATGGACCAGCTGTGTGTGTCAGCAGCACAAACAGCAGCAGTGGTGGTACAATGACAGCTCCTGCTGGGCTAGTGGGCTTTGGTAGTACCCCTCTAAGTTCAGGAATTGGACCCCAGACACAAACTCAAGGCCAAATCATGCAAAACGTGATCATTCAACGCACACCAACACCCATTCAGCCTAAACCCCCTCAGGGGGGAGCCATACAACCGAAACTCTTCAAACAACAGCAGCAGCAGCAGCAGCCGCCACCCCAGCCAGCACCCCAACCCCTGCAAAATGATGCCCATAAGGCGCTAGGGCTGCAGCAACTTCCAGTTTCTACTGCTCAGAATGTGGCCTTCTTGACAGGAAAGCCAGGCTCTAATGTTGTCTTGAGTACTCAAACTACAACACAAGGCCCTCAGTTTCAACAAACCCTATTCAAGCAACAAGCAGCACAACCATCTGGCAAACCCCTCAGTGTACACTTGTTAAACCAACCAGGCAGCATCGTTATTCCTTCTCAGACAGTTCTGCAAGGTCAAAACCACCAATTTCTCCTGCCGCAGATACAGGCAGGTGGGCAGATCCTGACCCAGCACCCCGGTGGCCACATCATAACCAGTCAGGGTCCTGGTGGACAGATCATTGCAAACCAGATTTTGACTGCGAACCAGAACATCAACTTGGGACAGGTGTTGACTTCACAGGGCCATCCTGGAGCTGCCCATATCCTCTCTGGACCCATTCAGCTACAGCCTGGCCAGATGGGCACACCCACCCTCTTTCAGATGCCTGTCTCATTGGCCCAGAGTCAAAGCCAGACACAGACCCACACTGTTTCAGGTCATGCCCAGACAGTCATACAGGGCATGCCAATCCAGAACTCCCTGACTATGCTCAGTCAGGTGGAAGGGCTGAGTCCTGCAGTCAGCCTTCAGCCAGCCCTACAACCCCAGCCAGGTGGAGTCCCTAGCAGCAGCACAGGAGCAGCAAGCATGGCTCAAGGCCAGCCTGGAGAGTGTGTTACTGTGCTGGGGAGCTCCACAGACCAGGCTGCTCATCCCACTCAGCAGCACGTACCACAATCTTCTATTCTTGCCATGCAACCGGCTTCCTCTGTGTCCACAGCTACCACAGTATCCACCTCTTCTCCGTCCATGTCTGTGTCCACCTCTTCTTCTGTCACAGCAGTGGGGCTGGTCCCCCCTCAGGCTCAGCACAGTCCAGGGAGGTTACTGTTCACCAACCAGGGCTCCAGTATGATCCTGAGCCAGGAATCCCTGCAGATGTTCCTGCAACAGGTCAGTAATCTGCTCTTTGCATTTTTGTGTTGATTATGTAAAGTTAACATTGTTTCTAAAAAATTAAAAACATGCACGGAGTGAGATCATGGTCTGACGTTTTTGGTTTACTATTTTACTCACCCTTCCCTCCAACCCCCTTCCTCCTTCCTTCCCTCATCCTGAAATGGTAAATGTACTCCTATCAGGAGCAGCACCACCAAACAGAGGTTGAGTCAACCCCCTCTGTGGGCGTACCAGCATCTGTAATCGTCAGCAGCAACAGCATCACTGCTCCGGCCCCCGCTGTCCATGACAGCCATTTAACTGACTCGTGGGTGGGTCAGAGCCACAGCCCTTCCCCTGGCCCCTCCCACATGACAGCAGTGGTAAAGCAGGTAGAGATGCCCCTTTATGTCAAGCCCCACCCACTTGTTGCTGCTGCTGCCGCCACAGTGTTAGGGTATCTTACCTTTCCCCATCACTGCTCTGTTCTTTACTTCCTGTCTGTGCTTCCATGCCTCTCACAATTGCTGTGCAATTCCTAAGCTCAAAAATCATGCATTTGCTTGAAGCTTTTGTGTGTTTCCTACATCGCTTTGTTATATGTCAAGGCATGATCATCCCAGTTGCCATATCTATTGTGCGTCATCCGCTGTGGTATTTAATATTTAGCTCTTTGCATCTCTGTAGAATCAGTAACTGGTAGTTAAATGCCAGTTCTTCAGCAAATTGTTCCGCCTATGTGGCATGTTGTTCATCCATTCTGTTGTATGTATTTTGGAATAGAAAGCCAAAAAACATGTTCATGCTTTGCAGAGGAACTACTAAGGTGCCTGTGCAACCTGTTCACCTTTTCATTAACACTTTTTTCACTCAAATTCAATCAGCTCATCATCGTCATCTGCTGCATTACTGACAAATAACTGGCCAATCAACCCACACCTATCAAGCTTGCACCTCTCATTTAAATTCCTATGAGCTTACAGTGCCACTACTACTTATAACCCTTAGTCTGACCACTATAATGACCCCCGAATAATAATTACATGCTCCCTTGAAAGGAGTCCCCGAAATCTTCAGATCACCTTAAACCTCACCATCACAGGCCCACAGATCTTGACTTCCTGCTTTTGTTGACTGTTTTTCTTTTTTGTCTGCCAAATGATCATTGCTCTTTTTTTATGTCTGAATTTCCCAAAAGCAAAGAAATCAATGGGCTTCTACTACTTTTACCACAGTGGCTACTAGATTGTAAAGTCTTAACACTTGTTTGGTGTTGTTTTTACCCATGTTTATGTAATTTTTTATTGGGGTTGGACGATAATTCCGAATCTTTTATCTTGTTTTTAGCGGAATTGTGATGATAATGGTCATATATTACTTCATTCTATTGCTCAGATTAATGTTGTTCAGTGAAGTTTGATACAGCCCCAACAAAAAGTTATTGAGGTGTTTTGCCTAACGAATCGTCTAGTGGTAGAACACTGTCATTGTGTTTAACATAACAATGCATACATTTGCAATATCATAAAAAAGATCTAAAAAAGCAATATCGTCCAGCCCTACTTTGTATCTAGTGGCAAATCTCTAACCCTATACCAGAATCAATATACTATAAACTATGTGCATGCAGAACTTTAAGTGTGTGTAGTTTTTGTGCGTGATGTCCTAAATTCCTCCTGTGTTGCAACATAGTTTGCATCCTCGTGTCAAACAAGCATATCAGTTTGTTGTGATTTCACCTCTTCAGGTACCCTCCGGTGGACATAAACAGCCCCTGAAGATCCAGGGCATGTCCCCCTCACCGGTCTTGACCACACACGTCACAGCCCCCCCAGTGGCTGAGAGCCCCCAACCTTCCCAGTCTCCTCTCACTCTGAGCCAGCAGATCCAGTCACCACACAATCAACAACAGTCGCATCCTCCCTCTCAGCCGCAGTCTCAAACTCCCTCCCGCTCATGCACGCCTTCAGCTCATCCACCTCTTTTTATTGTCCATAACCAAATAGCGGAATCCCCTCAACCAACCCCGCAAGGACAGCCACAGCAGACACAGCCCCAGCAGGCGCAGATTCAAGTTCAGCTTCAGCCTCAGCAACAGCTGGCCTCTCAGCCCGCCCCTTACCAACAAGACATGCCTCCCATGTCACAGTCACCCAAGCCGCCCCCTGCACCTCCTGCGCAACACCAGTTTACTGCTCCTCCTGTCAGCACTTCTGCCACTGCTGTAGTCAAAGGTCCCCAGGTTCCCATCCAAGGCCTGACAGCAGAGCAGCAGCACCACCTCCAGTTAGTGGGAGCAAAAATTCAGACACTGGCTGGGGTCACCCAGCCCTCACCTCAACAGAAACAGCTGCTGGATAAGCTGCACCAGGTACCATCCCAATACATCTTACATTATGAAATCTTCTTTTAGCATGATTTAGATTCAGTGAGGGGTTTTTCAACAATGTCGTAGAGAGTTTTTGCTCAAAGGTGTGATATCCAGCTGGTGAATGAATTGATGATCGAATTATCAGTACAACCAGGAGTCCCTACTGGATTTAAATACTATGTGGTTTATCTAGATTTTCTTGTGGACAATACTAATTCTATTACTACTACTACTGCAAATAATAATAATAATGCTGCTGCTGCTGATAATGATGATAATAATAATTGCTGGTTTGTTTTCAGGTCCAGCAGAACATCCTGCTTCAGGCCAAGCAGCCTGCTCAGACTCAGCCTCAAGCCACCAGTCAGTTCAGCTCCCAGCAGGATGTCCCTGTTGATAAAGTGGTGATTGCATCATCTGTAAGCGCTGCTACACCTGTTCAGCTTTCCTCAGTGCTGCAGTCAACATCAGTGCTTGTCAAAACTCCTGCTATAGGTCAGCCACATCCTACCGGTAATGATTGAAAAAACAGCAGGATCCTGAAAACACCTTCAAGTATTCCATTTTTTTAATTATTTGTTTCCTCTTGTTTTAGCATCAAGTGACTTACAGGTATTCTCAGGAGCTCAAGGGCCAGCTGGAGCAATAGTGAACCAGACTGTCACTCCTGCCAGCCTTACCCAGCCTGCACAGGTTAAAAACATCACAGAACATTTCCACCAGAAATAGCTTTGTGGTTTATTGTGTTTTAGCTGTTATCTCACGTTTACTTCCACTTCAGTGCTAGCTTTCAAAGTGATTTTTTTTCTTAAATGTGTTCCTCTCATTTTTTTCCAGTTGCTAACCTCCCTAATTATTTTTCCCAGGTTCAGCCAAAGCCAGGGGTGATCAGCTCAGTTGGTGGGATGACTCTGGGGAAGGGTGGTGTGCAAATACAGGTGTTAGGAGCTAATCTGACACAAATGCCTGCTCCACAGCCCCCTGCTCCTGTACAAGCTCAGGTAAAGGAGTGTAACTGCATATTAGCAAGATCCATAAAAAAATTATATTTGATCTTTAGCCTGAGCGTCATATCTTTATTCACATCACAGACAACGACAATGAAGATGCCTTTTAGTGCAGAGCCCAGCAAGGAAGCCAGGTATGTGCTATTTGCATTTTTCATAGCTTATTTTAACTGTCTTTTGTTACTAAAAAAGTGTTTCTTTTCTCACAACCACTCCAGGATGCTGGAACAGCTGAGAAAACAGCAGGGTTCAGTGCTTCACCCAAACTACAGTGCTCCTTTCAACTCCTTTGAGGACACACTGCACAGACTACTGCCTTACCATCTCTACCAGGGAACTGCCAACTCTTCTCAAGACTATCAAAAAGGTGACAAACTCCACTGCGTCTGTTAAAGCCAAAGTACATTTTTAGACATTTTTACGATGTCAAAATCTTCACAAACAACTTGATTCTCTTGTGCACAGTGGATGATGAATTTGAGAAGGTCTCCTGCCATCTGCTGAAACGGACCCAGGCCATGCTGGATAAATATCGCTACCTGCTCTTTGCCGAGTCAAAAGTAAGTTTATAAATCAACATGATAGTCGTATTCTTTCCTGTTTCTTTTTGTCCTGAATTGATTTTGAACTGATGGAATTCGGCGTTTGAACCCGAGCAGAGACTGGGCCCCTCGGCAGAGATGGTGATGATTGACCGGATGTTCATTCAGGAGGAGAAAATTGCATTGAGTCAGGACAGGATTTTGGCCAAGGAGAGACCAGGTGCGCTGCCACCGTCTTTGATATACATACATGGTTTTGTGGTTTTCTTGGAATAAATTAGGTTTATGCTAATAACTTGTAATTCTGTTTGTTTTGTTGCAGATGAGTTTGTGGCAAACGCACGCATGTTGGAGAGTGTAGTTTTATCCCAACAGAAATCATCTTCTGCTGAACCCGCAGCAGTGAGTGGAGGTACAGCTGCTGCTGTTGCTGTTCCTGCTCCGGCACCTGCAGCTCCAGCCCAAGCACCTCTTCCAAACATCCCAAACCCTCTTCCAGGACCCCCTTCAGCTCCAGCTCCAGCTCCAACTCCTGCTCCAGCTCCAACTCCAGCTCCAGCTTCAGCTCCAGCTCCAGCTCCACCTCCTGCTCCAGCTCCAGCTCCACTTCCTCCTGCCACCACATCTTCCAACCCTTTCCCACCTACCAAACTAGTAATAAAGCAGGGCGGGGGCGGAGCTTCTGTGTCCTGGTCCAGCAGCTGCCCTCCACCTCCGGCTGCGGCGAGCAGGCCAGTGGCCGAACCCAGCAGCCAGAGCGCTCCCTTCAACCGTACTCCTGCAGGATCCTCCTCTTTCTCCTCCTCATCTCTCAACTCGCAAGCAGCCGATGACGATGACGCTCTCCCACAGAGAACCAGCAAACCACCCATCAAGACCTACGAGGCCCGCAGGAGAATTGGCTTGAAGCTTAAGATCAAGCAGGATCAAACGGGGTTCAGCAAGGTAGTCCACAACACTGCCTTAGATCCAGTGCACACACCTCAACCTCAGCAGAGCAGCCAATCCATATCGCAGCCTCAGACCCAGTTTGAGGCTGCCGCATCACACCCAAAGTCTCACTCTTTATCAACTCCTCCTGCGACAGTCATCAGAACTCAGTCCCCCGTATGTACTGCTTCTTCTGCTTCATCAGTCACCACAGCAACCACTCAGTGTAACCCGCCACTGAAAGGTAGTGTTCTCCCAAACGCAGCTCCATCCTCCTCTACCTCTTCCTCTCATAGTTGGTCGTTGTCCACGTCCACCACCTCCTCCTCCTCCTCCTCCTCTTCCTCCACGCAAATGAATGGGACGTTGGATCACCATGAAGTGGGCGGGGTCAAACGCAATCCTGCCTCCACTGCCACTCCCTCGCAGACAACCTGCCGTCTCCCCCTTCGAAAAACCTACAGAGAAAACATAAGTCCTCAGGTCAGACCTGGGGTTCCGGGGGGAGGAGATGAGAGTTTATCATACCCCCGACCCACGCCGTCACCTCCCAGACACGACACCTCATCATCTCCCTCAGAACGAACAGTGATAGCCAGTGTGAAGGTGGAGAAAAGAGGCAGGGAGGCCTCACACACTCACACAGAGTCAAGCCACGAAACTAGCCGGTTAGGGAGTGCAGTGCAGGGGTTGGATGAAATGGATGAGGTGTTTAACTGTGGTATCAAAACCACACAACACCACCATCACCCACAGCTCCTGGACAGGGAGGGGGCAAAGGACAGGGGGGAGGAGCACGCAGACCAAGAGACAGATGTAAGTAAATACAAGCGGGCGAGTGGGAAAAACAGACACAGGGCAGGTGGGACATTCAGAATGGATCAGCACGCCCCTGGGCCCCCCTCTCCAGAGTCCTCCTTCACAAGAGACTCTTTGCTTCCTGCCAAACGCTGCAAGTCAGACTCCCCTGACATGGACAACGCCAGCTTCTCCAGCGGCAGTCCTCCGGATGACTCTCTGAACGAGCACCTGCAGTCTGCCATTGACAGCATCCTAAACCTGCAGCAGGAGCCCTGTGCCCGTAAAGGGGGCAACAGCAGGTCCCACCAACACCAAAGCCAGCGCCCAGGGGGCTCGGCACCCTCATCCCACAGATCCTCAGTCCCGCCCTCCTCCTCTGCATCCTCGTCCTCCTCCCTGGCCCAGCACCCTCAGGTCGGTGGCCGTGGCCACAATGGCAGCCTGGTGCCCCAGACTCAAGGCAGATAACAGCACCTCAGCCCCAGGCCAGACTGACAAGGGGGGAACTAAGAGACAGATTTGGAGGCAGGGGGAGGGAGGCACTGTGAAAACAGTATCACTGTATTACTCTGCCAAGCTGTTTTGGCTTTGTTTGTCCATTTGAATTGTCCAGACATTTCTACGTCATTTACATCCTGAGGTAGACCCACGGTGGAAAATGTGAGAGTGTGCTAAAAGGTAAAATTTGTCTTTTGAGAATGGCAGACTTGAAGATGTCTGATGCTGTGTATGTCAGCCACGCTCAAGTAACAAAATACAGTCGTCAGAAGTTGTTGTTCATTTCTTTCTTTCTTTCTTTTTCACTTTTGAACTTGTCTTTTTTTCCCATTCAATATTCCTACATTCCTTCAATGTGACCTAAGCACCAGTCTCTATCCACAACAGTTCATCCTCTGGTTCGAGCTGGGTCCTAGTGAGCATCAGGCAGCTCCTTTAAATTATTTAGAGGTCAACAACTTTCTCAAAATTTGTCTGCTTGCAGCTAAGAGGCAGAAGAGAATAAAACCAGGTTCATATTGTTAAAGGTCATCATACGACACAGTGTCTTCCTTTACCAACTAAATTTGATTGTCTTTTCACAAGGATAATGCTGCCCTACACACACATACAGCACATGCTAAAGTGAAGCAGTCCAGCTCTTAATCAGGAACTCAGTTAGACAGTAGAAAGCCCTGAAGGCTCAGTTAAACTGCTCACAAGACAACTGCTTCTTGTCTGCAACTGTCAGAAACTCAAACTTCCATAATGCCTGTATTAATATCACAAATATTTTAAAGGAAAACGTGTTGACAAAATCAATTTGAAAAATTATGAAGTTTTTCCTCTTTACTGCTCTTGTGTACTGTCAAGATGTAAATGAACTGTAAGGAAATGGGGTTCTTTCCTGCTATTAATGTCAGATGATTTCGGGGTTCTTGTTTTTAGACCACACCCTCACATATACCTGCACCCTTGTTGCTTATGATGCCAGGTTAGGACTCTATGCATTTCAGTCAGCAGGGGGCAGGCAAGTTTTAACTGTCTATTTTCTGTGTTCTCAGTCTGTTTCATTTTTCTGCCACTGTATCCCTGCCTCCCCTGTGTGTTTTTTGTGTGTTTTTTAAAGCCTGGTGGACAATTCAAACACAAACACAGCACAAGCATTGAGATGGAAAAAAAGGAACAATAATAATGTACAAAAAGACCGTAAGAGAATTTGAAGTATAGTATTACAGATTAATTTTGTATTGTATTTATTGTGTATAATGACACTTTTTAAAAAGAAATGTACATTTAGTAAAACTGTAAATTAAACCTTGCTTCTTTTATGAAAGATCGCAGGTGTCCTTTTCATTTTTCCTGCAGTTAAGACGTTGATTCCTTACGTTCAGGGTCATTTCCATTGGTTGAATAAGGATGACAAGGAGTACTCTCAGTTAGGAGGGGGTGGTGGTAATGGTGGCAGCGGTTGGGTGTGTTGCCTATCACACAGCCAGCAGAGGGTGCATGCAAGTGGAAGAGAGGAGCTGCCTCAGATGTTTCACTGCCCAGAGGGTTCACAGAGTTTTGCAGGAGCGAGAGAGTTCGGAGTGATGAGCAGAAAACTATCACATCTGAAAACCTGTGACATGTTACACTAAGTTGAGTGTAACATGTTAAATTGGGGAGAAAAAAAATTTGAGGAACTAGAAACCATGGCTAGAAGAATGCAGTGTGACACGTTGTTTATTATTCACAATATGCAAAAGAACACTGAAGCTGTTTAAAAAAAAAAAAATGACTGCACCCAAATTACTTATTCACAACACTCCTCCTCCAGGCCCACGCCCTCCGACCAGCAACGCAGTTTATCCCTGCTCTGAGAAATGTGTTAGTGTTGCCCTCAGTGTTGCCAGGCATCCCTGGAAGAGGAGGTGCATTAAACTAGGAGAAGCCAGTAACGGGAGAGAGAAGAGTTAGCCTGTGTGTCTCAGTGTTTGCTCTTTAAGCAAGCAGAGTAAGGATCCTTGCCAGATCTGGAGCTCATCTGAAATGCATTAAACCCTGGAGAAGAACAATCCTCTGTAATCTAGCTGTGTTGGCGCTCCATTGAGGGTTCCTATTTGCTGTCAGAGATACACCCATACATGTAGCAGCAGCTCCTCCAACAGACTGACTGCTTTTGTCTCCTCAAGTCAAAATATTTTCCAAGCTCCAGAGGGGAAGACTGGAGGGAGAGAGATCAAGGTGCTTGAAGAACTCTGTGCTCTCACATGGTAAATACTCATTTCAAACTTTAAATGTGGCTATTCTGGTGAGCTTGAATTGTACCTTTTTATCACATTTGGTCAGATTGTGATACAGTTGAGGAAACTGAGCTTTGATGATATTTTACGGGTGCAAAGGTCACCATTAAGCTTTAAACATAGGGCATGATCTGGCTCTCAATAGCTAATTTAGTGTTTTTTTCCGTTTCTTTATTTGAAAATTGATATGCATTACATCTGCGCGCTACATTTCTTGTTCCAAGTCTGACAATGTGTTGCGATTATTGCCCTTAAGCCTACAAGGCATTTTTCACCATCTTTAATTTTTACATATTAACTGCAGAGATGTTAAACTTATGATTCTCACAAAAAAGCTTCTCTACTCATAAAGCTTGGTTGGCACAGTACTTCTTTATGCAATGACGGTCCAATTATATTTAATGTCTCTGCTGTAGATCCCCAGGGTTCGCCATTTTGGCAAGAGCTCTTTCCACACTGGTCTTGTGACATGTTAGGACTGGGTTGCCCTTTCTCCTGAGGCAGATACATTTTTTTTAATCCTTGCTTAAATGGGATTTGCAAGAAAGAGAGGCTCTTCACAGATGAGTTCATTTCTGATGACATGTGTCCTTGCCTTTGTGGCTTTTTGTCAGTCCGCTTCTAATAAGGAGTGGTGCCCTCGGTGTCTAATCCAGTGTTTCTGTTTATAGAGACAATGGTTTAAAATATGTTGCTCAGGGGTTAAACTTGTTTTTCCATGTATAGACTCCCCTCTTCAAAGTTTTTTTTCCTCACATGAACAATTTAGCCAGGCACGTATTTCATGTTCCACCGAGAGGAACTGCAGGGGATAAAAGGAATGTCTTACTCATTTTACTGTAGAGAAATGAGCTGTGCCGGTGCAAATTCTGATACAGGGTTGGGTTTGCAAGCTTTGAACACTAGTTTTTTCCAGGCATGCACTGACAATGCTTGGCAGACTCCTGATGGGCTGAAGCTTACTCGAGATTCCACATCCATACTCTAGGTTGTGGCAAACTTGAATCACCAGACGCAAGAACATTAATAAAAGTTTTGCAACCTGGATTAACCTCTTTATTTTTATTAGGGGTTAATCTCATCTTTTCTTATTTCCTTTCCATATTTCAGAGGCTAAAAGTTATCAGTGTGGCTGCTGTTTTCAAAGAGGAAGGTTCAGACTTCAAACGAAACATCAGCCCTATCGTTCCTCTTGGTGTGTGAAGAAGAAGTTTCAAGGATAAGAGAACAGCGTTCACATAAATACAGGAAACACCTGAAGGTTTTCTGAAGTTGAGCCACAGGAAATATATCTCCAAACAACAGACACACTCTGACACTGGTTTATAAGAAAGCTCCCTATCATCCTGTCTGTCAATCAACATGTCACGCTGGGGAAGAAAAAATGTGAAGAAGGCACCTGAGGTGATCCGCACTGTGACAGAAGGGCTCAAGTCCTTGTATCGTAAGAAGCTGCTGCCTCTGGAGCAGTATTATGGCTTCCACGACTTCCACTCCCCAAGTCTGGAGGATGCAGACTTTGATAACAAACCCATGGTGCTGGTGGTGGGGCAATACTCCACAGGAAAGACAACATTTATCAAGTAAGACATTACAGATTTGTATCAAACGTTTGTTCACTTTTAAATGTGGTTTGATGCTAGGTTTGGTAAACAGTCTATATGTGTGACTGACAGGTATCTACTGGAGCAGGATATACCTGGAAGCAGGATAGGACCTGAGCCCACCACTGACTGCTTCACTGCCATCATGCATGGGGAGGTGGAGGGAGTCATCCCCGGGAACGCCCTTATTGTTGATCCCAACAAGCCTTTCCGCAAACTCAACCCTTTTGGAAACACCTTCCTTAACAGGTGAGAGCAGGGATTCCATTCGCATTGTGTTGTGTAATTATTCCACCGAGGGTGCCAGAAAGATAGCAGTATGGACTGGACGGACGATGGGAGAGAGGGAAAACAGGGAAGTAGAGATAACAAAGTTTTTTAGCTCTTTGGAATTTCAAGTCCTCGTGCCAAATGTCAGAGCAGGGAGGCACTTGCCTTATTTGTGGAAAAAATGGAGAAAGGAAGCGATATCACCAGAGAGGGTGATGAAAGCTAATGTACCCAGACAGGAACTGCTATGTACGCAAGTTCAAAGACAAGGTCAGAGGGCTCAAAAGCCCCTCTGGGCAAAGACAAACAAATTTAGTCAGAGACTTTGTAAGGCTTAGGAAACCTCAACATGGAAGTTCTTTCCTTTACTCTGTTTACTGTCTGGGCTGCCAGATTTCTGTGTATGTTTTTCCACTGATTTAAACTGAGAAAGAAGTCACAGGAAAGTGCTGTAAGCTCTTGGAAACATGCAAGCAAGACGTGATAGGAACATACAGTGCTACTATTGCTGTGGCTTCAGAAATTCCTGATGCCAGTTTTCCAGCGGAGTCCCTCTTTCCCTCTGAGGGGTGTGTTATTGCATTTACGTCTCTTTTGCTCTGACTTCCTGTACTGGGAACCGGGTGGCTCGTTAGGCTCATAAGCCACAGGAAGTGGTGTTGTTGTTCCAAGCCACACAGCATTTAGCAGGCCTTATTGTTTGATTTTGGCAGAAGTGGTTACTTTCCTTCAGGAAACCTCCAGCAATGTGAGGCCTGTTTGCACACAATGGCCTGCAGTGTAAGGGGTGGAGGGTGTGGAGAGGACAGCCTCCAATCTGCTAATTAGATCATATTGGCTTCTTTGATAAGAGTTTACCATTTCTCACATGATTTAGATTCATTCCATCCGCACAGACAGTGTTACGATAGAACTGACCTCTCTGAGTTCGTACCAAAACATCATCAATTCTTCTGTGTTTCTTATCTGCTGATGAAAATTCCAGGTTCCAGTGTGCCCAGATGCCCAACCAGGTCCTGGAAAGTATCAGCATTATTGACACACCAGGGATCCTGTCTGGTGCAAAGCAGAGAGTGAGCCGAGGTGAGAGACGTGACAAAGGTGAGGAGAGGGCATGGGGGGCCTCCAGAGACACACATCCTTGAACGTCGGCTCACAAACTCATCTCCTTGATACGCCTGGCTAACCCATGGGACCAGTTTGCTCTCTCACAATGACAACGAGCAACCATAAACTCATAATCAGGAACTAAGATAGTAGAGAAAACAAAATCTGTCAGCATATTTTTAGCAAGGCATTGTTGAGAAAGAACTATCATCATCATCATGCAGCAATTTTTAACTTTCCTATTCATCCACGCTTTACGTAACCCATAATAATTCAAGTCAATCTGCATGAGAAACTAACAAGTTGAAAAGGTTGTTGAATTCATATCCAAAGACATATTTCGTCATTGATCTTGTTATCTCGCAGATAGTTTTTTGTTTAATTTGCTGTTTTAAAATATCCCTCAGTGAGATTTCTACCTCAACCGTAATGAAAAAGATTGATATGTTGTTGAAATGTTACATTTTCTAAAATTCGGCATTAGCATATCTTTACAAAAATAGTATCCAGTTTCTTGAGATAAACCAAACTATTACATTGGTCAGAATGAGCTGCAAGACAAACGCATAGTAAAGTTTATGGGTTGTCCAGAGTAACTGAAACGAAACTGGAACGAAGAAATGTTCAAGTGTTTTGCACAAAGTAAAGCCCTGGTTTCTGGACATACAGCTGTCCTACGTTTGACGGATGCAGGTAAGAGATGTGAAGGATCTGTGTCTGTGTGGACCCTCTTCCCTCTCCTCACCCCCGGACCCCTCCCTTTTTTTATGCATGCTGCACATTTAGGTTTCTGATATCTTGCTTATTCAAACTTTATCTATTCAATCAGGCTATGACTTCCCAGCGGTGCTGCGCTGGTTTGCAGAGCGTGTTGACCGCATCATCCTGCTGTTTGATGCCCATAAACTGGAAATATCAGACGAGTTCTCAGAAGCCATTGGTGCCCTGAAAGGCAACGAGGACAAGCTACGTGTGGTCCTCAACAAGGCCGACATGGTGGGCACCCAGCAGCTGATGAGAGTGTATGGTGCACTCATGTGGTCCCTGGGGAAGGTGTTCGGCACCCCGGAGGTTCTGCGTGTCTACATCGGTTCCTTCTGGTCAGAGCCGCTCATGGTCACAGACAACCGTAAACTGTTTGAGCTGGAGGAGGAGGATCTGTTTGCTGACATCCAAAACCTCCCACGCAATGCAGCTTTGCGCAAGCTCAATGACCTGGTCAAGAGGGCACGTCTGGTCAGGGTAGGTCTCGTTGTCATGTCTACGTGTTAAAGTTTAATAATCATTTCAGTTGTGTGGTCAAAACCTGAACTGTGCTTGCCTGAATCCCAGGTCCATGCCCACATCATCAGCTATCTGAAGCAGGAGATGCCTTCCGTCTTCAGAAAGGACAATAAAAAGAAGAATCTGATCTACCAGCTGCCAGTAATTTTCTCTAAGATCCAGCTGCAGCACAACATTTCTGCTGGAGACTTCCCAGATTGTGCGAAAATGCAGGTTAGTCTGAGTCTGTTTTCACTACAGGGCACATCTGGGAAGCAATAATGCAAAAGCCTTTAACTACTACACAACATTTTTTAAACCATTTGAGTTCCCTTTTAAGCAATTTTAAATGTACTAACTCATCCACATTTGCCATTCAATTTTTAAAGGAGCAACTGATGGTTCATGACTTTACCAAGTTCAAGACCTTGAAGCCTAATCTGATGGCAGCCTTGGATGAGCTGCTCTCTGCTGACATCGCCAAACTGATGCCCCTCCTGCGACAAGAGGAGCTGGAAGCAGGTGAGCAACTAGGTGTGCAGGGCGGGGCTTTCCTCGGGACCCGCGCTGGACCGTTCAGTGAGGGTGACCCCTTCGCCGAGGAGAACGGAGAGGGGTGTGAGGAGGAGGAGGACTGGGTGGTGACTAAAGACAAGCCCAAATATGACGAAATCTTCTATAACCTCGCTCCCAGTGAGGGAAAACTGAGCGGCACCAAGGCTAAAGACTGGATGGTGAGCTCCCGCCTTCCCAACTCGGTGCTGGGTCGCATCTGGAAGCTGTCAGACTTGGACCATGATGGCATGCTGGATGATGAAGAATTTGCCCTGGCTAGCCACCTGATTGAAGTCAAACTAGAGGGCCATGGTCTGCCCCCTGAGCTTCCCCCACGTCTGATCCCGCCCTCCAAACGCAGGCAGAAGGGTTCTGATGCATAGCCATGTCACGAAGTCCCTGGGGCTGAGAGAGACTCTTCTCTATTGGCTGTCACTAATGCTACTGTTTGTATTTGCTCTAGATTTCCCCCAGACCCATGTCAAAATGTTCCATGTAATGCTACAACTTTTCCTCTGAGACAGATTTTTTTGTCTTGCACAATGGAACTGTGTTAAAGTGTTATATTGCTTACTGCAAAAGATTGTGTATTAAGAAGTCACACGGGTCTGGTTGCTTCTTTCCTTTGGCTCCTAAAAGTATGCTTTTTTTATTGACAAGCTTTAAAAATATATCTGCTTATATTTGCTGAGCAGAAGTAAATAGAGGCTGGTGAGCAGTATTCTGCATTTATTTGACCAAATACAGAGCACAGCTTTTTCTGTTTTTAATCCTTCAAATTCAACATTCCTTCAGTGACAAGATTGGAGAAGCACAGTATTAATCTGGATGATCATTTGTAGGATTATCCATTTTTTTAAAGTCTGGTCATTCCAGTGAGGGTATCATCTACAAACCTTTTTTTTAAAGACTTTTATTGCTCAAAAAGATTTGTTCATAGCATTTTAAACTCCAACTGTCAGTGCAAATCCAATAACCTGTATGCGTTTCACTTTGATGCTTTAATGACACAAATTTGTGCATAAACTTTATATATTATTTTTGTAACTGATGCTGTTGTTTTGTATGTGTAGGAGTTGGACCTCAGTTTTATAAAAGAGCATGACATGCTGAGATGAACTTTTCAACTCGACAGAATGATTGATATATTACTGACTACTGTACACAGCTCCATCAACTGTTATGTTAACTATGATTATAGCCAAATAAAAATTCCCTGACTGTGTCTTGTCTCTGTAGTGATCCTTTTGTAAGTAAACATTTAGAAAAAGATTGACTGAGGCAGTAAACACAGAGTGATTCAAAATGTCTACAACGTAGCATAAAGTACATGGTACAGAACTAATAGCTGAGTGCAATTTGGTTCTCTTTTTACAAGATTTTCTTCTCTATCAAGCTTACTTGGTCTCTCGGTGACAGACCAGATAAACAGTGAGTCACACTCTCCCCTGCCAAGTCCCCATACCACCATTTTCCAAGGCTCTCTCCCCACATTCCCACCATCTGAGGCTTTCTCTCTCTCGCTCTCCTTCTCGCACGTGTAAACAGTTATACAGCCATCCTTCCATGTCCCTGTTCAGTTCTACATTCACTCTCTCACTAGCTTGCCCGTAGACTAAGTACTTTTGGTTTTATCCTGTGTGTAAACTATGTGGTGTGAGCTCAAATATGTGCCCGTGTAGAGCCTTTTAGCTTTTTACGTAAGGCTTTCAAGGTTCGCAGAAGAAGGGGTGGCTTCCCCGCCTCCCTGTTCCACTCCTCCATGGAAAGAAACACAAATGAGAAACAGAGGCAATGCAGCCCTTTCCTCCCTGCTCTCTGGCTTACAGTGACTCACATATGAAGAATGTGGTGGGCTGGCCCAAGAGTTATTAATATCTCCTTTCCTAGGGTCCGCTAAGTTTCCTCAGGCTCATGCACAGGATCTAGACACTGTACCTTTATGAAAGTCTAAACAACATCCCCCTATTTGGAAAATTCAGCCAGACCTGGAGCACAACCACACCCTCTCCTGTGTATTTGTGTATGGGAAAGAGAGGGAGGTATTATATGAAAATGTTAAGTAAGGTGACACAACTCACTGTGGTTAGCTGGATGGATGTTCTTATAAATATCTTCCTCCCCGGATATTAACTCATTCGGGCTTTTTGTACATTTGGAAGTCATTTTTAGCATAGCCTTTGAAGAGTCAAATAAAAATGTTCATAGCTGCTTCAACAATGTGTGCTTCACGATTAGGCTGTGTTGAGTCATCCACTTTCTAAAACATTTGTTGCACAAATTAAGATGCACTGCTGCCACAGTGATAAATTGAAGATCCAAGCTACAGCAGAGGATCCCCAGCTACATCAGACATCCCCAACAATGAGGCTTACTCAAACCGGGGTCTCCTTTTACGTCACCCAGTGTTTATGTGGGGAATTCCTCACTAGCAAACCTGTCATGGAAGAAAAACTGAGGTCATCAACTCTGGAGAGGGGTGACATCTGGTGGATACAGGATTCCTGGCAACCTAATACAGATACTGCACACAGCAGTGTCCAACTGTAGATGGCAGATCGGAGGCATGCAGTTGAGTTTATTTAAGGGCAAGTTCACAGTTTTTCAAATTCTGTACATATGTTGCTATCTGTCAGACCAGAGCTGGACCCCCACCAGTTTGTGTATAGGGCAACAAACAAGGGACTGAGGATGCAGTGGATGCTCCGCCAACATCTGGAATAATCAGGCAACAACTGTTGTCAGGAAATTTGTCACCTCATCATCCCTCCTCTCCTCAGTCACTATTTTCACAACTTCTGAACACAGACCACAGGCTGTTAGAGCAGGCATCATATCTGCATCATCATAAGCTCTAATAAGCACCAACACCGGAGCCCTTCAAGTCAGTGTACTCAGCCCCTTCCTTTATACCATCTAAACGGCATAAAAATGACTGTACTAAGTCATCACCCAAAACCACTAACTTCAAATACTCTGCCATTCTCTGACTAGTCAGTGACAATAACTTTGTGATTTACCA
>JAQNCA010000029.1:23056129-23069036 GCA_029783725.1 Acanthurus tractus | reverse complement strand
ATTTGCTGATCCATACACTTATCAGATTACACCCTGTCTGAGATTTCACTTTTAGCCAATAGTTTAAAAGCTAAAAATTACATATAAATGTCAGGCAAAATGCCACCACAGGAGAGAGAGAGAGAGAGAGAGAGAGAGAGAGAGAGAGAGAGAGAGATAGAAGGAGGATAATACATTATATTCCACATTTACTCAATACGAACCTCTCACTTCCTGCAGAGTCTTGTCCTCATCTTGGCTTTCGGACATTTTGCTGCTCTCTTTCCTCTCATCCTCGTCGTCCTTCTCCGCCTCCTCATCGTCATACACGTAGTGGTATTCCTCCTCATCTTCCTCCTCCTTGTCTTCGTCCTCATCCGCTGGCTCCTCCTTCTGTGTGGGCTGCTCATCAGCTGGTGTCTCACTGAGGAGGGAAAGAGGCGGTGGTGATTGAGTGAAGGGGCGGAAGCCGGGGAGAAGAGCCATTTATCAAGGCCGAGCAGCTGCCATAGGTCAGTGTCACGGCACTTTAATTCATCCAGATGGCCCGTAATACCTGACCCTCGCAGGAGAGCGGATACTACGCTCGCAATATTTCGAAAAAATAACATGACGGTGAACAAAAACACACGCTGCAACAGATTTTGCCCTCCTGCTTCACATCTGCTCACCTGTCCTCCTCCTCCTCCTCAACCAGGTCGGCCTCGTCGATATCCTCATCCTCTATCTCCTCATCTTCGTCATCTTCCTGGGAGGGGAGGGAAGGCGGGGCGGACTCCCCGGTGCGAGATGAGGGGCAGCACACGTACTCGGTGCCATGGAACTTGTCGATGCCACAGGGCAGCAGCATGCCGTAGCTGTGCAGCATCATGGAGCTCTTGGCACAGGCCTGACAGAGGAGAGGAGGAGAGCGAGTGATGAGACTGACCCAACATGGCACAGGGCTCCAGGTCGGTGACCCCGCTGTGCTTCAAAGGACTCTGTTGATTATCAGTGCTAGCTACGACTTTTTCATCAGAAGGTCGTTTTTAAATCCAATTTTTGAATTAGAATTTCAGATTTGAATTTGTTAGTCTCATTTTTCATTTTTTTCCCATCGGACTGACTAAGTAACAGATCTACACTCCTACAGAAAGTAGAAGTCCTGATTTTGAAGCTAGTTCTCTTGTCACACACTGACTAAAGGGCCATACTTCAAAAAAAGTTATGCGGTCCTTTAACTTGCAGCCTAGTTTTTGAACAGTGCTCTGCTTCATGTAGCAGCAGTGAGCATCAGTACAGCTTCAGTCTCACCACAGGCTGCTGAGAAACTCCAGCGGAGCAGCCGAGGATTAGCTGCCCCGCTTAAGAACATCTCAGCGGCACTTGGTGAGGGTGCTGAGACTGTGTTTGAGTCATTGTTCTTTTACAGATTTTCCCAACGGTAAGATTTATTGCTGCGTGGCTGTGAGAAATTTGCTATCGACTGTGAGTCATTTATGCATCTGGATGTCACATCTTCCACAGGCTGCACGTGATGCTGGCGTCCAGGCTTTAGTGATACATGTCAGGGAAGAGTAAGACTCAGGAAACACGACACAGGGAGAGACAAGAGCAGACGCTTGATGTCTGCCGCTCGCGCTGCTGTGGTCAGAGTGGCCCCCAAGGGCCGGCTCTGGAGCGGCCCAGGGGGGGATTAGCTGCATTACAGCCACAACACTAATCTGATTAGAAGCTAAAATGTGAGGGCTCCGAGTCAGCCTGTGATCAGAGGGCCTCAGAGACTCGCAGAGACAGGTGGAAAGGTATTAGGGAGGGGAGAGGACAAACTGGAAAGTAATGAAAGTGTGACCAGTGTGACAAGGAGACGAGGCTCGAAATGAGTTTAGTTTAATTCCAATAAGCTAAGTCGATGACTTCCTCTTCCCACCAGACCTTCCTTGTCCGTTTTCCTGCTATCACTACAATGCAGCCTCCCACTGTTTCCCTATGAAGTCATTCTTTCCTCACCTCTTTGGCCACACCATGCCACTGCTGGTGGCTGACGCACATGTCCATACGCTCCTTGTGGAAGAACTTGCACTTCTCAGGGACCAGAAGCACGTCACTCACGAACTCGCCCACTGCAACAGCAAATCACACAGACAGAGATGCCTGTTAGTCATGCCAGTCTAAAAAAAAAATCATTCCCCTGCCTGGTCACTAACAATAAATTGCCATGAGATACTAAAAAAGGAATAACAAATGGGATTGAAGTGAAAAACTGCTTGATTGAATCATTTATAGCTGCCAGGTCCTTTACATTTTACTACAGTAAGTAACAGATAGGGCATTTGACACTTGAACATCTGTCTGTGAACCTGAAGCCAGAAGGTAATCATTCCTCCTCTATCACTGCATCTGCAAGCCTGCAATCAAAAAGGCAGCGGAGAAAATCAGATTTCTCACATTTTTAAATTAGTCCAGACCCTTTCTGTGAGCCAGTGATGTCATTTACTTGATGAATTCAAACCGCTGATGTTTTATTCATAGGAGGAGCTGACAGAAAGCAGATCTCGGGGAAATTAAAGACATGAAAGGCATGTTTTTAATTCCTATGAAGGTTAAAAACCACGTGTGTGTGTGTGTAGGCATATGGTGGAGGGGTCATAAGAGACCGCTGATAGGCTGGCAGTGTGACGAGTCGCTCAGGTAGAAACACTGCCATCAGAAACAGATGGATAGCCAGGCAGAGGGAGAGAAAGGAAGAGAGGGAGGGATGAATAGAAGGTTTTTAGGGCAAAGTCCAGATCAGAGCGGCTGAGGAATGGGCGGGCTGAAAACGCACAAATGAGGGTCTAGAGGTCTCAAGACGAGGGCTGGGAGCTGTCTTCTAACTGCTCATTTAGCGGTTCGCCACGACCTCAGCCTGAGGCAGAGCTGCTGGATGAGCCAGGCCGGGCAGGCGCAGGGGGAACAGGCAGTGTTTTGGAAAATGAGAGGGTAGGAGAGGAAGAGGAGCGAGCTGGAAATAGCAAAGGACTCAGCAGCTGCTTCTCATCCCCGCCTAGGAGGTACAGTAACACTCCCCTCACCAAACCCCGCCCCCCCCCAACCCTCCAGACCCTCGATCTCCCGCCTCTCTGCTCTGTACTCAGCGCTGACGTAACCCGACCAAGCACATCTACTCAAAGTGTCTAAATTAGGGCAAATGGAACAGTATAGAATGTGTTTGGGTTTTGAACTAAAACAAAACAAAAAAAAATCTGCAAATGTTAAACATGTAATTTGTGCCTTTAGAGGTCTCCCATTAAAAAAAAGGAAATGACAAGATGTAATTAGATGAGGTGAAGTAGTGTGGGATTATGGGATATGTTTTATTACATTGTTTAACTTTTCTCATTGCAGATGGAAATTTATCCGACCGACCAAGGTTGGCTAAATATATAGCAAGGATATGTTGCTTTTAGGCACTTTAATGTGGAAATCTTACATATTATAAGTTCAACAGGGTAATATTGCACTTTTCAGTCCAGCTATTTGACAGCTGTAGTTGCTTTGCAGATAATTATTTTGAGATGTGTTAAAAATACTGTCTGGATATAAAATATGACGCAGTGCTAGAGCCAGTCTCAACCATCCAACATTATATTAGGCAATTTAAAATGAGCTCCCTCTTCACAAGCTGTAGCACTGAAAGAGAAAAACACACAGTTTAATACGAATCTAATCCCATAGGATCACATAGGACAACAGTGAAACTGGCTCATGCTTTTATATGATGTGACAGTGGATTTTGCTGATAAAACTTCTTTATTTAACTTTTCTTTGATGAGGATCCTAAATGCCAGACTCATCTGCGAAAGAGTGTTTATTTCCACATGCTTGTGTTTCTCCTGTTGTTTCAGGAGAAAGGTCTGAACATGCTGACACTCACCTCTCTCCACATCCAGACAAACACGGAGAGACTAAGAGAGATCATGACTCCCGGTAAACCCCTCAGCTCCACATTCTGCACACCGGACGCTAACTGATTCATGCACTCGCACTCTCTATTTCATCTCCTTCTCCATCTCGCTCTCACACACTCTCAGGTTGCTTTGTGTTTCGTGTGTGTGTGAGGTGGAGTGGGTTTCAAGCAGGCCCCCTATGCAGACACACTGCAGTGGGTGATGGATGGTGGTGTTTGGAGAGCAGCTGTGCGTCGCAAGCACTCCTGCTCCGTGTGTTCCTCTGTGTGTAGCTGAGCAAAGTGTGTGTGTGAGCGTATGCACTCTTCCCCGGTGACCTCCTCTCCACCTACTCCATTCATCTGTCTTTCCTTTGACCTTCTGTCTATCAGACACCCTCGCTAACACTCTCCATTGCCCCGACTGGCTGCACTACAGGCATCCAGGGGGTATAAAGGTAAGAGTACACCCGATGTGCCAGTGATACCTTCAGAACTGGGAGGTGGTGAATTTAATTAAGCACCAACCAAGATCTGCTTGTCGACAGAGTGGCTATTGTGTTTCAAGGACTTTCTGAGGGAGGCAGGCTGTAATGAAATTGTGTGTAATCGGTATGAGATCTAAAAATGCAAATGACTTGTTCAGTGCACTTAATGATTCAATCTGTAAAATATTTCACCACTTAGCTATGAGCTACAAAAACATGCCATGCTGAAAAGTTGAAGTTGAAAACAGAAAGACAGTCTTGTTAGAGTTTAATCATTAAAAAAAAAAGCTTTTCTAGCCCTGTCACACAGCAAAGACAATGAACCAGCATCAGAAAACATTATTAACACGTTAATAACTTTGAACTGGTTGCTTTCAAGTGTTAGTTCCTGCTGTGTAGTTTGAGAATGATGTTCGGTCTTTGATTTTTAGCAGTGCGGCTGACCTCTTTGTTTACATTTGCCTCATGGATTTTTGCCTTTTATATCTGATTTGCCAACATGAAAAGATTTCAAAGAGCGGATGTGACTAAAACAAGGAGGAAGCTGAAGGCTGATGTTGTGTAATGGAAACAACATTTGCATTTATCTCCTGACTTTCAGGTCACACAAAGAACTTTTTATTTGCAGCCAATGTTTCTAATTTTAACAACAGGCAACAACTGAGCCCTAACCAGTGTTGTGTCCTGTGCTTCGGCTAGCATTTCACATGAGTTTAATTTATAGCTTTATCGCATCATCGTATAATTGCAGCATTTATGTCCACAAGTCAGTTTCAGAGTTTTGGAAAAAAAAAAAAAAAAAGAAATCCAGAAACAAAAGGAGTGGAAAAAGCCAGAGGCGTGGTTCTCTGATACAAGCCTGAGTTTCCATCCATTATCAACTGATTCACAATTCACTCAGCCACTCTAAATGATATCAGCGTTTGTCATTGTGTGCTCTGCCCTTTGCTAAATCAACAGGCTTAGTCAACAAGGAAGGAACAGTATGTGTGGGAAATACATTTTTTACTTCACACTAAGTCATGACCTCAAAACACTTTCTGTTCCTGAAAAATCTGTGAGGTGGGAAGAAGCTTAAAGGTCAGAAAGGATCAAAACAAAGTGTAAAGCCTCAATACGCCAAAAATAAATGTGATCTATTGTTGAATACTCCCAACACTCACAAGTAGCTTATGACCTAAAATTTAAATTTCCTTCTAAAGGGTCCTTATAAATCTGTTTTTCCTCAGAAAAACAGTTTCTGCACGTACACTCCCTTCCAGCAAGACGCCGCTGTGGTCTGCGTTCTCCCGGCAAGTTTTCCCTCCACAATTTAATTACTGTGTGAGAGAGACGATCTGCCGTACACACGAACCAACACCCCTGTTTCATATCTACCGCTGACTGTTCTCACCATTCCAGACATAATAATAAAAAAAAAAGTCCCTAAAAATAATCCGCTGCTGTTTGACAAAGACATCACGCTGAAGGGATTAGAGCACCATGGAACAAAAATCACATTCATTTGCAGAGCCATTGTTTGGGGGCAGGAAAACACACTGACTCTGGATCTGTGAGTGACTCTGAGCCTCTGCATGGAAACATGGGATCCAGCATACATCATCCCTCTCTCTCTCTCTCCACACTGAGCTCCTTCCTTAGTGCTTGCATTATTCATATAAACCTATTAACTTGACATGGGTGCTTGTCTGGCTCTTTTAATCATGTCCTTCCAGTTATAGCCCACCTTCCTTTGCTTCATTTCATTTCTTTTTTTTTTTGATTCTAATATAATTAATGTACGCTGATGAATTTAAGGAGGAACCTCTGATGTCCGTTTCTCTGAAATATTATTTGAACATCACAAATAATTAAAAAGAGCTCTTCATTGCATTTGATGTGATAGAAGTGGGAGAAACAATGGAGCGTGGAGGTGAGGCGCAGTGAGGTGGCGGAGGCATGCCATGGCTCGTAGCGTATGATCAGAGCCCGCCAATTAAGCCCCTAACACGCTCCATTACATAATTAAGCAGAAACCCTCTCAATAGCCTCCTTCTCGCCAACACCTTGTGTTTATTTCGCCTTCTCCATCTGTCTCCTCTGTTCTCGCAGTTCAGACTCCTCATTTGCAAACCAGCAGAGCAGCAGTAAAGGCCTTGGTAATTTGATGGGGCATGAGTGTGCAGACCTTTAGCAATGATGCCAAAAAATGTGCAGGAACAAGCAATGAAACTATTTAATTATTTCAGAGGAGGTAATGGATTGTTTTAATTAAATGGCAGTCATGCTACTGTTGCTGAATAATAATGAGAGCTCGACGGCTTGTTGACGGATGCAGCAGCGGGCCATGGTGAGGACGGGGGAGGACGGAGGCTATCAGGTGTGGCAGGTGGTTGGAGTCAAACGGCGTTAGGATTGTAAGATGAGAGCAGACTGGAGAATGATTCTGCATGTGAACCTCCCTCATCTGTATTCCTGTCGCAGCCGCCGAGTGACCACTCCAGTTGTGGTGTTTGCTGTCCTATGAATTTCCCAAAAGCCTCTTCTTTGCATTTGCCAAAAATTGCCCTTGAATGGTGGCCCATTTCACAGTCCAGCGGAACTGCTAATAGTGTTTTCATCCCAGAAAGCGGAACAACTCAATCAGCAAGAGGCTTTTGGGCAAAGGAAAGGCTGCCAGGAAGTGTTTGTAACACAGAAGAAGATGTTTTTTTCCTCCCTGACATCGCTTTACAAGAACAGAGAGGAGCATATTTCTTTGTTATTGCAATTCTCAGAGGCAGCAGGAGAGTGCTACGTTTCTGTAAGTTAGGGGGCACATTGGTATGTGGCCTGCAAAGTCTGAGGCTCTATCTGACGTTTAATAAGCCGGAATATAGACATGTTGCCACTGCTGATTACAGTGATGCAGCAGCAGACAGAGGAGGGAGAGAGGTGTGTGTGACGGTGCAGGCGAATGGAGAAATGAGGAGTAATAAAGCAGGCCTCCTTGCAGACCTCCCTCTCCCTGACCCTGTGTGTCTGTGTGAGTTTATGGCCACTGTCTGAGGGGGGAAATAAGATTGTGTTTTATTGCTCAACAAGCCTCCTCAGCAATAATAGCTTCCCCCCCTTTAACAATCCTTTCCGAGAGACATTAGCTCTCAACCAGTGTGGATCTGCTCAATCTGCAGCTCAAGGCCGGGATTAGTCACCTGAATCAGACTCTGATATTGCTTAAAGTCACCTCTGCCTATGAATAAAATGTATCTCAATCTCTTCTTTCTCTACTTTGAACAAAAACAGAAGAGGAGAGACGATGGAGAACACTTTCTATGAAGGGCCACTCCAAGCTCTTTAAGTGGCTTCCCCAAGACCTTAAACTACTTATTAGTGTGTGAGCTTACCTAAGCATTTGTAAGGCACCACAATGTGGGCATGCCCTTTGCACACCTTCTTCTCTCTCTTGCACCAGTTTTCAATGCGAATTGGCTGGTTTGCCTCAACCACATTTGTGATTTGGAGCTCAGGATACATCTGTTGGAAGAAGAAGAAGAAGCAGAGAATATAAATGAAATAATAATGAGGAGACATCCTTTGTATGTTTCTGTGTGTGAGAGGGGGAAGGTATGATAAGCAGAGCTTCAGTGGGATCCTCTAATCCACACTTGATATTCTTCAGATGCCATCTGCTCAGTCATGAAAGAGCCCACAACTAACACATCCTTAAATGCCACTGAAATGTCATCAATAAATGTGACTGAAGCTTGAGGAGACTGCTGGAAAACACACAGCCCTGCTTTTTGGTGCTCAGCTGTGTAATAAACCATGACAGTGACACCAGAGGCATCTTGGGTAAAAGGATACTGGAGGAGGAACGAGAACATAAGAGCAAGAATATCCATGTTGTAAAACACATGTCTTCCACTGTAAGGAAAACTAGAGAAAACAACAGTCCCACAGTCTGCTTATTGCAATGCAACCTGGTATACTGTAAACAGTTTGTCTTTAACAGTTAGTCTTTTAAGAAGGGCTCAAAAGCTCAACTACAACTTACCCTGAAATAAGCTTTTTTTCCACCTCACTCACTCACTCAAACCTTTTCTTACCTAATAGAGTAATTCAGTAGCACGTTTAACATACTGATTCTTTTATCTTACTTCATTATCTAACTCTTATCACTAATTACTTTCGCATCCTAGAAAAGAAGTGGATATTAAACATAATGTCAAACATCTCACATCTTTGTTGCCTGATTATAAAGTGACTTAGCTGAACTAAAATGTTCTCAACAACCCAGATACAATTTTCCCTCTAGACACCAGAGTGATGCTGAGTTAAACTTATAGTTTTGTCGGTTTATTTAACAATTAACTTACTTCTGATGACTTTTTTTGAAGAATAAATAAATGCATTTTTAATGAGTTACATGAAAAGACTGAGATTTCCCTCATGTCTATAGCTAGTTAGCTTAGCTTAGCTTAGCTTAGCATTAAAACCTGTAAAAGGGAAAAGAGCTAGCCTGGCTATGTCTTAATTTTACTAAAATGGAGTAAAATTTTATCTCATTTACGTGCAGCTACTTTCATTCCAAAGTCCTGACTGCATTTTGTTATTGGTTGTGTTTCAGTTGTCATTTTTTCTCTCCTACTTCTATAACATGTTTTAATTATTTTGTCAAAACTTAGATAATATCATTTCTTTATAGTATTTGCTAATTCAGGTGCCAATGCTCTGTAACAATTTATTCATATGCATCAAAAACAAAATCTAAAGATTGAAATCTTCATTATCAGATCTCTGCCATTTGTAAAAAAAGGTTAATAGCACCTCTGGACATGAGTGAGCACCTCCATCCTCAGTTATCCCTAAAATAATGTCACTGGCTGCAAGGTGATGACAGTCCACTTTATCTCTGTCCTTGGGCAACTTACTTGGTTGATTGGACTTTTCCTCCTATGAGACTGACTCTAAGCAGCCCACAGATGTGTGTGTGTTGCAGTAGCTTACCTCCTGGCAGTACTGCAGCACACCCTCCTTGGTTCCTACGCAGCTCTTCGTTCCGGATGGGTCGGGTTCCCAGCGGCCAGTCTGAATGTTGACATGCATGTTGAGCTTTCCGCAGAACATCGCCACCTGTGGCTCAGCCACGGCAAACCCTGTGCCCGCATTGGCTGCTAGCGCCTACAGAAAGACAGACGGAGAAACGAGGTTTAATGCAATCAGTCGTTATAGAGCCCATGAACACGGTGGGTGTGGGTGTGTGTGTGGGGGGGGTGTTACGGCTGACAGAATGAGACATCGTCTGCTTCACTCATTTTTCCCATAAACTTGGTTATGAGCCTGACACAGGAGCCTGCTGTGTAGTCTGAGCACATGAAGCAGCTCCCGCTCATGTACTGCAATGGATAACTGTACTGGATGTGATGAAGCAACAACAGAACTGCCTGTCAACGCTTGGCTGCTACTGCGACTCAACACTGCAGTGCTCAGAGAGCGGAGGGGCTCAGAGAAGAGACAAATTAAATGCACCTCGGGAATGTTTGGCCAAGTTGATGGTTAAACGAGTGGGGGTTTGATTGGATTTGTGCATGAAGGGTTTTTTTTTTTTTGCACTAATGCCCACTGAGTGACTGAGTGGCTTCACATGGAGGGAAGGGGAGAGGCAAAAAAAACAAAACAAAACTGCAGCCCGTCATGCCTCACAAACCAGGACATTCCTGGATGATGGTAGAGCTTTGCTCATCAAGGCCTCCTGAGACCAAAGTCTTTCCACAAACGATGGATCATTTACCCTCCAAGGTAAACAAAAGTGGTTCCTGATCTACATCATACTGCTGTACAGACACATATGTGCAACAGTGTGACGTCATGAAAACATGTGGTATCAGATACCGCAGGATTTGTTAAAGACACATTTTTTTTATGATTGCCCTTTGTTTACTTTCCATCCCTCTGAAAATGAGAGGGAAACTGCTATCTCTCTTTGCTGTTGTCTTTCCTGTAATCATTTACTGAATCCTGCAGTTCCTCCATCAGCAAGCAGGAAGCAGGAACACCCAGTCTGCCCGTCCCTAACTGGAAATGACTTTATGCCACTCACTTTAGAAAATGGACACCAACTCATGATTCCACTGTGTGATCGACCTCCACGACTGCATTTCAGATGACACAGCGTCAGGCTAGCAGCAGTCCTCCCATCAGCCCCTTATTGAGACAATAAGTCACGGCCTGCTAACACTTGCCTGATGCTTGTGGTGTCACAGCACGGAAAACTCTAATGAATCACTGAGGCGATGTAACTCTGCATGCCAAACTATCCCGAAACACACACCAGGGAGCCTCCAGACAGGAAGTGGAACGGAACTGATCTGCTCTTGATTGTCATAACGTAATCGGGCTGAGTAAACAGGCTCCAGCCCCGGAGAAAGATCGAGGGAATGAGCAAGGACTGTTGGACTCAAGTGTTTGCAACCGTTTGCCGGGTCCTACACCTTGAGGAGATACATGCAGGGGTGTCCTCTGATGTGCAGAGGCACAGAGAAAAACAGCTAGAGAGGGAGACTTGAGAAACAGTGTGTTGAACAAAGCTCTCCGTCTAACTCTGCACAGGCTCCCAGGCTGATAATAGGCGCAGAACAGAGTAGAGAGAGGACAAAACAAGTGCTGTGTAATCAGCAGTTGGCTGTAGCGTGCGAGTGAGCCGCAGAGCCAGCCAAAGCTGAGTCTGCACGCACACTCACATCAACTGAATGCAGCTTCGGCCACACAGGCATGCGTACATTCAGTTGCACAAGCTGTGGCATGGTGCCCATGAAAACAGACAATCGTAACAACACACAAAATACATGCAAACAGCCCCGCAGACGCACGTTCATCCACGTATGCAAAAGACACACTGGACAGTCCTGATTTGGTCCCGGAGGAGGAACAACAGCCTTCAACATAATTCCCCCTCGTTTCTACATCTCCACGTCTTTGTCCTGCTCCACTCCTCCTCCCTCTCTGCGCCACCGCAGGCTTGTTTGCTCTCCTCCCTCTTATTCCTCCCTCTCATTCCTTTGTGACAGTGGTGCGGGCTCTATGAGGAGCAGAGAGGTGGGGAGGAAATGAGGGGCACACGGAAGCACATTAGATAGGAAGACAAGTGAGGCAGGGATAGCCTGGCCACAACTGTGGCTGTGGAAGAACAGGGTCTGGGGCCCTCTGAACACCCCTTTGACTCCTTTCAAGTCACAAAGTTTGGCAGTGGGGGCAGAGTGGAGGTGGTTTATACCTCTGCCTTAAATCTGCATGCACATATCTGTTCAAGACCTACTCTTGGCCAGGCTTACAAATGGAGAACTGCCACTGGGGGCAGGAGAGAGCAATAGATGTGGCACAAGCCCTTTTTTGACATGGTGCAATTTTTGGTTGCTTTTTTTTCTAGCTAGCTGCTAACTGCTGCTAACAGCTGTTTTAAAATCTCTAATCTCTAATACATGGTTAATACATAACATCTCAGGCCGGCTATTTATGCAAACGACGATTGTGTGATTTTTATCTCTACCTTTACCCTTTGAACCTTATATGTAACTTTTACACACAACGGTGAGTTGCAATATTCCTGCCATGAAGAGGCTGTGTAAAGGGGGCCTGAAGGGAAACAGCAGGGCGGAGGAAGAAACTTGTCTGGTCTGTGGTTCCTGTCTCCTCAGAAGCAACCCCTGAACCTGAGGGATGACTGGCCTCAGGCAAACTGTGACATCCTTAAACACAGACGCACACTTCTGTGGGAGAAATAATCATCATTGTTGCTCCTCAGATAATGGTTATAAGATTTTTGGTCTAATCCTGAAACTGAATTATTTTGGTGGTGACTCGGTTTTTGACAGCTATGACTCGGCAATTTATTTCAAGACCACTCAGGCCCTCAGCAGGAGTGTGATCGTCACAATTTTTTACATCATCCAAGAAAAATTTCTTCCATCAGCCAGCAAAGGCAGGTGAAATGGGATCAGAAAAAAGAGAGAAAGAGTGACTGTCAGACTCAGGAGGGAGCTGGCGGCAGAACACTGTTAGCTGAGGATCAGAGTTTTGGCCTTGTTTGTCTTTTTGCTGTGATTTGATGTAACTGAACTTCTCCATAAAGGTCAAATAAAATAACCGTGTCAGTAATTTTCCTCTGTGGTCTGTCGTGTCTCCACATGAAACAGAAGTTCAGGGCAGGACTCCATTTTAAAGTTCAAGTAGTAAAACAAAGACGGCTAAAATGACACGGACAGCGGCCCTTCAGGATCACTTTTCCTCCAGTTTAGCCCGATGATATAGGTCCACTGCAGAAAGGCAGTGGTGGTATTGACGGCCCTCGGCATACCAACACCAGATACTAGTAAGTAACTGCTGGGCCTAATTCACACTGGTAACCCTGAAGGTTTTATAAGGTGGGAAGGGCTGGCTGGATTCCCCCAAGAACTGTAATCACTTTTTTACCAACTGGGATAAAAACAGATGAGTCACTCACAACAAGTTTGGCAGTTTATGGGAAGAGAAAGGGAATGTGGATGCAAAAATGCACAAAAATAAAATTATTTTA
>JAQNCA010000029.1:23006247-23024544 GCA_029783725.1 Acanthurus tractus | reverse complement strand
GCTTGTCTCAGCTGTGCGTGCTGGATGCAGAGAAAGACGGTGAGAAGTCTGACGACATGTGGTTGGACCTCTCTGATGAAGACAGCTGTAACTGGATGATGTTTGTGAGACCTGCACAGAACCACCTGGAGCAGAACCTGGTGGCCTATCAGTACGGCTCCGAGATCTTCTACACAACCATCAAGAACATTCAACCCAAACAGGAGCTCAAGGTCAGTTTTTTGTGATCAAAAGTCGAGGCTGTGATCATTTCAGAGATATTTATTTTTTCGGGCACTGCCAGAGAGAAAGTCACAGCTGAAGGCAGAGTGATTCAGTGGCAGTCAGAATAGGATACCTAAAGAAGCCCTGATAGTCCATGCATTCAGTGATGCTTCCGTTGCAGGTGTGGTATGCAGCATCTTATGCAGAGTTTGTCAATCAGAAGATCCATGATGTTACAGAAGAGGAGAGGAAAGGTGAGTCTCTGCACATTATTCTCACTTTGCTTTATTTTAACGCTGTAGTAGATGGAAGGTGAGCCGTTGTAAATGAGTTTACACACTAAGTGTTGGTTGCTTCCTCACTCACTGTCGCTGCTTCAGTGCTCCGCGAGCAAGAGAAGAACTGGCCTTGCTACGAGTGTAACCGTCGCTTTGTGAGCTCTGAACAGCTGCAGCAACATCTCAACATGCACGATGACAAGTTGAACTCTGTTACCAGGTAAAACCTTCTTTAATACTTTCCTTTTTGATTTCTACCACGTTGAAACCCGTGTGACCCATCCGCCGCTCTCTCTCCAATCTCAGGTCCAGAGGTCGGGGTCGAGGAAGAGGCAGGAGAAGATTCGGAACAGGCAGAAGACCAGGACGCCCTCCCAAATTTATACGCTTGGATCCACCAGTAGAAGCTGCTGGGGACAAGACAACAGTAAGGGACACGAGAATCGGTGCTGTGCTACTGGTTGTTGGGACTGAAATGTTATGCTAATAGTTTACCTTTTAAACCAAATTTACTAAAACATTAAATAGAGCTGTGACAGTTAGTTGATTCATTTGTTAATTGATATATAGATAATTTGTTGTCAACTGTTTTGATAGTTGATTGTTTCAGCTATTTTTCAAGCCAGAATGTCAAACATTTGCTGGTTCCAGCTACCTTTAACATGTGGATCTGCTGCTTTTTGTAACTTATGATAGTACTTTAGAGGTCCTTGGATTTTGGACTGTTGATTGGACTTAAACAAATTTGAAAATGTCACTTCGGTCTCTGAAAAATTGAAATGTAACAGTTTTTTTGTCATGTCATTCACAAAAAAAGGATTAATTGAGAAAAATGTTTGCCAGTTTAATGGTAGCATAACGGTAGTAGCATCTTTAAAGTTGATGAGAAAATTAATCTGTAGTGAAAAAAGTTGCAGTCCTTGTGGATAATATTTGATTCACTGTTCGACAGTTAATGTAAAAGTATTTTATACGGTTATCTAAGAACAAAGTCACCATGAAGAAGAAGCAAACAATGTTTTTTAATCATCTTTACATTTTTAATCAGGAGATGCTGGAATTGACGGAGAAGCCTCTGGAGGAGCAGGGTGAAGGAGCTCAGAACGGGCTGAAGGTGGTGGAGATGGAGCCGCAGATGGAGGCTGTGACTGAGGCAGATTGCCAGCTCATACCTCCACCTCCTCCTGCAGGTGAGCCCGTCCCAGAGTCCACAACCCCGCCCTCCGGCACGGACATGCCAGTTCCACTGAAGGAGGATTTGGCACAGAGCGGCCAATCAGACGCCCACCTCTCATCTCAGGACATGCGCCGTGCCAAGAGGATACGGGTGAGACCGGAGACTCTGTGTTTACTGAAATGCAGCAGCTTTAGATTAGAGTTTCTTATTTGATGTCAAAGCAGCCATGATTTGCTTTACAACAGTGTGTCTCTCTTCCCTAACGCTTGCTTCTCTCAAAGATGGATGTGCAGGTAGGATGATATAAAAGCATGAGGTGCAAAGAATCCATTTTTTATCTTCTACAGTTTAAAATGTGCATGTGAAATTTCTGTATAGCCCCCCCCCCGCACACACTAAGCCTCCATCAGCCTCCTCAGACACTGTCTGCTGCTTGTAGTCACTCTGTTTCTCCTTTCAGAATGCGGCGCTGCAGCACCTTTTCATCAGGAAGAGTTTCCGTCCTTTTAAATGCACCCACTGTGGAAAGGCCTTCCGGGACAAAGACAAACTGGATCAGCATCTGCGGGTCCACGGCCGGGACACCTACACCTTCTCCTGCCACATTTGCAGCAAGAGCTTCATGAGTGACTCTGCCCTGGAGGACCATCTGTTGGTGCACACGGAGAACCGCTCCTACTCCTGTCTCTTATGCCCTGAAACCTTCGAAAGGCTGGACCTGCTGAAAGACCACGTAGGGGTGCACGCTGTGGACGGCTGCTTCACCTGTCCCTCCTGCAAAAAGATATTTACCGACTTTATTCAGGTTAGTTTGACATGTCACAGAGTTTTTCGTTTTCTCAGACATGCCAGAGTGGGAACTGAACCCTTTTAGCAGCTCCAGAGAGCTGTAATTCAGATTCAGACAGTCTGTCCACAGTTTCACAGTTCAGCTATACATTGATGCCAATTAAGGCACTCTAGCTAAAAACATTTGGGAGAGCATATGTGGAGGTGATTTAGCCCGTTAGAGCAGAGCAAATGAGCAGTCTGGCCTAACATGGGAAATTAATATATTTACTCTGTAGGTGAAAAAGCACATCCGCTGCTTCCACTCAGAGAAGATCTTCCAGTGCCCAGACTGTGAAAAGGCCTTCTGCCGGCCCGACAAACTGCGCTTGCACATGTTGCGCCACTCTGACCGCAAGGACTTCCTGTGCTCGACATGCGGCAAACAGTTCAAGGTGAGGTGCTTACGGGAATCATTGATGGATGACAGCTCGTTGTTTCAGCTTGTGGTGTCGTAATGTGACAGTTCTTTTCCTTTGGTGCCGTTAAGAGGAAAGATAAGCTGCGGGAGCACATGCAGCGCATGCATAATCCTGACAGAGAGGCCAAGAAGGCGGACCGAACCCACCGCTCCAAAACCCTCAAACTGAAGGTGCCCACCACTGACTTCGAGAGCTTCATGTTCAAATGCAGAGTGTGCATGATGGGATTCAGACGCAGAGGGATGCTGGTGAGCAGAAATCTCACATGACACCATTTATCTGCCAGTATCACTTCCAGTACACATAAGGTTATACTTTCTGCTTACAGGTCAATCATTTGTCCAAGCGTCATCCAGAGATGCGTATTGATGATGTGCCTGAGCTAACACTGCCAATTATCAAGCCCAACAGGGATTACTTCTGCCAGTATTGTGACAAGGTTTGTGTTTTCCATCTTGTCAGGTTCACAATGAGTTTTGTAGAAAGACTTGCCATCGTCATTGTTTTATCTCTTTATTTAAAGAGTTCAGAATGCATTCCTGTGTGCAGCATGAACGCTCATGCCCTGACTTCTTTTACACCTCAAACTGTGAACCTGAGCTTTTCAGTATGACACGAATGCATAAATCTGATGAACTGATACCTGTGCAGGTGTATAAGAGTGCCAGTAAGAGAAAAGCCCACATACTGAAGAACCACCCGGGGGCAGAGTTGCCTCCCAGCATCCGTAAATTGCGTCCGGCTGCTCCTGGTGAGCCGGACCCCATGTTGAGCACACACACTCAGCTGACCGGCACCATCGCCACTGCACCTGTCTGTTGCCCACACTGTGCCAAGCAGTACAGCAGCAAGGTTAGTGGTGAGCTCTGTGAAGGGACGGGTTACATCTTCTCTGTGTAAACATTCAGACAGAGTTGACTTAAGCACCGTGTTTGCAGAAATCCACCATTCTGTGCTCTCTGACTCCAGCTGATCACTTTCTGCGTGCTTTTATCTCAGACTAAGATGGTTCAGCACATACGGAAGAAGCATCCAGAATTTGCTCAACTGACCAACAACATCCAGACCCCTCTGACTACAGCTGTGATCAGCAGCGCCCCCGCAGTCATCAGTGCAGATGGCACGACAGCTGAGGCTGTGGTGGTAAGTGAGAGTTACAAGCAAACATGTTAAACGGCAAAGCTCGGTGGATTTCTGTCCAAACAGGCCACATCTGCCATTGAAATAAGTGTTACACAAAAAAAAGCAGTATTAGTGAATAAAAAAAATCCCAAGTGCAAATTGATTATGTGTGTATTATTTTTTTCCACAGACCACAGATCTGCTGACTCAGGCCATGACGGAGCTGTCTCAGACACTGACCACAGACTACCGCACAGCGCAGGGAGACTACCAGAGGATCCAGTACATACCTGTGTCTCAGGCAGGAGGCAACTTGTCTCAGCCGCAGCACATCCAGCTGCAGGTGGTGCAGGTAGCTCCGGTAAGATCCAGGATCCAGTTTCTATGCCACCTAGATGGGTTTTTAGATATCTTTGTTTACCAGGAAAACTGAGTAAACATCTCAGTGACAACCTTCCATAATATTACAGTTATACACACGTAGGATTTTGAAAGTTCTGGAAATGTACTGTTTTGGCATTTGTTTCAATGATTTCAGCAGGTAAAATACGTTTAATATACTGCTGCATTTTTAAAATGTCATGCAGGTAAAAGAGTCGAAGTTGCTTGTGTTTTTAGCCGCGTTTAAAAATCTGTATCCTGTGGTGGATTGGGGTAAATTTGATTAACGCTAACACTTATTTATTTCCTACAGGCTTCCTCTCCTCATCCCCAGCACCCCACAGTCGATGTGAGCCAGCTTCATGACCCTCATGGCTACAGCCAGCACTCCATTCAGGTACAACACATCCAGGTCACCGAGCCCTCAAGCACCGGACAAGGGTCCACCCAGGTGAATCCCGTTCCTCTGACCCTGAAGTTGGCTTGATGAGTAATTGATCGTAGATTATCGACAATAGAGTATCTCTACAACCATTTCTTCGCTCTCTCTCAGGTCACAGGTCAGCCTCTGAGCCCCACCTCCCAGCAGCCTAGTCAGGAGCTGAGCCCGACCCAGCTGACCCCTGTGACCTTAGCTCAGAGCCACACTCTGCAGACCAGCAGCAGCCAGCAGCAGCAGCAGCAGCAGCAGCAGCAACAGCAGCAGCAGCAGCAGCAGCAGCAGGGGACTGTGCAGCATGCTTACATACCCGGGAACTGGAACTACAGGGGCTACTGTGAGTCTCACACACGCTCATATATCATCCAGTCCCATATGCTGTGTGTTTTTTTAATGGCTCTGTACTGTGTGTGATGGCCTGTCAGGTTAAAATGATAACTCTATGGTGTTACAGCATCTGAGATCCAGATGATGGCTCTACCTCACGCACAGTATGTGATAGCAGAGGCCAGCACACCTGTGTCCGGAGTCAACAGTAACCAGGTGAAAACGGTGAGTGAAGCCTTTTGATAGATGAGACACACCTGTGCATTAGGCTGTGTTTGAGGAAGTCACCGTGTGCCTTCCTTCTCTTTTCCCGTCAAAGCTCTAACAGAAGAGACTCACAGCAGCTGTAAAGTCACAGCCATCGCAGACTCTGCTAAACACTTTGAAGGAGAAGGAGATTTATTTGGGTGCAGTCTGCACATCACCACTGGAAAAACCCCAACTTTTAAACTCTGGGCCGCTGAAGTTACTGTCGAACTTAAGCATCTGATCACGTTACTTCTCTGTGCCACTCATGGAGTGAGCCTGATTAAGCATGTAAAGTTCATTGTTTGGTTTTCTAATGCTTTTGAAAAATACTGAAATAAATGACTGCTCTGCATCCAACTTTTAGCAAGTTGCACCTTAGACTGTAAAAATCAGTCACGAGCGCTGTGTTCAAGTCAGAACGTAAACTCTGACCTGAACACAGGTGGTTTATTGAACGAAGGGAAGCTCTATTTGTGGAACTAAAGCAGTTCTCTCTCCCGTCCTGCAGACACACTACGTTATATCAGAGGGTCAGACTGAGCTGGAGACCAAACAGACCGCTCCTCAGACCACCACCCAGGCACACACCGAGCATCTGGAGCAGCAGCCGACCAATCAGCAAGCCACCACGCAGTACATCATCACCACGACCACCAACGGCAGTGGCACGAGTGAAGTTCACATCACCAAACCCTGAGCTGAACCTACAGAGACGAACTGTGACGCAGACCCAGCACAGACCCTCGGGCCGATCCTGCATGTAGACCTCAGCAGCTTGTACGCACATAGATGAACAGACTTCTAGTCAAATGCACATGAATACAGACTTATGTACATACAGAGCCAAAAAGGAAATGAATCGATGACCAGCACAGTTTTATGTGTCTTTTAAGTGTTTAGATGTCGACTGAGCTGAGAAAATGAAGTCAGTAGAGAGAAGAGAAGCAAAGTTTTGCTTTAAATAGAATATATAAACAACAAAAACTGAACACTTGTTTTGTATACGCAGCACTGGAGAGCGTAGTTTTCTCTTAGAATCATTTTCACTGAAACTGCTAAAAAAAAAAAGGGACATTATATCATTATATATATCAAACACAAGACCTACAGGGAAAACGAAAGCGGTCATTTAAAGGTCTTACTGTCTTACTACAGATTTGCTCATGTTACATATTTGTAAAGTTACAGAAACTTCTTAAAGTAAAGTATTTGTAAATGAAAGTCATGGACATAAATACAGAAATGAAAAATAAGATAAAATACTGTGCAAAACAATCCAGTGCTCGTCCTTTTGAAAGAAGAGGTCATTATGTTTTTGAGTTGTCAGATACCAACATGTCATCTGTTGCAGTGATACTAAACTTGCTTTGATCAGGGGGCACTTCTGCAGAATGATAAGAGGCAAAATATGTATAAATATTTTCCTGAAACAGAGTGAACTTGTGTATAAAGGCACATAAATCAAAAAGTGGTGGGTCACCAAGAAACAGTCGAGGGAAAACAATTCAACTTTTACTGATTATGAAAGAACAAATAAACAAAGTGAATTAACTATTTCTGGTCACCCAAATGTCAACCAGCTTTGGTTTGTGGGCTGCAAGTTTAGTATCGCTGATGGATCTTATATTATGTTAACATATTGTTGCTGACATCTGATGAGATTTGTTCCAATCAAGTTTACACTGGGAATTTGTTTTTATTTACATGCTGGATTGTCTTTCTTCTTTTTCTTGTTCAACATATCCTCTTTGTCGCTACAACATTTCTAGGGTTAAATTCAGGAAAGCCAATAGAATCAGTTTCATTCTTCCTTGACTGGCTGAATGCTACAACCAGCTTTGGCTGCTGATTATAAATGTTTTGCTTTTCATTTGGATTAACAAGGATCATGTAGAATTCTCAAAGATACATCTGACCTAAAACTCATGAACTTTTTAAATAATTAGTATTATTAATAGTTTTGGACATATATTAAAAAGAATTTTATCATCATCAGATGGATTGGCATCTCAAGTTGAACTAATTCTGTTCCACCTCTCATGGTAGGTGTCATGTAGGTGTGGTTGGATTTGTCAGAAATGTGCTTGTTCCACCTGTAGCCACACCTGACGGTGATGTCACAGGGTCCTCTGGTTCGTTACTGTCGCATGACAAGAAGTTAAACCACTAGATGTCAGAAGAAAAAGTTTCCACAGAGGTGAAGTCACATGTACTTTCGCTGTGAGGTTTTATCTTGTTTCTTTTATATTTGTGAGTCCGAGAAGTTAAATGTTTAGTTTTCTGAAGACACTTTTCATACTGAGATTACTTCAAAATGAGAGCAGCAAACTCATGGACAGTTCTGTACTAACAGGTGTAGAAGCCTTACCAGTCATTATGTAGAAGCTTGAAGCCAAATACAAAATGTGTTTTCCCCAACAGATACAATTAGAAATAGCAACCCGAGGTCTGCAGCTGAGCCTTTCAGAGCCGAACGGGATAAACTGTCCTTGGGTGGTACAGATTGTGGGTTACGGGGTTGGTACTTGAAGGGCAGTGTAGAAAGAAATCTCATCACTCAGCATGTCTCATATCTCATTCACTGTGAAATGAAATAGGGAGGATGTAACTTAGCGGCTGAAGGTCGAACATTGTGTTAAAAATATGACCTTGCTGATGCTTAAACTCTTTTTAAGTACTTTTGCTGCATGTGCAAAGTAGCTTTTCATTAGATACTTCTGCAGCGAGAGCCTCGCCACACGTGTTAGTGCTCTGAATTAAGGCCATTGCTGAATGCTATTAAAGTGCCCATTATTTATACTGGTATTTAGCTAAAGATGTGTGAGGGGAAACATAGCAGGGAGATTATCAGAGTTTAACTATGTACTTTTGCAAGTGATTGAACCTTTTCCCCTGTGTTGAGAAATTCATTTCTTTCGAATGTCTACTTTGTGTTTTCTGTTCACTTTATTAAAATGTGGTGAACTCAGGGGCAAGCTGTGCTCAAACCATTCCGTAGTGTCTGTTGAGGTTAATGGGAGCTTGATTTGTCTGGATGTTATTCTTCTTCTTACCGCTAGATGGCAGCATGATCTCAGAAAACTGCAATAAATTCTACATTTATTTAAAACTAAGATAGTGAAACATTGCAGCCCGACCAGAGAGCAGAAGCCTTAGTTATGTCTGAGTGTGTGTGTGATTTGAAGTGGACACTCTCCCACATGTAATCCTCTCTGTTACAGATAAATTAATGCTATTTGTTTACATGGTGTGATCTAATATTAGCATAGGTTTGGTGTGTGATGGTGAGTCAGAGGGAGAGAAGGACCTGTTGGGGGGGTTGCTCTCAGCTCTTGGTTTAACTGGGTGGAGCAGGGCTTGCCCTCCACGCACTACCTGATCAGTATGTTTAACACATTCCTGTGAAGACAGACGGTGGGAAGAGGAAAGAGCCACGGCCTAGATATAAAAAAAAAAACTTCCAGTGGAACCAGTTAAACAAGCTCGTCACGTTACAAAAACCTATCACTTATTAAGCAGGTGCATGTTGTTCATCTAATTGCTTTTCCCTCAGTCTCTCACATCATGCCCGCGTCGCTCCGATGCCTCGGCTGACCGTTGCCCACCCCGGAGGGCGAGGGGGTACAGGACGAGGAGGAGGGGGCAGATACTGGGACTGTAAATGGATGGAGGGGGTGAAGGAGGATGTGGAAGGAGAACCTGCTGAGGGGGGAAGGCAGCAGAGGTAGGTGAACCTGCGTGTCACTCAGCTTTCACTGGAATCAGCCTATGAGAGACAGCTCTCTGATTACCTGCTGCTTCAGGCAGAAGAGGTCTGTGTGAAATAATGGTCCCAGATCAGTTCTCCGCTCCCACTCTGTTGACAGCGAATCTGTTTTTGCTCCTTCAGGCAGATATCTGTCAGCATGACACTCCTCTGGCTTCACTTCCAACTGCTAACCAGTACACATGTGGCCTGAGGTGTCAGAGCTGGTTTATGGAATCCCCTTTGACTCAGCTGGACACCAGCAGCTGGTGCGCCATTATGAATGTATGCTGTGTGGAGAGTCATTGTTCAAAACACCAGAACTTTATTTAAAATGTAACTCTGGACTCGAGATACCACAAAGATACTCGTAGACACCAAACAGTGTTAAAGTTAAGTCATAAAAAATCAGTTCTATCATGTTCTATCTAACTTTCATCCTAATTAGGGAACAAATTAAGGAACATTTTTTCCACTCGGCAGGACAAATGTGATTGTTTATTTAAGGAATACTACAGAATTGTTCCTCGATCTTAAGGCTGCACTCATTTTAGTTCTGTGTTTATTTTCTCTCTTTTTCCTAACCATTTAACAGCTAATGATATTTCCTTTACAGGGCTCCTACAGGTCATTGAAATCCTCAAAAGTTTGCAGATTTGAAGGAAAAAAAAGACTTAAAGGGTTTTTGGGATAAATAGACACGGCTCATTGAAAGAACTTTAATCCGTGTATATTTTGCATGGATAGAAATTGAAGTTCTGTGGATATTTTTACTTAACTTTATTGAATATCTGCTGGTTGCACGTCCCCTGCAGTTGCATCATTGATTTACATGCATATTATTTTGCTGTGCTGTGCTTAAGAAGGCATCAGGCTACAAGTCTGCCTTCATTGTAATACAGCACAGAAGTGTTCACATATTCAAACCTTTCTCTCTTTTTAATTGTTGTCTGTGAGCCTGTTGTAAAAGTAACTAGGCCTGGAATGTCATTGAAAAGTGATTTCATCTGATGTTTAAGGTGTCTGAACATTGTCTTCAATTTCCAAATAAACAAGTTCTGACTCTCTTTGTTGTTTTTTTCTTTTTTTGCCTTCTGTCACCTCATTACTGCAGCAGTTCAAACCAAACACCAGGTGTTTGTCAGCCACAGCAAACATCTTGGGCACAGACCCTGAGGACACTTCGATCCTGGAGAGGCTGGTACAGTTCCGCTCTTGTAGGTGCACTGTGGTCATTCTGCCAGTTGGAGGCACCGCTGCACCCCTCTCTGTGCTGGAGGCTGCTGTCGGTGTGTTTACTGTGGGTGCTTCTGGGAGGTTGCGTCCATGCCCTGAAGTGCTGCCTGAAGCCAGGACAGAAGCAGGTGAGCGTAGCTGCATGAAATGAATCTCACTTGACCCTGTTGGTGTATTTTTCTGTTATGTTTATTCAATGACTTTGCTTCAATTCAAGAGGGAGCCTCCACTGAGGATACAGCAGAACACTGTGACTGAAACCAGGAATAACCAGCATTCACGGTGAGACCTCATTTTACAGTCAGTCCTCCATTTTTTTATATTAACATTTAACATTATTTTACAGTAGATCGAGGCAATAAAGACCAAAGACAGACAAAGGGATTTATCCAACACTTTAGAGGACAGAATTTACTGGCATGTTTGCTGCATCTATCAGGCATTTCATTGCCGTGAGTTCACCAGAGGTTGCTCAGCACCTCACAGCATCAAGCAGCCTCTTCAAATATCCCTTTTAAAATATTTTACTTTCATATTTCAGGAAAATAACTCCAAATGTCTGTATCTTCACACCTGTTGGCAAATGTTTAAAATTCTCTCTTTATAAAATAGCAGCACATCTATAGAGATGAGCTCATGCACTTGTCTCTTTATTTGACCTGCACACTGAAGATTGAGAAGTAACATTATACACTTTTCGAAATGACAGAAATTTTATCTTGAGCAACAAATGTGACAAACCACAAAGATAATTCCATTTTTAAAAAAATCACAATCTATTCAAACAGTGTAACACACGCTAACTGTCTTGTCATATCTCTAGGATGTCTCACTCGAGAAGTGCGGGTCCCAGCGTTCCTCTGGCCCTTGCCTTAGCCGACAGTCTGTTCCTGTGTGTGCTTCAGGAGCCCCTGTTAGACCCCAGTGTCCCCCAAATAAAGACTCTCCTCTCCAGGCTGGAGGTAAGAGGGAAGAAACGATTCAAAGAAGCAAATTGCCCCTCTCTCTCTCTCTCTCTCTCTCTCTCTCTCTCTCTCTCTCTATCACACACAGAAGCCTCCAGCAATACTTGTCATCTCCTGTGTCTGCAGTCGCTATTTGCATGTGGATCAGGGTGAAGTCCTTGTTGGTGATATTACAGAGATCAGACCTTGCACTCAGGCATACATTTATTCTAGCCTCAGGCTACACACACCATCAGTGAGCTGCTGTCATCTGCACTCTGAATTAACCAGACTGACAGAGGAGATGCATTCAAATGTTTCGTCTCCTCATGTGTTTCCTGCCACGTTTCAGCACACGCGCTGCGGATGAGGCTCCATGGTAGCAGCGTCAGGGACTCAGTCAGCCTGTTAGTCTTTTGGTCCAACACTTTTACCTCTTGGTATTTTAGATTTTATTATGCACTGAATGGACGTCCAAGAAATTTGATGCAGACAGACGATGAATCCTGCAGACTTTCCATCGCTTTCTTTTTTTTTTCTGGCTCCATCAGGAGATCAGCATTTCTATCTGTGCAACAGTAGTTTTATGGCAAAATATCTCGGAGACTAGCGACCGAAATCTGTCAAACTTGCTGTGAGCTTAATGCTAACAAATGTGCTGACTTGCCAGGCCAAGAATACAGCCTTTCCTCCTGACGCCAAGCTAAGAATAAACTCGGTCTTATTTGTAATGAGCATTACAGCATCAAAAGCCCCTTAGCAAAGCTGTAAAGTTTGTCTTTGTTTAATCACATTCCTCCTTCTACTGTGCTGGAAGCCAATATACTATATTGTATAACAGTCCAGTGTTTGGATTTATCATCTCATATTTTGTGTTTCTTCTTTTTCAAGAAAGTTCCAAATGGATTTCTTTTTTAAATTAGCATTGCTTTTATGTGTTTTGGCATTTTCATAAGAAAATATACCTGCAGACGGCTGCATCTGTAGAACAGATGTTTTAGTGGAAAACAGACATAAAATGCAACAAGTAGGTTCCTGCACACTGTCCTCATCTCTTAAAGTTTTTATATGACAGCATTATGCACAAATAAATTAACACATGACTTTCATGAATGTGTTTATCCCAAAGCGTTGCACAGCGCCATGATGCACACATGGTAGTTAAAAGTAAACTAAACACACCCCTCTCTTTTTTCACTGTAGTCAGTGTCTCACACACTTGAGAAGGCTGATCCTGGGTCAGAAACAACACTGGAGGAGGTGGACCAAGACTTTACGCTAACAAAGAAAGTTAAGCTTATGTGCAGCTACCTGCAGCAGAGGTGAGCTTCAACATCTAGTGTACGTGCCTTCTGCTTTCTGGCAGACTTTTTTTTTAGTTTGATTCACATCACACGCTCTCCTCTGACAGGACAGGGTCACTGTGTAAGCTTGTCCAGGTGCAGGGGGATTTTGAGGCCAGTGTGAAGGACATGCTCGCGGGCCTGAATGGCCTGTGGGCTCAGCTGGAGGAGCTGCACACTAAGGTCACGTTCACCAAAGAGGGGAACCAAGGCCATGGAGACCTGGCCTCGGCCCTGACCGAGGCAAAGGTGAGCATGTTTGAAGGTCTGCCAGCAGTTCTGAGGTGCCGGTTTCACAGAGCTGGATTTGTTCAAATGTCACCTAATCTTCACTTTGTTTACAACTTTATAGTAACAGCTAAACAAAGTGGCTTAAACAATTTTTTAACTAAAGTTTTGTCTGCACCAACGGTTGCTGTCTTAGTTGCAGCTTCTTCTAAAGGTCCAACATGTAGGATTTAGGTGCATTGTATCAGTGAGACCGCAGATTACATCCAAGCATATTTCCCTCTGTTCACCCTCCACTTCATGTAAAAACACACAGAGGGCACGTCTTTGTTAAATCTCAGCTACTGTCGGAACATTGTGGTGCAACATGACTTACTCTGTGCAGAAGACCTGCTTCCTCTGTTTATATCAAAGTCTCATTCAAGGCAATTAAATCAATTTTAGTTTAAGATGATAAACAGGAATTAAAACAAACTTATGAATTTTAGATTTCATTCCTGCCATGTCCTACAAATACATCCCTCTGAATCCTACACACCGGACCTCTTGTTGATTACATAAACATTTGCATTGCTTTTGAGTGCCGTTTGTTAAACTTGCATGTGTTTGGAAAAAGATCGTGTCGGCAGTCTTGGATCACTACAGGGACAGACTTCAGAGCTGCCAGACTCATCTGGAGGACAGCACGTTGCTCCTGCAGGTACACTCTTCATGCACATAAGAATGCACTTGTGATATTTTTTTTGCCGTTTTCACTGAGGAAGCCACTGTGCACTGATCCACAGGAGTTAACCTGGAGTCACACTCACACAAGCAACAGTGTGAGCAGCAGCAGTGAGTCCGTCTGGCCGGAGCTGCTGCTTCAGTCCAACATTGAGCAGGTACGCTAAAAAAACCCAGCAGAATGTTGTTTATAGGTTTAAAAAAAACCCCACCAGGACTGAAAACTGCTCTCTCTCTTCACAGTTTGACAAGGTACAGGAGAGTTTCTTCTCCTTGGAACAACAGACCTCTACGTTCAAGGCTCACCTGGAGGGACTTGGAGATGGGAATCAGAATGGACATGCGGGGCCCCTCGCACATGCCAACAGGGCCCATTCAGGCTCAGTCAGTTCGCAGAATTCCCCACATCTCCACAGTGGACGGACAAATAGCGTATCACTGAAGCCCCGTGACTCGCCCACGGCTGCAGAGAGTGACGGCGAAGCAGACAACCCTCCGTCTCTGTGTGAGAGGTCGGCTCTGCAGTTCTCCTCCACCATCGGACGCCTGCGTATATCTGGCAGGAGGAAATGACTTTTATGAAACTCCAGCTGGAGTATGACCAAAAGGTTTTGTGAAGACAAAGGTTTTAATTAACAAGGAAGACAATTTTCAAATGTTGATCATTTGCTGGTTGACTAAAATCCATTATTTATTGCTTTATGATTACTTTACAATGATTTTTTTTTTAACCTCAATGACTGCATGATTTTAAAAGCAAAAGCAGCTTTTGTTTAGATAATATTTCAAACACAAGGGTGCAGACTTTCACCAGTTATTACAAGCACAGGCAGACGTCTCACAGGACCCGTTCGATTCCCTTTTATTCTATCCGACTTATGTACTGTGCAGTCATCTCATATCAATGTCTGCAATGACCTTCCTGCCTCTGACCTTTTCCTTTCAATCAACTTTATAGAAGCAGAGAGCTGGACAGCCTCCTCAAACATATGGCCCATAAATGTGCTTCTTTGAGGTCAGAACAGTCACAGTGTGTCTGAAGATTCTCAGTGTGATGAATTAGATTCTGGGAAATATCTGTGTTGATTGTTTTGCATTTCTAGAGTAACTTAATTCTGCTTTTGTTATTTAATCAAAACGTCCTATTTGTTCTCAAAGACAATGATGATATTTTTCACATTTTTCATGCTGCCTCCTTTAAAGCCGTATCCAGTGTCTGTTTCAATGATTGTAATTAACTTAAAGTAAAAAACAAAACAAAACAGTTTTTACATTTATCTATGACGTAAAGAAGTGTGCGAAATGTGCAGGAGGAATAGTTTGCAGGTTTAGAAACCCCACACTTTTTCTTTCCCAGAACTAGTTTTCATTCTGTCTTTCTCTATCAGAGTTGCCTCAATGACTGGAGCCCTTCAAAGCAGGGATTTTTGGTTTGAGGGCAGAGGGGGGGAGAGGAAGGCAGAAAGGGGGCAGTGGAGGTCAACGCCGGAAGTGTTTCTGTTATTACTAAAAACTGAGCAGCCCTCCAGACCTTTTTGAAAGACAGAATGTCTTTGATCCAAATTCAATTACCCTACAGCCTCAATGCTGATGGCACAGAGGTAGACATCGTTTTCTCCATCAGATTCCTGACGTGTTTGGTCAGAGATAAGAGGCCGTGTGATGAAAATCCGTTTTGTTTTGTTGTCACATACGGGGAGTCTGTACAGTATGCATGACATGAAAGTTATTTGACCATGGACTTGCCTGCCATCTGCCAGATCCTGCATCTGTCTGATTCCCTCACACTGGGGCAGTGACTGGGAGAGGTGGGGCCGACCCCTGGGGCATCTGGGATGAAAGGAATGTAAGCTGAACGCTGCAGGAGCCGAGCTGTCACAACACCAAAGACACAAACATAACCGTGTCTTGTCGGACAGAGGGATGTAAATACTGTGAGAGGAGACTGTTGTGTTTTTAGTTATGTGAAGTTAGTGACAAGGGCTTTGAATTAAGGAAAAAAATGTTATGACATGCCCCATGAATATGTAACGTTTTCCATGAATCCGGCCTGAGTACACAGAACGTAACGGTCTTGGATGCCTGCTTACAATAACAATGACCACATTTGCTTTGAGGTCTAACAGTTCAAGCGGCAACCTCTGGGGCTGAAAATGAGGACGCGGTTGAAATGCCTAAACTGTAGTTCTCAAATGTCCGCTCGAGGCATCCTCTGAACACCAAACAGCAAAGGGGAATGAGTGCAGATTCACATATTTCAATTGTATAAAAGCTTAACGTAATGTATAATTAAAGGCGTGGTCACCCTACGTGATTACCAGCCACTAGCTGTGTGCTAGCATTAGTCATGGGTGCAGGAATACGTATGATCCTCAGCTTCGCCACTGGTTCAAATATGGCCACCCTTAAAAACAAGACGGTGATGGTGTACAATCTGAAATTTTGAAACGCCAGTCAAAGGACCAGTGGTGGATAAAATGGTTGTGCCCACCAGTATTTATTATACAGTCAATGTAATGTTGAGAAGGCAAAAGCACAAGTTTTTAAATGGCTGTATTTAGCTTGTTTTTTAAATGAATGTTAAAATATGGTGTTTTAAATCAATGAAAAACTTAAGATCCAAAGCGAGCTCTGCTTCCTGGTGGTGTCCCCATGAGCCCATGCCTCTCATTGCTGGCATGTGATGTCACAGCCAGCAGAGGGAGGGCGTGTGGGGGGAGCAGAGGGTCTAAGCTATCTGCTGGCTGAGAATGTAAGAGTGAGCTGATGAAATTACCACAGGCTTTGTTTAGTTACACTAAAAAGTTGATGACCAGCTTCCTCACGGGCCACTCCAGTCCTGGAGGAGAGGCTATTTCAAAGCTAGCTCAAAGTGTGTGTTGTTTCAGAAAATATGGTTCGTGGCAGAGGTCAATCCGTCGTCTTATCCCGACAATTACTCAATATCGGGTTACACTGGCTTACACACAGCACACATTTGTGCTGATCCCTCCTCTGATGGCACTGCAAGACACCACGCTGCAGTATGGACGGCAGCTCTGATATAAACAAACTCAGGACTTGTCACAAAACTTTCATGAGAGCACAGTCAAATAAACCATCTTAAACTTCCATTACCGTGTTTGAAAGCAGTTTTCCAGAGAGACTGACTCACCAAAAACAAGCTACAGTCAAAAATAAGACGTATGTAAAATTTTACATAACGAGAGTTTGAGTAGTACCTACTCCAGAATGTAGACAAATAAGGATCCACAAGAAGAAAGACACACAGTGCCCTCAAATGAAGGCAAGAACAACTAAGTTGGCCTTAACAATTCTGAATGATCTCTTACACAGGGGTGTGTGAGTGTGTGTGGATGGCAGGGGTCCTGTTAACCTCTAATTTAACGGCAGTGGCAACCATCCATCATAAAAGGATTGTATCTTTGCACAATGGCCTTAAGAGTGAGACGATAAAGTCTGGTAAAGGTAAAGCAGACCTCAAGCACTTCAAATCATATTTTGAATGGAGATTATGTATGGCCATAGCAGGTGACGGATACACTCATGATGAGTTACAGGATGAAAAGTCTTTATCATAAAATACCTAACCCTACACACTCACCCTGTTGTGTTATTTTGATAAATATATACTAAATATATACACAAAAAACAATGAATGCCTACAGGTTCAATGTACATCTTTGTTGTTTTTTAAAAAAAGAACTTTGCTGTGCTGGCCTGAAAGCTGAATTCACAAATGTGTGTAAAAAAAAAAACAAAAAAAAAGGCCTCCTGGTGAATCACAAACCACATGCATAGCTTCTATTTTCAGGCTGGACACAGATAACGGAGAGGCCGTGCCTTGATTAACCAGAGGCTGTTGGAAACGGAGCGAACAGCTGCACACTGAGACAGAACTTCAAAACCCCAGCCACAGATGTACGCAATTAGCAACATGGTAGACATTTGGGGAGCAAAGGTCCATAAACTCGCAACTTATTATGGTTGATAACATGGCTGGAGGGAAGCCTAAACTCCACGACGTTAATGGGTTTGGGTTGAAACATTCCACCATCCAGCATTTAATGTCAACAGGGGCTTAGCTCCTCCTAAAATCCTCCTCAAACCTTTAATTTAAGTTTTCTATTCTGATACCGAATCCTATTCCATTCCACACCCGTTTGTGTGTGTGTGTTTACAGTGTGTGTGTGCTGGTGAATGTCATTAAGAGAGGGAACAAATAGACTCAATGTGTTTCTGATCATTAGGAAATTCTAAGCTTCCTGTTTGTGTAAATATTTTCTTATTTTGTTTTCCAAGAGAGCGGGGTAGAATAATCAAGCCTGACCTCTCTGCCCTTCTGTTTCCTTCTTATCCCGCGGACATGGCTCACCTTCTGCGTCCACGCTGCTGTGAGCGGAGTGGGCAGCCTGCAGTCACCGGCTGGTGGGAGAGGTTGGTCAGGAATGGATGGACTCTCCAAAGGTCACGAGTAACAGCCACTGATACCAGTGGGTAACAGCTGCGGGCAACCGTTAAACTTAGCATTGTCAATTTTTGCAAACTTAATACAAAGACATAAATAGCTTTTGCATCATTACAATGTGAATATATTACTCTTTTACATGTAATACTGTTACAAAACTTAAAGGTGAGCTAATTTGGCATG
>JAQNCA010000029.1:22951133-22963284 GCA_029783725.1 Acanthurus tractus | reverse complement strand
CCCCCCCCCCCCCCCCCCCCCCCCCCCCCCCCCCCCCCCCCCCCCCCCCCCCCCCCCCCCCCCTTTTTTTTTTTCATACAAAAAAAAAACCAACCAACCACCCCGCCGCCCCCCCCCCCCCCCCCCCCTGCCTTCCTCTCTCCCCCCTCGTGCAGAGACCTATTCGGACACACATAGGCAAGCATTACAGGGAATGCAAAGGTACAGATCTTATATTGAAGTTGCATTCCTGTGTAGCCCCCACAGGGTAGATGACAGGGTTTTACTTAAAAGAAAAAAGGCATGCAGGGGGAGACTTCAAGTCTGAAGAGGATATTAGAAAAATACATTGAAAAAAGTCCCCTCTGGCAGTTTTTTTTTTTTTTCACTTTCAGGAACGATTTTGTACCTTTCCTTCAGAGGGAAAAGTGTATTCGGTTAAGAGGGGGGTAGGAGGAAGGGAGGGATGCTGTTTTTTTGTGTAAGTCTGAAATGCAAAGGACATAATGAAAACCAACTGGCAGGCCGTCACTATCTATCTATCCTGGTGCAGAAGTGCATTGACATGGAGAGGAAAAGCAGGCCCTCTCCTAATCCAGCCAGGCCTGCAATTTTCTTCTTTTTTTCCGCTCCTCCCCATTCTCTCTCTCTATATTTCTTTTTTGAGATAGAAAACAGTTCTTACTGAAGATGATGTTTTTTAAAATAACAACGTTCTCCTTTTTTATCAGTATCCTCATGAAAGATTTCATTTCATTTTACATGTCGAGTCTTGATTTTGATCTTTTATTTTGCTTGAAATTATCAAATCCTGCTTGTGTAAACGAGAGGAACACATTAGATTCCCGTTCATGAAATACAAATAAACTAGATGGGATTTGTAGTCCTTAATCTCTGAGTGTTTGTCATGCAGGGACTCAGACTCAGCCCTCAGGTATGTGTCGTCCCACCTGTTTGCACATGAAAGCAGTCATGGGATCAGCTGTGAAGGTCGCCCTGCCGTGGAGGGTTCAGTCTGCAGGGTGACACACTGAACACAGCCCTTTCACACCCACACTGCTTCCTAATCCACACAGTGCCACCCAAAACACCAAGCTCAATATTAGCCTTGCTGCAGCTGAGCCACTCCTGGTAATGAATATGAGCATGTTGGTTTGAATGTGTGTGTAATGTGCATAATGGTTCTGTCTATGGACATTTTCCCCTTAATGCACATTTGACATTTTAAAAAACATGTCATGATTGCAAAGTCATTTATTTTTGTTAGAGTACCAATGAATTATTACTCTCAATATTTACTGTTTATGTCTCTGATTGTTTTGTCTTCAGAGGAAAAAAAGATGAGAATTTGTTTATCACAGGCGCACAAAGCTTCAAATAGCTTTTCTGATGGACCAACAGTCCAAAACACATATAATTTGAATTTACAATGAAATACAAAAAAAGCAAAAACATCCAAATTTAAGAAACTGGGAAAAGCAAATATTTTTCATTTTTTTACTGACAGAATATTTGCACATCTGTTATAAAAACTATTACTCATTTAATCCCAATCAGCTTGTCAGTGACTTGTGATTTTTGCAGTACTCGGGACAGTATTTCTGGGGAATATTTTGAAATGGCCAAAAGAAAATGTTTCTAAAATCCAGGTTAATTGAGAGCGTTAGTGCAGCTACTGCTCAAGCTTAGCTTTCCTTCAGGCTGCATCAGAGCTTTGGACTGTTCCACTCGAGACATTTTACAGCAGACACCTTCTCTGGTATGAATATGAACATAAGAGGATTTATTTGTCTGGCTGATGAAAAGAGACACTGGCTTTTCAATCAAAACCTACCAAACAAAGTGAATCTTCTGTTTAAATTGAGTGGTCCAATGTGACTTTTATAAGCATAAAAAAAACTTAATGAGCTCCATTAAATCACACATGAGTTTAAAAGGAGTTTGAGCAAAAGTTGAAACTGATGAAACTGTGCGTAAGAATCCATCAGACAAGGTGTTTTTCATGCAGTCAGAGGAAGCACTGTGGGGCCTATTGTCGCTGTGAAACATTTATGACCACCGCTCTGCAGTTAAACGTTTGTTAACACTCCATCTACCCTTTTCCTAATCATCAGTCATTAGTAGAGTCCAACAGGCTCCTCTCATTAAGCAGCCCAGGCTGACAGGTAGAGAGAGCCTTTCATTCACTCCACATGTATTATTGCCCGCTTTAATGAGCACTTCGGACCATCACCTCCACTCTGTGATTTATAGCATTTTTAGCAGAGATCAGAAGCCCTGGCCTGTGGCGCGCCTGTGAAGCCGGCAGCCTTTCCTTACACCCTGGCCGGCCTGTGCACTGGGGAGACACAGCTGGGCCCAACATGGCGAGAGGTGTGAAGTCCCTGGGCTTAATGAGCTGATGGGAGAGGCGGATTACAGAGGGGGTCAAAGGTGATGGGACCTAGGCCTCAGAGCCTGGTCTTAATATCCATGATCCAGATTAAAATAGAAGAGATTAACTCTATCAATCCCAGAGAATTCCTCAAATCCAGGATGTTCACTCTTAAACAAGATGATCAGCAACTTGTGTGCATCAGCCTCCACAGAGCCTGTGTGTATATATCACACCCAGAAGTGGAATGAGAATGATCAGTGAAAGAAACAAATGTGCATCAGAGGAGATTGATGTTGCAAAAATCACAAACATTTTCCGAGCAGCAGAATCGTTTCTCTAAACCAACATGCAGCATTATCAATGTCCTCTGCAGACAAACGATTGCACTCTGGGTCCAAAAGACTGTTTATCTCATTATCTCCTAAATTCTCCAGACTTGACAGCTCTCTGATTACAAACAGACCATACAGGAGCAAGCAAGTCTTTCATAAGAGTAAATATATGAGTGCAGCCACATTATAATCAGTGAGTAGAGTCACTGCAGTTTTGTGGCTATTAATGTTTGCATCACGAAGCACAAGCTGTTTAAAGATGTTAAATACATACACATGCTCCATTTAGTTTTTCAAGAAAATCTTTGTTGAAAGCTGCTTTGCAATACACAATACAAAACATACAATTACATCAGAAATGTTCTTTTTAAGATGCCATGAAAATAATCTGCAAGAAAGCTGAGGAGCAGGAAGCAGGCGCTCAAACCACTGATGGCGCATGAAGCTTGTTTTGACTGTCACAATGGGGAAAATGAGTCTTTGAGAGGTCAGGGTCGTGTTAGCAACGCTCCTCTGCTGCTCTGACCCTATGGGTAGATCTCTACCCATGAGCACCTGGGGTGAGATCAGTCATTATCAAAGCAGACATGTTAAGACTCAGGAGGTATATAGCCCTATTGTCTTCTCTGCCATGTCCTTTAAATGTCAATAAATCTGCACACACTTTCACTCGGTTTTATTATGTGATTAGCTTCTTCTACACAGTTTGTTCATAGCCAAAATAATGGGCCTTTATTGCGCCTCGTCGCTCTGTATAAAAGTTCTGAAGGCTGAAATGGGGGGTTGTTGTTGTTTCGTGCCTGAGTCAGCAAGGGAGGCAGAAACAACGCAGAACTGACGTCTGTGTAAAATACGAGGCAGCATGCCGGAGCAGGGGTGTAATGTTTTGACAGTGTCTTACGTTTGCATCCAATTAGTATGATATTTCAAATCAGCTAGCAGCAGTTAGCAGCTAACTCAATAAAAAAAGAGCTGTAACCAAAATGTTAGTAAATTTTGGAGACAGTGAAGTGAAGGAGATCCTCACTCTGAACAGAGCATGAGAGTAATCATCACATATCATAGTCAGTAAACAGTTTTTACTGCCATGGTTTGCCACTGTTCCTGTCCTGAAAGTGTCATACATGTCACATCAGGCATCAACACTGTTGTGCTACATGTCATGCTAATCATGTCTCTCAACAGCGCAGGTATTTAATCCAAAATCACACATTGGGGATGAGATTATGCTGACACTGTTTGGTTTAGTGTTAAAAAAAAAAACCCAAAACACATGAAGTGTAGCGTTGCAAAAATGTTGAAGCCTCACACTGGTCAGTTTGCATAGTCTGTGGCAAAAGAAACCATATTCAGCTCTTTGTTTGGGTTACAAACCTGCAATTTCTCCTTTATGGACACACAAAGATTTCCTCTCTTCATTTCTGTGCTCTCCGTCTCAGTTTGAGTGCTCAGCTTTGCAGTGACCTCAGTGCATCAGCGCTCAGAGGTAGAACAAGGGAGGAAGTCCGGCAAACTCCTGCTGGGCTGGGCCGTTAACTGTGGGAGCACACAGGCCATGAAATATATGCCTCTTTAGACTGAGCTTTTTATTTCCCTTTAACGGGGCTGTAAACCGCCTTTCAGAGCTCTGATCAGGAGACCACAGGCACAGTGACAACAGCTTCATCTGTCCTCACACACCGACTCTCACCTTCCAGTGTCTGCCTGCACCGCTGGATGAAATGAGATACAGGAAGTAGAAATGAATTCAACTATTGGGGTCGAGGGTACTTTTGTCCAGCGAGCCTAATTTAAAACAGGAGCTTTTTTTTCAGACAGCTCTATCTGACTCCAACTTGTGCTGTCTTTCCCCTGCTGTCCCCCGGGAGCTGCGATTTATGTAGCGGGGAGAGGGGAGCGCAGGCTGCAGGATGGAGCAGATTGTTCACGGATCTTCTCTTCTCTTCTTCTCTCTCATGAGGGGGAGAAAAAAGGAGGAGAGGGGCAGAGCTGGGTGAAACAGCATGACTTACAGATGGAAAAAAAAAAAACAGAGATCATTATGAAGACATCAGCGTCTTCACTTCACATCTGCCCAAGATTTCCCATCAGCTCGACCTGCTCAGGGTTTGACTGAACCCAACAAATCTTTTGCGAAAAGCGATGAGATAGCAGCCATCATCACGTGTGTGGAGAGACAAAACATGCATCCACATGGACACATGTATTAAAAAAAAACCAAAAACAGACAGACAGGGGAAAAGTGTGACAGACATGTACAGTGTATCAGCACATTGGCACACACAGAAACATTGCGCGCACTTTCTCTGTTTGCTCTCGGTCCATTTCCCTGTGGCTCCACAGTGATTATCTCCTGATATTCAGCTGTGATTGTGCGCCTGGCCCCCGGTGGGGGCTGACAGACTCCACATCTGAAAAAAAAAAAAGCGGAAGAAAGATAGATGGTATCTTCCTGGATGGTGTGTTTGACCAGTGCAATGCACAAACAAAAGTGATACTCCCGAGATGAGGGTGCTGTCTGTGTCAGGCGAGACAGGCAAAGGAAAAAGATGAGGGCAGTGGACGCTCTATCACACCCTGATATCCTGTCCTGACATTCGGTTTAATCTCAGCAGCTCAAATTCCTAAAAAAAAACATGGGCATGAAGGCATGGTGAAATATCCTCCAGAGGATCGCACTGTAACACTTGCGTTCTCCGCTGATACCACTGCACTCTGTTGATTATTTTAGCACCTGGGAATCCAAATGCCTTCCAGAGAACATAATGAGATAAGTTTAAACATCCAAACATTTCGGGCATGTGCTCTCCTTGAAGGTGACGAATGTGCCCTGCAAAGGCAGCACTCAGGAATGCATGCTGACAGCTTCATGGCCTTGTCTAAAACTGAGCCGCCATGATGGATGGTGTCCTTCTTGTCAGTGCCAGCTGGTAGATGTTTGTGTATTTGCATAGTGACATCTATATCTGTCTTTGTGTGTGTGTGTGTGTGTGTGTGTGTGTGTGTGTGACATCACCAGAGTTTCCTTTTCTGTAAACTCATGCTCTCCCCCTGAGCTTTTTTTTATGTTTTACAAACAATAACATGGATGACTGAACAAATACTTTACATACTTATTCTTATCGCTTTCAAGACTTTTTATTTCTATTTTTATAACAACTTTCAGGTTTATATTAAGTTGATTCTTTTTAAAGTTTAACTGAATAAAGTATTCAAAGTTCATATGTACATTTAAAGGATTAGCCCATTGGTTGTTCTCCTTGTCCATGTTGGTCATAAAGAAATCCCTTTCTGTTTCAGTGGAGGCTTCATCAGGGTGAATGTGATGTCTCCCAGAGTTGGATTTTCTTCTTTGTGCTTGGGTGGACTGTGTTTGCTTGCTGACAGTGACACACAGGTGAAGTTCTGTTCCAAAAGACCTGAAACTTTGTCTACAGGGGCCAATTACCCGATAGGCCAATCTACCGTGTAGAGCTGAACAAGCTGGCCGTTAGAAAATGCAAATACTTGGTTTGCTTTTGCATTCTCGTCAAAACTCTGACAACTCTGCACAAAGCTGGGGCGATCAGCACATTGCATTGGTTTTTGTCTGAAACAGCCCAAACTCAAAGTCCCGAGGCTACAAAAAATATCTGCATGTGCATGCTGTGATTTAAAAAATGTGACTCTGTCCTTCAAGTTTGATTTATTGCATATAAAGACACTGAGCTTGGCTTCACTTCACTAAAACGTGCTATGTTCGAAGATTAGAGGAACTGTAAAGAGCTTTGAGTCAGCAATTTACCCTTGAGGGTAAAAATGCAAAAGCACAACAAACAAATAATTGACCAAAAAACAAAAACATTAACTTTTAGGCTCTTACACTCCAAATGATGCACCCGTTAGATCCTAAAAGTGCCCTGTATTGTTGCACTGTTGCAAAAAGAGGGGCAAAACCTGCACGACAAAAAGAAAAAAAAATGCAGTGAGCTAATTGGAAAGTTAGAAGAGGAGTCTCTGAGCGGGGAAAAAAACATGCTGAAAGTGGAATTCAGGCTCAGTTTGTGTGTGTGGCGGTTATATGACCAGACGGTGTGCGAGTGAAAGAGAGTGTGGTGACCTGTAACAGCTCCATGACTCCAGTCTGGGGCTTTAAAATCCACACGCCGCGGTCCTGGATTGAACCCGCAGCAGACCTCACTTCAGTATAGACAAGGCAGCCCCAATGGGAAACTGATTGTTTATTTAACTACTGTTTTATGGAATACCCAGTGACAGGAAGTCCTTAAAACAGCAGCAGTTACTATTTATATAGTCCCTTTTTGGAGTAAACACACTCCTTCGCCCCTCCTCCCTCTAGCAGACACCCTGCCGTTGAGGAATGTACCCATTCACAAGCTGGTGGCCATCTTGGAAGCTTGCCTCTCACTTCCTGTTTCCATGGCTACACTCCAGTGCTACGGGAGATGATAAGCACTAGCAGTCTCAGGTCCTAATCCTCTTCATCTAGCTCATTTTCTACATCACTTCATGCCATTCAGAACGAGCTGCGAAAGCCAGTTAGCTGCAACAAGCGTCACATTTTACGCACATAATCCCCGGATTCACAGACAGAAGCGAATGCACACAAAAGGAAATAAATGTGGACGCATTTGTTTTATTTAATAGCTGGAAAGCAATTATTGCAAAGCCGCACTGATCTGAATGCATTCCACCAACACCAGCGACCAGACATGAGAGTTCAGGTTCTGCAGGACTCTCTCTGGCGCGGCCTCCACATGCTGGTGTGCAGCTACACTGGCAGCTGTATTCTGATCCGCTCCTCCAGCGCTGCGTCATAAATCACAAGGTCACCATGAGCCTGTGGGACCAGAGGAAACATCAGTGTTAAACAGGAATGATATTTCACTTCTGCCTCTTCCTGCTCCAACTCCCCAGACACCCAGCACAACCAGCTCCTGAATGCTTTATCATGACAGCTTCACGTCAGTGCTGACTCGCTTGTTGGGGATGAGACCGGAACAACACGTCCGTACGATTTGGGAATCCATTACACAGAAAATCGGAGCTGGGTGGGAGTGATATAGTGCCAGACTGCAGAGTAGCAGTGAAAGTTTCATGGCTTCACATCATGAGAACTGTCCAAAGGACCGGACTTTTAAAAGATTACGTTACACTACTCAAAAAATCATGTAGTTTTAAAGAGAAGATACTTTTACTCCTCTAACAACATAAAATACAGGTGTAATGCATCTTTTTACATGGTGACACAGAAACTGTGTTTTTTTCACACAAATGTGTAAATTCTCCAATATTGATTGCATTAACTCTTATCAATTAAACTTTTTGTGGAAAATGTATCAGTCATATCACTAACATTTAAGTAGAAATGGGTGATGAATACGTTTCTCTTTCTCTCTTTAACATCATAGCCTTGGATCCACTTAGCTGAAACCTGTTTTTCTTAAACTGGATCAAATAAGTGCTGATCATCCAATCAGAACTGCCATTTTGATCTCTTTTTATATCAACCTACTGTACAATAACTCCCCCTTCTCTGAAACTGCTCTGTTACCTTTATTTATGTGTGTGGCAAAAATGAATCTAAAAGTCAAAAATAACATATTATATGTTTTTGTTTTGATGATATCACTAAGAAGTACAAAATCTTAGTGTTAACTCTACTAAGTTTGGCTTTATCTCTCTTCCTGGTGTGTCTTTTATGTGAATAAATTGTTGTAAAGCTCTGGATAACTTAAGCAAAACAGTGACAATCTGAAAATGAGAATTTAGACAGTTTTATGCCCTTCTCAAGGCGGCCGAGAGGCGGACAGAAAGCATTAAAGATGGCCAGATGATGTACAGGGTCACTGCAGTGTCAGCGAGGACACTCGGGATTGTTCTGCATGGTGAAGCCCTGCGAGATGTGTGAATAAGTGAGATGTTACAGACTGATGAAATTCCCAGAGAGCCTTGGATGGATAATGTGATTCCACCACAGTGATGCAGAAACCAGATGGAGAGGGGTGCCGTCAAATTTCTCTTTCTTTTACACATCCATGAACACACACACACACACACACACACACACACACACACCACCCGAAGAAAGACGCACACACTCTCTGCATACACCTGTCTCACTCATGAGATATACAGCCCTCCGAGGGGAAATCCATTTAGTCTGTGCTGTAAAAATACTGTGATTTTTCTCACCCTTTTATATATATTTCTTCACCTGCTCAAAGTTTTCCTTGTGTTATAAAAACTTTCAGAATAAATTTCCCTTTCTTGACTCCTTAAAAACATGACACAATATTCCAGTTGTCCTACTTTATGCCTAAGTGTTCTAAAAACTATACGTCTTATCCTCGACCTTTTACCTTCTTTAACCATCAACGTCTGATTTCACGTAAACAACATAAAACTGGTGTCAAATCTGCTGCCTAACAGTGACGGTTCGGTATGTTGTCCTGCTGACTGATTCAACGGCCCAGAGTCTCTCAAACAGAGGGATGGTACTCCTGTTATCTGAAAGTGCCTTTTAATAGCACTGGGAGTCAGGCGTCCCTCGGGCCCCTGCTGACAGAGTCAACACAACCCTGGGCTGCTTTGCAGGTCATAAACACTCTGTTGACAGTGGTCAGAGGCTTATTATCCTCAGCAAGCTGGAAGTATCAACTCCAAACAATCCCAGCCTTCGGATTTAGAACACAAAGCCCTTGTTAGCAGGTCTCCAGCCATTTCCCCTCCTTTAAGCGCAATCAGAACGCCACACATGTAAAGTATTTTAATGTACAAACCGCCTTTGTTTCGCAGCCTCTGAGTGATCATCAATAAGTAATCTCGTATTGGCTGAATGTGTTATAACCAATTGATTTTTGATAAGGGGCTGATAGGAGTTAGAAAACAAGCTTCATATCAGTTAAAAGTGGGCCAGAGGTCACTGCTGCTTTGTGCGCTTAGTGTTTTTGCTGCCTCTGCGCTCAGCCAGCCGCTCGCTGAAGCCGCTGTGGCTCAACAGTGTGGAGCTGGCAGCTCCGCACAGATAAGTGAGTGTGGACCCCAGGGGGCCAGAGACAGCCGAACCCTCAGTGGATGAGAAGTGTCTGTGCTGTCAGCTTTGGTTCCCATCGTGGCCTCTCCTCCTCAGTCGTCCCTCCCGCCCCACCGAGGCCCCCCCCCTGGCCCTTTGTGTACGGACCCTGCTCCCTGTGGACTCGCCGCTCTCTGGCCTTTCACATGCGACTGTGTCCAATCACCCTGCTCACCCCCCTCTGAACCCAGAGCCTCCGTCTCCATCTCCAACCAGCTCCTGACCCTGAGAGAGAGAGGGAGAGAGAGGGAGAGGGAGAGGGAGAGAGAGAGGGAGAGAGAGGGAGAGAGAGGGAGAGAGAGGGAGAGAGAGAGAGAGGGGGGGAGAGGGAGAGAGAGGGAGGGAGAGAGAGAGAGGATTATCATTGAGTTGAAGAAAATGAATTGCTTGTAATAAAAAGTTTGCCATTTTGTCCACTGAGACATAGATCATGAAGACTGGAAAAGTTGTAACAGATTACTGTTATCCATGATTAATAAGTGCTTGATTAACACTTTACAAAGAAATATTATGACAGCTTCTGGGTTTCCAGGTTGTGAAATATGATCAATATCTTCTTCCACTGTCTGGCCTGCAGTTACACATTTTGATGAATCATTAATAGAGTTTTACTATCACAAAAATCCACTATGTCTGCCTTGTAAGAGTTTGTCCGTAGCTTTAAGAGAAAGGAATGGTAAATAACAACAAGGCTAATGCTACTTATGTAAAAAGTTTTATTCCACTTTTTAATAATTTTCTATTGGTCATAACAGACTAACGTCTGGAGGAAGAGGTTGAACTGTCCATTGCAGGAGTATTTCTGTATGAGATTGAGATAAAAAAGGATTCTTTGCAACCTGGAAATCCAAATGTGAATCTACTAATTGCTAATTTCTGATCCACAAGCAATATTTACAGATAATATTTATAAGTAACATCGATCAAACCCTCTTTTACAGCTTATGAAGATTTAAGAATGCACGACATTAGAAAGTGGTGCTGATGAGTGACACGACAGTAAAAAAAAAAAAATAAAGTGGAGAGAAAATCCTTTCTTCACAGTGACAGAAAACTGGCACTTATAGACAGAAAAAAAAGAAGAAGAAGAAAAGGCAGCAGGTCTGTCCAACTGCTGTGAGGGAAAACAGGGCTGAGGCATCCGTCCGTCATCAGTCCCGTCTCCTCCACCTCCTCCATGTTGTTTTCCCTCTCCTTCTCCTCTGTCAGAGGTTTGCTGGTTTGTTGGCTTTGGCCCTGACCGCCTTAAGGCCCGCATTGGGTCGACCCAGCCTCGGGAGGATTGGATCACACCTTCCATAGGAGTCAGCTGTCAGATGGTGAACTGCACCTGCTGTCTGAAGCAGGGTGGGCCCGCCGCCGCCGCCACCGCCCAGCCAACGCTGGAGCACATAATTACTGCCTCAAAGATTATTATGCTGTTTACTCATGCCCATACGCACAACAGATGACTGTTTTAGGCTCGCAGCTCCCTCCACCCCGCCTCTCTCTGAAGGCGTTTCACCTAGTGAGGAAATAGCTGCAGCCAACCAACATTCAGCCCGTCCAACCAACAGGTCTGATGCCAGAAATGACCCATAGCTATTAGCTGTTCAAACATCCCCCTCCCACATAACTTGAATTGAATTGAATGGGCCCAGTGAGAGCTAGTATAATCTACAAGGCACAGTGTATTTCAGTGAAGAAAGAGAACTGCCATTATGGCTTTGAGGCGGTGATGGGATCGAGGCTGTCTGTGCGGTAAATGAAACTATCTGCTCTGAAAAGAGGAGACGATTTTCTCACTGTTAACGACCCTCGAAGAAACATAAACCTGTGTTTACACTTGACTGTAAACACAAGTTTATGTTTGGTCTGGTTAATGAAAAATCTCTCATCCAGCAAACAGGCTGTGCAGTGAGAGCACATGCACGCCGCAGATGATCAAATCAAATAAAAACTATCTAAATGTAATTTTTTAAAACCATTTTCAGTCTGACAGAAGTTTTCCTGATAAAAGTTATTTGTGCTCATGTCAGTTATGACCACTAGTTAAGTGTCTCTGGATGTTTTATTGTTGTGTTTGAACAACTGGGTGGGTTTTTTTTTATATAATGATCACCTGCCTGCAGGAGATAACAGTTTATTATAGATCACAAACAAAACCTTGTTATTTTATCCCATTCCTGCTTATCAGGGTTGCTAAAACTAAAATGATAACTTTTGAAATATTTCTGTAAGGCACTGAACAAAGTTCGAAAAATGATTTCCTAATTTTTGTTCCTGTTGGTTAAACAAGTGTGCACTTTTTAAATTTCATTATCTCTTATCACTATCTATCTATCTATCTATCTATCTATCTATCTATCTATCTATCTATCTATCTATCGATCTATCTATCTATCTATC
>JAQNCA010000029.1:22899045-22925962 GCA_029783725.1 Acanthurus tractus | reverse complement strand
TGCAGACGTCGACTGTGGGATGTTTCTGAGGACGTCTTGGGGCTTTCTGTCGTGTGGATGGTTATATTGTCGAGTTCATGACCGCGCTTGTGTTGAATAGATCCCAGAGCTTAATGTTTAGATGTGGTCTGCTTTGTTTCTTTCTGCGTCAAAGTACAAACAGTAAAAGGACACTTGACACCGTGTAATGACTCTTGGGATGAGGAATGCTGTAAGCAGAAAGCTGCAAAGATCGCACATGGTTTTGGGGTCAGACCTGAGTGTGCGTTTCTGTGTGTGCACGGACGATTCAACGGCCTTTAGAGTTGCCATGATTAACTGATATCTGTTTAAAATCCAATGAATCTTTTAAGACGTTTTTCAAGCAAAAATATCAAAACATTTGCTGGTTTCGGCTTCTTCAATGTGAGGATTCGCTGCTTTTCTCTGTCATTTATGATATTAAATGAAAAGTCTACAGGTTTCGGACTGTTGGACGAAATAAGAAAATTTTAAGATATCGCTTTGGGCTCTGTGATGACCATTCTTCACAATATTTTTCTAATGAAACAATTTATGGACTAATAATGAAAATAAATGGCAGATTATTTAGAAACAACAATAATAATTATGAGTTGCAGCCTTTCTCACATTACAAGCTGGCCTACTTTGCTGACACTAACACTGCTCACTTGTTACTAACCCTCTCTCCTGTCTCTGCTCTCTGCTGCCCCCTCTAACTCTGGTTAAGAGCCCAGGCAGTAAGTACACATTCCTCCACAGCATGCTGCTTCACTGTGATGCACTTTTCTTTTTTCATTCTGTAATCCTTACATGAGTGGGGGTGCACTGATAACAGTCACCAGTTTCCTCTTTTTTTTTTTTTTTTGTTTTTGCACAAGTCAAAGATGGTTTCCTGTGTGTGTCTGTCCCAGTACCCGAGGCTCCGGATCGCCCCACCATCTCCATGGCGACTGAAAGTTCGGTGTACGTCACGTGGATCCCGAGAGCCAATGGCGGCTCTCCGATCACAGCTTTCCGTGTGGAGTACAGGCGCGGCCGCAGTGCGGAGTGGGTGGTTGCCGCGGATAATATCTCCCCTCTCAAGCTGTCTGTGGAAGTTCGTAATCTGGAGCCTGGTGAGTTTTCACAGCTCAAAACTTTTCTCTTCAGTCCACTGAAGCGTGACATGATTCCTCCTTCCTGGAGTAGGAAAAAGCCAAAACACAGCTTATTGCTTATCTGTCTTATCTTAATATTTGTATCTGGAATTTGATCAGTCCACCTTAATCTAAAGGGATGTTACCTGTTGTACTGCTGCACAAACAGTGGCTCATGCAGCCAGCTGACATATGACTCCTGTAGCTTATTAATTAGGAGAAGCAGATCAGGGATTTCTGTCCTAGTTTAACCTGCTTTCAAGGTGCACTGAGAAGAAAAAAAGTGTTTGAACTCTTAGTTTATTCATTAGTGGCGTACAGCTATTAACCTAAAGTGTTCAGAGTAGAGACGCCCAAAATATGATGAGCCAAAGTCGGCCCACCATGAGGTTTCATTCGCCAGATGTTTCCAACAGAAAGAACAAAGTAACAACAGTCAAGATATGAATGTTTGTTTATGTTGTCTAATATTTTGAGAGGTTCAAACGCTCTTTAAACATGTAGGATCTTTGATTATTACTGTTTTTCCTGACGTGAGCAGGACAGGCAGAGGGACACGTTGCACAGAGAGTCCATCTGAGAGCAGGGAATGTGAGGTTCCAACATCATTTGGCTTCTTAACAATACAATAGGACACAGTACAATACATTAGGTGTTTGCATTTGGCCCGTGGCTCACTATCAAGTGTAAGTTTAGGCCTTTTCAGAAAAAACAGTTGGGCCTTATTTTAAAGCATGTAATGATTGTTTTGTGGTGCAGCAGTGTCATATTTGCTGCTTGCTCATGACCACAGCACTCTGTTAAAATGGTAGATAACATAACCAGGTAACTTCTTGAACATTGTGTTTCTCTCTCAGGCTCCACTTACAAGTTCCGCGTCGTAGCCATGAACATGTACGGTGAGAGTCCTCACAGCATCCCGTCAAAGTTGTACCAGGTGCCACAGGCCAGCCCGCGGATCGCAGACCGTCCTGTGGTTGGACCTCACATCTCATCCACAGACGCCATCAGTGACACACAGATCATGCTGCGCTGGACTGTAAGTACACCACAACGTGCATAAAAACCAGTGGGGGAGGAGGAGGAGGAGGATCCATGTCTTACTTCCCTAACTTTACACATTTTAGGCTTTACTTTTAAACTTTTGGTGTAATCAGCAGTCATCTTTGCAAAAGTTGTACTTCCCAAGATACTGGTTTGATCTGGAGAGAAGTGACCTTTTCTTGATAAGTAATAAGAAGAAACAAGACAGGGCAAATTTAATACACACTTAACTTAAACTTTAAAAGAGAAAGACGGGCCGACCAAAATGCCCGAGTTCAGCTTTGACCAGCTGCATTTGTTCGAGTTGCTTCCACACATTTTTTTTCAAAATGAAAATATTCAAAGCTTGATAACTGTCATCATACAGTCATTGTATTCAACTTTTTTGCCATGAGACTAGTTTGTGACTGAGGAACTTGGGCGATGGAGTGTTTTTTTCCAAGTGGTTCTCCTGCGTCTGAACCGCTAGTTGGTCTTTGGCAGCTTGAGACTCAATCTGCCCTTTAATTGAGCAGCTGTGCTGATCAGAGATCTGCTCTAACGGAGATGGAGAGGTCCTGTCCGTCTATGTTTGGATTCTTCTCTTTTAAAAGCTCTTTCTCCCCACCTTTAAACAGTTTGGGCTGCAGAGAGATGCAGATAGTTCCCCACATTTACTTAACCTCAGACAGTCTCATTATTTCCTGAACTTCAGACAGACACTGCAATCACAGTCTTACTTCCAGTCGCGTACATCTGCTGATAACAAGCCCTGCTATTAGTTGTTGGAAAATTTCCTCTCTTTGTATAATAATTGCCCACCAAATTGCTGCAGACTAACGTAATCTTTTTTTCCATCCCCTTGCAGTATAGTCCCTCGAGTAACAACAACACTCCAATCCAAGGCTTCTACATTTACTACCGGCCCACAGACAGCGACAACGACAGCGACTACAAAAGAGACGTGGTGGAAGGTGAGTGGAAGTGCAAATCCTGATGTTTGTGTGTGTGTGTGTGTGTGTTTGCGCTGCAGATTGAGTGTGTAGCTGGTGTAGATTATTTGTTGACAGGCCCGTCCTGTCCCGGATGTTAGCTCACGCTCTGCAGATAAACTAGGAGGTGGGACGGTAATGGATACTCAGTGTCAGGAGGTGGGGGGGGGGGGGTGCAGTGGAGAGGGGCATTTCTGCTGTTTGATTTATAGAGAGTGCTGTCCCTGGGCAGCAGGGCTTTCTGAAATCTGTTTTTAATAAATGGTTGCCAGAACTGAAATATGAGCCCGGCCAGAGCAGAGGGGCTCGGGTTGCTCTGGTGGAATGCTAACAGTGGAGCCTGGTACAGGAAGGGAAGGAGGGACGTCCTCTCACTCCGCCCAGCTCTGCAACATCTGACCGTCTAGTTTTTAGCAAACTCCTCGCCGTCAGGGGCCAATGTGTGCGGGGTCGGGTCCATTAGCGCCGTTTGACGTTCGAAAGACGTCACGAGATTTTGGTTAAAAGTTATCTTAGTGTATGGTGTATTTATAACTTGCACACTCTTAATATCTGGTTGTTAAAATGCTGCAGAAAAAAATGAAAAAAGCAACCCAGACTTCGAAAAAAGTTTAAGCTAGCCATTTATTATAAAATGAGGACAGGATATACCGTAGACTGCACCAGATTTTATCAGTGTTGTGTAAGTCTTAAGATTATTGCAGTTTTTTTTCCTGCAAATCACCAAAAATGCATTCTGAAAATCTTAAGGTCAATACTTTTTTGAAATTGTACACTTTTTTTTTTTTACTTTACTTCCTCTTAATCTTTTTGTATAACTGAAAAACTCCAGATGCATCATGATTAACTCTCTCAGCAACATTAGTCCAATAAGAACATTGAACTGTAAAACAAAACACTAACAAATCGCCCGCTGCCCACTTTTAATCCTCAGCAGTTTAACTCTCAGTGCACGGGGTCACATATGGATCGGCGCTCGGCGAGCACTGAGGGGCTCTGCTGCCCTCCATGCTGCCTGCTGTTATCACTTCCCATTCAGATAATCTTTTTGTATCCTGTTTAAAAAATGGCATTTTTAAGATCTGTGACCGAGCACAATCTGCTGTTTATTTGTGTTTCAATCTTCTGCTCGAAACTTCTAAATAACAGCACAGTGTAGATTTATCTTTAGCTGCAGATTTCCTCTATTGTTCCCAATTACGGCAGTTAGAATCTGCCTCGGGGCAGAGGCAGCACACGCACGCTGATTTCTCGTATGTAATATCGAACGGATCACAGCGAGAACAGCAGCCTTATTTCAGCCTCATTTGTTGGAAATGTAGCATTTTCCCCGTGTTGCAGATTGTCGTCTCATCTGTGATTTCGGAGCACGTAGTAGTCTGATTGTGTGTGGTAGTGCAGCAGTGGTGTGTGTGTGTGTGTGTGTGTGTGTGTGTGTGTGTGAATACTGGAGGCAAGCCAGGACAAACATGAAGCTGCCATATATGGAGCTCGTCTAGAGTAAAGCAACTGTCTGAGCCCTCGTGGGACTTACGGAGTAAGAGAGAAGGGTGGGGGTGGGCTTTAGAGAAGAGGGGGGGGCAGGGGGGGGTTGAATGAAAGAGAGAGCATGAAGGAACATGACCTCTATGGAAGTGTGAGACACGAAGAGAAGGAGGAGAGGTGAGTTTGCACAGGGTTCGCAGCGGTGTGAGTCAACACTGGCTCATAGAGGAAGTGATTTCTCACCTTTGTCTCCCTTCCCCCCCCCTCCCCCCCACCTTCTGCTTTCCGGCTTCCTCAGGTGTAAAACACTGGCATATGATTGGACACCTCCAGCCTGAGACCTCCTATGATATTAAGATGCAGTGCTTTAATGATGGGGGGGAGAGTGAATACAGCAACGTCATGATCTGCGAGACCAGAGGTAAGAAAACACAAAGTGTACCGCACGAAATGACTCACGTTTCAAGTAAACCTCCTCTTTATCAGAAGTCCGGGCATGTTCCTGCTTTAATGACGGGTATTATGACGGCCATAATTACACGGCATAAAATGTGCTGAGTTTTATAAGGCCAACAACAATGGTTTGCACTTTATAGTATGGTGCTGTGTTATTTTTTCTTGGTTGCTGGTGGGTGAAAAGCTGGTTCTTTATCTCCCTTCTTCTTCCCTCTCCGTCTCCCCCGCAGCACGTCAGTCTCCTGGCTCTCCCAGCCAGCACCCCATCACCCCGCCGGGCCCTCACCCGCAGGAGCCGCCCAGTCCACCCGGAGGACTGCTGTACCTGATCGTCGGCTGCGTGCTGGGAGTGATGGTGCTCATTCTCCTGGCTTTTATCGCCATGTGTCTGTGGAGGAACCGCCAGCAGAGCAACATGCACAGTGAGTTTATGGAAGAGCTCAACCCGCAGCCAGCGTGAAAGAAATATAGTCGCTGCTTCCACTGTGATATATTGGACGGGGTGTTTAAAATCCATGGCTCACATTTATGTCCTCTTCACACCAAGTTTTACTGTAGTTCACTTTAGAATGAGCCCTGCATCACCGGCACACACACACACACACACACACACTGTTCCCTCCATTTTACTTGTCTCATATTTAAAGATAATTGGCCCCAAAATAGCTTGTGCAGCATATTCCACGTGGTCCGAGCGCATATATGGATCCCACAGCGCTTGCAAAAGAGTTTGCCATTGTTGGACGGACTCTTCACCAGGCCTTTCGGATTTCTAAATGGTTGTTGGATTCATAGCTCAAAGATTTGAGGGAAAAGCTTCGATTGAGTCACAGGTGCTAACTTTCTGTGGAGCTGAACAACACCCGAGTGAATTGAACAATAGAGCTGCCTTTTTTTTCCTAACCCTGTTCCTGCTGGTGTTCATTGACGGTGATCATGCTGAACTTTACTATTCATACTGGAATGATGAAATGATGTAGTTTTTTATTTTCAAGAATTTTTTTGGGAAATCATAGTTTATGGTTTCACAGAAGAAGCTAAACTTCTCAAAGGGCAGTGCTTGCTGTCATTGTAACACAAGCTGCATTAAAGGATTACAGCATCGCTACAGTAAAAAAAAATATATAAATCTGCTTTATTATTACACATAGCCGACCATAAAATATTTGACATGATTGTTTAAAAAGATGAATTGGAGAAACGTTGAATTCCAGTACCTGATATTCAAAAAATATTTAAGTGCTTTTTTTTTTTTTTTTTTTACAAAAACACAGATACATTAATTTTATGTCTTAGGGGTAAAAATTGCAGAAGAGAAAAGTGAAGTAAGCAAGTTGTGCACAGAACTGCCGTCAGCCAGATGAACCACAACAATCAGTGTTTCTAATAATTAGATCCGGCGACAAACAAAAGCCAAATAAGTTGGTCATTGCTGATTCATATGGAACCATTAACAGACTTTAATTTGTACACAATAAGTACTGGTCCCTTTTTCCTTTTTTGGGGGGATTTATTCCTTTAAGTTGTTAAGATCAGACATTCAGACTTGTCGCTCCTTCTATCCTGACACAGAGTATGACCCTCCTGGCTACCTGTACCAACCAGCGGAGATGAACGGCCATGTCCTGGAGTACACCACACTGTCTGGCTCCAGCCGCATCAACGGGGGCGTCCACGGGGGCTACGGGCATTTACCCCAAGGGTGCCATCACCTCCATCACAAACTCCCCAATGGCTTGGGGCTGCTCAACGGCACCAGCGGCCTGTTCTCACCCGGCCACCCACACAGCCACGATGGCACCCTGCCCCACAGCACTCGGGACTGCGAGCACCCTCACCCTCACCCTCACCACCACCATAACGTGAGTGCTGCAGTCCAGACACCGCAAAGTGCTCCGAACCTACACTGGACGCCTTGTTCGTGTCCGTGATGCACAAGTATTAATTGACCGAGTGTGGTATTTAACATCAGCAGTTTGGTTTGGCTCAATGTGCTGTTTGTGTTCTCTTGTCAGGGTGGCAGCATGTACACAGCCCTGCCGCAGACAGAGTCATCTGACTGTATGAGCTGTCAGAACCTCTGCAACAACAACAGGTGAGAGACAGAGTCCCATTAACATTAGTGTTGATTCAGCATGCTGTTATCTTCACATTCAGACTCTTCTTCACAGTCAGTAAAATGGGTTTAGAAAAAAAGAAGAAGAAGAGATCTGGCTAGAATTTTTTCCACTGACACAGATTTAAGTGTGTTCTTATGGATATTCCATAATGTCTATTGTCAGAAGACTTTCTGTTTGTCACTATAATGCTTTTGCACATTCATATTAACTGTAAACTAGTCATTGGTGTTTTCATGCAGCAGGCAGGACAACAACTTCACTGTTGTTAGGAAACATCAAATCTTGGTATAACTTGTGTAAATCAACCTGTTCCTTCAAAAAACTCTTCACTTTTTTTGTGGAAAAGTGGAAAAAATGGAGATGGGAAGCCTTATGGATATTGCATGGAAATGCTAATTACACACATTTTATAAAACGCAGCTGAGCAAAACGCACGCACGCACGCATGCACACACACACACACACACACACACACACACACAAAAAAAAATCCCCCTCCAGCTAGTCCTGTTTATGTACTTAAGGGTCTCCAGCATCACAGTTTACCCTGTGTGCACCCAGCCAGCAGACCTAATGAGCCCTGTGTTTATTTACCTCTGGCTGCTGGGAAAAGAGGGGGCGTGGTCAAAATCCAATCACGTACTGATGGAGGGAAACTGAGCTCGGGGACGCATGGTGAAGCTCTCTGCGTGTAACTGTCTGCTTTCGGGAAATTCACCAGAGTGCAGAACCGCAACGTGTCACAGTTATTTAGAGGCAGCGAGACCGGACCTTTAATCTCCGCTTCAACTGTTAAAAATGCTTTTTGCAGCTGTGCGAGGGTGCCCCAGTTGTGTTAGAGCTGTCATTGTTTTGTACACTGATGGGAGTATTAACACAAGGGTTTTCTGTGTCTGGTGGAAAACCCACAAATATCTGCAGAGAGGAGGAACTGGAGAGTTGTCAGTGGGTGAGAGCGCAGCAGCACGCAGGCACCTTCTAAATTCATCTGACAACCAATCTGACCTGCTTTTTCTTTTTCTTTTTCTCTTCTATCTCCCTCCTTCTGTGAGCAGATGTTACAACAAGACCAACGGCACTTTCTCCAGCGGCACTCTGCCTCTAATGCATCGTGTGGCGCCGTGCCAACAGGACGGGCTGGAGATGGTGCCTCTGGGCCAGGTTTCGTCACAGTGCCACAGCACCGAAAGCCAGATGCACTCTGGTGACCAGGGGGCCGACGCGGGGTGCCAGCCAGACGAGCACAAGGAGTCCTCGCCCTCGCAGCATTCCTGCTGTCTGGTCGGGAACAATGAAAACTGTCCAGCAGACAACACTGGTGAGACACATTTGCCCACAAAATCTCTCCAAGAATTATCTCTTTTTCCCCTTTCACCACTTTTCTGGACGATGTGATCTTCTTCTCTCTTCTTTTGGTGTTTTCTCATGTCTATTATACAGAACCATTGGATAATAATAATAAAAAAAACATTCTGCCTGCATTTTTTTCACATACGCAAACATGAATCAGTTACCTTTAACTTCTCACTGCCCTTCTGGTCCTGTTTCTGATTTTCAAATTTTTCCATTTTATTTCAGAAAGTCTAGAATATCAGATCATTTAAAAATCAAAATGTTAATTACTTGAGCCATGGGGTTGTAAAATCAGAATTTAGAAAATAAGATAAACAATAATTAAATCAACTTCTGGCCAAGTGGAACTTATCTATCTCAAAATGGCGTGTCATGAAAACCCTTGTTTCTTAAAATCAACAGTGAAACTATTTTGTACTCTCATGAAAACGATCTTACACGAAGAAAAGCAACTGAAACACCTTGATATTTTTTAAAGCTTTCACATTGCAGCCATTTTTCATTTCAAGAACACTTTGTTTGCATGACAGAAGTGTCTCGTAATGATGCTTGTGACCTGTGAAGCATCTTTATGAGTATGTTAGTTATCTATCACTTAGCATTGTAATTGTAAAGTTAGACATTTACAGGCTTGGTTTGCTTTCTTGTCAATATTTAGATGAGGAGATGGATGCCTCTCTCATGTCTGTGCAATATGTACTGCGTGAGGCTGCAGCCAGCAGGCACTTAGCTGTGCTTACCATGAAGATTAAAAAAGTCTTAAATAAGTTAACATAACATTTTATTCATAACTGTTTCTTTGTCCAGATCAAGAAGACATAATAAAACATGGTAATCAGTGATATTAAAAAGCTTAAGTTTGTGGAAAGAATTTAGCTAGCTGTTTCAGTCTTTGCGCTAACCTTCTGGCCAAAGCTTCATTTGTGTTGTACTGAATGGTATTGATTATCTAACTATGAGCAAGGAAGTGACTAAGTAGATTTCCCAAAAATGATTTCTTAAGACATTAGAGCTACAAAACCAATTCTTAGGGAATAAGTGAAAACATTCATTTCCAAACCCTCATGGTTAAAAAAGTTCTGCGAAATCAAATTCAGACAGGGCTTCTTTTTCCTGCCATACAAGTAAGTTTTTATATCATTACCAATCCCCATGTTGTTTGCAGACAAAATATGCAGCATCACCACAAATTACTCTGTGGGCTCCTTGAAATCTGTTCTTGTCTTCCTTAATATGAAGTGTAAACCCGAGACTCTCCCCTCTCTCTGTGTGTGCAGCTGAGGAGGAGCTGCAGTGTGTGGACACAGAAGGGCCTGTGGTGTGCTGGGAGACTCTTGGCCTGCCAGACTTGGACTGTGACGAAAAGCCTGGGTGGATCTCCAGCAGCAGCCTGGCAGGAGAGCTGATCCAGCCCAGCCCACAGGAGGTCTGAACGCAGCCCACACACACAACCAGACGCTCCTGCAGGGTGGAGAGTTTAGAGAAACCAGGCGCAGAGTCTGGATGAGAGACAGTGGTGGAAGTATCACAGAGGATAGTCAGAGACACTGCAAGTTACGGTGACAAGGACACAAAACGTTGAATGGACTGAGGCCGAGAAGCACGACGTGGGAAAAGAGAAGGACTTTGGGAGGCTGAGAACAAAGCCAGATGGAGAGAGACACAAAGAGCAAAGGAAAAGATGCTCAAAGACAGAAACTGCATCCCACTGGAGGGAGGACTCTCACAGAAGATCAAAAAACTCTTTAGATGACTTATTTATTTTTTGTAGTAGTAAAATATTATTTCATATGAATGTATCTGTTTTAAAGGAAAAAAAAGTTTGTCTTTTATATTATTTATGCCTTTTTGGATGAGAAAGACTTTTTATTTTTTGTCATTTTGTCCCTCTGTGTTCCACTTGCGCGTGGAGATTAGCAATTGTCTGTGTAAAGTTTTGTAATAATATAAAGAGAAGATATGAAAGAGTAAACAACAACCTATTTTCAATGTCTTTCCTCCCCTCCTTCGTGTGCAGCACCCAGTGAATGATTGCCTCAGTAAGTTTCCCGGCCTCGGTCCAAACCCATCGATATTTCTGGCAGGCCTTTGATGTGGCTCTGTGATGGGCTGTTCCACTGCAGTGACCCCTGAACGGGGTGAACACTCCCTTCACTGTTCAGATTAAGGCTGCCGCTCATTGCTTCAGTGAATACTCGATAGCTCATCGCTTTGCGCCAACTGCACCGTTGCTTTGAGAGCGCTGTTGACCTACTGGCCCCAATCTGTTAGAGAAGTGAAGTTTGAACAGTTCAGACAGAGTTGTGAAGTGTGAAGAGAACTTTCACACAAATCTTTGTGTGTTGAAAACTTATCTGCCGCTAGTATCTGAATACTCTCTCACTTTGGGGACAGTTTTGTTGATGAAGTTTATTTGACCCGCTGGATGTCAGCTGCAAATCTCCAGCTACAGGAAGGAGTCAATCTCAATCAAAAACTCAGACTGTGCCCTTAACTGTGGATAGATAAAGATGAAAAACTTGGTGTAAAAGAGCTGTATGCAACATCTAAGCACCAAGTACGGCACAGTTTTTCCTCAACTCTCCTGACTTTGTTTAACTGGGGCTAAAAAATGTGGTCAAATCTGCTTCAGATCATCGGAGCCAATCTCAGCGATGGGTTACATTGTAAAGTGCAGTGTTTATGCCGTACAGGTCCTGTATGGTCTGGCTGTTAGGATTCCTGGTTTTCACCCAGCCGACTCAGCTTCAGCTATAGGAACAGTTTGATGTCTCTCAGTCAGCATTCATTCAGCTGCAAAACACTCTTGTAGGTCCACAGCATGTTTTAAACTAGAAAACGACCCTGTGTGTACACAGCACAGTACTAATTTGACCTCTGTATAGGAATCAAAGTCATTCCTTTGAGCATTCAGGCTCTGTTGGAGGCAGAAATCTCAGAAACTCAAAACTTTAATGCATAAAACTAAAACTCTCTGCAGGACTGGTGTCACTAAAGTCCAAGGACACAAATATATTATTTTGTGATTTGGGTGAACTGACTTTTAAGGCGTCTCAAGAGAAGACACCACACTCCATGTTTTCTGGAAACTGAGATTATAACTGCTAAAAACTGAAGTTGTCTGGTGCAGCTTAAAAATCTCACTGTAAAGAACAAAATGGGTTGCAACGCAGCAGCAATTGAAGGGGTGACAATGAGTAACTCTGTTTTCCAAAGGGTGGCACTCCCAAAGTGTGAGGCAATTCATTCATAAATCGGTTGTAATATTCTCCTCTCAGGTTTCAGCCTGCATTACCCAAACCAATTTTCTGAGGCTTAAACCCTCCGTTGGTTTTAAAATAATCTCCATGGTGTGCAGGCTGATTGGAGTTGATAGGATTGCAGCGGGCAGATGACAGGGCTGGCTGTGCTTCACTGAGGATGACTGTGGTGCAGGCTTTCCTGCCTGGTGCCTGTCTGCCAGTCCTCAGGCCCTGGCTCGCCTGGCATCTCTCCTCCCCCCTGATGGAATACTGGATATTCCTGGCACCCGGATTTACTCGCCTGCTGCCGAGGCGTGGCGTAGCGTCTTCCGGCTGTTATTTTTAGTTGCGATGGAGACTGGCGGCACTCGTCCAGTTGACTCAAACTCGGTTCTTTCCCAGGAACAGCCTGCATATGAGTTTCTCAGCCTTGAAATCTCAAGTGCTTTAGATGTAGACTGATTTGATGTGTCTGAGGTGTGAATCCAAAAACAGAAAGAGACTGATTTCAGGATGATTGGCAGAACAGGCCATGCAAATTTATCTTCGATTTCCATGCAGTAGCTCATCGGAATGTCAGTTAAGATTCTCTTGCAGCCACGAGGAAGAAAAAGGAACAAAACAATGGGGAGGAAATGAGGCTGGAAACGAACAGAGAAATGGTCCGGGGAGGGACAGGGGATGCTGACAGATGCAGGCTGGGCTGATGAGGAGAAGATAAGGGCAGGGTTGTCTCTAAATGAGCCGCTTCTCCATCTCCCACGTCTATCAGTCGGCACTCTCCTTCAGCCCTGCCCTGCACCCTCAACCCACGCAGCTACACCCCTTCATTAAGGAGCCCATGGGAACAAGAAAGCTCATTGTCCTTCCTGGAATTTCTGCCCCTCGCTGCCGAGCGGACCTGTTAACGCCAGTCCCTCTCCCCTCCGCCCACCATTCTTCCTCTCTCTCTCGTCTCCAGCACACCCTGAATGAATGCAATTCTTATGAATCGGGCAGTGTCTTGTTAACTCGTCGAATTCAGCCCAGGGGCGGTTTTATCCTTGAGATGTCGCAAACCACAAGTGAAGCATGTTGTGGTTGGATGAACTCCTCCGATATTCTGTCCTGCGAATGATGAGCTCATATGACCATTAATCTTCATGCTCCCCGGAGGATATCCGCTACTTATTTGGTATCGGGCTCAAGGCCTGATGCATGAAGATGTCACACACAGCCAGCTTTCAGCTTACATTCACGCTGATGTAACCACAATGTTTGTAGCCTGCACCTGTTGGATGTAATCAGGGGGAGAAAATCAGACACACTGTCTTGTTGTATCCCAGCTGCATCCCTTTAACTGCCCCTGTTTTCCTCCTGTCAGCAGAACCTGTTGACAAAACTAAACTTTCGGGAAGAGATATTTGGTATTCACAAGTCAGAACGAATTCTAAGATCCAAACTTGCTGAAAAATATATTAGCTGTGTAGAGATTTTTCTTCACCAACCGCTCAAGCATATCGTTGCGCAACTATGAATAATGCAGTGTTTATTTGTACGGAAGAATTATTTAAGAGGACATTTGTGTTCTTGAGCAAGGATTCCTGTCAAGGTATCTGTCAGTTCAAAGGATCTGAAAATGTTTGTAATTCCAGCAGGAGAGTTTGTGGACTTGAGCGCTTAAAAATGTGAAGAAGTGGGAAGTGCCGGTGGGCTTTGGATGAGCCCTGGTCTCTCTGTTAAAAGTGACAACACACAGTAGTCAAATAATGAGCGCAGTCTAATGCTCTCAAAGGAAGAAAAAACAACACAGCAGGGTGGCTATTAGAATTAAGGAGAAACAGTAATGAACAGTACATATGAAGAAAAACAACAAAAAACAGATGGCTTTAATTATTAGTGCAATATAAGACTGGTTGAGAATTTGAAATGGAAACCTCAACCTCAGGTTTACACGCTGTCATGCTTCGTAAGTTTATATGGCTAAAAAGATTACAAGACACAACAGTGTCTTTCACCGATCAAAGGCTTTTGGTGTGTGTTACAGTCCAGTCTGGTGCTAAAAAGTCTGTTCTCCAAAATGAGAGAAATCACATTTTCTCACTAGAATGTATGATATTTAGTCTGGTAGTTCGGACTTCATTTGCACAGGTTTTGAGTGACCTGAAATTTCTGCCTCTGCTGTGATGCAATAGAGTGGAGTGGAATTGCTGTGATACTTCCAGAATTAATATATATATATACACACACACACACACACATATATATATATAGTAAAAAAGCAGTAACCACCGCCGTCTTCAGATAATACACAAAACTCAATGTAATATGTTTTTAGAGACTGTTTCTATTTAACCAGTACTTCCCATAAATTGTTCACAATGATATCTGTAGATTTTCCAAAGTAGCCAGAAATATTGGGTAATCTAACAGTTTTGTAATGAGGTACTCAGAGGGGAGATATTCAAAATGGAATGGTAAAAATAAATGTAACAGTGGTTCAGATTACCCAGTTTTAAGTCCCTTTAGTCCCTTAACACTGACATGCAACAAGAATACTGGATCATAAGCTCACCATTATGCAACTTTTACATTGTTCTTTTTCAACACAATTCAAACTCCACGCCCACTCAGATTTTATGTAAAAAAAAAAAGGCAGTTTCCAAGCCCTAGATAATTTAACATAGCTAAGGCTTTCTAAGATCTTGTCCACACTGATGAGTATTTTTCAAAAAGTAGCATTTCCTGTGCATTTTCTGTCTACACAAACACACAATTTTTGGTCACTGAGAAAAATGATCATCAGGAAATCTTCCGACAGGGTGAGAATATTCAGAAACTTACTTTTGCAGTGTTGTTCTGTAGACAGTGTAGACAGGTGAAACAGAGTTTCTGGCAGCTGATGACAGATTGTGTATCGTTATCTCAGCTTATTTGAGGAGATACAGTGCCAGTACTAGCCTTGCTAGCAGAACTTTAGACATGTTTACACAGAAAAGTACAGGCACTCATTCACTATGTTGAGAAACAGACGTGTCAGAATGTTCTATGGAGATCACTCCATGACCCAACACTCCCACAACACAGTCCCTGCTGCCAGTTTTGCAGGTTTTGCACAAGCATTGGCAAACCTCTAGTTGCAGTTAGCATACTGTTTATAGCTCTTTTAGACTTGTGATTGGCCCTCATGGGTGTAGGATTAGGGTCAAATGGCCACTTGTTGGTTTCTCATACCGATTACAGTGCTTTAACTGTGTTTTTGTGTATACATTTAGACAGTGGTTTATTTAAAAGTCCGTGGATGGGAAAAATCTCAGAATCCTGTGTAAAAATGATCACAAAGAGCTGCTTTCTAGACACCTGTAGAAAAGTTTGAGAATAAGTTTTGAGCAGTTGGGATGAACCAACACTTTAAAGCAGTTGGGTTGAAGATACGTACAGGTCATGAATCTTAAAAGTACAAATAAACGCTGCACACTTTTGAAGTGACGAGACTGAAAGATATCATCAATTGTCCTCCATGTCCAGTCGAGTGAAGTAGAAAGTAATCCTGGCCCCCTCGTCTGTATCATACAGAGCCTGGCAGGTGTACATCCCCTCTGCATCCCTCTGAAGCTCCTCAATGACTAAAGCAGAGGTGTTGATGGGCACATAGATGTGTCCCAGGTTGTTGGACTGAGACTGAAGCTTTGGGCCTTGTCCATAGTTGCAGGCCAGTGCTACATTATTATCAGTCCCAGGTTTAGTGTAGCCCCAGATAAAGATGGTGGGCATGGTGGAACCACAGTCCAAGGTGACTGAGTCTCCCACTGTTGCCGTAGCATTGGATTGAATATATTCCACCTCTTCAGGGTCAAGTATCTCCAGACCTGTAAAACGAGACAGCCGGAGTCAGTTACTGTTACTGTAAGGAGAGAAAAGGCTTTTGTGTTGTTTTCCTCGAACAAACAGAAAACAGCCTCTACGAGCTCAGCATTGACAGATGTTTAGTGTCTTCAGAAAAGTTTTACAAGACCTCACAGTTTGTTGGGAATTGACTGAGTCAGCAATTTAGGATGAACAACAAATAATTAAACACACTCATAGTTTATCTGCCTCTGGCTTGTTCGATGGATCGAATTTTATGGCCCTCCCTCCAACTGCACTGAGGAATTTACCAAAATAATGACAGCGGTTTGTTATAAAGAGAAAGACTATCCACCCTGACTTGTCTCCAAGTCAACATCTTTGTTGTCAAAGTAAGCTGGAAAGACAATTACCTTGTAGAGGAACAGCCAGCCAGCAGAGGAGCATGCAGAAATAAGGGATCATCCTCAGATCCATGTGGCACCACCGAGCTTCAGCTGGAAATTTCAATTCAAAAGGCTTTTTAAAGCCTATCACTGCCAGTGAAAGCGTGTCTCTTCTCCAGTCCGGTTCTGTACACACTGAGAGTGACTGAGCAAAGCTGAAGGACTGACAGGGAGAATTCTTTTAAACTACACTGGATTCACCTTAAATTATTCATCCGTGTTTCCACCTCCCCAGTGTCGCTCCATTTCGCCCATCTCTCCGGCTCTCCACTCATGACTGGGCTAATGGCTGGACCTGAAAATGAAAGGTGTAGGGTGTCAGAATGATGCCATCGCTTCATATATTATTGAATAAACTGGCAAAGATAGCCTTTTTAGAAATTCCATCACTTCCAACGTGAAATGAAAACCAGGGCCTGGCAAGGTTGAGAAATCAGCGCGCGGGCTCCCACGCAAACACCTGCGAGTTATTATTTACCCCGTGAGAGAAGAGCAGCCTGAATAAAATGAGCTGCTTCATGTCATATACTGATAACTGGTTTTCTCCTGACTCAGTGCACGGCGCTGCGTCGTCTCCAGGTTTTAATCAAATGCGAATCATTGAAACGGTGCACATGGAATCTTAAAACTGCACGAGTTTTGTTTTGCATTATTCATGTATGGATATCCACAAATCCTTAAATGCTTGTTAGAGAAGGGCACTCACTCCAGGATCTCAGTTGTATCGAAAAAAAAGGGCTGTGTTTAGACTAGATTTAAGAGGAGACAAACAGTGAGCATCATTAGTGGTGCCACGCAGCTGCCAGTAAAAACTTTTTTTTTTTTTTTTTCCAGAGCCTCTGACTGAGATTTGGTCCTGTTCGCAGCAACAGACGAGGCTGAAGCTAAGCAGAGCTGCCCCTGCAAGCGGCCCATAAACCTGCTCTTACTGGAGGCAGCCCCGGACTGAGGAAAAGGCTCTAATTAGTAAGGACTTAGTGTACAGCTCTTTTTTGGGGGGGGAGAGGGGGACTATATTTAGAAGGCTGTTGGAAGACAGACAGATGTAATAAAAATGCAATATAAAACAACATGGTTTCTGAGGGCAGAGTGGACTGGCAGATGAAGTTCAAAAATGTGTCAGAGAAACATTGACAAGCTAGTAAACACATCGCACAATAATGTTTGTAATGCAATCGCAAAGAAGTATTTTACCACGGGAAACAGTGACCTGACCAAAGTCTTTGTTACAAAAGCAGCAACAAGAGCAACAAAGAGGGTTAGAAGTGTGGTGGTTCAAAGAGTGCAGCAGACTTGTTTTCAAGTGGAAAATACAGCAAAGACGGACAACAAGTTTATGAGGAGTTGACAAATTTGAGGGACTTTTAACATGGAGTTTTCTTTTAGAAAGAACTACCAACTTGTTGGCAGTTTAATGCTGTTTGCATTCAACTGGCTGTCATCGTAGAATATCGCAGGTTTGGCTCTCAGTTCAGATTATGTAACTGTTAAGAGCAGCACTTGACATTTAAGTCTAAAGTTTGCCAGAAATGAATAATGCTCAAGGAAAAACAATGATTGTTCTGCCTTCATAACCTAAAAACACTGGAAAAACAGAACTGGTCTTTTTTTTTTAGCAATAATTTGAATTTGAACCACCTGAAGTTGAAGTCATATGAAAATACCTGCGCAAGTCCCAAGTTCTGAGAAGCCAATGCAGCAGACATCTTTTATTTTTTAAAATAATTTATGACCATTTCTCACACTTTTTTCCTTTGTTGGACTTGAAGTTCTGTTCTGTTGGAGTAAGAAGTGACCAAATTCTTTACTGGTGAAGCACATCCTCTCTAAGCTCTGCAGTCCTGAACACAAGTGCCTGCCACATCTGTTGGCTGGCTGCCTGATTTGCTGCCTGGCTGCTTTAAACTTATAAAAAAAAAAAAAAAAAAAAAAAAAAAAGTAGAGGGGAAGGAAGAAGATCAGGCGACTGGAAAATGTGAGTCGTTGAAAAAACAAAATGTTTTGGATGGTGGTCGATGTGGGGGAGAGTTAGCGACAAAGGAAAGGTTGCATCTTATCTGGACCCTCTTAGCCCCGTAAAAGCTTTCAGGTGCAGTGCCCCATCGAGCAGATCCGGCTGAGCCAAGCTTGAGCAACTTTTTTTTTTTTTTTTTTTGCTCTTGGCAGCAGATGAGAGAACAGAATCAGACCCAGATAGCTGGGACTATATAGGGATCTAGGTAACACATTACTGCAACCCCAACATGTGCCACCCGCCCAGACTGAGCACTTGGCAACAGTGCACTTTATGTGCGAGTAAAGCTGGCAAAACAGGTGGGTTTCCAAGAGTGTGCCCTTTGATTAGATCAGTCATTACCACTGGCATTGTTGAAAGCAAAGCTAACCTCTCATTTCAGAGGACCACCTGTATTGGAATTTGTTACTAAAGCAGATGATTCAAGCTCTCAGGGAGGAAAATAGTCTGTGTTGGCACACGGTCGGGATGTGTGTTTCCACTTATCACCAAATGAGATTCTGATTTCCTTTTATTTTCCTTTATTTTCACAGCGCTGTACAGCCACTGTTTCTATTTTTTCTCCTCGGGTTTTATACCAGCCGTTCAAGTTTTCAGCAGTGTTGACTCCCTCCTTTTTGTAAGTCTTCTATTTTCTTGTCTTCTTGCCATCCTCAGACTTGAGTCCCTTACATCCCAGGCTGGCTGCAGCTGGAAGGTTTCCTCCTCCTCCTCCTCCTCTTCTTCTCCCTGCTTTTTCTTCAGTTGACAGTTGTGTCAGGGACCACACATTGAGGAGGTGGAGCGAGACTGTTGTACTATTCTGGTAGACAGGCTAACGTATATTAGCCAGCCTACTGTATATTTCTGCTCTATCATCATTTATCTGCCAGGAGGGCAGAACAGAGGTAAGCAAGGCTGTGCAGAGGGCTGTGCTCGTAAAACACCGAGGCCCACCCTCGTGTCCTCCTTTTCCCTCCAGGCTAACTCATCTCACAGGTTCGTACGTCACAGTGCTTGCCTCCTTGGCAGAGGGCTCGCTGTCAGGCCTCTACCTGAATCACAGAGCAGAGCACAGCCACAGATGACTGGCCTTGGGACAAGAGCGGCAGGAAGGAAGCCCCTCTCCTCAACTGAGCCCCAGGAGTGTACAGGCACAAAATATTGTTTTAGAGAAAAGCTACAGAGAACGTCTGCAATCCTGCAGCCATGCACAAGCCGTGTTCCTGCGAATGCATAGCACTAACATCAAGTTTTCTCACAAGTAGACAAATTATAAGTCAGAGGGAGTGAGACAATCCTACTTGTACCAACTCCAGTCATAAATACAGGAAATGCCAAAATAATGCTCAGCTGTTATAAACAAGAATTAGCATTGTAAACAAATATCATAAGTAGACCATCACACACCCATATTTAATAGATTTATTTTTTAAATTTTAGGAAATACTGACTGATTTCGCTCTAATCACTCTCATTTGGTAAGTAATAGATCGACCAGCAGCTGGGGAGCTTAGCTTAGCACAAACATTGGAAATAGAAGGAGACAGCTAGCAAGGCTCTGTCCAATAGTAAGAAATACACCAGGCAGCTCCTCTGAATCTTTCTTTTATTTTTATTCATTTTATATTGAAAATTTCTATCCAATCACCCTTGTCTACATTGTAATCTTCGCTAGCTAGTTAGCTGAAAGTACTTTTTTACCACATGATTGTTAATTTTAGCTTTTCAGTAAAAAAAAAGAGCTGTATTTAAATAATTCTACTGTTTGCCCCTAAAACAAGTGTGTAAAGATAAAAAATACGAGCGCTACAAAGTGTAAGACAAAGAATCACAGTGACATTGTCATCCACAGATAAAAAGCAAGAGATTTAATGCTAATAATAACAACATAAATGTTGATGGCTGAAATCAAAGACTCTGTACAATATTTATTATGAGGCTTTTACACAACTGGGATGACTTGTTCAGTTTTAATGGATGGGCAGAAGTGAGTTTATAAGACTGTAGATAAATTTACTGTCACTGCCAAAAGTGGAATGATGATTTGATGATCACTTACACTCCAAGCAGCTTACATTAACCCAAGTCTTTTAGCCCCATGTCTCATGCTGACATCTTGTTTTTCTCAAAACCAGAAGAAAAATCTGTCATTGGCTTAAGATTCTTTCACTTGCTCCCAATTAAAATCAACTTGTGTAAACTGTTTACTTGAATCAAGTGTTGTTCTCTCGAGACTCCTAAAAAGATCTGCTTATTCTGCCTTGTTTCAAGATGTTTATACTCACAGAGTCCTGTAACGAGAGAACCCACATCATATCGAACAGGAGCTTACTTACTCCACTGACAGAAGTTTTATTTTGGTTTCAGAAGGATGCGATGTTAATACTCCATGTGATGTTTAACAGGGTCTGACTTTGGCCATTTTTCACAGTGTGCTGGTCTCAGACGAGCTTGCGACATGCTAGGTCGGGTATGTAAACCACAGGGGTGGAGAGGGCCTGGCACTCTCCCCTCTTGTGGTGCAGAAAGCAGGTCCATTTCAGGGAACGTGTGTGAAGTCCTGGAAGAGCTGACCTGGAAAGAGTCAGATGGGGATTGGGGCTTAAGCACCATACAGGCTTTCTGCAAACAACATATGGAAAGGCTTTGGTGGCTAATGTAGCGTGGAGTATTTATGGACTGAGTGCAGACTTGACCACTGTCCATCAGGATCTGAGGAGCAGATATGGCCCATACAGCCACAAGCTCCACAACCATTTCCACAAGACCACCTCGTCAGGACCGGCCTCCTCCAGCAACGCCCCCCCCTGCTCCAGCTTTTCCCCATGGGACCCTCACACTGCTCCTGGTTCAGCTGTTTAGTGTACAGTAGCTCATACCCACAATCCTCTCTGAGCAGGTGGTCTGTCATAGGCCTCTTTGTTTTCCAGAGACTCTCCATGGCAGCTGAGGGCAAAGAACAACAGGAAAATGCAATAATCCAGCCCTTTAGGCTTTTTTTTTTTGGCTGCAGTGTGTCTGACTTTATTAATTTAGTCAGAAAATCATCATATCAGATTAAGAGCATTAGGTTGACACAGCGGTTGGCTCCATGAATATTTCATTTAGTGGTTTTTACTTTAGAAAGTGGATAGAGTCATATCAGAGGCAACAGTGACTGCAGCAAGTTCTGCTTTTATAAGCTACGACAACAAAATCAAGCAAGCACGTTGTACAAGAGGACAACACACCTGATCCACATTCCCTTTGATCCGAGCAATTTCTCTCGCTATTAAAATGTAGTGTTTGTCTGGTTGTGAGGTCAGTGAAAACCTCTAAAAAGCTTTTGATTACACCTCGGAAAACAAAAACCTGTTCCTCACGAGATGGTAAAGAATCAGATGAGTGTGTGATTTGGATGTTTACCTTTTAGTTTAAGTGTGACCGGACACCAGCCAAACAATAATTAATGTCAACTCAAACGCAAACATTTATCTCACTGACAATAAATTGCATGTAAATACAAAAAAGTAGCTTGATCTTTAGACAAGGCCTGATGAACTTCAAAGGACCATCCCAGTGTTGTCATGAAGTTATAGGATTTTGATATTGATTGTGCTCTGAGATGAATGGAATGGGACTAATGGATGAATTTTGTGAAAAACAGTTAAAAAGCCTAAAAATATGACAAACTTTTAAAAATGAGTAGCAATTAGGTTGAGTGTTTAGTATGAGATGTAAAGAATGTTGGCTAAAATCTGCAAAAAACAGGTCTTTAAAGAGCTTTGGACAGATGCTGACATATTTTTTTTTTTCTCTCAGCATTTTTTACAGTGACTGCAACATTTGTTTCTTGTTCAAAGTGTTTATGTTGCAGCATTTGGGGAACACTTTGTATTATTATCCAATTCATAACCAGATGTACAACAGTAAATTATCAGACTCTCTAAACAGAAGCCAACACTGTGGCATGTCGACAGTTTAAATGTTGAGACCTTTTTCTTTAACCAGTGCTTCAGAATGCTTTAAACGTGACAGTAAAATTACTGTTTTGTTTCCGCTGGTGTAATAGAGTTGTCAGAGGGTCTAACTCCTTCATCTTCTAGAAAGATATATACTCTGTGTAATTTACAAGTATGCGGCTAATTTGTGTAAACGCCAGTGTTAACGTGCATGAGCTGGTTGGCACTTGCAGGTTCAAGAGCAGCACCAATCAGAAGTCTGATAGTTTTGCAGCCTTGTTCAAAATGAATGAAAATCTCTAAAAATGTAAAAATGATTCACTGAAATGTATATCATACTCAAGTTTACAGGACAGCTTGACACAGATTATGGCTTCATGTGAATTTCTGGACCGACCCTCACGCCTTCAGGCCAGAGAGCGTCTAAACATAACTCCTTACGCATAAATGTATCTGCAGACATCATGGTGCCACCCATGATCTCAGCTAACATCAAGTCGCCTCATAGCGTTTAATATTTGCACGCTGCCAGCTGGCAATGTGTGTTATCATGTATGGTTTAGAAAGCCGACAGGTGGGGTAATACACAATTACACACGACACAGCTGTGATGCTGACATATTCATTAAGCACAGCTGATGGTGTTGCTTTAAAATAACATGAATGAAATCACTGTAACCATAACAGGAACAAAAAGAAATGGATTTTCACCATTCAGGCTTCGTTGTCACTTTAATCTGTGCTCAGCTTGTTAGTGACTCAGGCTGACAAGTCCACAAAGCAGATGCCTGTAATTCTGCTGCTCTCTGCTAAGAGACTGAACCACAGCTGACATTATAAAACAATCAGTGTTTTCAGGAAACGTTGTCTGTCTTAGTTTTGGTGGGTTTTTTTTACTCATGACCAGTGCCGTAAGCTGTGGTCTAAAGTAAGGCATATACCTATGAAAAATAATCTTAGTTTGCATAAAAACTGTTTTTATATGTTAAAAAATATGCTTGATGAACTATAAAGTTTATTACAAATTTAATGACGTGACTAGAAAGTTTCTCGTACTTGCAAACGCTCCAAACTAACATGTGACCCCTTATGTGACAGATGTTTTCATGTAAGACAAAGGTAAAACCAGTCTTTCTTTTCCCTTTAACTCCTTTACAAGCTTCTAAAATGGATACTGAGGAGGTTTCTGCTATTTATATGAAAGAGGTCACAAGAGCTTTTTTCGTGGGAAAGGTGACTGTAAAAAAACAGCATTTTTTTCCAAATAACTGTTGCTTTTGTTCCTGCTGTCATTGTTCTGACCCTGTGAATATTAATAGTTGAGAGACTTATGTTATCCAAGTTAAAATAAATAAAAAAATAGCTCCACTGAGAGAAAAGAACTGAACTAAGCTTTTTAAGTTTCTTTTATTTCAAAAGTCTATTGACAGTATCTGTGTTTCCACTTAAGGTTTACGTTCAGATATGTGTTGTACATTCAGACATGTAGTAAGTGTAAAAACAAACAAAGTACAGCCATGGAGGACTGGATGTTATCTTACTTTTATGTCAAATGTGCTCTAAAGAATAAATATACAAGGCAATCGTAATAGATGTGGATTCTGTGTAAGTAAATTCATTAGCAGCTCAAGTTTGCACGCATGTGACAACATGAAATCTATTTATTTTCACAAGCTCAAACCTGTTCCACAATGTCAAACCACTTTCACCAGCTTACAGTGATATATGCTTCCATTTACACATACAGCAGCCATGTAATCAAATACCATCAAGGGTAAACAAACTATTCACACTTCATTGCCTATGAATTCAACAGAGTGACACATTTCTGTGACGGCCTGTATCAAATCTGTGACATGAAGCTTTCCGCTCCTGCTGCATGGTTTTTGTAAGGTAAAGACATTAAAGCATTACAATTTTCTTTTTTCAAAAACAAACTCGAACCATGGAGTGCCTTCCCCATCTGGAAGCAGTAGAGCGCTTGTCTAGAAGATAAAAACGATATGAATCGCTGCTGGCAACTCAAATGTCCAGTCTGGGATCAATTACATAGACAGGATTCAGAGAAAGAGAGAAAAAGAGAGAGAGAGAGAGAGAGAGAGAGAGAGGAGGGGAGCACAGATTCTATATCATGGTCTGGTCCAGCATCGGCATGCAGCCCACATACACCCACACACAAACACACGCACTAAACAAACTACTCTGTGACCTGCAGCTTGCGCGCATAGTTCCCAGAGTCTGGTTATGGATTGGTTGAGACCGCATGCTGCCATGTTCCCGCCCCACTCGCACACTGCATTTAACAAGCAACTGATGGCAGTTCCAGATGAGGCCACTCTCAGCCAGCTGCTCTGTCATGTGGGCTGAGGCAAGGATTTCTTCGAGGATCAATAGAAATATGGTGGTTGTCTCCTTTATGTCTTTGTGTAGTTTTATAGAAATGAAAATTTCATCAAAAACCCGTCAACTATTAAGTTACTTTTTTAACTTTACATCTAATGTAATAAGTTTGTCTAATATATCTGTACCCAGAATCCATATCGTTCAGCATGTTGAAACATCTGCACCGCAGTCTCAACAAAGTGCATTATGGGAACTTAAAAAACGGAGGGGAGGAGGGTCGCCGTGGAATGAATATGAATAACACAAAGTAAAAACAGACAGCACAACCGGGACAGAAGAATGGGAGAAAGACAAAAGGATTTAATGCACTCCAGACTGTTTTGAGTGCTGGCTGTTTCAAAGGGGGACGCTGCCATATGCACATCCACACTCACTGTGTTTGTTGGAGGCCTGAGCGAGCAGGACCAGGCATTGGAAGCTTAGCTAAAGGTCACAGCAACACCTTCAGTCCCCATAACCTTTTTCAGGTCAAGCTTCTATTCACAAATAGTGCAGGACCTCACCTCATGTGGCCCCATTAAACTGCATGGTCAGGGCCTGCTCTGTGTCTCCTGTTACCCTCACAAATGTAAATACACACACTTTCGACTGGATTGTACACATCACAACACTGTATAGTGTTATTTGTTGGCTTATTGCACGTAGCATTAGATTAGTCCCATTAATCTGAGGTAAAATAAAATAAAACAGTATTTATTAGTGTAATTATTTGATTTAAAAAATGACACCAATATATAGTAACTATCCACAGTCACTAGACTTTTGTTGATGGTGCACATGTGGACAGAAAAATGTCCAATCTGGAAGTACTTTATACTATTCAAATTTCCTTTCTCTTTCTCACTCACCTAATTTCTTAATACTTAATATAATTATTCTTATTTATTAATTCTAAGTTTCCAGACCCAACAATTTAAATATTCTTCACTTTTTCTCTAAAATTGTTTCAAATTATGTAATATTTATATTATTATTGAAACATTTTATGCATTTTTTCAGACCAGCTATCACATTTATCCACTTAAAAATATATATATCTTGAACAATGAACCGAGACTAAACAATTCGGAGGAGACTGCATTGCCAATTCACCACCCCAAAGACAATTAATACAAAATCTGAAAAAATTGGAATTTGCCTGCTTTTCAAAGACATCTGGAGTCTGGTGTGAATATTCTTTATCACTGTTTCCTTCTTCTGTCTTTCAATAACTCATAACTGTTTGTGCAAAGCAAAGCTGTTACTAACCAAAGGGGAACGGTGACTGGCTATGACCGTGATTAAAATTCATCAGAGTTACTCTACTGCCATCTACTGTCTGCTGTGCTTTTCCACAATTACTGATGTTCAAATACTCTGTTGTTGTTGAGAAACTTGAGCAGCAGGAGAACGCTTTTACCACCAGCACCTTAGATAACACAGCTGAGTCTCAGGAAACTGTGTAAATTTTGTAAACTGACTGAACTGATAAAGAAAAAATGGATAGAGGGGCAATTTCTGTTTCAATCTGGAGTAAATCTAAAGTTAGACCTCTGGTGGCTAGAAGACAGAGTGGTGTGGCCAGTGTTGGTCTGCAGTGACTTATAGAACATCTGCTTTCTGCATAGCCCAGGTCAATATAGCTCGCCTGTTTATCCACTGCATCACTGGTATTCTGCCATCATTGGAGCAGTACTCATTCTCATCTTTTCCTAACCTAATGTTTGGCTGATTAATTTGGGTGTGTATTTTCCAGAAAGGTTTATCCTGCATTATTTGAGTTGGTAAGATATGTGAAAAGCCATCCCATTCAATCTAATCCTGTCCCTGTGAGGCAGACAAGAAATAAAACCTTTGTGTTACTGGGTTTTAACGCTTCACTGTCACTAAACCTAATGTAAACATTACCATAGCTCATCTCCTACATGGACTTAATCCAAGAAAACAGGTTCCCATCCACTGCAGAGACTTAGCCACTTTAACGTGCCAACAACCTTGATCTGAACACAATCAAGGCTGTGAGGATTAAACTGACTCTCACAAGAACCCAGACGCTCATCTTCCTCTGTTTATCAAAAATGCCTTAGAACTGATTAACAGTTGAGTCAATCAAACACATCAAACCCCTAAAATAGGACAAAACATGTCCACATTGACCGTCAGATGCTTTCATGTCACAGCCCTGGCAGCTCAAACATGTTGCATCAATTCTAGTCCAAATTCTTTCCAATGAAAATCTACTCAGCATCCATTTGCTGCTCTCTCTGGCTCCTCCTTTTCAGAGCAGTTTGTCATTTTCTCTGTCTGCTGGCTGCCCTCCATCAAACACCAGCGGGCTTTTAAAGCAAGGGCAGGAAGAAAACATGATTGTTGCTGACTTTGCCCATCTGGGAAACCACCTGTTTGAGATACCGGTCCTGTGCATCAGTGCCTGCACCAGGCACCGCGGCAACCGCTTCTCCCCAATTAAAATTATGTACTCACCATAACATGCACACATATACACACACACAAACA
>JAQNCA010000029.1:22839836-22850845 GCA_029783725.1 Acanthurus tractus | reverse complement strand
AGTTTCAGTCCTGAGTGGGCTGTGTCTGTTGCCATTTGGTTGCAGGTTGACATTTTTCAGCTTCATTCTGGGACTCTAAGAGAGAAAATAACACATTTCAATCACCAACATTTATATAAAGGGTAGTATCGATACTTTTGAAAGTGAGTATTGTATCCGGATACAACATTTTAGTATCGATACTTTTTTGAGTATTGATACTTTTTTTATGTCAAATACTGAAGGCCTCAGTTCAAAATGATTTTAAAAGCTTTAAGCTTCCTTTGTACAATTTTACATAATTTAGTTAAAAAAATTTGAAATTTTAGGAGCTACAAATGGACTTTGCTTACAATATACTTGTTGTTAATCCTTAAATTCATGTCCAGAGATTTCTGGTAACATGTAAAATGTATCATGGTAAGTTAGGTGGTCATTGGGTAATGTAAAAAGAGCTGAATTAGGCATTAATTTGAACACTTAAGGCCTCTGCTCTGTATTAACAATCAGGGGCTGCTAACATAACTGGAGCTAGAGTTACATTGCTACTTGGATTGCATCTGGTCTAATTAAATTTCTCTTCCTCTCGCTCCACAGATCAGTCCATCCTCCATTCCCCTTTGTACCTTTTTTCGTCCCCCTCGTCTTGGAGTTCTTTTTTTATGTACAGTTTCTGTCTTTTTTTTTTTTTTGTTTTTGGATCACGCCACCATAAGGAATGTGTACTTTGATGGACGCGTTTTGGAAGAACTCATTCGCCCTTTTGTGGGGCTTTGTGCTGCATCACTGACACCCTGAAGACATAAGCACCGGGAGGAAAGCATGGGACCAAGCAGAAAATATATCAATGCACATCGTTATGATTCATATCCACCAGTGACGCAAAGCCAGCACCAATAGACCGCTTTATGACACTCTCCATTCTTCACGTTTTATTTTGAAAGTTTTAACCAATTTGTATCAAGTGCCTTAACAAGCAGTTCAACTTGTTCAAAAGTAATAACCCTTCATTATCCACCATCTTGCTCACTTCATACCACACACACACACACACACACTCACGTTCACCTAGTTGAAAATTGTCACACTAATTAAATGTCCCGGCACGTAGGTGAATTCATAACTGTATTTTGTTGGATCATTCTTTGCGAAGTAATGGAGATGATAGGAGGGAGGCTGGTCTGAATGATCTCTTGCTGGCTTAGCTGCACCTTCGTCTGGCTGACAAATGAGGACTAACTTGGATTTTCCATGGACAGAGATGCTGGAATTTTTTTCCAAGATACAGCCAGACTGTCGATTTGCGTGTGAAGAAGCTTGTGCTTCAAAAAGACCCAGACCTTTCCTCTGTCTTCAGCATCAAACACTAAACATGAATAAGCAGCCTCTCAACACCATGATTTATGAGGATTCCTGTTGCGGCGCAGTTCAGTTGTAGGGAATGCTGTTTTTCTTTTGTCCTGTGTTTCACTTTCCTATGGATGGCCATACTTAATTCTGCGAGAAGTGCGGCCTCTGTGTGGGCTGCACCTAACACCTTGTGTATATACCTTCATTTTAAGATTGTTTTAAACAAGTTCAGAAGGCTGGCTGACAAACTGAAAGCTGTTTTCCCCATTCTCTCTTGTTAGCACTGGAAACTGTTTCCTTAATTGCCAGTTTGTTTGATCTGCAATATTGGCCTGTGAATTTATTTATAATTTTAAGAAATTATTAGAATCAAAACCATTAAAATACCTTGTGCATGAAATGTTTTCAAAGACAGTTCATGACTGATAATCTTTTAGCCCCTCCAAATTTGTTGATGAGTGCAATTTTTTTTAAAGATGCACTTGAACTGAGAATATTTAAATTGTTCCTCATATGCTCCTGCAACCAGTGTTAACAAGTGTTCAGTGTAGACAGATGGCTTAGTTAAGCTAGTGCATTTTGATGAATTCTTTGTTGTCACCAGCCTTAACTTGTGAAACTGACACTCTAAGATCTCCAGTTACAGTGAGTGTTGTTGAAAGAGAAAATATTCTATCATGTAGTAGTACTACTCGCTGCAGTGCAGCTGATTTGGCAGAGAATTTGTTTTCTGGGGGAGGTATTGGCTTTTACGTTGATCCGTGTGCTCTTTAAGCACAGCTACATAATTTCACAAAAGTTAAGGAGGAAAGTATGGATTTATTTTCCCCCTTTTTATTTAAAAAAAATGTCGGCCGAATGCATCAAAACTAACCATCTGACCTAAAATGTAGCAGGAATTCATTCTCTGTGCATTGCAAGCTAGCTGGTTTTAGTAAAACCAGCTAGCTAGCAGAGCATGCCTCACTGGAACGACCTGAGCAGGTTGAGCTGCACTTAAAACAGAGAGATGGGTTCATGCAATAACACTGACTGCACTGCTTTTTGTACACTCATGATGATGCCCAAACAGTGTAAGGTGGTGCAAAACATTCATAGATAAATTGGCACGTAGGGGGAATGGGCATGAAGGATTACAAAATTATTTGTCGGACTGCTTGTTTGTTTAAAAAAAAAAAAATCAACTTGGGCATCTTAGACTGCTGAGTTTATGGTTTCTGCCCTTGATATCTTTGTTTGGGGTTTGGGTTACAGTTGTTTGTTGCATTTTTATGCAACACAACCTTATTTTGCATCAAGGTCTTCTGGGCCTCTGTTTGTTGAGCTAAAACCTTTTTGCAAATGAGGTTCCCTTTGTTATGGTGAGATGCTCTTTTGACTGTTCTAATCGATGAGAATAATAATTGCACATTTAATTTATGCTCCTTTTTAAAAGATAACAGTGCAACTTGTGTTTAAGATTTCCATTTTATCTCTCATCAGTTAGGACTGTGATCCCTGTTTACTCAGATCTATTGTTGTCCCCTTAATACTTGCACATCCAGTTTGGCTGTTTGGCTCATTGTTTGGGTGGAAGGGCTATATTTGTTTAAAAAAAAAAAAATCTAAATTGAAATAGGCATTATTTGAGTGAACAGGGATCTAAACGTTCAGACACTTGGCAGCTGTCTGTTTTTTGACAGCCCACTTGCAGTAATCACCGCATGAAGTGTTTTTGAGAATAAAATCAGCTGTCCTTACAGACTAAGTGTATCGCTACATTTTGAAAAGATGCTGTGTTACTGCAAGTGGCTGTCATTTTGAGAACCTTAAAGACTGAGACAAGAGCATCTTGCCCCAGATTTCGTGACTCATTGGATACGTTATCTAAGTAAATTGTCTCATTCGTTAAGGTCTTTTTAAATTTGTTGGGTGGTTAAATTAGTGCTCTTGCTGCCCTGATGCACATGTTGATCCTCCTCTTGACAGTCCTGACACAACTCCGCAAAATTTGGCCATCATCAATTTTCTGTCAGGGAGGACACGAGAGAAGTCTGTCCGGGATTTCTTTCCAAACTTTTGCATCAGTAAACTAAAAAGGGGTGGAGCCTATGGGCTTGACACAAACAGGATGATCTGATTTGAAGATCCAAAGTTATGGTAATGGGTTTGAAAAGGTTTGAAAAAGTTTCCCTAAAATTTGGATTTATTTTTGTTCAAATGAAATGTTCAAGTGGAGTACACCTTATTCAAAGTCTCCAGGTATAAGTGAAGATTTAAAGGTCTGAGTTCCTTTCTTTCTTTTTTTTTGTTTTGATGGAAATTTGGCTGTTATTTAATTGGCAAATTTGTCAGTGAAGCTAATTTTACTATGGACTTAAGTTTAAAAAGATGTCATCAACATTATTGGATACAATTGGAAAGTTACGTTGAAAATAAAGCTCACTGAAATTTACTGTGTTTGAGCCTTGTGTTTTTCTTTGCCACCAATGCTTCGTCCTGTTAATCTGCTCTGTCAAAGCTAGATGTCAGTGTGCTGCAGCTGCTCACTTCTGGCATAGACTCTGACCTGGAGGCAGTTCTTAAAGCACAGACTTAAGTCGGACTCCGGTGTCAACTCAGTTTAATGCTCAACATGCATAACTTGATGGTATTCTGCTTTTCATCAGTGGCTTTTTTTGCCTCTGTTAAGGGTGCTTCTCCACCACCATGTGACAGGTGAGGTAATTTCCTGAATGTGTTTTTCCTGAAGAGATTTAAGTATCTGCTAAGATCACTTCCTGTTTTTCAGCTGCTGTTGATTGGAAAAGAAAGTTCAGGCTTATTTATGGCTGTAAATCTGTCGAGTTAGTGGAAAATGTGTCTCTGTGGACCTCACAAACCTTAAACTGTTCAATTTGAATTTGCCTCTAAAAATAATTTGCTTTGCTTAGTCGGAAACTATATTAGCCAAGTGGCTGACGGATATGATTTGAATTGAATATTGAACATACTCTTCTGTCTTCAGTTTTTAAACTTTGTTCTTGTTTAAAAAAAAGGATAACAGCTGCTGCAAAATTTCTGGAAGAAGTTTTGTTTTTTTTTGAATGTTGAATAAAAAAAAAACCACACAGTTTTTGTAACATTTGCTCTATAATCCCCTTAAGCATGTATTGCCAGCAGACCTTTGTTCTTAATAGTTGTTCTAGTGACAGTTTTATGGTTTAATTGCCTCTTTGCAGGACTCTGTAACGATGTGTATTATTCTTTTACAATGTTTGTTTTTCCAATTCTTTATCTTTATTATATCTGTTAGATTATTAACAACTTTATAAATTAATTACAGTGAGATTTACTGCTCTGGGTTCATCTTGGATCAGATACAAAGAGCCAAACTGTTTGATGATGACAAGTACTTTGTTGATATGAAACTAAAGGAAATTCCAAGTAAGTTGAACTCAAAAACTCAAATGATCTTTCATTGTTTTCTTAATGTTCAGTATGCAGCTGCCTTTTTTGCTTTTTTTGTGTTTATGTTCTCCATGTGTCTTTTCCTGCAGGTGTTGTTTTGTCGGCTTTTTACAACCTTTCAAATGAAACCCCAAATTTGACCCTTCAGCCTGACAAACTGCGCCAGTTCCTGAGTACATACTTTGAGATACCAGGGACAGAGTTTGAAACATGGACACCACCAGACTGGCATGACAAGTAAGATCCTTTCATTAGGAGACAGATAAAAGTGAAAATGTATTGTTTTGCCTGTTTTACATAGGTTAATTATTTTTATGTATGTATTTTTTTTTTCAAGGCCAAAGTTCCTGGCAAGAATAGATGATGGAGAACTACGAGAGTGGGCTGGAAAGATACACAATCTCTGGAAGTCTCTTGGCAGAAAGGTGATGACGAGTAAAAGAACGATCGGTTAACAAAAATGTTCAACTATTCGGTAACTGAAGTAATCAACAATGATGGATTTACTTTCAGTATGATTTGTTGATGTTTGACAATCGTTAAATTTAAAAATTTTTTAAATGTATCTTGGGCTTTAGGAAAATGGATGATTATCATTCACTGTTTTCTAATGTTTTGTAGACCACACAGTTGCAGAGAATATTCAGAAAAATAAACGACGAAAATGATATCCAGCTGCAGCCTGATCTGTTTCTCTTAAAGTTACTTTCCTATTGCAGTACATATTTTCAAGCACCTGTGTACATGCATACTGTATCCTGATGTTTTGAACTAAATATTTTCTTCTCCAGATCCACACTGGTGTTCGAGATCACCCAGAGCTCTACTCAAAGATATACATGCCAAATCCCGTCGTTGTGCCAGGGGGGCGCTTCAGGGAACTCTACTATTGGTGAGTGAATGATGAGGCCTGTCTGTCAGCTGTCAGAGAGTTAGAGAGGAGTGAGGTCAGTGAGAGGAGAGATCACAGCCAGAACCAGCCAGGGGTCTCTGGCTTAGAGCCCACCTGGGCTCCGTGTGCAGGCAGTGACGTAAGCCGCTCTGTGCCCAACAGGGACTCCTACTGGGTCATCAACGGGCTCCTGCTGTCAGAGATGAAAGACACGGCCTATGGGATGATTCAAAACTTCCTCTACCTTGTCAACAGGTGAGCCCGAGAGCACCTTTCATCTTTCATGGTGCCTAAAAAGGTCCATCTTGCTGCAGGTGCTTCAGCAGGCTCATTTTGAATAAATCATTTCCAACCCAAGTCCTGCACTTTAGATATGAGGCTCTGGGGGGTATTTCCAGATCGGTAGAATAAAAGATTTTCTCTGTCACTCCTACAGATACGGCTTCATTCCAAATGGTGGGCGGATTTACTATGAAAGACGCAGTCAGCCTCCATTCCTCACTCAAATGGTGGAGAGCTACTACCAAGCAACCAAGGATATAGACTTCCTCAGGTGATATTTAGGCCTAAGTTGATGTCTTGCCAGACACATTATCATTCTTCAGCTCCCAGAACAGAACAAAAAAAAGGCGAATTAAACATCAAAACCTCAGCGCTCGCGTCTCTGTGCCTCTGGTGTTATGTTTTTTTTTTCCCCCAATGTGCTTAGTTTGTATGCAGTATTGAGAACTATGAAAAGCAGTCTGAACTGAAAACACTGCTCTCTGCTGTTTGTGCACACTTGCATGATTTAGAGTGGCTGTGCCGATTCTGGAGCAGGAGCACCGATTCTGGATGCAGAACCGTTCTATAACAGTGAACGCAAGCGGGACCGAGCATGTGCTGAACCGGTTTCATGTGCAGGCGGACTTGCCGAGGTACGTCTGAAATAAGCAGGAAATGATAAAAAAAAAAAAAAAAAAATCGAATATATGTGGGTGTGTTGACGGTGCGGCCTAATCTTAACTGATCCTGTCTTTTTAGGCCTGAATCCTACACAGACGATCTGGAACTAGCTGAAGGACTCACTGATGGTAATGGCATATTGATGTTTGAAATAAGTAATAGTTCCCTGCTATGGTCATTTTATTGCATGAAGGAGACCATTTTGAATGTGCTGTGGTTTATTATTGTTTCTAAGAAGAAAAGTGGAAAGAAATTTCCCTGGATAGAAGGATCATCTGTGAAAAGAAATATGCTCCAAAAATACCATAGTGCCATGTTGTAATGAATATTTTATGTTAAACACTTCCATTCTTCTACATCGTCTCTGAGCAATTTCACTGTAACTTTCAAGAAAAGCTGTTTTTTTTTGTCAACATAATGTGTTTATTCTCATTTTTAAAGATTTTTTTATGTAAGACTGTGATTTGTTAATAACAATTGTCCAGACGATTAAGTCAAGACATTAAATTTTTTGTTTTATGAAAAAATGCTGCACGACTGAAACCAACATGCTGTTCACAGACTGCATATTTTCACAGCAACAACAAAGAATAGAAGTCGAAGAATTTAGATTTTAATTTGTTGTGTCTCTGCTAATGAATTCATGTTTTTTATCTGCCCTCAGAGCGTAAGGAGCAGCTGTGGATGGATCTGAAAGCGGGAGCAGAGTCTGGTTGGGACTTTTCAACCCGCTGGTACATCGATGGTGACAACAACAACAACGGCACCCTGGGAGATACTCGCACCAGTCAGATTGTGCCCACTGACCTTAATGCTCTGCTGTGCCTCAACGAGAAGACTCTTGCTACTTTTCACAGGATACTGAGTGAGAGCATGAGCAGCTTTTTTGACCTTGAAGCTAACTTTGGTCTGCACACTGCTTTTAGCTCCTAACTGGTGTTACATAAGGGTGACGTGCTATTTCCTGACAGATGACAGTGACTCAGCCGCACTGTATGACCAAGCTGCAGCCCGCCGACTGGAGGCGATAGAGTCTGTGCTGTGGGATGCTGAGAGGGGAGCCTGGTTTGACTACAACCTGGTGACGCACTCCAAACACTTTGAGTTTTACACTTCCAACCTGGCTCCTGTTTGGGCTCAGTGCTTTTCTAAGCCTGAGATGGGAGAGAGGGCAGTACAGTATCTGAAGGTTGGTGGATATTCTTGGCTTTGTGGTAGCTTAAATAAAGAAAATAATGGAAAAAGGTTTGATACTATTGTCTATTTACAAGATCAGTTTATAAAAAATGATTATGGTCTGGACTCTGCAGGCTGGCTTGGATGCAGGCTTAAGATATTTGTCTCTAATATTTTTGCCTCCAACCCCGTACAGTAAAAGTGTATAAAGTTTTAATCAAGACAATCCAAACACTGCAAAAAAAAAAGACTTTCAAGAAATAAAACCTGTATCTTAAGGAACAAGGCCCCTGTTATCTACAGATGAAAATGTCAACAGAAAACTGAAACTAAAAACAAACTTACAGTATAAAGTGGTTCCAATGAAAAATCCTTAACAGCTGAATAACCAATTACACGTAGTAGTGGAATCACGGATATCTCAAACCCTTGACTGCGATACTTGTCAGATTTAGTCAGACATTGCATTCATCTGACACTTTATTAGATACACCAGCACAACTCAATGCAGCTGTGCCACAAATCGTTCCGCTTCAGTGCAATACCACACTGTGACCTGAGTGTTAAAACAGGTAACTGAATTACCCCGTCCATGACAGTGTGAAAAGCCAAAATAATATATGCATCATGAAAGACTGCATCAGACTGTAGCAAATAGACCACTGTGGTTATGTGCTGCATATATGCCATGTGTGTGAAAAAACCTTTTAACCTGTAGTCCCAAGGTTGCGTGAGCAGTGATGATTTGTTTTTTCCAAAAGTGTCAGCGTACGTGCCCTCGGCAGCTGTGGAGGGAGCTGCAAGTCTAAGTGAAATAAAAGTATTATTTTGCATGCTACAGATGTGCGTGCGTGTGAGTGTTAGTGTGGGTGTCGATGTGGGTGTTTGTGAAACTCAAAGGGAGAATTTTGCACTTTGAAGCCATCAAACAAGCGACATTCACCATGGAAAACTTTGCTAACATCAGTCTGCAGGCCTGATAACCGACAAGCCGCTCAGCTGCAGCATATTTACCAGGTGAAGTTACGTTTCGCTCCAAACGTCTCTTCGGCTTCCGCTGTCTGCACGTGACATGCAGGGCCAAACACAAGCAGATGAGATGAGCAGGAACATTTCTGATTCCTTCCACAAGACCTTTTTTTTCTTCCTTTTAATAAAAACAAACGTTTTAACAATATGCTCAGATTTTTTTGGGACTACAAAAACAAATGACTAAACGTAAGTATTTTGCCTAAGTGCTTTTTGACAGTTGCTGAGGGAGGATGTTCCATTTGCTTTGTGAACTGTGCTCATTCGCTCCAGCAGATGGCAGACACACTCTGTGCTGGTTTTATCCCTGCATGGTCTTATAGCTGCTCTTGTTTCTCATGTCAGGGGAGTGGTGCTCTTCAATTCCCCAACGGTGTTCCGACGTCGCTCAGGGAGTCTGGCCAGCAGTGGGACTATCCTAATGCGTGGCCTCCATTACAACATATGCTCATCGAAGGTAGGTGGCAGTAAATTGGTTTGCCATCACATGGATTTCCTACAACCCATGCTAATTATTCACCAAGTGTTCAACATGTTGCCCTGATATCTTTGCATTGTAATGTCCTGAAATGCACGGTGGTAGGAGAGTAGTGCCCCCCCCTTTTTTTCACATTAGCTTTGCACTCCGGTACATGGAAAAGAAATGATAATAAAGCAGGTTAAACTGCCGAGCTTCAGGTTTAATTTGAGGGTCTTTACATCCACACCTTTAAAGGAGCCCAGTGGAGTTTCTTGGAAAGCAATCAAAATTTAACTGTAATGTTTCCTGAAGGTCAAACAAAATGTTCAATGTATTTTCAGTCCTCATAAAACATTTGCGAAGCCAATTTTCTAAAAGTCTTGAACTTGCATTGATATGATCCACATTTGTCTGGATTCATTCTTTGTCCCCGCCTTCACTGGCAGATTGCTTCATTACTTGTCTGTCTATCAGTGTAATAATGTGTAATGAGTGAAAGGACTGTGGATCACGTCATCTGTGATGAGTATGAACAAATAAGCAAACTGCTTATAAAAAAAACTGCTCCAAAGTGCAGCCAGTGGTCAGAAAGTCCACTGGGTGTCTTTAAAGCTTAAAAGAGATAGAGAGTAATTGGACCAGTTACATAAAGTCGTCATATTTATAATTCGACTTCAAATCCAAGACTCCACAAACATCAGCAGACATTTGGCATCTCCCCCCGTGCCGCTCTGCCAGGGCTGCTCTGCAGCCAGCTTCACATCTTGCTTATTTTCCAAGGATTCTTGCCTTTAATCTGTTCTTTAGCAAATATGACACACGATCAGAAGGTGACTGGTTTTCTTGCGCTAAAAACTCCTTCCTTGCTCGGTCTGCACGATTAACATCACTGTCCTGCTGAATTTTCGGAAAACGGAGGGCCTATGTTTCACCAGCAATCACACTTAAAAGGGCCATGACACCAAAAGCTCATCATGATGTGTAATTTTAAATCCAATCTGCTGCAGTACAGAGCCAAAACACTCACAAAATATGCCGCTTCTATCAGTTGTATGTTAAGCAGCCTGGTGTTTAAAAAGACTTTTCCAGGGTTTTGTTGTGATTGAAGTTGTCTCGTGTCCCCAGGTTTGTCCAAACTGCCTTCACAGGAGGCTCAACAAATAGCATTTGATTTGGCCCAGCGTTGGATCAAGACCAACTGGATGACATACATGAAGCATAATGCCATGTTTGAAAAGGTGAATCTTCTAAGGTTTCATTCTTTCAGAGTGAGAGTGTGCATTTGAGCTCAGCCGGCTCACAATGTGTCATTTCCTTCCCCCTGACAGTACGATGTAAACGGAGACGGCAAACCGGGTGGTGGAGGAGAATACGAAGTTCAGGTATTTCCTGTTATTCATTGATGGTAAAACTAATGTGCTTATAGACACAAAATTTGTCTCTTCATGCAGAGTCCTTCCAACTCTGTCTACCTCCCATCTGCTTCTTAACTTAAGTGCATTTGCATGCTCATGCACACATATAAACTCACTCCTCCTCACTTCTTTGGCACAATGTCTCTTCTTTTTGTGTATTTTGTACCCTATCATGTCGTGATATCATATACTTTATTTCTTTTGTTTGATTATTAATTTAGTCAACAACATTTCCATGCTAAACAATAAGGATTGCATGATTTCCCAAAGAAAAATGCCACGTTGGAATAGTGAATCTAGAAACTAACCTGGCAAATGGGGAAAAATAATCTGA
>JAQNCA010000029.1:22826088-22839736 GCA_029783725.1 Acanthurus tractus | reverse complement strand
CAGGTATTTCCTGTTATTCATTGATGGTAAAACTAATGTGTTCCTCTAGACACAAAATTTGTCTCTTCATGCAGAGTCCTTCCAACTCTGTCTACCTCCCATCTGCTTCTTAACTTAAATGCATTTGCATGCTCATGCACACATATAAACTCACTCCTCCTCACTTCTTTGGCACAATGTTTCTTCTTTTTGTGTATTTTGTACCCTATCATGTCGCGATATCATATACTTTATTTCTTTTGTTTGATTATTAATTTAGTCAACAAAATTCCCATGCTAAACAATAAGGATTACCTGATTTCCCAAAGAAAAATGCCACGTTGGAATAGTGAATCTAGAAACTAACCTGGCAAATGGGGAAAAATAATCTGACATGTTGCTTTTTGCTGAGTTTATAATGGAAGTATCCAAAAGATGAGCCATTTCCTGAGCCATAACAAAAGCTGACAGTATCCCGCTTCTTTATTATTTTGTAATGGCCAATAAATTAAACAATTTGTGAAGGAGCAGATAAAAATTGACTTCAGGCAAAACTTGAAATAAATCCCCATTTTATTTCTTGTTGTTGTTTTTTATCATTCGATTTTATCACTGTGTTTTGCCGCTTTGCTAATGTGCTCAATAAAACATCCCTCATGCTCTGCTGTGTTATCATTTCTCCAGCTGGGTTTCGGTTGGACCAATGGTGTAGCCCTGCAGCTCCTGAACCAGTATGGGGCGACTCTCACCTCAGACAGCACATGTCTGTCTTCTGGCCTCCTCCTGCCTCTGGTCATCTCAGCCGCTCTCATGCTCCAGTGAATTAGAGGTGACAAGAGAGGCTGTCTGGAGCTCGGATTTTATTTTTCCTGGTTTCACTGCAGAAAATCACTAACTGAAAATCTTCAAACACAAATTACCATAGAAATTAGACTAAATTGTGCTTATTTAAGGGCGGATATTTTGCATGGGCAAAAAGGACTCTGCAGCAAACTAAAGCAAAGAGTAAAGCTAAAAAAAACTAATAAGGCCTCATTAACAATGTTTAATATTTCTCTTAATCCTAAATGAGGTGCGATCAAAGAGCTCTGGGACTGTTTCTGTTGCAGAGTGATGCGGTAATGTGCACAAAGCAGGTACAAGCCATAACTTTCCTTATTAGCCCAAGCTTTGTGACCACTGCTATGTTTGCATTTGCGATTTCACCAACTTGTGGTTCCAACTTCTTTAAGCAGAGGCATCTTTCTCTCAAACAGCAGTCCTCTCAGCGGAGAGCCCATAGTCTCTAAGACTGATACAGGCACGTCAGCTCAGGAGTTAATCAAGACCCTGCTGGTGGTCATGCTTTGTCTTCTGATGGGATCTGCACAGGGAATTTGTCCCCAAGGGCCGGAGTGTTAATGTCAAGCATTACTGTGAAACATCTGTGCGTCTGAGGGAGAACATTCAGCCCAATCAGTTTCAGCTATAGAGCAACGATAACCGGGCTCTCCAACATTACAATGTTCACGTCACAGTGCATTGAAAACATAGGAATCTCCCACAGCCGTCTCTCCCGACCCCCTCCGCTGATTCGACTCCCCGTGACTTCTCTCTGTTCCCCTTAAAATGAAGTCGAAGCTGAATGGTCACGTCTTCGCACTGTGAAGGAGGTGCAGTGCGAATCGCAGACGGTGCTCGAGGTGCGCACAGAGCCGGACTTCCAGGGTGCGTTCCAAGCGTGGCAGGAATGCTGGGAGCAGCGTATCACTTTGCAGGCGATGGAAACCAGATTCAAACAGGATACAGTTTTTGCTTTTTCATAGGCGCACTCTCACAACTTTCTGATTGCACCTCAAATGATCATGATCACTTTTATTTGCAGAAGGAATAAGATATGCTTTATCAAAACTAAGATATCCTTCCATTAATATTTTAGTGTTTACCCTCAGAGGTAAATAATCTCTGGTGCTATCAGAGGATGCAGATCATGTCGGCACTTCTTGACTCTCCCCATTAATGCAAGATGTCTGTGCTTGCTGCTGCTTGAATCACAACATTAACTTGTCCCAGATATTGAACTGACATTACAGGCAGTTATTCACCTAATTCAATTATAAAGTTTATTGCTGAACTGTAGCTTAACTCCCTCTGAGGCCTTTTATTTGCATGCAAACTAAAGCCGGAATGTAAAGGAGCCCATGTGAGAAATAAAATGTGAAGTAAATGAAGTAATGATGTTTAAAACATGGCCGTCTGACTTTTATTCAATATTTAAATGTCAGCCCAAGATTTTTAGATAGCAGTGCGAGTATGATATCACATGTTGGATATAATGATGAATTCGTGCACAGAGTCAGCACAAGGATTATTTAAATTCAAAAGCTAATGTCACAGAGCCTCATTAGGCTGTTGCATTTTTAATTCATTTCTTTCTTTAGCATGAGTTTATTTCCTACACACTTCTTCCAAGTGCACATTAAGCAAAATCTGCTCCGAGATTTAATGTAAAAACTACCTCCGTTGTTGTTTAAAGATAAAAAGTACAAGTGTAAAAAGTGGTGGTTTCAGAACAACACAAACTACAGAGACCAAATGATTTGTTTTCTGTGGCTGTTTCATAATGAAAGCCGCCACATATCCCAGCAGCGGAAAGCCTTTCATGTTAAGCAGTAGCAGTAGGATGTTCGGCTCGCATTAGTGTTAACTTAATTCAGCTCTGACACGATGCAAAGAGAGAGAAAGAGAAACAGTGAGGCTGATATCAGTGAGATAAAATCGTGCTGGATTACATGCATGCATTGTTTTCCTCTTAGTCCCTTGTGCATGTGAAAGGAATATGAATTCAGCGCAGAAACTCTGCCACTCATAATAAAATCTACTATACAGAGGACAATAAGTGAGTACAAATACATTATATATTGCATAAAAATGTGTTTTGATTTCATGAAAACCTTAAGATTCTAACTTAAAAAATGACACAAAGATGGGAGGTACCTTCTTTTTCTGTGTTGAGAGGTGTTTTTGCAGTAAAGAAGCAATAAGAAGCTGATTTTATATTTTCTGATTTTATTGTTTATTTTACTACCAGCAAATGTTTGATATTTTGTCTTGAAAACTGCCTAAATGATTAATGACTACCAAAAAGTTTTTCAGCATAGCATCTTTCAGTCTACTAATGGATTTGGGTGATTGTTGTAGCTGCAATTTGAACTCAGAGCAAAAAAAAAAGTCAAAGGGCTTAAAACCTTCATGAAGGCGCTGTAAGCATCTCAAAAAGGGATGCATTAATTTAAAACGAAACAAAGACAAGTTGACATTTTTTGCCATTTCTGATTGTTCGGAGCAAGTCATTGTGTCTTTGCCATTTCTGCTTACATCTATGGAGAAATGCAGGTCAAGCATGAAATTAGGTCCATATAGATATTCAAATGGATGGCAAAAAAAAAAGTAATGAGAAATTTGCTTCTTAAGGAAGAAATTGCATCCCTCTTGGCTATAAAGATATGAGGCCCAAGCAGGGATTTTACAGCATCTCCACCCTTAGCATGAGTGCACACAACAGATTGACTATGCAACTAAAATGGGCCAAAGGCCAATAGGTGCAGCAGTCCGTGCAAAGCCACAGATCACAGTCGAGTAATGTGCTATGGTGAGACTCCATCCACAAGTCATATCTTTGGCTTTTTTTTTTTTTTTTTTTAACCCCACACACATATCTCTGACTCCTATTCGGTGACAATACATTGCCGTTGCTGTGCGTATTATGCTATATTCAGAGAGGTTTAAGCAGCAGGCAGCAGTCATTATGTTTTCAGTCCTCACTGACAGCAGTAACTCAGGTAGAACCTGCTTCTTCTGATAACACACACATTACCATGCCGTTTAAGCAGAAATGTGCTGTGTTCAGTTAATGAGATCGAGCTGTAAAGTGTAGGAGAAGTTGTCCAGCAGTTAAGTGGTGATGAGGTGAAACCACAATATGTTTGTGTTTGTGCACGCACACGCGTGTGCCTGTTAATTGTACAAATCGCAGGATGTTATTCCGAGAGGCACGTTCCATGGGCGGTCCATGAATTGTAAAGCAGCGGTGCCAAGTGCATTACATGTTGTTGTGGAAGTAAAGGTCAGGGTGTCTTGTCCTTACCAGTCATCCAGATACTGCCACTGCATACAAACTAACACGCACATACAAATTTGTTTTTTGAGTATTAGGTGCTTCACATTTTAATTAAGCTCAGACTCTTGAGATGTATCCTTCTTTATAGATGACTTATACAGAAAAAAATATGTTTGAAGTAATGTAGTTGAAGACAAAATCTTTCTATTCAACACACTTTCTTCTTTACTGTCTCTTTAAAATTCCACCTGTATAGTATCTCTACGAATCTTGACTCCCTGTACCTCTGGCCTTAGATATGTTAAAGTAATATTGTAGCTAATGCACTCCCTGATTTCCATAATGAGAATAAGATGCAGAATGATGTGTGAAAATCTTATCGAAGCCCTATGAAAGTGAAAAGTAGGTGGGGAGGACAATGGAGGTGGATTCAAACCTCTGAATGTCTGTGTGGCTTCAGTCGGAGGCCTGAGCTTCATTACATTTCCCCGGCTCAGCCTTCACTAGCCCCTGCAGCACACATCACAAAGACTGCTCATTATCCACTGAGTCGTCGTGGTGCCGCTGAGACCCGCTCGGTGCTGCAGGAACCCTGCTCCGCACGGCCAGGTTAATCCCCACCACATCCCCACCACATCCACCCACATCCCAGCAGTCCGCACGGAGCCACGATGGGGATGTGCAGAGATGCTGTCTGTCTGTCCGTCCCTCCTCTGATGGAAGATCAGAGAGCCAGAGATGATTCCTCTGCTTCCACTGACTGCCATTCAAAACGCTCCCGTCAATAACTCATCGAGGGACCGGCGCTCGTCTCTCTGTGTAATGTAGCCCTCTAATTATGAGCCCAGCCTCCATAAAAAACTGTTTGTCTCTGGCTTAGCAGCTAAATTGTTTGGAGAATAGGCCAACTCCTTGACCTCCAAACTGGAAGGCTTGGCTAACTGCAGGCATTATACCAGTAGATATGAGATAGCTTAGTCATATTGATTCTTCACTGTCCAGAGATATCAGGCTTTTTATAATCAATAACTCTTGAGGAATCATTCCTATAGAATTTCTCCTGCTTAAGAGGAGAATTTAAAATCCAATCTAATGGCAGGAAGAGCTATCAGTGAGAGAAAATTTAATTTTGTCTCAGTTGATCTGCACTCTTGAACTTGAGATTGGGAGAAATCTCTGAGAAGAGGAAACTGCATCAAAAGTAATTCATCTTCCTCACAGAGCTCACGAGTTTTATATTCCTTTGTGGGGCTTCTGGTTGGCTCTTACATACTCAAATCCCTCTGTAATATGGTCAAGTTTTCCATCGATATGTTTTGCCTCTTTTTTTTATTTAATGAGAGTGAGATCAACTCCCACGTACACACAGAAGACTTATTCAAAGATGGACAACTTACATAAACAATCATAATTTAATGGTTGTTTTTAAAAGCTGCCTTTGATCTTATCTCTTACTATTAATCTAAAACAGAAGTAACACTCACTTTAAGACCGTACAACGCTGAAAAGTATTTCCCTACGATATCAAATATTCATGAACAAATATGCAACAATTTCAGTTCTGAAAAATATCCTCAGTTCTGAAGATTTTAAGAGGACTGTGTGGGTATGGTTTGATCACATTTAATTGACAGAGTTGGCAACACAATCAAACAACCATCCATCTGTCCTCACATTTTGATTCAAATGTAGCTCAACTCTGATTGGTGCACAGAAATATGTATCATCACCTTTCCAACTGAGCCTCAGCCAAACCAGAGAGAGAAGCGCTCGAAAAAACACAAATAAAGAGGTCTCCTGTGTGGAGGAACAAAACTTTGGTAACTTTGGCAGGAAGAAGTACTTTCATTTTAAGGCTAATTGAGTTTTCAGGGTTTATCTTTGAATCATGACTCTTTTTTTTTGTAAAGCATTTATTGAATATACCTTAAGAATGAGTCAGCTGATCGGAGTTGAATAGAACAGAAAAACTGAACAAGGATTAATGGAAGGGCACCACTGCGCAGCTTTCATGTTAGTGTTTGAACAGTTCCCCTTCCTTTGCACACGATAATTTGTGTGGAAAATCTCCAGACATCTTAAAGGACTGAGCACGGTTTTCATGTCCCTCCTCCCCTCCAAAGCAGTTAGGGTTGTTGCCTTGATGTGCCACTGTGAGGCGGTAGAGCTCTTTGCTGTGCTGGATGACATGCCTTGTTTTTCCCCCCTCTCATGTCATTTCGTTCTGGTGGGCATCCAATCAATACAGACACCACAAAAGCCTATAGATATTTGAATTGGGCACAGTGTCTTTGCCTGCAGATGGAAGGCTTTTACCAGCCATTTTACATGGTTAAAAAGATACCAATCGCATTCTTAGAGCTTGTCTTCAAAGACGGTTTTGTTGTGTTTGAACCATAAGCCAAGAGAATCACACACAATATTTCACACTGATTTTTCCATTATCCAGCTGAGTGGGATGTCAGTGTGATGACAGGCCGATCAATAGCGTGCAGTTCGGAGGACTTAAATTGTTAGATGTGGGGCCGTACACTCCTCACTATTCGAGGGAGATGGTTTGTTTTGTTGGAGTAACTGAAAGCGATCGTGCATCTTGCGCAGACCATGGAAAGAGCATGTGTACGGTTACTTTACTTACGCTTGCCGCATGCTTTCAACGAAAGATAAAAGCAGCTGCGTAATGGCGAGACGTAATGTGTGACAAAAGCATCAGAGCCATTTTTATGCACACAGCGGGCCTGACTGCGTGTTAGCTTCATCGCGGGACGCAAACAAGTCAGTCAAACAGCCTTGCAGGGGGAGGCCGTGCCTGGTGAGAGGGATGAGCCAGAATCAGGAGGGAAGAGAAAGCAAGGGAGTGAAAGAGCACATGAGGAGTCCTGCTTATTACAGCTGCACAGATGGTGCAGCAGATGAGATGGGAGGGATAGATGGATAGATAAGGAGCGGGAGTAAGACAGGGAATGAGAGAAATGGCACAAGAGCACGTGCTTGACAGTGTACATAAGGAGCGTCGGACTGGAGAACTTCCAAGGGAAACACTTTAATATTTATTGTTTCTGTGGCTTGTCGGAAACTTTCTATCCTCCTCAAATTCATCAGCAAGAAAAATGGCTGGGAAGCTGCCCGTGAAATATTAATTCCATAGTAGAGAAGTGGGATGCTGAAAGACGGCATATGGCGGGAGATCCTGAGGGAAAGAACACCTGGAAAGAACACTCCACAGACAAGAGAGGGCCGGAGAAGTGAGGACATGAGAAGGAGAGGAGGGGAAAAAAAGGAAGGAGGGAAATTAAATTACTGGGCGGAGGTTTCAGTGGAGCTCATGAGTCTGCATCTGCAAGGGAGCAATATTTGAATAGTTCAGACTTTGTGCAATGTAAGCTATTATTCCAGGCATAGTCAATATTCATTCAGTGTGTCTCGCAGAGGTAATAAGAGAGGAGGACATTTCTCACTTGTACAAAATGAGGCTACCTCAGCCGACACAGAGGCTTCACTTCTCCTCTCTGGTTTTAAGAGATGGGAGAGTGCTTGATGATCAACACTTCCAGCTTTATTTTTGGAGGTGGGGTGACTTATTTCACGAGACTATTGGACCTGTGATTTTTTTCTTCTTCTTGATCTCACTATGGGATGCTTTTTGAAGTTGTTGCAATTATGTTAAACATAATAACACTTTCAAATGATTTTAGTAGTGTCATAAATATTTGACGTGAACCCATCTACATGTAAAGTGATATTATTTGGACTTTTCATTGAGAGCATAGTTAGCTCAGTTAGTTTAGTTAGCATAGTAAACTCAGTTAGCACAGTAAGCTAAGTTAGCTGAGTTAGCTGTGCAGCTACTGCTGACTCCACGCTGCCCAGACTGGAGGCCTTTGAACGCTGGGTAAGTTGGTAGGTGATTACACCACAAGGCCTCTCTTGTCATCAAATTTGCCTTCTTCTTTCTCAGAGGCTGTGTTCAGTCTTGGCTCAGTCTTGTACACTGGGAGGCCACTTAGCCAAGTTTGTTGCCTGCTTGCCTGGCTCTGCTAACCGTTCTGCCGCTGCTCCCCACCAGCATTCCCTGCTGGGTCTCCCCAGCCCAGAGCTCAAAAACCTCCTAATCCAGGTCCAAAGCTCTTGTGCTTGCAGTGAAAGCACCAACAATTGAGGCTGATGAAGTGTAAGACATCAGAGGGCGAACCAAGACTTAACGATCCAGATCGGAGTCCCGGTTGGATCAGCTGTAACTCACCTCAGTCTGAAACCGCAGAGGTGCCAAGTAGCACATGTTGCTTCAAAGCATTTGAAGCCGCTTTTGCTTTAAGATATTTTGAAGTGAAATAACATTTATTTACATCTAACTGAAAAGTCTGAATTCAGACGGTGCAGCTTTCCAACAGAGTTACCAGACCTGCCAATGTCATCGTTCTGTCGGGTGAGTGGGTTGATAAAACATAGGACCTTGAGGACAAAGGGGTGACCCTGTGTTGACTGAAGACACTCTTTGTGTTGATTTTCATCTGAAGAGCTGGATAAACCTGGAGCTGGACTTCCTGACAAGCATGTTGAACAGCACTTGAAGCTCTGTGCCACCTGGTTCATGATGATGACAGGAGGTGGTGGAGGTGAGTCAAGTGACTGCAGGCCAGAGTCGATGCCTAGCAACAGCAAAGACAAGAACATGTTTTAAAATCTCCCAACAATAATGGTGGACAACAGACCTGGAACAACCTTATTGGTGGAGAGTGAATAACCGGAACTCTAATCAAAGCTTGCAGCATACCTTCATACGGAGCAGAATGCTCTGCCCCTGTCCTTTTATATTACAGAGACAGAAATTAAATCAATGCCCGTCATTAGACAAATGATTTTTCTTCCAGTTGGCTTAATCAACACTGGTTCTTGTGTATCTGTTAATGAACAAATTTGGATGTTTGTGCAGGCGAAGTACAGGCCACGTCATCCTGTAACCAACACTGTCCACCTGGAAAACCTGCAACTGATGAGAAAGCCAATTTATTTTAACTCCAGAAAGACAATAAAGGATGAGCTGAGGTGATTTGTGTCATCATTGAGAATGCACCACACGCGAGTGTTTCTGAAGGTCAGGTCAAGACTATTGTTGTCCACTGGGGACCTGTTGTGTCCCAGTGGAATAGAATAATGGAGAAACCAATTTCCTCTTTTGTCAAAGCTATGTGAACCATGTAATCAGCAAATCCCGCAAAAACACCCTTCTGGAGGAAAAAAAGGGTGGTTTTATTTTAAGGAAACATTAGAGCGTCACAGCTTTTATTGCCTTCGATTGTCATCGATTCTAAATGAAAATTTGCAACATCTTATGACGTTTTGTAACCCAGCATGTTATTCCCTGCTGCACCTTGGTGATTTTTGCACTGGCCATAAAGAAATAGCTGACCTTTCATCCACTTTAATATCGGAATATCAGAGCTCAGATAGGCGAAGCAAAAAAAAAAAAAAGAGAAGCTATTTTCTTTTCAGACGTCACCTTTGCTCTTCCCCTCTGGAAGATGGTTAAAAGGGAGGTGCACCAGAATGAAAATGAATTTGAATTATTAGTAACAACTTAAGATGGTTGAGGAGATTCTGTATTAGTGTTTTAGGGCAAGAGTTTCCCTCCTGATGTGGGATTGAGAATAAGTGAAAACGCCCTCCCAGGTGTTGCTCCACCAGATGGGCTCGGGATGCGATGCTAATGTATTCCCCAGGCGTTGGCTCAGCCTTTGAAAACTGCTGGTGCTGGGAGAAGATGGCCTTGCACTGTTTGAAAGGCAAGCCGCAGGGGGGACAGATGCTCTGATATTCCAGCAGGGGTTTAGCTGCGGGGCCTCATGGCTGTTCTCGGCCTAGCAGGGGGAAGTTCTGTTGAGTCACGCCCACGCAGCTCAGCGGGAGAGGCTGGGAAATGGCAGGCAGTGAGCAGCGGCATGCTCCTCGGGTCATGTTGCTGCATTTACCAATGAGGGCGAGAGGGAAGATCAGATCACAGACTGCACTAATTTAGAAAGTGTCAGGGACACAGTGTGTTTTGCATGGTGCTTCTCTGCTTGTCAAAAAGACTTAAAAAGACCACTTTTTTTTGGCTTTTGACCCTTAAAAACAACCCAGTAATTAGTCGGAGTCGGATGGTAAGATTTCAGCAGGCATGAAAGAGGAGAAGTGTATTAGTTTGTCAGAGCAGTTGGCATTTTGCGATTCAACTGGTGTGTCTGCTAAAGCTTGCAAAAGCAAGATTGTCATTTTACTGTTTACAAAATTATAAATAAAATAGATAAAGCAGAGGAGCTCACTGTGGGAAAACTGTCCATCCAGGCTGAGATTTTTCTCCCATCGCATCATTACACTAAGATAAAAGAGATTTCAAAGTCTCATTCCCTGTAATAGTTACATCACTTTGGTCCCAGTTCATCTCTTTGTCTCTTCTGAAGTATCCAGTTACATTTCCATTACGTTGGAATAGATGAGCTATTATTTGCAGAGTACAAAAGAACAAAAAAAAAATCTTAATGTCACTCTTACTAGTGTCAGATCATTGAGCTTCAAGAGAGAAACGAAAGAAGTCCCAAGGAGTCTAATCCAGCACGAAGGGCGAGTGAGGAGTGACGACTGTGTTGTTGTGGGCGAGAAACCAGCACATATGTGCTCTGAGCAGGCGCCTTGACATGTTGGAGAGCCTGGTTGAGATTGTGCCACGACGTTCAATGTTTTCCCTCAGAAACTTTAGAGTGTTAAAGTAGCGCTCAGTGTTTACATTCCGACCCTGGAGGAAGAGTTCACGGTGAACAACTCCAACCAAGAATATTAAAAAAACACCACAATGCTCTTGGTTGAAGTGCTGACCTGACTGGCCATCTTTTGTGTTGGGGACTGCAGGCTCATCCACTGCACTCTCATCACCAGTGATGATCATAAGGTCCTCTTAACTTTAGGTTTTCCTAAGGGTGTGCTGATGGACACCCTTTCAAACTTTTGCATGATGCTGCATCTGCTCAGGAGTCAAAAAACCATAAATGTGCACATACCAGTGGTCACAAATATGCATGTTACTCAGGTGCTGAAGATGATGATACTATGTACCCTGGAATAGTTCCTAGCAAAATTAGTGAATGCACCTGCTGCAGGCACATTTCTGTGCAGCATCAGTCTTTGGAGATTTTATTGCATCTCATATTTATAGAACCATATGGCCTCTCCAGTATCCAGCAGTCAAACCATCAGCAGATGCTTGATAAGCCTTCAGTAGCATCAAATGGCCATATTTATTCATGCTTCATACTCTATATGTTCATTAGGGTGCGTGTTTACAAACCACTTGCCTTGTTGGAATAAGGGGATTAATATCTGTGTACTTTGAGCAAATTAATCCGGTAGGCAAAGGATGTCCACTCTCACCAATATTTTTTTTTATTTTGGCACTGGAAAACTCAGCATGTGCCATCAAAGCATACCAACAAATTATTATTCCTATATATTAGTATGATTTTAAAGACAATTTATTTGCATATAATAACACTAACTCTTTCAAATCCAGTCATCACAGTGTTATATAACCTTAAATGAGTTTGGCAGTTTTATGGGATGTAAAGTACATTGGTGCATGAGTGAAGTGACTCCACTTTACTGCAGGACTCTTAAAACCAATTTTGCTATACTTTGGAAGAAAGAGGAGACTGGGATATCTTAGTATTGATGTAATTACCCCATTGAAAAGTTATTTGAGATAAATGGTTCTAATTTGATTAAAGTTATTGGAGGAGATCTTACCCGATGGGGAACTTGTGCTATCTTTATGGGACAGAGCAGAGATAATTAAAATGTTTCCCCCAGATTATCTTTCATTATATCTTCAACTCCACTTAAATTACCTGCATATTGGTTGAAAGAAATTTAAAAAAACTTGTTAACAGTTTATGGTAAGGGTACATGAATTATTATGAAGTTGTGCATGACACTGTGAATAAAGAGGATTTTTCTTTTTCTTTCTTTTATAAATAACTAGAATAGCTTTAAAAACCACAAATAGTTTTGGAATAAAGGGTGTTAAGGATACTGGAAAGGTATGCATATAATTTGGCCTTTTGTGGCAAATACACAATCCTCTGAGCCCGCCATAAACAGTGTGTGAGTTTCCCTGCAGGATATAACTGGAATGGGAAATTGTTGATTAGAGAAAAAATAACAAATTTTCCCATTTTCTTTGCAGTATTGATTGAAGGTCAATTAAAAAATATGAAACCTAATTATTAGTTTTACATGTGAATAACAAAGATAATACAGAAGAAATGTGCAATCAATAGATTAGTGTTGCCATCATGCGCATGAAGAGGATTAATAAGGAGTGAAAAAGCCATAATGTTTGGAATTTGGGCCAAATTGTAAAGCTCAAGATGATAATGAGATTCAATAAGCTGACAGATCATTTCAATCTGAATGAACTTATTTATTTCAGCTGAAATCTATATTGAAGAAATTTATATCTCAAGTTATAACACTGTCCTTATGTAAAACTGTAGATAATAAATTACAAGTGAAACTGTACAGCTTTGTATCTCTTCTCTCCTGCAGTGGCATGGGGAACATGAAATCACAATAGGATCATGATCTTGGAAAACACCAAGCCGCTGGAGCTAAGGGACACCACAGTATGACATAGAAATTACTTATTAAAATGTGTAAGACATAATGTTGTAAAGATTTAATAGTGAATACATACAGCATCACAGAGGCTGAATGAAAAGAATCCTAAAATGTCAGATTGTCAATATGTTTGCATGGCTGCTGAGAAAGAGAGCATCTTCAATACATAAATCAATTTTTGAATGTCATATATAGAAGTAAATGTAGATATATCAATATGCCCACAAGTGTGCTGTTGGGAGCTTCAGTGGAAGGATTGAATAATGCCTGATAATACTGGCATTTCTCTCTGTGTTAAGGATGTAATATGTGAGTTTCAAGTGTATGTGCTGGCTCTGTTGTTAGCTGGCTGGTTTCAGTGTATGGTATTCAGAAATGGTAAGAAGTCCTTCTCTTTTCTTAATCCTCTTTTTGCATTTTTAGCTGTTGGCAAATTCCTGTAGTTGCAAATGTCACTTTTAAACTGGAGTGTTTAGCAAGTTTAAAGCGGCTCCACTCAGTTTTTATGATAACAATGGATCAAACGTCTGTGCAATTCGCTATTCATATGTTTCGTAATGCACACTTGTTTGGTCCTTTTATTGTTAAGCCAAACCTTAGTGGTAGATATGCCAAATGTAATAAATATCTGTGTGTACCAAAAGTCCATTCCTCAAACAAACACACTATCTTTACTCTCCCTCACATTTAAAGACTTTAGACCTCGCTGGGCACCACACCTATAACATTTCTTCCCTTACATAAGCTACCATGACTCCCCATAGTGACACCCAGTGACCACCACTGAAATGTCCCCAACAGTAACAGTGATGAACTCACAGAGCATTATCAGACATGTCTGCAGCCCCTCCGAGCTTTATGTAGATTTTTAGTTTCTTTCTAGTTATTTTAATTTATTGATCACATCTTTACTGTTTAGAT
>JAQNCA010000029.1:22801728-22819611 GCA_029783725.1 Acanthurus tractus | reverse complement strand
CATTGTTTCCAACAATCACCAACTTGCTTGCTCAAAATAAACCCTCGATCACTGAGTTAGAAGTGAGAGTCCCTGCCGATGATGCTGGCCCATCTTCTCGCTGCTCTCCCTCTTCATGCCTCACCTGTCCCCACCTGCGGTGTCTTCATAGTCCACAGGACCAGAGTCCTGATAGAGCCACTGAAAATCCCTTTGGTATTTTATCCTCACAGTCAAACTGGCCTCACTGAATTCTGGTGGCTGTTCACTCTTTGTCCGCAGGCTGCTTAGCCCCATGTTATGTTAGAGCTCAGTATTAATATCAGAGAGGTGTTGAATCAACTGTAATAATTTAGGAGGAAAGTTTCTGGTAGAATTAGATGCATTATATTGACAGATGTTTCGATTATTTTTTCTCTGGGATGAGGATATGGCAGAATGAGTAGCATCACATTGTCAGCCCTAACTGCACTGTGGAGATAGGTCTGACTACATGATTATCATTCTGCTGTGTACTTTTTCCTGATGGAAGCAGAAAATGGCACAACCAAAACTGTAGCAGCAGAATTAGGACCACATTACTATCTAAAATATGATTATATGCTACTGGATTATAACTGCTCTTAAAGGAAGAGTTTGGGAAATGTGCTGATTAATTTTCTTAAAGAATTTGACTGAGTAAATTGATGCCTCTTTTTCTAAATTTCAATGTCATAGAAATCTACAGCCAGCAGATAGTTAGCTTAGCTTCACATGAAGATTTGGAACAAGAGAAAACAGCAAGAAAGTGGATGACAGAGATTGAGCAATGTACCAGCAATGAGGAGGATGCCACCATCCTGAGGGGAACAGTGACAAACCATGGAGATTTCATGAAAAAATGGAAATGAAATCTGCAGACACGGAGAACAGGAGCTGCCACGTGGGGGTGGGGGGGATAAAAAGCCATTGAGAGAGATTCACTTAGAGAGAGATAATTACAGTGATAGTGTAAGGTCTATAATCAGAAGCCCTTTTCACCAAACCACAGTTAAAAAAAAAACAGGCGCCTATGCATTTGTACAAGACATTCTCTTGCTGGTAAATAGGGATAATTTCAATGTGTGGATAAAAGTGAGTCATTTCCTGTCAGTGTCTACTCTGCCCCCCCCCTCCTTTGAATTGAAGATTGTCCGTGTGCTTTTAAATGCATTGCTCCTATTTCCAGCTGTTCAGGGGTTCTTTTCCGCAGATAATAATGGAGAGGAGTTTTGATAAGAAGGATGTGGGGAGAGGCGAGAGAGATGGAGGAGAAATGGGTTTCGGTCTTGAAGCGGAAAAAGGGCGTAGGAGTCCTCGGGGCCTCAGCTTCTTAAAAAGGTGCTTGTAGCCTCCAGGGAAGATGCTCGCTCTCTCTCCCCCTCGTCTCTGTCTCGCTCTCTGCGTGTCTTCATCGACGTCACCCACCACCCCCGCTACTCAAGATCAATTGTGATTGACAAGCGCTCAGGTTCAGAACTTGTTTAAGTTGCTCGATCTATGGGTGAGATCAGACCTGCCCCCCCCTGCCCCCCTCCTCTTTTTCCCTCCTACGTCTCATCATTAGCTTAATCTGGCATCATGGATCATGCAGAGTACCTACCTGAGGGATCAGTGCTTTCACTGAAGTCCTTGCAGCATGTTAAGCATTGTCATCTCAAGGGAACTTCATATGACGTGCACGGATTGCCAGTTCAAGTGAGGATGCCATGTTAGCTTCAGAACAGAGCAAAAGACATTTTTCAAGTTGCAATGTGGTTCTTCACGGTGTTTTATTCAGAGCTGTAAACTAATATCTTGAGCTTAAAGAATTAGTTCAAGCTTGTCCATTCAGAAATCCGCCTGAAAAATGGATTATCCTCACCATCTCCCTTTAGCTAGTGCAGCAAATAACAAGCACTACATAACATCTCAATTATTATTCAGTATAAAGAACCGTCTGTGTCTGTGTTTACCTAACCTACTTTAAATGAGCGTGATGATGAGATTTGTGTGTTGGGTGTGAAGCGAACCTTCGGGTCTCATATAACCTCTAGGCTGGATTTCTGTCAAATCAAAGACAGCACATTCTCTTGTCACACAGAGATGGACACAAAATTAAATGATTGTAGAAAAATGCAACATTAAATCAAGACAAGCAGGCCTGACGGAGGGTCTGACTTCCACTGAGGACTGTGCAGAAGAGACATGTTCAGATGTGCTACAAATGTGTAAGATTCGCAGAATCCAATTGCTGATCTTTGATCAGAAAGAGAAGCTAACAGTGTGCCCATCCTTCATTTTGGTCCATACTTTATGTCTCAAAAACTTTTATCATAGACAGATTACCACAGAAGTTTACAAACATTTATGCTCTCCAGAGGAAGAAATCCCAATGTTGACTTCAGAGATCCTTTAGCTTTTCCTTTGTGTCACCATAACGTTGACATTTATGGGTTTAATTGAACCATTACAATTATTGAATGTATTAGGATAAAGTGTGTGGCACCATCAGTAGGTTCAAAATGTGCAGAATTTGCTGGTTTATAACCAAAAATCTGCCAACTTTGATTTAAGTTTCAAGTTGAATAGCAAATGTTAGTTTGCTTGCTGGCTTAACTAAGATTGTGTTTATAGTAGATACTGCCTGGAAAAGCATGTTAGCATATGAGCATCGTGACATTTCCATGTAACTAAAAGCATCCACTGTATTGGCCTCACAGGACCGCTAAAATGGCTAAAGACTTGTCAAAAGAAGGGTCACATGCCTCAGAAAAGTAGCCTACAATAAGCGTGACAGCACACCTGAACAATCTTTGTTTAGCCAACAATAGCTATGCTAATGACGTTAAATATGAAAGCCAAGACTTTTTTTGGCAGCAGTTGTGTCGGGACTCTCTTATTTTTAATGGATTTAGAATAACTCCCCTTGACAAATACACTTTCAATTTAAATTGCATGCTTTTTCACCTCAGTCTGCAGATTCTCTTATCAATGACTCTCCCAACTGTGCTTACATTATTCAGTTTAGAGTAATTCCAAATTACCTTTTTGTAAAATGGCCTGTTAAGCTCCAACTAATATATTACAAACAGAATTGCTTACACTAGCTCATTCTTCTCATCTGTAAATAAACTCTCTGTCTTCCACAGAACGCGCCGTATCGAGACACATATTGACCATCATGCCATTGCAGAATTTTCTCTGAACTGATCACTGTGAAATTAACTGCGATAAGCGCTGCTAATGCTACATTGTGAAGCCCCTGTGACTGGCTTTCTGTACTTACACTTCATTATTTTCCTTCCTCAGTGCTTTGAATGTGTGCTCATGTTACTGGAAGGGATTTCATGGGGAAATAAGCCTGAGAACTCCCAAATTAGGCCAAACAAAAGCACAAAGCTCACCACTGGGCATACAGTTAAAACTGCTGGCAGTTCTTTCCTTTCTAAAATGAGACTCATCACGGCTGTTCCAATAAGAACATTCTACCCAAAGCTGTGCAATTAGAGCATCCCTTGCTTTACAGAGGATACGGCAACTTTCTGAAATTCATACATTTTAAAAATAGTTTTAACAAGAGTTTAAGTTTTATGCGTCCGCACAGAAATTTGTATTTATTCAGTTCAATAATACAAATCAGCCTATTTAAAAATATTTGTAAAATACCCAAGCCATCAAGTTTAATCTGTTTTTTTCAATGGGCAATAAAAGAAAAAGCTTATCAGTACAGTTGCAACCTGCCACATAGCGCCACACACTGAAAAGGACAGTGCATTTGTTAATATTAATATCAATATTCCTCACAATCTTTGTGGAGCTGTGAGTGTGAATTGAGGGCTGCCTGATTGGTTTTCATTCTCAACAAGGGCTGTGGAGAGGCAATTTAATTTCTTCTCCTCCCTGCCTCCTGGGAGACTATTTTTTATTTTATTTTTGTGCTTTTCCTCTCCAAAAAATGTCAACATGACTTTGTCAGCACTAAGCACATTCTCTGCTGTGACAGATATCACCTGACCCCAATTTATGAAAGGCGTGGAAGAGACACATCCCTGTAGCACAGTATGAATATATTATCATCCTGAAATGTCTTGCATTCAGCATTTGAGAATTATATTGAAGGGTGTGCGGGAAATCCAAGGCGCCTTCACTTAAATAAGACAAAAACACTTTATTTAGATGCATGAAAAGGAGGCTCATGAATACTCTTAACATGCAATTGTTCCTCAGTCTGGTCGCAGAAACTGTGACATGACTGTCAAGCTTGGATCAAGTATAAGTATCAATCAAAAAGTGTATTTTAAAATGATTAATTAATTCGAAAAAGCTTTTATTTTCAGACAGCTGAACTGTGAGATTGCAGCTCCCTGCTGACGCTCCTGACATGTCTGTATGGAGTTCTCGTCTCTCCTTTTCAACACCACAACCAGACTTGAGTTCAAATGCAGCCCCAGCGTCTTGATAGTTCAATGCCATCATGGCACCAATATTAGGTATGTGAAGAAGGATATCTGCCTTTCTAAGCTAAACAAGGCAAGCAGCAGTTACAGAAGAACCCTCAACCTTCTCTCTCCATCTAATGGTGTTTTCTGCCACTCAGAGAGAAGTGCCGGAGTACTATTTATTGAATTCTATACAAAAACAGCAGCCTTCAAGTAGACAGCATTGGTTGTGGGCTGAACCATAGACTCTGCAAATCTATATGTTACATAAACACACACCCACAGCGATAAAGACATGCACACACAAAACATCTGAGACCTTTCCAAAGGTTGGACCGCATTGCCTGAACATGTGCACATGCATATGCACACAGACACACACAAATTGCATTCAAAAGACATCTGCCATCATGTGACCACAAGGCATTTAGATGCTACCCTCCAATGAATATAAAGTATAAACACTCCTCCAAATTTTCCACCTCTGGCCTCTATTTCATGCCATTATCTTGGCATAATAAACACATTAGCTTCTCCCTACCCAATTCTGCTCTTAAGATGAATCTTTCCCCACTATATAAAATAATTTGCCAACATTATATGTGCTGATGAATAATTCATGAGAGTTCATGGAGAGTTTCAGCCCCATCTGAGTCCTGGAGGAAACAGAGCTGACAGACACCCAGGTTCTACATTTGGACTGGCTCTCAGGGAAGAAAATGGTGGATTTACTGAAAATTCTTCCTTTCAAAATGATATACAGTTCTCCTGTATTCACCCTGAAGGGTACTTATTCACACAGGCATGAGGGCAGTTAAAATGAAGATGCAGTATCATTTGATCTCTATCGAATTGTCATAATTGTTTCGAGTGAAATGATTTCAGAACTACTCTGTCTGTACTTGTGTTTCCACTCCAGTATCCTATAAATATACTGCAGACTTTACTAGTGCTAAACTTTGGGAGAAATAAAAGTACAAAACAGTCGACTGTGTAAATAATGTACATAAAAACATATACATCAGTTTAGGTGTCAGAAGTGGGGGGATGGGATGCAACCCAAATGGGTTCTGATAGTCTAATTTTCTGGGGAAACAGATGGACACAGGAGCTTTTTCGCTAAATTTACACTCTGAAACTCCTCAGGTAAATGTCTGTGTAGATTCTCATTCGTTCCGGTCATGAATATTTTGAAGTGTCGAAAGAGCAAGGTAACTGGACTATGTTGAGTTTCGGGAAGACGTTTCACTTCTCATCCAAGAAGCTTCTTCAGTTCCAAAGGACTGGCTGAAGGAAGCAGATATTTATCTTACAGAAGAGAACATAGTCAACATAGTCCAGTTGCCTTGCTTTTTTGACTCTTCAAGATTCTCAGGACAATAATAGTACCTTCATAGTAAACAACGGTTTTTCTGAATTCTTTCCAAAATGACCCACGTGAATGTTCCTTAAAGGTTCAGTGTGTGAGATTTAGAGAGATCTTTTTGTAGAATATGTTAGAAATGGATAATAATATTCTTTTTTTTCCTTTTAGAGTATTTTTCTGGGGTTTTAAGTGCCTTTTATTTGGACAAGGACCCACAGGGTGGAACTGAGCCTGGGGCTGCTGTTGCGAGGACACAGCCTCTGCACATGGGGGGCCCAATTTAACGACTGAGCTACGGGATGCCCCAGATTATAATTCTCTCAAGTATGTTTTCATTAGAGTATAATTGTTGTGTTTTCATCATAATAGAATGAGCCTTTTTATGTGCCCCATGTGCCCTAGTGATATTCGGAGGTTTATATAAGAAGTGACACAAAGGCGCTCTGACGCTACTGTGCTAAGGGATCACTTAAAGTTCAGCCTGCAACACCCGCTCCACCATAAGTTAACCTCACATGTCCTGCTTTCAGCCTGGAGTTTAGATAATCTATAAATGAGTCTACCGCAGTTTCCAATTTGCCACACATTTGGTGAAGGAATAGTTAACTTTAGCCAGTTGGTGCTAAGAGAAGTCTGTCTTTTGCACCTACACAGCAAATTTTAATACCATGTGCAAAAGTGCCCTGTGGAGTTTTTTCCTCGAATTTTTTCTCAGTAATATTCACTGAATGCAGTTATCTTCCTTAATGTCTAAAGAAAGTGGTGAGTGCATTTTCTCCTCCTGAATCAAATTCAACAAATCCTTTTTTTAAATTAATTTTTTTACATCCATGTTTACTACCGTCCTCCTCTTCTTTTCTGTCTTTTTGTAAGTGCTGATAATTTAGTGATAACCAACTTTTTCTCGTGTTTGCGGCTCAAAAGCCAACAGAAATTGAGAAACACAGCTTTATTTATATGCTGGGTCTAAAATACAGCCTTTGCTTTTGGAGTGTTTTTATTTTATTCTGAGGATGTAAAATAATGACTTTTTTCTGTGAAGAAAATTGAATTTCTTTTTTTCATAATCTGTGTGGTTAGATGTGAATTTTTACTTGAAGTTGAAGAGAATGAGCAAGAATCATTTGTAGTTTTAGGATGTTGTGTTGTGCGACAATATCTTGGGTTTCAGTTTATTTTTTTTATTTTAAGATTACAAATGCCAGATGTCAAAACAACATGGACAGAGCACTTTACTGTGCAAAGCACTGCAAATGTTATGTAACTCCAATTTCTTCAACATTCATCCCATCTGAGCACATCCCTAAACAACTGTTTAATACTGAATACGTATTGACTAAATGTGTACATTTTAAGCTTCTCTGGTCTTGTAAAAAATGGCGACAAAATCAGAGGGTGTCAACTTCCCAGGAGTGTCCTGCACAAAATGGGTGCATTCAGAATTTCCTCACTTGGTCAAGTAATTATAAAATGAAGGTGAAGAGGAGTTGAGGGGCAAAAAAAAAGCCTTACAATATACCCCTATTCTCTGTTCTGATTAAAGTTAAACCATGTTCACTCAGAGTTTGACAAAGATAATGTTAGCCTAACCCTAACCCCAGCACAGCACACTTGTCTGATGTCTTTGTTACAATATTCAGCAAATATGATGCTGATGGAAAGGTACAGAGGGCTAAAAAGTATTAGTTTAAAATCAGGCAATAATTGCCTCTACCAGGCAAGGTGAAGGCAGAGGGTATAAATGGATTCAACACCAGTGTGTAGTGATTGCTCTCTAATTTAAAGGTTCACATGCTGTGTCACTTTACAAAAGCACAGTTATGCACTAGTTTTCTATAATCTAAAAGTTTCAGCTGCATGTAGAGTTACTCTTTTAATATTTTATAACTATTGCAACACTACAAAAATATAATTCAAACTGATACTGGTTGCAAAAGTTAATGGCAGGATTGGCCAAAAATGATGCTTGAAGGTAATTGTCCACATACAGGTTATTGCTGTAGCAGTTGTACTTTTACATTGTCAGCAGCTTGGGTCTTTGGATGTAAATCACTGAAAAATCCCCCAAACTACTGGGGGGATTACCATGCAAATTTGTACAGACATTTTTCTCAAACCATGTGACCAACTGTCTTTTTTAATCTCCTATACCTTCCCTTTAGTGTCACCATGAGGTTCACATTTGTAGTTTTGAGAGAAATTTCTTTACACTATTGAATAGATGTTCCCTTCGAAATAAAACGTATTTGTCTTTTATAGTAACTGTGTTTAATATTGCAGCACTTACAGGTCATAATTTTATTATTTTTATTATATCAACTTTCAGTCTCAGTGTAAATTGCAAGTATGTAGCCAATGTTGGCATGCTAAATGGCTGAGCTAACTCAGCTGACACATTGCAAATGTGCTAGCTGGAGAAAAGCATATTGGCATTGTTAATGTGAACATGTTCACCTTGTGATAATGGCATTTTGCTCTTAGCAACATTGAACAGCAAACAAGGCTGCAAACTCAGACTTAACACAATCAATTTTCTGTCTATTTGTCAGAACAAAGAATATTTTAGGCTGAATGCCTCAAATATGTGCTGCAACGTCCTTGCCATACGCTAGGACATGTTTTTAGTGTATAATGCATGATACAATTGGCAAATGAACAGAGGACCTAAGTAATAGGTTGGAAAATGAGGACTCCTGTTAGCTTTGTAATGCGTTTATTTTTATATATTTCAACAAACAAAACCAAATGCTGAGCCTAAGCTGATACTGTGAATGGATTTATCCCTGAAACATTCAACCATGTAAAGCTTCATTTAGACATTATTAGGCCACATGCACAGTCAAATTCAATGTCTCTGATAATAGAAGACATGAGAGAGTGATAGAGACAAGACCAACAGCAAAACTGGTTAAAGATTTGGTTTTAAATTGCTCGCTTTAGAGGGACAAGCATACAAAGGGCAACCTTCACTCTCCCCAGATTCCCTGTTTTGTTGTTTCTGCCTCAGCAGCAACAACCTTCAGGTCAGCCTTTTGTCTTCTTCCTTTTTGCTGACAAGTGACTGTGTTTCTGTCATCCTCACCACCACAGAATTCAATACACATGTTGTTAATGTTTAAGTCGCATTTACATAAAATGATAAAGTCAATGAATCTGTGAAAATTTGAGTATTCAGCTCAGCATCGACCTTGGATATCTGGTGGAAAACCAAAAAGAAAGGCAAAAACACAGAACAGAGTCAACAACTGGAGAACATGTTTAACCCATTAAATTATCTCAATGAGACAACAGTGTTGATAACTTCTAATAAGTTTATTCGTAGGAGTATGATGAGGGCTAATAAAAATGGAGAAAAGTGTAAAAAGACGAAAAACATCTAAAGAAACATTTCAACCTGTAACTCTGGTTGTTTTTAGACTCTGGTACTACAATAACAAGCTATAAGACAATTAAAACTAATTAAAAGTATTTCTCTGATGCTGTGGTCTATGACATATTCCACAAATGATAAATAAACACCCTGGGAGTGCTCAGAGGTGTTGAGGCAGTATTTCGTTGAAGTGTTTAATTGTCTGGAACTGGGAGCTCAGTTCAACGAATATTTCAGCAAAACTTGTGGTCTGAAAGTGATAAACTACACTGATTATTTCAATCTGTTCCTGGGGATGAAGGGATCTTTTCGGTTTCATTGGCCTCCACAAAGGCGCTCTGAGGTTACTGTGCTAAGGGACCACTTAAGGTTCAGCCTGCAACACCCGTTCCACCATGCAGGCCTAAGATGATGCACCCTGACACACAGCAGCCTCTGCACCACCAAGACAAAACATCACAACCTCAATGTCAGCGTGTTGATAACCAGCTCAAAGATCAGTCTCCTAATCCCTCCTCCCTCCCCTCCTCCCTCACCCTCATCTCACCCCTTATGGCATTCACTGATAAATGGAGGCGATGGGCCACGCTTGCATTAAATTCACCCTGTGTCACTGCCACATCGTCTGCCTCCATCCAAACCAAGCACGTTCTGTAACACCAACCTTGCTGATAACGGAGATGACAAAAAGAGAGAACAGCTCTCTCCTGCTTGAGCTGACAAGCCTGATAAGACCAGCAAGGTCACCAAAAGTTTGCCTCATCAGTCTCCCCGTTCCTCCCCTCTTTAATATTTCTAGCAAACTGAAATCAGAGATTAACTGAATGTGATGTCACAACTCCAGTCACTGTCATTCAAATCTACACCAAACAAATCCAAACAAATCCACATTTGCCACAATCCACAACCCACAGCACTAGTCTGCTGTTAATAAGGGGGAACCCTGCTGGAGATGTTGGCAAGCTGGCTATGACAGAGAAGCACAACCACAATGGGATGCCAGAAGAGGTCACTTCCTGTGTCAACATCTGGCAACACTTTTTTAAACCAACATTCAAAAAAGACAACATTTGCATGATAAAATGTTTGCTTCCTCTTTTAAAACCCCGAGATCTCCTCTTGTAAAAACTCTTCCTCTAACCTCTGCAAATAATTTCAAGGAGGCTGCACACAGGTGAGAATATAGTTAGCCAGCTGAAGTTGGCAAGGCAAATTTTTTATGTGTAACATGGATCTTTCAGGATCTTTCAGGATAATCACATTAACCACAGTGACCTTTTAGGCTTTTAAAATAATAAAAGTAATGAATAAAAATTAAATAAAAATAAACTATTTATCGATAATTAATAATCAAATACCACTTAACATTAAAATTTAAAGTCACATTTTCTTTTAATAGGTTTTAAGTCAGTAAGTAAGATACTGAAATGTTAGTTTTTACTCATTAGCTTAATTTTTCAATGGAGTAATTGTAGTTTTAAATGAGTATAAATTTTTACTGCTCGCAGTCCTGAGCAAATCTGACTGGCATCAGCTCAGACAGGAGAGCAGATGCCCTCAACAACACCTCTGTGATCCACAGTGGGCCTCTTCTTTCTCCGACTGGACCCTGGCCTCCTGCCTTCTAGGTCCAGAAGCAGACTCTTAATCTGTACCAATTAACAAGATGCGCTCAGCTAATTCTGCAAATGTGTCAGATTTGATCAATTTCTGGTCGGCCATGGTCTCTCCTCACATAAACTTTTAAAGGGCAAAGTGCACTTTCAATGTACCGAATCAAGCTGTATTTAAAATCAGGTCTTTGGCTGCCAAAACGTTTTTAATTAATGAATAAATGATCAAGTTCTTATTGAGTCTAACTCTCTTAACTTCAGTTTGTAAGTAAAGCCAGAGTGCACAGCAAACGATGGCGATTTTCCATTTCATTTACCGCTTCTTTCCAGTGCAGGCAGATGTCTCATGAAAAAATTGTGTCTTTTAGATGAAGCTGTTCTTTATTTAAATTCCTCAAATTGAGATGCATTTTGGCATATCTGCACGCCACACCTTAATACTGTGCAAACCTTTATGCTGACTTGGCTGAACCGCTGTTTATCATCTGCAGGGACTTTGACTGTGCATTTACTATATGTGGTTTTAACATTCACACTGACCAGCTGAGGACTGCAGCAGTTAAGACCTGGAGAATAATAATAATAATTTGCTACTTTTGACTGTAGTCAGCAATTGTGTCTGGGCTTTTTTTTTTTTGCAGACCTCGATTGCAGTTATTAAGCTGCTGTTAATGAAAAATAATCTCAAGGATAAAGAAGCACAGGCCTATAGCAAACCTCCAATTTTAGGTCAAATTATTGAAAAGGCAGCGTCAGCTGCCTGAACCCTCTAAACAACTATTTTATCTTAACAGGATTTTTTGCTCTTGTTAAGGTCTTGAATGTCATCTTACTTTAGTTGCACTGTTTTGTGAAGTGATTATGATTAATTAGCGAGTTAGCAGCCAACACCAGACCTAGTGCAGATTGGTTGCTATGACAGTGAACTCTTACGTGAAGGATGTTTATATTTTGACTTGGGAAAATATAACCTGTGTTAGGATGTAGGAAGCATTTTAACACAGTAAAGAGGTTTAAATTTTCCTTTTATAATTGTTTTTTGTTGTATCAGTGCAAATCAGACGATAGAAATATCGTTTTTCCAGCCAGAGACCTGAAAAATTGTGAAGTGATTGTAAAAGTAAAGTATTACTTTTTCCTTTGGAGAGAAAAAAAACACGATTAAACGTGTAGCAACAGATTGGGCCTCTGTAATTTCATTCTGAACACTGCTTCAATAGCTACTATGTTTTTCTTTGCAGCAAGTTCCATCAGCATTTCAGTATTACTATCAGCTTTTCCATCTTTGCCCAGATTAGACGACTGCTTGTTAGTATTTAACAACAAACAAAAAGTTGGGAAAACACTGAAGGAAAGTGAGGACTTTGTGCTGCACTCCCACTGTGTTTCTATTGATGTGACGAAACTACTATCAGAGAAAAGCCGCAATTTTATCATATGATATTTTGATGTGGCTATGACATTAGCGATTAGGGATGATAGCATGTGATAAGCAGTAATAGGCTGTCAGTGTAGTTATCTGGTGTCAAGAAAAGGTGATGTAGGATCAGGATGGAGCAGCAGTGGGAGACAGGCGGGGAGAGAGAGGAGAGTTTCATACGGAAGAAAAGTGCTGCTGACAGTTTCATCTTTTCCCGAGGCCACTTTTGTCATTTTGTAAAATACATTTACAGGCACAAACCAGATATAACAGAGAGCAGCAATCATTATCAATAAGGAAACTGAAGCTCATCCGAATCCTTGAACACCAGTTGCTCTTGCTAATTTACTAATGAGATGGAAATAGACAGCAGAGTGTATTTTCCTAATGATGAGAACATTGAGATGCAGTGCAGACGTTCCTTTTATTTAGCTCTGCTTCTCATTTATCAGAGCACTTCTCTCTGGATTCTTTTGTCCCTCAGTTTTCCACAGGCCGTGGGAGGGATCTGAAATCATTCATCAATCTTGCTTATATTTTAAAGATGGCTTCCAGATGGGTCTGCACACAAACCTTCCCGGTAACCGATTTATGAAGCGACTGCAAACAATTACTGTGGTTTACTGTAACTTGATTCACAAATAGGAGAGTAATTATTTTTTTGGAGGCAAACTGTTTATCCCTAAATCCCTCTGTTAGGGATGTTTTCTTTCTTTCAGTTATCTGCAAACTAATGACAAATGTCATGTGTTTCTCTTTATATGATGTTTTGTAATAGATAAAGAAAAAGAAGACACAGCGATGTTTGATCTACCTTAATTATTTCATAACACGTAAAAGCTAGAATCTTGTGTTTTCATCAAGGACACAAAAACACTTTGCACTTCATAAAACAAATTTAGTGTAGTGAACATTAATCTACACAGACTGACAGTCCGCAGGGGGGCTGCTAGCTCTGTTTGATCAGGACGTTTTTTTTCATTTTTCCACCCTGAATGTGTGGTTTTTAAAAACAGAAGTGGTTAGAAATGTTAAAGTGTTAAACTGCCAAATGCAAAAAAAAAAACCAATATGACCTCCATGTGTAAGGGGACTTGAGGACAATCGGATGTGACCCAAAAAGACTCACAGATAATTACAGCCAATTTATTATGCAGTCAACCCAAACAGACAGAGATAAGAACCATTGATTCAGTACCTGCAGTTTTTCTCCTGAACCTTTCGGTTTAAATTGTTAGAATTCTCCATCTCTGAAACCTTTTATCCTCCTCATCTGTGACCCCAAACACCTTTAAACATTAAAGTTTTGTCTTTGTCTCTTTGCAGTGTGTTCTACTACTTAACACTGGCATTTCTACTAACTGTGACAGTGACTCTCCTATATTCTCATTGAGTTTACACCGTATGCTGCAGGTCATTTGATTATTGATTTCACTGTATTGATCGTCTATAGGGCTTATATTGTTATTTTTTGTCATAAGCCTTGTGTGTCAGTGACTGTTACTTTTAAGGAAATGAAAAAAGAGCTCGTTTTTTAAAAACAGTAGAATAGTGTGTGGGCGGCATGTTGCAGCAGCGGTGAGCTCTTTTTTCTCACAGCTAAAAAGTTCCTGGTTTGTGGAGTTTGCATGTTCTCCTCCTGTCTGTGTGGGTGTCCTCTGGGTGCCCTGGCATCCAGACATGCAGGTTAGGTTAATTGGTGACTCTAAAAATTGCCCGTAGGTGTGAATGTGAGTGTGAATGATTGTTTGTCTCTATGTGTCAGGCCTGTGATGAACTGGCGACTGGTCAAGGGTGCACCTGCCGCTCGCCCACTGTCAGCTGGGATTGACTGCATCCCTCCATAACTCTGCAAAGACAGAGTTTTTTTTTTAAAGAAACTTGAGGGAGGGATTTGTCAGGTTGAGAGAAAATACAGCCTTTATCAGGATGTAGGAGACATTTTAGCATGGTGAAAGAGGTTGGGTAAGATACTTACATGTGTCTAAAAGCCTATAACAGATATAAACAAAGGCCACTAACATTTATTTATAAAGAAAAATTAAAATATTCAAGCTATGGAGATGCAAGGTTTTCCCCTTGGCAGCAAACACAGACTCAGGTTAAGCCTTCTGGCTCCAAACATGACAGCAAAGCAGCAGGTTGTGAAGCGGAGGAGATGAAAAGACTAGTCAAGGTCCACATACGGTAACATCTACAATCCCTTCAGTTGTTAAAATAAGGTTTAATCACTGTTAGCTGTTGTTCACTCGAGGCTGAGCAGTGCTAACACAGATTAATTCTCCCTATGTTTGATCAAAGTCAGTGTGATATAGGGAGGCATCCCACATGGCTTAGCTCCAAGGATGAGTTTGTGCCGATGAATCAAAATGCTTGAATGCTGTTGGACTATCTGCTCACAATATCTTGAGCTTTTGCAAGGGTTTAGATTTTTAGTTTCCCCAGCTGATTTTATTCTATAATACTCTAACGTCTGTCAGCACAGTGGATTTATCTCCTGCATATCTGTTTATTTGTGTCTGTGTTATGCTAATTAAACCAAGGTTTAAATTCACATCATGCTTTATCTGTATTTTAACTTAACCTGGAATCCATCTTATGTGTTTCTGTCACCCGCTGAAGACGGAAAAAGTTAAAGACTGCAGCTTCCTCTTTCATAGCACATTCAAGCTGTTGTCAGACTGCAGCGCTCCGATGTCCATATGGACACTATGTTGCAGACATTTACACAGACTTGTCAAAATATGACTGAGTGTGTTATTTCTGACTGAGCATCTGAGCTTTGATGAAGGACATATTTTTATTCCTTTTTTTGATTTAGTCATTGTTTGGCAATATGTGGAGTTTTGGGAGCATACTGAGCATACAGATGGACAACAAGAGTATGATGAGTAGTCCAAGAAGTTTTTAATGGACATTAAAACTTGTAACTATTGGAAACTATCAGAAGCCCATGAATTCAAGCTGACAACGGTGGCTGTTCCTCCTCGATGAGAAAACCACAATCTGTTTACCATCAGCGTCAAAGCCTACGCTGTGGGAAAGCTTGTTAATGTACACCAGCTATTTCTGACTTTGTGAGGCACACGACCAATAAACTCTAATCAAACTGTAAAACTCAGGGAGTTAACAAAATAACATGCAAAACAATAATCTGGGCTTCAATCACTGTCGTGTGATTATTCTGAAGAGGATGGGACAAAACCAAAAGCACCAGTTTTGGTTTTGGATTTCATTTTTTTTAAACTGAAATAACATTTATGCAGTTCAGAAATTCATTTCTGTCCTCTTTTGACATGTGAGACGTCACATGGTGTATTGACTTTATCTCTGCATTGATCAGTGAGATGGATGCCATCTTTTCTTTTTTTAATGTATTTTTACTGGTAAAGTGGAAATAATGCAAAGGCAGCATGCTGAAGCTTTATGTGTTTGTTGTTTACTAGAAATGATGCTCAGAATCTTCCATGCACAAGTTAAAAATTTGCATAAAAACAGGAAATTTAACGAAGAACAAAATTATTTCAATTGCAGTATCCATCGAAAAGAAAAAAACAAATAAAAAAGACACACAGATTACTGTTCATGAATACAAAGGGAAGTGTGAGTTTGGGCTGGTGGGGAAACCATCAAACACAGGCAAGTCCTCACAGAGCTGACTGACCTCTGAGTCACAGTGACAAATCCTTCAATATTTTAATGAACACTATTTTTCATAAATATTCCCTCAGAAACAGAACCTTTCATGTGTCAAGAAAACAACAGATCCTAATGTCAGCAAGCTCACAATAATGGAATGGGTACATTGCACTCACACTGCAAAACATTTCATAAGGAAGGAGCTGAAAACAACCGAGTGAGCAGAAGAGAAGAGTCAGCCTGCCGAACATGTTTTACGAGACCTGAAGTAAAATAAACTGTCGGTGCATCTGAATGAGCTTGTTCTTTGTCGCTTTAGGCGTCATGTGTGAATTACAGACATATTAGTGCAGCATGTCAGCTGGACATTACTGAAGCTTTCACCGCAGTCATTTTGCTGTTTTTCAGCAATTAGGGTTTTCACATCAGGCTTCTCCAGAGGCAGTGGGGCATGATTGCATAAACACACATGGAGCACAGCAACAAAAAAACAAGCTCAGTTCCTTTTTTCCTCGAAGAATTGTGGTGGCAAGATCAATTTAAACCAAATCTGAAATTAAAAATTGATAAAATACCTGAAGGAGGCCAGGTATGAGACATTTTGTGCACTTGTCTTTTGTTCTGGTCATCCCTCACCACTTTTCATCCAGCTCCATGGTCTTGTAATTGGTTTCTGTTTACTGTAGTTATTGTGCCTCATCTCTTATTGACTCCTGTGGCCTCAGTGTAAAGGGTGCAGAGCAGAGGGACAGGACAAATCCCCTGATATGAGCCCTGAGTAAAAGACCACCACTCAGACATACACACAGTCCTGTCCAGCCTCTCCCTCTGAGCTATTCTGCTCCAAACCCTGCAGTCAAGAGTACACAACTCACATTTTAGTCACTGTAGAATGAGTCTGACTCTCACCCAAAATGAACACAAAAGTGCTTAAAAGGGACAGGAAGTTCCTGGATTGCATCAAAACAGCACAAACCATGAAGTTCAGGACAAACGAAAGACAATCCATGTCACTCATTGAAATACAAGTCCCACAAGCAGCTCCTCCTGGCATCACTAATATGCACCAGAGGAGGCCCATCAACAGCAGCACAGAAAATCTACAGATTACAAATAGCTGTGGATCAAGAGGAGCAATCAGTGGACTACATGTTGCGTGGAAAGGAGTGGGGGGGGGGTTGATTACCTCCAGTTGGTTAGCACTGAAGAACTGATGCCAAATCAATTCTTCAAGGTGCACCTTCCACAAACATGCTGCAATGGTTTTACCAATTGGAGGAAATTCATGGAGCTTTTCCAAAGCGAAAGAGTTTCTGGCACTGAATTCCATCTGATAACTCTGTCAGTGTGACAGCAGCATCTGCAGAGGCAGAGAAATCTAGTGTTTATTCCAGGATTTGTGGCTGTAACAAAAACATCGTCCGCCGTTTCATTTTCTTTATACAGAGAAATGAAGGCAAATAGAGAGATTTAAACCAATGACAAGATAATCATAAGATGATAATTGACTAAGAAGGCAAAGACTCACTGAGCAGCTTACATGCAACAAGATAGTAACATCTGGACAAACCACAGCAGGTTTACAACAAATTGAAATGATTTATAATCCATCTGACATTCATAAAAACTGAGAAACCTGAAAACGTATGATGATCTGTCATATTTAAATTTGATGTGTTAATTTCTGTAAAGTAAATAAAATAGAAAATAGGACTAGAGGCAGCAGAAGCAGGTTTTTGACCATATGATTTCACAGATGTACTGAGAAAATGTAGGTTAAAAAATACTGTGCATCTTCACTCTCATAGTCTCACCTACTGCGTATAGTCTCCCCCAAAATTCAACCTGACATTTTCTGTTTTCTTATAAAACTGAGGGATTTTTACTGTGAGTACAAGAGAAAAATCTTTGGGTTTAAACAGTGCTTAGCCACACAGTGTGAGTTTGTATCGATGGAAAGACTGCAGGGTCCGGCAGAGGTCAACAGAGTGAGGCTACCACTCTGCTTTTCCAGTTGCAGCTACATGTAACAGATGCAATAATCAAGAAGCCTGATA
>JAQNCA010000029.1:22782878-22795174 GCA_029783725.1 Acanthurus tractus | reverse complement strand
AGATCTCAGAAATAATTTGGTGATTACAATACAATCATTACAGGAGGAGTGATTCACAGAACTATTGAAGTTCCAGGTTATTACAGTTCTTAATTATTCTTTAAAGATCATTTATATCTTTATCTGCCTTTTGTGTCTTTCTTTTATGTCTCTATAAATGGGATCCTTTAAGCCCTGGTGTTTCTTTATTTCAGTGCAGAGTCCTCTCACTTTTGCTGCAACGGCCAGTCTTCCACACAGAAATCAATGAAATTTAATCTTATCCCGTCTTATACAGATTAAATCTCACAGTCTACTTACTGCACACCGAGGTAATTTAGGAAAGTACACATGACCCAGCAAGATGACTAATTAGGAAAAAAAAAACAACGTCCAAGTTTTGTTGGTCCAGAATTTTCCTTTTGTTTCACACAATAATTGGACCTGGTGCTATTTTAGGATATCTTGAAGTTTCAACACAAATCCTCCTCTACTGAAGGCTTCTCTGCACAATAATTAGGGTGGAAGGTCAGCCTGAAGAAGGAGCAGGGTCAGGGCTCACTCATGGGTTAAACTGGCCAAAATAACCCTGAGCTGGCACCTAGCTACACAAAAACAAACCAGTTTAGTTATCATGGCTATTTTTTTTCTCTTCAACTTTTGAGTGACTATTCTCTTCACTTTTTCTTCCAACTCCAAAAGTCACAGGCAAACTATCTGCCTCTATCAGTCCTTTCTCATTTACACTTCACACAAAGAATGACACTGTGCACACTGGTGCACAAATAACACAGTGACAGACAAGCCTCACCTCTAATTTGAAAGAAATGATGCTACTAAATTTAAGTTAAGAAAAAAAGTCCTGGATAATAACTTTTGTTTAATAGAATTCTATGTACAAGATAATAACTTCCTTTATTTTGAGAGACAGCCACATGATTCTTGCTCTGTCTAGGTTCTTCCTCAGTTCCCTGTATGAATGTGTTTCTGCATGAATATCTTGACCCTAGAAATCTTCCATACCTTGGACCCCATACGTAGCCTATAGTGTGCTCTGTGAAAGTGAAACTGCAGCTGGCATTCCATCTTCAATAAATCATCATCTGAGCTCTCAGCTGTGAAAGGGAAATCCTTTCACAGCACTCTGTCATTGGGAAAGTGATGAGTCACAAGCAGTAGATAATGACGGAGCCCATTTGGGAGGATAATTTTGAAATCTGACATCGTAAAGAGAGCGAGAGAAAGAGAGGCTGGAATGAACAGATTCATGTTTATGGTGAGATTTCTGTTGACAAATATTCATCACTGTTTTGCTCAGCATGTATTTGTCTTTGATTTTGTAGGAAATGAAATACTTTTATTTTCTCTCTGCTGTGTAATCACAAAGAGGATTGCAAAATAAATTGTATTTACAAAAAAAAATGGGCTTAATTAAAAAAGCAAAAGAAAAGCAGAATAACCCAGAATTTTTGTTTTAGCACAAAAAAAACCCAACCCATTAGCATCCACGACAATGCAGGCTACCACTATGCTTCATGTAAAAGGGCAAGTCAGTGCACAACAAGTGCCTTTGCTTTGTACTGTTGTTAGCACATTTGTTTGAAAAATTAAGTGTATCCTTTAGCCTAACAAACATTTGCAGTGAATCTTTTTTGATAAAATGTTTAGCTGCCTTCAGTGTCACCCTCACAGAGGCCCCTCTGTTCCCTTATCGCCCCTGGAAGGACATTCATTCAGACACTTGATCACAGTGTTGTTCCCTAAATGAACCACAAAGTTGAAAAAAAAACAGCAGTCAGAGGCAATAATGTGCATTTCATCAGGCATCGCTGAGAGGGTCACTTTCATAGTGTAACACAGCACAAAGGAGCTATCCAATTAAAAACAAACAAACAAACAAACTTTGAACATTAACTCTTTGATGTATAAAACAAGTAATAAAAAAATCCCATAATATCTTTCCAGAATCACCACACACAAACTGCTAACACAGCACAGCTAAGTTGGATGTATGTTGATGCAGGGGTCAATGAATTCTGCCATAAACACCTGCATAACAGGTTTTAATTTCAGCTTCAGCGCTGATCTTTAAAGAATTATTTTTTTGAATTGAATTTGAAAAAAATGAAAGTCTACATCATTTTGAACTAAGGTGAGTCCATAAGCGCTGGTCTTGTCTGTTAACAGATCCATACCTCTGGTTTCAAACTCAGGGAGAAGCTGAACTGGACTTCAGCTGGGACCCTTTTTGTCAAATTCAATATTTAGCATCTGAATATTTCTCTCAAATTTTGAGCACAAACTTATTAAATCCATCTTGTTGAGCACCTCTTTTCTCCATCCATCCACCTGACTGGTGTGGCATATTATGATGCTGATTAAAACATCATGATGATTGCACAGGTGTGCCTTGGCCCACACATTGCCATGTGCACTGTCAGCCATCTGTGTGTTACAGCGAAAACCAGGATTCATCCATGAAGAGAACACTTCACATTCTCTGAAAGAGAATATTTTCCCACTCAATCTGGTTATGATGATAAAGTGCACTTAGGTTAAAACTCCTGTGAGGACAACAAACACATAAATGAGCTTCCCTGAGACAGTTTCTGGCATTTTGTGCAGAAATTCTTTGGTGTTGCAAATCACTTGTTGCATCAGTGGTCTGATTGGCTGATCTTGAACAAACTTGCAGGTGAAGAAGCAGGATGTGCGGATCATGACGTGGTAACTCGAGAAGTTCTATGAATTCTCAGAAAAGAATTTGGAGATTGTTTGTGAAAGTGAACCGAAGATTAATTTCAGGGGCCACAGCTCTGGTGGACATTCCTGCAGTCAGGAAGCCAACTGAACGCTCCCTCAAAACTTGCGGCATCTAATGCCAGGGTGGACTGAGAGTCACAGAGCAGAACACAAGTAACCCAGGACACATTGTTTTTCTTTTTAATTTAAATTTCAGACTGTTACTTTGAGAGTCAATAGGGAGCAGCGATGAAAACATTCAGTTTTTATATAGTTTATGATTACCACTCAAGAAGTGAGACCCAACACAGGGAGAAGTTAAAGAATGTGATCTGCTGGCTTGAATTGAATCATCTTAGACTCTGACACACCAAGTCAGTGGTCAGTGTCAAGTTTCATTTTCACGGTGTGTCAAGCACTGTGGCTCTATACAGGACAGTGAATGAAGTTTTTACATTCAGAGGCTGAATCCCCTTTGGCTTTTTTTTTTGCTGTGGCCACCATCCATGATTCATCCTTCACTTTTCATACATCTTACATGAGTCAAACAGCATGGGTAAAACTCAAGAATATAGAGAGCAAAGGGTTGGGCTGAAGAGGTAACATTAAAGAAGCTCAAACCACCGGAGAGTGATGCCTCAAAATAATTCAAACGAAAATACAGGAAACTCTCTCTGTTTAATTATGTCTAATACAACGTGTTATGTGCTTTCATCTCACTATATTCTACTGCCTGACTAGCAAGACATCTGGAGTGTGTCCTCCATCTGTCCATGAGCATGCTAGTTAAACTAGACTACTAGCTACAAACACATAACATCCAATCCACATCTGTGGCATTGTGACATTCAAGATACTGGTACAGTATTATGAGTTAAGATTGAGGAAGAGTGGCCCTTTATTGTGAGCAGCCCACGGCACACCTGTCCAATAATCATGCAGTTTTAATCAACATCCTTATTGGCCACACCTGTCAGGTGGATGGATTATCTTGGGAAAAGGAGAAATTTTCACAAACACAAAACGAATCCGTAAACAAGCTTTTGGAGAGATAACCCCTTGTGCGCAGAAACAAAAAAATGTCCAAGGTGTTTCAGTTCAGCTCATAAAAAAGGAGTAAAAAAACAAAAGCATTTATATTTTTGATTAAACATGTTACATATGTTATGTGAATATATTAAACTGTACTTCTGCTTTCACACATGAATACTAGTCTCCTGGGTGAAAACCCTGTGTTTGTTTGTCTCATTCATCCAAGCATCCTCCATATGCACACTTCACTCTTCACACCATGGTTTCTGACTTTGATATCTCTTTGACCCAAGATTTATGAAAAAATGCAAAAAGCAATAAAAGCTAAATCACTGTGTCAACCCACAGCTTATGCATTGGTGTAATGTTTATGCGCTATTTAAGATGAGGCTTAGACCTTTATAACCTATTTCTCAAGAGCCCCTGAACATGTAAAAGTGAAATGTTAAGTTGTTGCAATGACCCTTTAAAATGTTGCCTCATTGTAATGGAAAGCTGGTAAATAAAGATAAAACCAAACGCAAACATCTCACTGTTCAAAGAGGTAAATAAACTTGGCCAGTTAAGCCAAGTTTAAAGGTTGCATGTCATAAAAATTTACAATAATTTCCATTTCATGGAGTAAAGAAATTAATGTTAAAGTTCTAAATAAATTTCTTTGCATTTCTCCTGTTTCTCTTCCTTTATACCCTACATCTCTGGAGGTGGATTCTTTAATTTTAGAACGAGTTCCTTGACGGATGAGGCTGCTGCAGGGAGGCAGGATGTGGTCTTGTTCTGATGTTACCCAGAAGTCCTCTCGATTTGAAGTGTTTGGATTTTACCAGGTGCACGGCAAATCTCTTGGTTGAAATTATAACAGCCATTTGCCATGTGGCCGACAGTGGCAGTTTGTAGTTTCAATTGAATTTTATCTCCGCAGCCAGCTATTTGCAGATCATTACACAGAGAGTGTAAGCCCTAGATTGCCACTAGAGCGGCGTCGGCCTTGTGCTGGTTTGTTTGCTCATTCATTTATTTATGCTATTCAAATCTCAACACCGCTGCTGTTCATTTGGGATGCTAACAAACTGGTTCAAGGTTGTTGCAGGGGGACAGATCGAGAGAAGGGAAGAGAGAGAGAGAGAGCGAGCAGTGCATTCAATGCCAGCTTGCTTCATTTCTGTGCTGGCAAGCTTTATCACACACCCACACTATGTTGCCATGATATAAAATGTTAATTTGAGAAGTGTAACGTTGTGGGACGATGGCTGAATCGCTGCCAAAACATGCGCTGCCAGGACTGAGGGAGGCAAAGGCCAGCACCAATGAACCGGAGAGATACACCGCTGCTAGTTTTACTGCCTGAGGCCAACTGGCCACAACAAAACATGCTCTGAACACAGATAAACATTTCTCCAGTACTTTGACAGACACACATCAACTCCCTCTTTTTTTTTTTTCTCACATGGCTGCATTCTTCAGCGTATTGAAAGGGCGCACGTCTCTGCGCGTCTTCTGAACCCACATACACCCACAGGGAAGAGCTCAGACTCACTAAACAGTTTTGCATGCACACTGTTTGAAACAATAGCTAATGTGAAGCCGATGTTACATCTTTGTGAAACATTTTCCCTTTTCAGTCGACACACCTCCACAGATGTTGAGAGACTTTGTAGCTCCAGCACTGGCGGCCCCAGGGAACATCTGGCACCACCCACGATCTGGACTCTTCTTCATGCAAATGTGTCAGACGAAGAGATTTTAAAAATCCTCATGAGATACAAAGAGCTGATTGCAGGTCCACAGAGGAGAGAGTTTGTATGGCTGACCACTCATGAACTTGTGCTGAGGTATGTGCACCGTACAGAGGAGGGCATAGGCAAAAATACAGTTATGCATTGATAAATGAATACGACTGTAAGGACTGTTTGAGGCTATAAAGATGTATCTGCAACACTCAAAAGTGTTAACACTCTCAAACAAATACGTTTTCTGAAAGTCTGAACAGTCGTATCCAAATATTATCAATGTCATGACAAAAACATTATGGATCCAGATTTAGTATATTTTACTCCTCGCTTTTTTGTTCTTTAGTTAATAAAATTTCATGATCCTTAGGCTTTTAAAATCTATGAGACACATTAAATGCACAAGGTGGATCAAAACAATGATAGCTTATTATACAAACGTCAGCAATAACTAGTAAAACATAGAGTAAGTGTTGAAGCCGAGCCGCTGGTGTTGATGACTGTACTTTTCTCCTCGGTGACAGTCACATCTTTTGCATTTCACTGGAAAATATGAACATCACTCTGCTGCAGGCGCTGGCACTGAATCTTGTAACCAAACATGAATTGCTAATGTAGATCAGCTGCATATCCTCCATCTGTGTGGAACTGGTGGTCTCTGAGAGGCTGATGCTCTCTGTCTTTTGCCACTTATGGTACAAATATTTGTCCCCCAATTCCTGGCATCTGGTTTGAAAGGCAACAGATTGATAAACAGAATAAAAGTCCAGTTCTCTGATATTTTACTGACAGAAAGATGAACAAAATGAGAATTACACAGACAAGTCATTAAGCATTTTAAATTATTACCTACTGTTTAAGACAAGAGTAGAGTGCATACATCTCATATCATTTTAAATTTGTTCTATAGTAGAAATTAAGGCGTTTTTGCCTGTAATATTTGAATTTATTAGCTATAAGTTTGTCACATATAGTTCCATGGAAATGTCATTTTGTTGATCAGTCAGTTCATCACTTTTTCAGTCCAGACTGAAATATCTGTTCGAGTGAGATTGCAATGACATTTGATAAAAACATTCATGGCTCCCAGATGATGAATCCTAATAGTTTTGGAGACTTTTTGACTTTTCCCCTCTTGCCACTGGGAGGCTGACATTTATGGTTTTGAGTAAAATGTCTTGATAACCTTTAGAAAGCTTGCCATGAAGTTTGGTACACACATTCATGTTCCCCTAATGACTCAAAGTTTTTACAATTTGTAATCATAATTATGAGGTTTATATATGAAAGACCCGTCCATCAGAACTCAGCTTTGTATTTAGTGCTAGTAAGAAAACGGTGGCATGCTAACATGGAAAAATTAGATGGCAAACATTATACTAACCTGTGTAAGCATTTTTCAGCTATGATTCTGAATATTTTAACATAATGATGTAAATATTAAGCAAAACGTACAACTGTCCCTTGGTAACCTCACAAGGCTGCTTTTTTGCAGACTCTCCTTGTACCGACATGTATGATTTAGTGTCCTTAAGATTTGTTGTTATTCTAATTTTAGCTTGCTTCTGTTTTATTTGCTAATCATTTTTCAAAACTCTAGTATTTGGTGACCTTACCTAGAACTGTGACACTGCTTCTAAAAAGGTGTAAAATGACAAAATTTGCAGATCAGATTAGATAGACAAGGTGGATGAGATGGCTTAACAGATGGTGCAAAGACACTGGAGGATCGATAAACAATTTGTAACTCTGCCTACTAACTAACTGACTTATTTCTCACTGTGCAGATTAAAAGCTGATTGGAGGTAAGTGCAGAAGGCTCAGCTCCTCCTCACCAGCTATGACTGAACGGAGGGAGGAGGAGGAGTGACACAGCTGAGCTACCTGTACATGACAAAACACTCTAAACAACCTCCCAGCTGGATAAGACAAACGCTTTGACTCATCAAGTCAACTCAAGTTTATTTCTAAATCAATTTCCAGAAAAAAAACCCATCAGTGACAAAGAGCTTCACAGACAATAAACACAGATGAAAACAAGGACAGAGTGTCCCTGATGAGACAAGTGAGAGATGCTGCTTCCGTGTGTGCTCTGTAGATGTACCACATGGGTCCTAATGGGCATTAGGAGGCAGATTGACTAATCATGTCTGTGTGAATGAGTGAATAAATGAATGATTATGTGAGTGAATTGCTTTGTGGATCCGCAAGGGGCTCTGCATTAAATAACAAAGATAATAAAAGAGGGACAAACAAAAACAAGAGCATTACTAAGTCCAACAGATGGGGCCACGCAGGGCTTGTGTTTGCGGGTGGAGATGCTTTGTGTAGCCACTTGCATGTCTGTGTGTTCGCCCGAGTGTTTGTGTGAGAGGGGATGAAATCACATTGGAGCCCACTGGAGAAATAAGTAAATGACAGACTGCAGGAGAGCAGATAAAAGGAAACGGAGGGCTAGCGGCTGATGCTGCTGAGGGAGGAGGCATTGTAGTGGAGGGCAGTCAGATGGACTCCTGAAGTGCTTCTTGGCACGCCTCGGTGGAAGCTGCTGACTGAAAGTGCTCCATCGCATTGACATTTTGTCATCAAGAGGGTGGAGGACATTTTCCATAATAGCAGACTGCAAACATGGTTTTCTCCCCCACCACTATCCTTAGTGAGTCCGGTTCATCCCTCCAGCACAACTGGCTTTTCTCAATTCTCACCCACTTATTCAGAAATGTGTGTCCGTTGAAATGATACTAGGCCCTGTCAATGAAACCCCTCAATCCTGTCAGAAAAGCTTATGGACTTGAGTGTGACAGGCACAGGATTAGTGCTGAATCAATTGGTCTAATAATTGATCAATGGAAAGTTAATCGACTTAAAAAGGAAATGAACTGATTAATCCCCTAAGTAATTTATCAAGCAAGAAATTCTAAGAGCCCCACAGCCACTCCAGCAGCACTGCGAAGATGAGCTAAATGCTAATTTGAGCATGCTAACATGGTTTCAATGAAGCTATAAATGTACTTATGTTGCCAACATCATGTAAGCACGCTAACCGGTTTAGTTACAACATTGCATATTAGCTCTAAACATCAGATACAGCTGAGAATGATGGGAAGGACATTCTTTCAAGTGGTGGACAATTTGAAATTATGACCTTTGACTACATTTAGCCTTGCTGGTAGCAGTGCTTTGTGATTTCTAAGTTTAATACAGGGCTCAGTTCTTGTCTGTTTAAGACAAAACAAGTTGTTCAAATTGATTTTTTTCTGGAATACATGACTGGATAAATGAACAGATAATGAAAATAAGAACTAGTTGGGACCCTTGAGAGACTACACAGAATCTTTTGCCAAATCTCAAGGAGATTTAGCTATTCAAACATTTCGGAGCTGCTCTGGGATCAAAATAATCTCATTGGTTTATTTCAAGTTAGCCAACAGATAGAAGCTGAATAGAAAAAACTATGATATGTAACATACAACAACAATAATAATTTATTTATTAATCACAGTTCCATTAAGCTTATTAATTACCAACATTATCTCTGAAAGTCTTATGTATGTAATGTAGTTTGAAAACAGAAATCTACCAGAAGTGATTTAAATGTTCTTTTTCACATAACAGGCATCAGTAGAAATAATCCATTATATATCTATTAAATGTACTATTTTCAGAGGGCTGCAGTGCAATAAAATATGTATTTGGCACTGCCTGCTGGGATTTAACACAACCAAATGTAGTATTTCTTTCTCTGTGAAGCCACCATGTCACCTTAAGAAGAATAGTCTGCTCTGTCATATTATGCATTAAGCATCAGTAATTCAGTTTTCTATCAAAGTGGCTCTCAAAGTGCTCAGAGGACTGAACTTCTTCCCCATGGTGCCTTGAATCAGGGGCTCCTTCCTCCATCAGAAATCTACCACCAAAGGTGAAAATTATTGTGTTCTAGCCAGTTTGAGATTGCAAATGTATTCTTATGCCCCCAGGACAGTTTTGTCTACATTGGTAAGCAGCCACTGTCTTCTATGGCCACAAGCATGAAAATGTGCTCAGCAGTGATGCCACACTAACAAACAGCTCTGAGCAAGCAGATCTCTTTACTGGGATTATTTGAGGCCAAAAAAACTGAACCAAACAACAATGTTTTAAAATAACTCATATAGAATAATAAATCATGTACTATAAAGTAAAACTTTAGCCAAATATACTGTAGTCATTAGCCGGTCTCATCTGTCTTAAGAAAAGCTTCTACAAAATGGTGATTTGTATTTTAACATTTGAAGAGATGTTTGAGGTTGCAATAACGTGTTTTGTTAGGGATTAACCTTTGTTTGTTTCTTGATTAGTTTAATAGTGCATTAGTCCATAAAACATCTTAAGAGTGTGGAAAAAGCTCATTATGAGTTCCCAGAGCACACTGTTATATCTTCAAATTACTTATTCTATCTCGTTAATGATACAGACCCCTAAGGTGTTTGGTTTAAAGATGCAAAATAAGGAAAAGCAGTAAATCCTTATATCTGAAAAGGCCGAACGAGTGACTATTTGGTATTTTTGCTTGATATTTTTGCTTATATGTCAGCACTTGAAATTCCAAAATATACCTCTAAGACAAGAGTCAGTGTAACCAACTGTGTTCAGCTTTTTGTTCATATAAAAGTGCCTGCAGCCATTTTCCTGCCAGGGAGCCTCTTTGCCACTAAGTGTCACTGTTGCAACACTGTGCTGTTGTCTCGGAGTGCTCATCCTGAGTTTGTCTGAAGAGAGTTGGAGGCGGGTGGAGAGAGAGACAAGCAGGGAGCTGCTGGGCAGATCATCAGTCTGTCTGTTACTGTAGTCGTCTTCCTCCTCCCTCACTCTCTCCCTCTCTCTCCCATGGCTCTGCATGCCCCAGAAACAAGGTAGTTCCGTCTAATTGCTCTAATGGCGTCCCATCCTCATTAGACTCTTGACCTTGGCTGTGCGTGATAAGAGTAGGTCAGCGTGGATTAGAAGTGGCCCCCTAGGTCTCCTTCACTTGCCCAGTTACCAGTCAATACCTTCGACTTAATTCACTCCCCTGAAAAACCACAAGTGTTTCCCCATTTGAAACTGGGCAGAGTCTTTTTTTAGTCCGTCCTCACAGGGTGTGTTGTGTCTTAGCTTGCATACAAGCGTTACAGCAGTGGCAGCACATGTACAATAATCCATTGTTTTATTTCAACCTGTTTTTGACTTGTTCAGGAGTTTAAAAATAACATGCAGAAAAGCTAGTTTACATTTATTCTATAATCTGCTTTACAGATGGACTGATATTAATAGGATTATATAAAAGAACTACAATCTTTAAGATACACTAAGCTTAAAGTAAGTTTAATACTTGTTGTTATGTGTAAAAAAAAACAGACAGTTAAACAGTCATATATTATAGGGATACACTGATAAAACTGTCAGGGAGATATATCAAATTTGCCGTTTTTATTATTTTAGCTATTGGAGTCATATCAGTGTATATATCAACTGATAAGAAAGAGCAAACCTCAGCGTAGACTTGTTTAACATGGGATTGAGGTAGTTTACAAACAGGGTTTTGGTCATTAGAAGATCATTTTTCAACCTCAAAATATCCCCCTCTATGTCATTCAGGCTACTGTATTATAATAGATGTGAAAGAGTTTCTATTATCATACCTAGTATTATTGTTTTGTCCATAAAATGCGTGACAAGAGAAAAATTGGCCATCACAATTTCACAAAATCAGAGAACATTATTATTTATTTTGTACCTGTATGCTAGTATAGTACGTATAAAGCATGACTTCAATGCAACCTACCACTATTGCCTGTAGATAGATCTTGAAAAAAATACATATTGATGTCATTATATTGCCTGAGTAACATTCACATCACTTGTCATCACAATCATGCAAGAAAAAGAGTTTTTATCTTAAATGATTTAAATTCACAGTAATGTTTTTTGTCTAAAAAGAAACAGAATTTTAGAACTTATGTTACATATGTGCATGATCTAAAATGTCTTGGAGAAATCCATAATTTTATGGATTGTGGACACCACATTATACTTCAGACAGTGAAGAAGGAAGTCTTTGACTGTAACAAATATCTTGGTCACATTAAGTCACAAAAGATGGGTTTTTCATTTGAAAATGTTGACCCCTGAACACTGAGGACAACTTCCTCGATCCCATGCTTCTTTAAAATTTCATCAAACTATGTCTTTGTTTTTGTTTTGATTCATTTAGAGCATTTAGAGAACCCTAGTGGCAGAAATTACGTAGTGTGCATTAAATAATTAACTGATAATGAAAATAATTGCATTATTCTTTTAAGGTTGAATAATCAACAACTAATCAACAAATAGTTTTAGTTTACTGACATGGCTGTTGTCTCTTTATTTTTTAACACTACATGTTAGACACAGACACCAAGATCAGCAGCTACACTTTAATGTTTCTATGCAGATCACTTGAAATCTAATATCATGTGGGAATCAGGATCTTTAGTCGGGATATTTAACTTAAAGAGATGAGAGGAATTTTTAGAGGATCAGAAAAGAACCTGGGCAGATTGTTTATCAGAAACAGCACAAAGAGTAAAATATCAACCTCTTTTGATTTTGGACATAACCAGAACAATCAGGACAGGATCTGTTCTGTCCTGCAACAAGTACTTTTAATGCAAGTTGATTTGTTGCCTGTGTGATTTTGCACAAATGGTAAAAAGAAGACTTTTTTAAAAGTCCCTGTTAACACACGGGATTCCAAGATGTTTGATAAAAAGCTGACCACATGATGTTTTAAACAAAGGAAGTTGCTAATCTAAT
>JAQNCA010000029.1:22719837-22758301 GCA_029783725.1 Acanthurus tractus | reverse complement strand
AACTGAAGAAGCTTCTTGGATGAGAAGTGAAACGTCTTTCCAACAAACCTAACACAGTCCAGTTGACTTGCTTTTTTTGATTCTTCAGATAAACATGACCTGGATGAGTGAGAATCTTCACAGATACACGTTTTAAATTGATATCCATTGTCACCAAGCAGCCACCCATCCAGAGGGGTGTCCCCCTGAAAGACTGTAGGTATGACAGAATTCACCAGGCTGAATGAGTCATGAGCAGACCCATATATATATATATATATATGGTATGGTGTTAATTATAACATAGCAAATAGCCTATATTTTCATTCAACTTTGAGCTTATGAACTTCTGTAAGCTCCCATATTTTATAGATTATAGCGTTTTCATATAATACTAATGTGCTCACTCTGTGTAATGTCTGCGCATATGCTCAAACTAAACAAAATGCAATTGGAACTCATTAACGTCACATATTTAGCACGTGCATTCATACACTGGTGTTTAAAGATGCATAAAACTGTCTGAGGAACAAATGGAAATGTGTATTTACAAAACACTAGTTAATGTACTTTCTTTATATTTTATTGAACAGTTTCTTGAATATTTATCATGCAAAATCCAAAGGGCTCTGAAATATCTGACAGACACTCTCTGGATCCAAGATTTAGAGAAGAATCCCAGCAGAACATCTCATTTTTTATAGTGTCATTAATAGTTCAGCACACATGGAAATGATTGTCAACTACTTAATAGAAAGTGCTTTGCATAAGAAATACACAGACACACATTAGTCACCAGAGAGCCCTTAGGTTTTTAAAGGTCAACTGATGATTTAATATTCTTGAAATATTTGTATTCTCCATGAAAGTACACAATCCTTATTCAAAAGAACAACAAACTAAAAGATAGTGTTTAGAATATTATAATACCGGTAATAATGGTCTTCTTTACATGTGTGGGATGATCTGGGAGACAGTAAAATGAATAAAACTTCCTCTTAATTAGTCACAGTGATTTGGCATTTCAGTGACATTTTTCTTCTTCTATTATGTTTGTTATATGGGCTTCCTGTCAAAGGAAGTTATCGACATTTTTGAGTGTGTTATCCTGAGATAACAATTAAATAATTTTATTTTGGGATGTTAAATGTCATTTTCTCCAGATCATAATTTAAATTAGAGTTAAATTATCTGTGAATAGCAGGCTTCTGCTCTTTATACTCTCTAATATGACTTGATCATGGAGTCATTCCTCTGGGCCTTGACAAAAAGTGGCGTCCAGGATGGAAAAATTCAAAAACTGCAAGATGAAAAAGCAAATAGGCCTAAACATAAAAGTGCAATTGTGTGATCATTATAAGACAATGCTTTTTGGTCTTGATGGTCGGAGATTATAAATTAAATCATTATCTCTAAAAATGGGTCTAAGTTTGATATTAGCAGCCATTAACCACTTTTACACAGCTTGTTCAAGGCTTACAAAGCAGCTAAAAGCATTTAGCAGCTAACCAAAAAAAAAAAAAAAACGACGGAAATGTCAGTAATATGGGAAAACAGGAGATCCGGGACCTTCCTACTGTTTGGGCGGAGAAGAGAGCAACTGCCAGGAAACAGGGGATAATAAAAGTGTTCCTGTGACAAAATGCTGTTGTGTTATTTTGGTGAAAATTGCCTGATTTTGCATTAGACATAACTCTAGATACTGAGGCTGTTGTGTGATGTGTCACGCCCTTCATTCCCATGTTCTACAACACCAGTATGATGTTTTAAAATCCCACACTTGTGAAGCTCTGTGCCAAGGATGTTTGGTTCAGTAAAAAAAGAAAAAAACTAAGGCGGTGGAAAGGAGGAACCTCATCGTGGCACTATAACATTGCTTTTCTACTAAACAGAATACTTAAAAATGCAATATGATTTCAGGGCTTTTAATGTCAAAATCATGTTCTTATAACATCCATACTATTCTTATACCAACTACTGTCTGTCTTTTGAAATAATTAAACTTTGAAAAAAAAATTTTAAATGGCTGCTGAGCACAACATCAGTCGGCTGTTTTTCTCGAATGTGACTGTATATTCTATGAGATTTCTGACTCCCACTGTCCCCTTGAAGTCTGTATAATAGTAATTGTGTACAGATTTGCATGTCATCAGCATGTCACTTCCCCAGGAATAATCTCCTGTATGCACACTGTGATCTGGGAGAGTGTGACAGCTACAGCAAACCCTTCATTATTCACCCCACACATATAGTTTCATATTTATCTTTGTATTTGCACATTCCTAAAACCCTGCGACAGTCGGACTGACAGCATGTGACAGCTAAACACGTATCTGAGCGTGTGACTGCCTCAGACTCTGACAGAAGTGTATTTCCAGTATGATGTGTACTGAAATTTATGATGAGTGTTTTCCCATCAGCAGAGTCAAACTCATGGAGGCTTGAGAACACACACACCAGTGTAAATTTTCCAATGAATCCCATTTGTTTTCTTAGAAACAATTATATCCATGGTGGTTTAAGCTTAATGTAATACACAAATGAAGCATCATGGAAACTAGATTAGTAGAACATTTCACCAAACAGCAGGTTTACACACAGTAGAAAATTTGTCACATAAAGTAGAACACACACATGTACAAACTGAAAAACAGCAGTTTCTCATTACAGTATAAAAGCTTCATGTGAGGAGGATGACTCAATGCAGAGTGTCCACATTAAAAGATAAGAAGCCATACATGTAGGCTGATGAACTGCACAAACACACAGCTTACAGCTCATCACAGCTCACACATTACAGCTCACATAATGGAGGACAGTCAGATCAGTGTAGCTACGGAGATGGCTGTGGTAACTTAGACAGCTATTTAAAACACAATCTCCTTTGGATTTACTCATGCATGAGCTATCATGTACATTCAGCGTATGTTTCATGTAGATTAAGCTCCAACTTGAGTTGGACGTACAGTACATGAAATTTTAGCATTAAAATGTCTGTATCTTTGAATGTCCTTGTCATATTATTCCAAATGTTTCCATCAGTGTTTAACATGGAGAAATCCCAATCCGATTAATTAGACAGTGAAGCATCATGAAATACAGAAGGGGAACTGGGTATTGTTCTATGTCAACAACTTACCTCATCAGTCCTGCAACGGTAACTGAGCACAAACAGAGGATGAGAAGAAAGACAGGGAAGCAAGAAACAACTGCTTAAACAAAATACTCTGATCATAAATGTCTCTTAATGTAAGGATTTCACCACATAAACAAACCAAAGCATGAAGATGTGGTAATACATTGTCATTTTGTTTAATTTAGTTCCAAGAATACAATTGTGGCAAGGCATGTTGCCTGTTGTGGCAGAATATTTTTTTTTATATATATAAATTTATTTAAAGTGGTGTGGCAATGCAGGGCAATTTAGAGGCAATATATTTACCTCAATATATATTTTAATCACTGCCTTGACTTTCACAGTCCAACTTCAGGTCACAGTACATTTAAAAATTCCAGCGAATTTAGTTCTATTGTGATACAAACAAATAAATTAGCGGGGTCGTTCTGTCGTTCATAGTAATTACAGTAGCCAGTAAGGTCAGAGCAGTGCTGAGCACTTTCCATGACCTCTTACATCTCAGTCCCCAGTTTCCACATCAGTCCAGCAGCCAGTGATCCAGCAGCCGTAGCCCCCTGCAACAAAACAACACATCGTTGACCGTGCATTGACTCATTTTGCTGCAGCATGAATTATATTTTATCCAGTCTACATCTCTGTAATCTCCTCTACAAGCAGTCAAGCACTAGTAAAAAGATAAGACCACTTTGGAATGGGGTTGCTTATATAACATAAAACAAGAAGCTCAAAGTTAAAACTGAACAGATGAGCAATTCCTAACCTAATCAACAAAGCAAATTTATCTTAGTCGGATCTAAGTCCATTATCAGCATGAAGCTAACAACAGCTGCTCTGTTGTAATGGAAATCTTAATTACACACATTAATTATCCAGGGATGAATACAAGAGAAATGATATATAAGCCATTATCATCAAAATCAATTGAACCATGCAAGACCTCGTGGACTCTTGCACTACATGCAGAAATGTACTATATACTTTAGCTGAATTTGTGTTACATAGACCTCCACTGAGCAGACAAAAAGACCTGTGAAGACTGAGGCTCCAGCTTTGTTTCTATCAGCCCTCACCTTGGCCCATGATGGGATTTTTATCTGGAGGCCTGTGGGAGGGATCTGTTTGAATAGAATCTGGACAGGCCCTGAGATAGCCTGCTATTACCAGCGACCCAGCACCACAACAACCATCAATCTCTGCAAGTTTCCCTGTTTACACACAGGACAGCACAGCAGTCATGAGTCATTGCTGCTTACGATGCAGTTAGAGCGAAATGATGTTTCACCACCTCCTCTGCTCGTCGCCCGGACACACCTAATCAAGCTCTGCTGTGAACGTACTGTTGGTGACAGGAGTATCTCGCAGACGTTGTGAGGAACAGCTGATATCCAACCAGTTATTACACCCAACATTGTTCCCCCTGATTGCAATCACATGTCCTGGCTTTGTCTATGTCGAGCTCCAAGGCTCAGAAATCTTTGTGATTCGCTGCTTCTTTATAAACTGTCAGAGTCACCAAGTCTGTCTGGTTTCTCACTCTGGCTGCACTGACATCCCAATTCATTTTCTATAACAGCACAAGATTGCTGGGTCTCCACAATGTAACCCTGATGAGACAGGTTAGAGGGTGTGAACTTTATTGGTGCAATCCTTTTTTTTGTGTGTGTGTGTGTGTGTGTGTGTCCCAATTCTGACTGAACTCACTCAGTTCACTCTTAAAAGTCCAAGCAGCCACACACAATCCAGAGTTAACGCGTGAAATTCATATGAATAATAAAAAGTGCAAAGAGATTATGGATTATTTATAGATGCTTTTCAGGGAAGATTCAGGGAATATTGAAGACATTCGATTGGAAAAACAAAACAAAAATAAAAAACAGATGTCTCCCCGAGTCTCGGTCACGCACTCAAAGACACATTAATGCCGACACACATTCCTGACGCTGCATCCCACCGAGCGATTGATTACCATTACTGCACAAGGAAGTAAGAAACATGTTGCCAGGATTTTAATTAATTTCGTTTACTTATGTTGAGAGTGGTTTTGCTGGCAACTCACCATATGATCATCATGCCAGAAATACGACAATTCACGCGGAAACAAAGCTCAGTGGGAGATGAGAGATTGGTAAATGACAGTAGAGTACAAACAACTCAGCTCCCAGCGACTCAAACACAGAAACAACTTTAACACAACCAGTGTAGGTCCCTTCTTGTGACTGTTTCCACTGACTTCTTGTGTATTAATCATATTCATGAGCTCAAATTTTCAAAAGCACCAAATCAACAGCTTTTATGGATTCTATCAAGTTTTCATAATTTTCACATTAATCCTTACTTCTGTTGTGATTATTATTATTATTATTTTTTTAGGATATTAGGATTTTAATCGTTTTAATCAAAATGAACAACATTGCCTCCCACATATCAAGCAATATGAAAAGTCTAACAGTTAGACAGATGGTTAAGAAATATGCAATTAGAATTATTTTTTAAAGAATTAATCTGAAAGTACAAACAAAGAGCTTTCAAATTACCTTCTTGACATGCTGTATTTACTAAATTGGTACTTTCAGTCAAATAAAGCAGAATTGTTAATCACATTAGACACTTTAGGTGCATTTGCTTTTGTTTTCCCTTCAAAACAAAAGGGTGTGAATAACATAGCTGAGTGGGTTTGTTTGTAGCTTGTCCAAACATTTCACCACCTGGACTTCAGTGTTGGATATTATTTATACCTTTGAAAATAATTAGAAAAACTGGACGTATCAAAGCAGGGGACATTATGTGTAAATAAATTAAAAACAAGATAAATAATCACATAGAATAAGGTCAGCTATAAGCTAACTAATAACATAAAACTACATAAAGAATAAGACCCTAAACCTCAAACCTCAAACCGCTGCAGTCTGTGAAGGGAATACATTGGACACACTCATTTAAATTGTAAATGAGTAATCTCTCTAATTTTGACGTACATCTGTCTTTTTTAACTGTAGCATGCCATGGTAATTCTGTAATTCACAGCAATTTGTTATTAGCAAAATAAGTGCTTTTTTGCACTGTTTACTAATTTGGGGACTTAATGTATGGATGACGCACATGGAAAGTGAGTTTGCAGATAGCTTGTTAAGTAGCATGTCCATATTCTGTGCAAAATGCCAGCAGATGAGCTTTTCTTTCAGCCATCTTCATGGTTCAGCAGTAAAATGTCAGTATGTTGAATGACACTGACTGAGCCTGTCAGATTACTGCCATCAGTGTCACTACCATGACTGTCATGTCTGTTAAAAGACCTGGATTCTATTGGCTGTATGTTTCTACACTGTTGCTTAATTCGTACATAAAACATTTAAATCTTGTATCTTGTGAAGTTACAGAGCAAACCTTCCCTCAATGAGCTCTCAACAGACTCTGCTTTTAGATTTTTAACACAGAACTGGAAACTCATACTCAGAGGAAACATAATCTTTTCCTCTGTACAAGAGATTTGTTGCTCTAAATATATCTCTTTATAGATGACTTTTGTACATTATGTGTCTTGCCTTTTCTAAATGCTGCATTTTGTTCTCAACAGGAAGAGGAGTTGAAGCCAGCACACCACTGCTTTTTTATATTAGACTGCAGGCAAAGACTGTGGTTCATTATGCAGAGGAGAGCAAATAATTTCCAATGATTTTGAAAACAAAACTGACACTGAACATGATGGCATTATTTTAAGGACTCCACTTACCGTCTTAAAATAAATCTGAAGCTAATTTATGGGTTTAATTAACAATGGTTGTGTGCCCTCCGTTAACTCTTACAAATGCACTGCCCACACTCCTCTCCACCTTCTCTGCTCTTATTATTGATTATTTAATGCAGCTTTAAAGTTTCTGAATCTAATTTTGTTCCATTATCTCGTACAATTTGGTCTCTGGCTTGCAGCAAAATGATTTGCAACAATAATGCATTTACTACACACTTAAGCCAGTCTAGTTTGTTATTTATCAGTTTTAGAGTATAACTACACGTTTAAAATTCAATTGACATTTACAGTAGGTGTCACACACTCCACCACTATTCTTCATTTTAAGGGCTCAGCTAAGCAATTCCAGAGTGTAAAATTGTCTTGTTAAGAATGAAATAAACATAGCTTTGCCATTATAGGGGAGATGTTGACTCAGAAAGTGACACTGATGTACTTGATCTTTGATTTGTTGCTACACGGCTTTATATAACCACAACGAACTCATCTCCTGACTTTAAACTTACAGGATGCTACATTTCACACGGTGAGGGAGGAAATCTGCCACCATGAGAAAGACAAAGACAATTTGTATTTTTTCCCTTATCAGCGAACATTTCTTCCTGAGACGGTCGAACAGATTTTGCTAATTAGTGACATCAGTGTTTGACAATGAAATAAAAAAATACCTTTATGTCTCACTTCTGAAAAATGTCATCAAACTTACTGAATTTTGTTTCCAATAAGTGACCTCCCTTCACAAATCTCATGCATTGTGAGTTAAAAGCCTCCAGAGAACAATTGTTTGATGTCAAATTGAACAAGTCCAATGAGATACTCCTGATTTGTTCAAAGAAAGCTGTGATGTTGAGCTAGTTTGCTTTCAATCCTCAAATAAATGGACTGAACTGTATTTCTTCTGACACTTTTCTGGTCTATCGCAGTCATGGCGCTTTACAGAACAAGTCAGCACCCATTTACAAATCTGCAATGTGCCAACCTGTTTGTCAAAAACACACACACATGCACACATATAAAAGAGTCACTGGGAGCAGTTTAGAGCAGTTTCTCACTCAAAGACATTGACAGGCACGAAACCATTGACCTTCTGATTAGTGGACGATCCACTTTACCTCATGAACTACACTTTCTAAGAATAAATAATTATGCTCAGCTCTACCGTTGCTTCATGATGTGCTCAATTTACCTGAAACTCTGTAAAAAAAACAGAGAGATAATTTTACTTTTAATGGGGCTGCGTTCCAAATTAAAGGTTAAAGAAAGGTTAAATGAAAGTAATCAAACAAACTTATTATCATTTCACCGGAGAGACGTTCCATTTTACAATGTCCTGTGAAACTGTCACAGAGTGATGGACTAATTTTCCCCGCTGATTCTTTTTTTTCCTCCTGTTACTATTTTTGACGGCTGTCCCATCTGGCTGCTCTTCACAACAATATTGCCCAATGAACTTTCATTTCCTCTGTTGTTAAATGGAAATGAATCTGCTCTCCATCACAGGTGGGAGGCACACTTAATTGACTCGTGTTAACATCCTCCCATGCCTTGTACACCTGGTCTCTCTCCATATACACATTTTATCAATGCGCTTCATTCCAATCTGGTGATTTGACAGTTTACCCACTGATGGACAATCAAATCACATCAACACATCGCTCCGGCTTCAGGTTTGCAGGGGAGGCTTGAATTATTTGGTTAGGAAAAGCTTGTGGGCTCAAACATATTTGTATACCTTACACTACACAAGCTGAATGTCAATGTGATTTGTAGTTCGTTAAGTGCAAAAAGACCTTTAAAGCTCCGCATCAGGTAAAATGATGAGATGAATCTGATTCTAATTTATCATCCAGTGCTCTGAAATGACGAGAAAAAAAAACTTCCGACACTCATTTCTGATTGGCTACATGTCTATCACGGATATTCAAAACGAGCTTCAATTTAATACCATTTATTGCCTGACAGAACTAAAATTGGATACCAAAGAAAATATGACATAATATCACTATTTATCATAACATGAGAGATATCAAATCAACATTTTCCATTTTCTACATCCTGCACCACATATCATAGTTGTTGATGACCCAAGAGTAGATAAAGAAGTATTTTATTTAAACTTGTAGGAACATAGACAGAAAACTTTTCAAACTGAAATTCAAATGGCTCTCACAGACACGTCATTTGCTCAGCATTTATTCATGGCTGTTATTACAAATGTCTGAATTGTGCCGGAAAGGTTCATCACTTTCTTGATGCTGGCTTGGGTGTTGCATACCAAATATTTACTATTCCTCATGTTCAATTTCCCTCCTGCAAGACTATTTTAACAACCTGCCAATCCCTCTGGCACAAGTTACATCTTATGAAGTTTCCAGGAATTTTTTTTAATAGTCTGTAGTGCCAAGTCATGACAATTACCACACAATGCAAGAGAAGCTGTTAATGTTAAAGTATCCCCTTATATCCTACACAATTAACCTTGGGCTAATGCTAATTTAAGCCCTCAGTGCCCACAAGATTCATTCTGGAAATGATGGGTAAACATAGAAGGGCCAGAAGCATAAACCTAGAAAAGGCTCAAGACTAAAGAAATATGCACATGCAGTTTTTTTTCACAGCTCCTGAGCACACTGTGATTTGTATTATACATCTCAAACGTGGTGAACAAATGAGCATATGCATGAGTCTATTGTCAGTCCCCACAATGCTCTATAATTGGATGCAGACACACCCCTGTACATCATTATATGGACTGCACAGATTGTTCTGGCCTTGATGAGGTGCTGGTAACCTCCTATATACACTCTTATGTACATACTGCCAGCCATGCAGACGTGAATGCAGATGGGTGAATCTTAGTCTTATGCGTGTTGGTGTTTTCCCGTAATACAGTAGTTTGATCTAAAGACCACAATTGCATGTAAAGTAGCTTCAGAGTAGCATTATTTTGTATTTTCATGTCAATCCTACTTACAGCACATTTTCTTACTGCCAGAAAAATGCAAATGTGTATCAATTTGCAGCTGAAAATCTCTAGTAAATGCACTGATTACTTCCATTTGAGTTATGTTTTCTTAATTTTACACCACCAGTTTACAGAAATCACAAAACCTATTTTACAAAGTGAACTATTGGTGAACAAATCTTAAAACTTTGTCTTCTGCCGATGGACTTGAGGCGGAGTCAGAGTGTCAGCTGTAGCAGAAGAAAGTCTTTAAATCTTTAAATGTGTTGGAGTTTGGAAAACATTGAGAGATGGCCATACAAAATCTTGCTTTTTTGTCTTGTTTCATTTTTTTTTTTTTGGCAGTAAGACATTTTTTAAATATCACCATCTAACTTATAATTTTGCCTGAAGAAAGTGGTTCACGCATTTGGTTGGTGGGTACCATTTCTTAATATTTCAGGTCTCAGAAATGATCATCACTACCAGATTCACATAAGAGCTATAGTGCAAGTTCTCTTAATTTTTTTATAAATGACCATGAATTTCATGATCCATCAGAAACTAGATGTGTTTGTTTTTTTTGCTATTTTTTTGTTTGTTTGTTTTTGTAGCGTTGCATTGCTTCGCCCCAACTGAAACCTGTTGCAAGTTGATGGAGGTGCGGCTTTGAAGGTAGTTAGAAGCAAAACTCCTCACACTTCCCATGTCGTTCATGCTATTATCATGTCCATATACACAAACTTGTCTGAAGCTAAAAAAAGAGAACGCCAAGAGGATGCAGAGTTAAAATATGCTGCCTCGTGTCAAGTTGCGTAAATCACAGGGGTAATCATTAAGATAGTTAAAGTAGTTCACTGTGTGCTCTGTGATTATGTTCTGAAAACAAACCATGTGGTGGGTGGATTAATACGGTCCAACGATGTTCTTAGATTGGTGGGGAGAGAATGAGAAAGAGAGAGAGAGAGAGAGAGAGAGAGAAACCTACAGCCTGAGCCTTTGATCATCTGCGATGCTGAGTGTAGTGATTTACTACACCCACAAACCCTTTGAAGGCCCCCCTGCTGAGGCGATGGGCCCGGTCAGTCCTTTGAGCATCCCTTATTTATTTATTCATCTCTCTGGACCCACACAAGAAGATACTCATGATTCATTAGATGTTGATACGTTAAAAGCTTTTTATGAAGTTCAGCAACATCAGCTGTTTAGTGCTGTAGCTACTGTTCAAAAAAAAAAAGATTCAAATTTACACCAAATTGTGACCTCAAATTGCATTTAGGTGACATTTTTTAATAAAAAATCAACAAAACTCAAGTTAAAACTTTGATAGGTTTTAACAACGCTCTTTCCAAAACAGTAGAGCTCCATCATGTTTTTGAAGCTTTTTACATGCCATATGTATGTCTATTGTAAGTGAAACAACTCAAGTGGCTTTAGTAATTATGATGAGACCAAAGGAAATTTTTCAGAAGATAACATTTAATCAGTAACAGTGTGTTGGGGGCAACTTGGGGGGGATTGAGAGGTCACCCAGAGTTAGAGCTGTTAGATGTTCATTTGAAACAATCAAACATGTGTACATAAGTTCAGTTATGTACATAAACATAATGTCAGCAGAACAGTAAAATCTTTCAGAAACGACAACGAAAACAAATCACTGTCTCAAGCAGAAATATTCAAATTTTTATTCAAAATGCAGTTAGTCACATTTTAGTCACGCCTTCCTTCCTCGCTCTCTGACTAGACAGGATTTCAATCTCACTTGTATCATCATCAGGCTATCGGGACACTCTCTTTCAAAAAAATTGAGGTGGCACAGTGTGAAGTGTAGCCTTGCATATCTGTGATATATGTAATCCCTCTCTATCAAGTTTTTTGATCATTTGGACCCTGAAGATAATTGGACAATTACCGCAAAAAAACAAACTGTTATAATAAATGTTTTCTGTTCAGATTTTCAACTTTATTGTCTGTTGACTTCAGAGATGAAGTCAAAGGTAATGTGAGCTCTTCAATGTCAATGGATGCTGTTAAATCGCTGCAAATTAGCACTCACTGTAGATCCAGGCGTTTACGCTTTCTCACATTCAGCTGAAGAGCAAGAAGCCAAACAAATAATGAGACCACTAATGACAAAGATCTCCCACAAGGACAAAAATCATGCTTTCTTCCCCTTGGGAGTCACATTAAGGTCAAGAGTATCACAGTGATCTCTGATTGTTTTGTTTAATTGAAAAGCATGACCACAGCTACATGATGGTAAATGGGCTATTATTGGTGTGAAGTATGTTAAATGTTTCTCCCTTAAACTGTGGATTTTGGCCTGTCATGCTGCTATGTTCTGGGGAATGACTCATTGATGAAAAGCAGCATCCTTAGAAGTCAGTATCTTTGAAAGTTGTCTGTCTTGTTCCCTCGGTGACATGTTACACAACATCTATCGGCCTCAGCATGTTCCTTAAACAAATAGAGATCCAAGAAGTATGTGGATATATTGGTTCTTAAAAAGGAAGCTTGAAGCCTACAAAGCCGTGTTAGCTACATTATATAACAACATCTGAAAAGTTCCTCCGTTCTCATGTTCCTCAGAAGTTTGTTTTTTTAGGAGGCACACTCTCCACAAGGACACGAGCATCGACTTCTTTGCTCTTGGACTTGATTATTTCCTTTTATCTCGAACAGTGGGCTGCACAAGGACCTGTTGAAATTAAGTCAATTACCATTAAAGCACTGCTAGGAGATGTGAGTAATCTGCCAGGAAAATACCTTTATAACTCTGTTGTTTTTTAACTTGATTAGATTTAATTTATTGAAATCAATAAGTTAATGATGGATTGCAGACTCTGAGTCTGGAACCAAACCAACTGCTCATGTTAGGAAAGGCTTTGAGCTGTGTTGAACATCCATCAATGTAAACAATATGACATCCTTTCGCACACAGGCCTTTAGTTCAACCAAGAGCTGGTATCAACGTGTTGAAACCTTAATGCATCCCTCAAAGTATGCAAGCATTGTTTATGCTTTATGATTTCCCTTTGTGAATACTTTCAATGTACATCATAGTTCCAGCTAGCAAAAAGCGCAGCAGGCAAATGTATAGGCCGTGATAAAGGAACCGGAGCTACTGTATGAGAATGCTTCAAGAAATCTGCGCTTTTCATGCCCTAAGCCTCTTGTCTCTTGTCTCTACTCTATCCCACTTGATGTGTAGGTGTATATGGGTGTGAAATATGCTTTTCTACCATGGCAATGATTCCACACTGCTCTTGCCAACAGGAAGGAGATAATGTTGGCAAGATTTGGCACGATTCTTTAAAAAGAAACACCAACAAACAAAGCAGATTTTAAAGGAGGAGAATACAGAACAGCGCTGCTCTGAGCATTAAGTGGCTTTGCATGCACCGTGACATCATCATTTCCTGGTTATGAACAATTATGTCAGTTACAATACAGACGCAAGTGCATGTCATGACCCTGTGTGATTGCTGCACCTTCATTTGAGTCTTCAGGATCCAGACAACAGTGGCCACACTGGATTCTCTATTCAACAAAATCATATACAGCACTTTTTGTGACTGGTACATTTAGCACATACAATTCCTTCCTTAACTTCATCCAGAGAAATTAGTAGATGTCATTTTCAGTCATATTGGGATGATGTAACCTTGACGAAATAGCTTAAGGGCATCAAATATGAAGCCTCCTACTGAGAAAAAAACCCCTCCATCAGGTGAAATTCTCTGAACATACTTCTGCAAAAATACTCAACAGCAATGTTCATGGAAACCCATGCTGATCTTTAATTTATAGCCTTAAATTATAAATATCCTGTTATTCATAATTAACATGTGCATCCCTGGATTCCTTTTGCTTGGATAAAATTGCTTTTATAGATGTAGGCAACATCCGCTTAAAAGGGTTGAATTAGCAAATTAGTGGCAGCAATGAAAGCTTGACTTTTTATTAAAAAACAGAGTTAAAGAGGCTCTACACAGATCTGCCATTTCATTATATAAGATAATGACGATACTTAATTAAAGTCAGCCGATTCCTGTGCAAAGATGTAATTTTACGCAGTGAATTGACAATCAAAAACAGATAATGAGACAGTCAGCTCTTGGACAAAGACTTCAGAAAAATACGTCAGCTCTCCTGCATACTACAAATTGGAAATGAGGTAAAATGAAATAGTTCTCTAACTGATCCAGTGGAGACAAACAAGAGCAAATGATTTGTATGACTTATTTTATCTTTTTTTACTCTTTGTAGTTGTCTTGAATTATTTAGCACTTTCATGCTTCTTTATGGTCATCTTGGGTTCGTTTCTTGTCTCTCTGTGTCTTTTGTTTCTGTTCTTGTCTTTCTAGTTACTTTCAATCCTTTTGATGTTTTACACGTCTTTTTTATTGTTGTGCATCACACTTGTGGTTTTGTGATTTTTGTGATTCTTTGGTTGTTGGTCATTTTGTGTTTGTTATAAATGTATAGATGTTTTGTGTCCCTTTGTCATAATTTACACATCACTGTAGTCTCTTTGCATCTCTTGGTCATATTGTTAGTCTTTGTACTTGATAAATGATTTCACATCAGAAAATATCAACAATAACTTTGAGCACAGGAACTTACCCAGAGGTCCCTTCACTCCTTGGGTTCCTGACACTCTCCTGCTTTAATAATCTATACATTTTGATTAACATTAGTAAAATTTTTCAGTGTTCAGTTTCTTCTATTCATTATTTGTCTCTCAATAGTAATTTTATGACAATGCGTGCTTTGACAAGTTGGGAAATATAACCTAAAATTTATGATGTACAGTGCTCATATAGGAAGCATTTCATGTTTAATTTTAAAGCCATTCACACTGTCCTTCAAAGTAATAAGCCTCACTGTTCAGTGCCCGAACAAATGAGACACAGTGCCATATTAGATAATGTTAAATGAAATCCATAGATCAAGTTAAATTGCTGCCTCTGCTGAGGCCCTGAGAGGAAAAATCTGATATCGTTTCTGGAATTAATGCTCCCTTTTTTTTGCTAAATCCTTAGGACATTATTGAAGTTCGAGCGCTGGCTTTATACTGTATCCATTTTTTTTTAATAAATATAGAATCCGTGTGAGTAAAACCATAAAAAGATGCAGATGATCTGCTCACGCCCTCCACACCTAGAGCCAAGCAAAGATTAGAGCAAAAGGTAGTCTGATAAATGAACTGGACTCATAAATGGCTGTACTGGCAGGGCCTGTAACAGTATACACCTCTGTTAATATCCGCCTCACCTGACATCTGATTGGTCACTCCTGAATTACAATTGCAATCTTACATTTAACAATTTACAATAAAACCTTCAACCCATCAGCTTATGTATTAATACTTCAATATTAACTGTGAGTAGGATGTATGTGTTGCAAAAGGAAGATATAATCAAAAACGTTATGTGTAAAATAAATGTATCACCTGTTTTGTATGCGTTTGCATATATGGCTCAAAGGTTTTTTTCTCTTATTTCCTTGTCTATTCCCACAGTAGCCGATGTGTGCATTTACAATCACAAATGCAGCTGACATGCCTTCGAGCAAAACACCAAAGACCTGCCTCCTCATTTATTTAAAGTGATCACAAATTAATCGGATAATACTGTATGGAAATTTGTGAAAGTCAGGAGTATGTGATCTGTGCTGAGACATAATAATAGAAAGTCCCTGTTGTGTAGGTGGGAGATGTAATGCGAAGGCATAAAGATTTCCCACACAGAGAAAGAGCTGAGATTTAATGATGGAGACGCATTTCATGCTACACTGAGTAATTTAAATTAGTGGTTTGTGCTCAGAAGGTGTTCAACAAGGACTTAAAAACAGATGCTCTAATCTATATTTTCATAAAATGAAGATGATGATGGCTTGCCAAAAACCTGAGTTAACTTAACTGTGTAATGATTTTAATTACTAAATGCAATTTAAATATCAAATCATTATTTTTACCTTTTTTACTGGCACATTTCAACTGCAAGTGTGAGCACTGATATACTTTAACTAAATATGTTCAGTATTAGCAAAGGATCAAATGATTGGATTAAAGGTGTTGAACAAAGTCTTTAGGGGGGAGTGTTTCAGCTAATGGTATTCGCTTTAGCAACCTCACTGTTTTGTTTCACTCTCACCTGGCTCATCAACCAGATTTCCTATGGCAGGTAACAGTTTTCAGCAGATTTGCTCTATCTGCACGGCAATGAACTGCACACCGACAAAATTAGTGAGTGGTTGGTGAGCACAGTGAGTATTTAGCAGCTCTAAAGCTAGCTACATTCATCAGGAGTTACAATGCTATTGGGAGAGCAAATATTAGACTCACATTTACCAGCTGGCAAAAAAACACAGCTTTAAGCTAACGATTATCTTTCTTTGTATCTGCTTAATGTTTAAGTGGGCCACTATTAAAATAACCATTTTACAAGGAAATAGCTGGTTGAGTTTACAGCTTTTTCCAAAACAAACAAACCAATACATCAATTAATACTCTTTCAACCCTAAAGACCCCTTAGAACCACAGAGCACCCATACTGTATTTTATTATAGCACCTGAGAGTGCCTATCTTTTTATTATCTTTCCAAGTGTCTCAAACCATGGAAAATAAAGCCTGTGCTTTATACTGAAGATACATTCAATTTTCATCAATAGCTGAAACCAGATATTTTCATCCCTTTGAGATCTCTGATTATTTTAGTCAGCTGCTTCCAAGTTTCCCTTTGTAAATTTAAAAACATCTCCACAGACTCCTTACAATCTTTGGGATGCCATGATATACCATTCAAGTTGCCCAGGACACTACTTATAATTACTTTATTGTTGTACATAGATTTCAACATAGCTATTGTTAATAGTTTTTAAGTGTTTTTTTAATGTGTTCTAACAGTCTAAGAAGCTTTAGTGGACACATATTTGATATAAAAAAAATAAGGAGGTAGGGTTTTTAAAATTAAAACAACTTTTTCTTGTTATTTTATTCTCTGTTTTTGGAATGGAGCTGTTTGTTTTGTTGCCTGTACATTAGTAGGTTACCTGTTTGTACAATATGTTACCAGCATTTCTTTGAAACACTGCTTGTGCACATTTACAGAAATTAAGACTATGCATCAGCAAGATGGAATTAAGCACATTAGATGGAATATGATGATGTGAGGTAGCAGCAGACTGAATATTTAAAATAGAAACTAGTTAAGCTGTTTGCAGCAGCTCTTTTTCTTCCAGGATTATTTATGTGCAACAACATGAACCTCAGCCTACCATGAGCGGATAGCTATTAATGCTCAGTTTTTATACATGTAAAGTATGCATGCAATTATATAAAAGATGCTGCTCACACTGCAGCTGCTTATTTTGTCTATGTACTGTTATAAACATGTAGATGAGTTTTCTTCTTTCCTGCCACAAACAGTAAATTTAAAGAAAAATCCTACTGCTGGACAACAAATCTTGGAGCGAGAGACTGCCACATACAAATATAACAAAGAGTCAAAATCTCACCACTCTTTTAGTGTGGCGTTAATCAGGAGAAACCAAAAGAATGTAAACTGCACAAATAACAATCAACTCGTTAAATATTAAAAAAGTGGGGTTTTTCTCTCAAGTTACTCCATCTTTGTCAGCATTGTGATTTAACCACACACTCAGTGCTCCTGTTAAAGAGTTTGTGACCCTTTTTGGAGCCGGTATGGATTACACAATGATATTTGGTTCAATCTACTCGGCGCCACAGAATTTTCCTGTCTGTTTTCATCAGCGGTGTTGACGTGACAAGCAAAAGCAAATTTGGCAGGCGGACTCACGCAGGGGCTCAGAGGGGGCTGGTTGCAAGGTTAATTGGCAATGGGAATAATTGGCCACTGGGCTCAATTTGTCTGATGGGAGGAATTGGAAACCAATCTTACTGTCTGTGTGGAAGCTTTCCATCCAATTCCTCAATGGAGGCATCTTTATCTGATGCTCTCTGCTTGAGCTGCACACTCCTCTCTCATCACACTTGCTACAAATGGTTGTGCTGGTGCTGTATATCTGCCACAGATCTGTAAATAACCAGGACATTCTAACAGCAGCAGCCTTCAAATCAATATTTTTAAATATTTTACTTGTCCTTCTCTGTGCAAAGAGATAAAGGATAATGGAAACAGTGGTTTTGAGCTTTCCAGAATCCAACCAGGGTGGAAACTCTGGATGGAAGAAGAACTACAAAGAAACATGTTTAAGTCCATGATTCAGACACAAATGATCTTATTCATCAGGGGGCTAATGTGGCTTAGAACACAAAATTTATATACAATGTAGAATTTTCCAATTATTGTAGTATTTTTGTCTGCACAGGGTAAGTTACTGTAAACTTCTATGATAATGCATTTTGAACTGGTGCAAAATAAAAAAATGTAGAAACACTCCAGCGTGTGAAGGAGTGGGTTCGATACAGTGCTCTTTCAGAGAAATTGTGTGGGTTTTTACTGCAGACCCTTCTGCACTTCTAGCTGCTTGCTAAGCACAGCCTTGTCTCGAGGGCATGATTTGCCTGCTTTTCTGTTGATGGCTGTTTGTATCCATAAAGAGGGGATCAACAGTATCAGCATGTGAAATTGATTTTTCTCTCTGACTACATGTAAATGAACTTTCCAGTGATTTTAACTCAAAGCCAATGGAGCAAATTTAATGCCTTTTTGGCCGTGTGTTTATACTCTAATTCTGCTAAAGACAGCCTATGTGGTGACATGTGCCAGACTGTGCTTCTCTTGAGATAAAATGAAAGTAATATTCATGAGGAAGCCTACAGTTGGGATTAAAATTCTGGTTTTTCCTATTTCTTATCTAAAAAAGGACATATCCTTGTCGTTGCGATATTTGAATATCATTGATTTGTGACTGAACATTTAATTCCTAAACCTCAAATATTAACTGAGGTGGAAATAAGTTGCCCATGTAAAAGTCAATGATAAGTTTCCAGTTTAACCCTTCAAGTCTGAAACAAGTCCTGAGTCACTGAGAATCAAGTGAGTGAAGTGTAGTCGCTGCTCTCAGACAAACAAGTTAATTAACATCATTATGTAACAAGTCAAGTAACACAAAACTCTGATGATTCATCTGATTTCTAGCATTTGAACCAGTGAGAAGACTGTGGTCCTGAGAAGTTGAGTTTTATACCCTAATAATAAATATTGAATGATAAGAAAATGTGCTTTAACAGTTCTATTATGGTCACTTGTTTAAAATATGCACACACCTTATAGGCAAACTTACTTGTATCATAATGCAACAGTTGTTTCTAGACAGATACTTGAGGGGCTTACAGTGCATTTCTCAGAAAGTGCAGTAGCAGTTCAATACAGTTCTCCTTATGAACTGATTCCCTGCTAGTCTGTATTTTATCTCTTACCGTATTCCTATAAAACCCCATCATGAAGAAAAAGGTATTTTTTGAGATTTGGCTCACCCACAGTTTCAGATTGCAATACCTCCCTCGTAAATACAAATCCAGGTTTCTATAACATGTTATCAGACAGACATACATGCTCTACACTAAATTGTAATGACTCACTAACATCATACATTTTTGTAAAGATATAGAGATAGTGACAAATAGAACATCTCTCCTCTTGCAGATTTTTAGAATTAGGTTTCATTATCCAACATTTTATAGCAATTTTTTCATCATTCCAGGCAGCGGTATTACATGACACTTTCAAAGACTTTTAATAGAGCTGGTTCCACACACTGCAAAGTTTCAGCACTAAACCTAATTTATTTTCCAAGTTTTCCAAGCATGCTTGCCAGTAGGTTAAAAAAGCCTTATAGCCATTTTAATGCATTAGCAGACCTTTTGTGAATCTGGACAACAATGGTATTTATTATAGCGGACCTTAGGTAATGTTTACTGTCAGTTAATACCAAACACAGTCAGCTAACACAGCAACACTTCATCAGGTAGCATTACCAAGACCTGGTGTCAGTAGGCTGACATATTCCTCAATTTAATTCCAGTTTTTGGCTTTTGTTATATTCATTTTATCCTTCTTTGACTAGATTTGTTCCTAAAGTAAGAGCTTAGGTTAGATACAAGCCTTGGTTACTTGGGTAACATGGTCAGCTTGTATCAAACATGGCTGGGTAATTAAGTCAGTAAGATACCATCTTTATTTAGACAGTTCATTAGTTACAAGTGTGAAAATTAGCAGTACAGAAGTGTTATCACACTTAAAAGTAAAACTTCAGAAAGCTACAGATGTGTGAAACCATGGCTTTAGATGTGTCCTTCTATAAATAAACCTTTACGTTTTTTCCATCTTTTTTTTTTTTAACCCCTCCGAGTTCTCTCAGACACTGACAGGCTTGAATAAGACTCGGTCTCCTCTGGGGCCTGTGACATGGTCTGCTTCTGGCGCTGGAACGTCCTCATCAACTGTAACACTAACCTGTGGTGTTGAGTTTGTTTTTGCTATCACATATTGATATGAGTTCGACTCTGGGATTCTTGTTTGTGTGTTTCTGAAGGTGTTTCAAGCATTGATCAACCTATGGAGTTTATTGAGGAGTAAAAGCCAGGTGTCCAGAAGTGCAGTAGATGAATTCACTGCTGTTTTGAGCACTTGCTTGCCTTTCCTGGTCTGCTTTCAGACACCTTTCTCACCTTTTATCAGGTCAAATGAGTTTCTTAGAAGATGACTATTGAAGTAAAAACTTATCTAAACTCTCCCTGTACACATATAAAATTGAGTTTTATGAATGCCAAAGGTTGTCTGTTTATTTTGCACTATTGACCAGACTTCTCTGTTAGCTTAAATTGAGCAGTTGCTTGCATTCATTGATTTTCACCAACTGTGAGTGTTTATTAGAGTGTTGTAACATGAGATAACACTAGGATGTAAGTAAATAGGAACATGGAAGCATGAGAAGTAACTTATTGTTTACATTGTGTAAATGTTGTGAAAGCAAAATAACTTCCCTCCACAGTTAAACAAAAACTGAGTAATTCAATTAATTCAAAATACATCACAACAATGATTTAAGAACAATGTAGTCTAAATACACAATCTAGAGCTATCTTTTTTAACACTCCCCAGGACAAAAAAGCTTGAGTATATTGAAAATAACTAGTTAATAAAGAAACAAATGTTTATATATATATAAAATATAAAAAGTGCAATTTTTTTTAAAAAATATATTCTTTTGTAATGGGAGCAACACCCTTTCCCTTCAAAATTTAAAAGAAAAACGGATTCATTCTTTCTCTTTGTCACTCCTCAGAAAAAGTGTAGCTAAAATAATAAATGTCCAAATTTTGTAAATATTTACCCTTATTTTTTGCCAAATATAGTTGTCATTGTTGCTTTCTGTTCTAATTGAAACCGTCAAACAAACTGAAGGCACAGAATTGTTTGGAGCTATTACGAGCTACATGAACTCTGTGACTGTGTGGCAGTGAGATCATAGCTTGTCACAACTGTTTGATTCAATGGCACTTAACCCAGGCAATTAACATAAACATCACATCCATGGCAACACTTTTCCTAAAAGTAAGAGACCAACCATTTTATTATTCAGTCTGTTTTTGGCATGTTTGAATTTTAAAATAAGAAACATATGTGAGAGATTGTGAGCAATTTTATATTTGTGCTTCAGTTTCTGTGTGATACAACAAATTCTGTGATTTTTTAAACTGTCAAAACCTTTACAAATAAATATTTTATTTAAATTTGTTCAGTAAATAGCATATTTCTTTACAAGATTTCATAAATGATTTTGGTAAAAACTGTTTTGAGTTTTTATAAAGTGTGTTTAATCTGGAAATGTCACGGCATACAAACTTCAGAGAGGCAGTTGATTTATTTCATGTAATTTCAGCAAAAAAGCAAAACAGGTCGAACACAGCAGGATGAAAAAAAAGTCAATGCCGTTAAACTTTGCAGCCAATTTTTTAACAGAGAAAGCAAAAACAGCAGACACAAAGTTTAATTCAGTGTAAAAGAAATATAAATGTTTTGTTCCATTTGATGTCTTCAGAATCTTTTTAGATGTTTTCTTTTACAAGTGCTGCATTGGTGTGAAAACTTCCATTACGACTGAGGATTAACAGTCTGGTTTTAATGTGGGATATGGACCCTAATACCAGTTTAAGCTCCTATCATGCAGTTAAACTCACTTGTTAAAGACTGAAGAGGAAAGCTGAGAGGAACTGTACTTACTTTGGTGCTAATTTATTCAGTTCCTTTACCCATTTATTGTGCTCACCATCCATAAGTCTTTATCTGATAACTCCCTCCCTGTTTTGTCTCCTCAGGTTTTCATCCTATGTAATAAACTTATTTGGTCATACTTTTTGTGTCTACATTTATTAGCCTAATTATCGTTTCCCTAATTTTGCCCAGAAGTCTCTCTGATAAGAGCCTCTCGGTGTGTGTTGTAATGGAGGCTGGTGTGCACACAGTTTTCAGTTTATTAGTACACATTAAATCTACTTAATAAAATTGGTTGTTTTTGATTTATCTCTTAAGTGGTTTGCCAGAGGTAATATTCTGCACATTAGCGTTGAATTCAGATGTGATTTGCCTCCCTTGGGCCCATCTGATCCACAAGACATTTACATCAAGTGTTTTTTCTTTTTTTTTTTTCATCTGTGTCAGTTGTTGCTAAAAACCCTTCAAGCACGGACCAGAATAACAACCATTTGGCCCAGAATAAACAATCATGCCACCTTAAAAGTTAACAAGGCCACTCATTTAGCCTGTTCCTGCACTCAGTGGAGCAGCATAACGGATGCTCACCTGATGTTCATTTTACAGTGTGGTTGTGTCAAATATGAAAGTTTACATCAATCATACACTGGAAAATGAATACGTAATTAGACAAAACACTAATAATAAATTTAAAACAAATATTAAAACAGCTCCATAATGGACATGGATAAGAAAAAGGGTACTAGCATCTACCTTAATTAATCACTGATTCAACATACCAGCTGGAAAACACACAAGTGACACAAATTATACACTCGTGTGTGTGACCTGCAGGACCAAGCTGCATCTGGCAGTGTTGTCAGCTTGATGACTTTCATGCTGTCGAGCTACATTTTAAACCCTGTAAGCAACTTTATTTTTAAAAGTGACTGTGGACAAATTTAATAACTCTTTCAGACCATCAGGGAGGGGCAAAATTTATTTTAGTTTGTTTCCATGATTGCTGCTCAGAGTAATGCAGTCCACAGGTATTTTGTCCACAGCACCTGGGTCTCTGTCTTTCCTGTTGCCTCATTTGGCAGTATCCGGGTGCAACGTGTGATAGAAAGCTGTTTGCTACAGGAGTGAAACTTCAGCAATCATGAGTATCTCTGATTACACTGATGCTCTGACGCTTTAAATATTTCAACTATAAGTGTCAAAGCCACATAACGCTGCAACCACACACCAAGCCCAGCTAACAATCTTTGGGCCACGTCTGTCCCCAACAGTAACCTGAGTAACACCTGGCTCATGACATATAATAGCACCAGTAGTGTAACTAAGCCATAAGTGCCAAATGTGGCCCAGTTTAGGCCCAAATGTGTCTGCAATCTGAGAACTTCTGCTTCTGCTACATTCCTTGTGAAGCTCTACCTTCAGTAAAGTGAAGCTTCTCCTCACTGTTCCTGAAAATTTCTGCCCCATGAGAAGAGAGTGCAGAACTTTCTATGCTAGGAGTGTTTGAAAACTTTGAGGAGCCCAGTGTAACACAGAGAAGTTATATTAGAAAACTGGACTGTTTATAATATGAACCTAGAAAAGTCAAGAAAAGAAGATAAATCAAAAATACTTTCATGAGGACTCTATTAGTTTTAATATATGATTGTAGCTGCAGCTGCTTTGTTATATATTTATAGATACATATATACCATATATGTGAAATAGTCACAGAGTTAAATATATAGAATTCTTATGCACAAGTTAATTTCCTATTAGTCAGTCAGCCAGCTTTAAATGAAACCTTTTTTTTTGTGCAATATAATTATAGAATAAATGTTGTGATTATTTCACAAACAGAAATCAATTAAGTGCAAATCGCGTCGATGCTTCGAAGGTAAATATGCATTGCCAAACAATATAATAGGTTAGAAAATATAACATTCACCCAGTGTAAGATAACTCCTATTAAATTTTCACTTCAGCTGTGCTATGTAAATGCAAGTATATAAAAATTGTATTGCTGCACAGATACAGATATAGATAATGACTGTGCGCCTCTGTTTTATATGATTTGTTCCACAATGCAGAGTGTGACGTACATTGTGTTTCTTCTTTAATATTCAATGAAGATTTCTGATCAAAATGTTGCTTAAGCGGTTTACCACATGACTTCAACCCACCTTACAGTAAGTTAAGATTTTGCATTTGAAGGCTACTGTACATTTTGCATTTTTGATTAAATTTCAACATTTGCAAAATGAAATAATAACACAGTGATTGGTATCAGTGTCTGTAACTGGGGCTGGATATAGAGATAGCTGTTGATCAAAAGCGAAAGGTAATTTGCATTCATCACTGGGAAGTTCCTGGCGAATCATAATTAATTCCAGATATTTATAGTGCAGAGAACTGAAACATTTTTATACACAGATATTCCTCAGGCACTTGCACTTAGGTGCATCTGGGGATTTATTTACTCTTCTCCATAAATTAGCTGACATATGAAATCAAATTTGAAAAATTAATTTAAGATGAGGTTGAAGATGAAAGTCAAGTTTTTTTCTATGAGACTGCAGGTCCTATTTTAGTGATTACACAGTGTCATTTATTAGGCTTCGCAAATTAACTTTTGCACAAACCTCAGCAGCAGAATTTCACAACGATTTCGCTGAATGAGCCATTTGGAGAAAGGTGGAGCTGCAGAGATCAAAGGTGTAAGAGAAGACTTGGAAAAATGTTTCAACATCATTTTCTAAAAGAAGTAAATGAGAGACGTCTTCATTTTTGCTCTTTGAACACATGCTCGAGTCTCTTTTTTTTCAGATTCAGATCCCAAAAAACCTGTTTTTCCCACACAACCAAATTCCTTTTCTCACTCCCAGCTGCTACTTTATTCATTTTAATTATTCCTTAACTTCTCTTGCTACATTGAGAGTTTTAAACTTGATTAAAGCATTCACAAATGCGAATGCTTTAATTTTTTTGTCATAAACCACAGAATATACAAAAGAATCCACATAATTAGTAATAGATTGAACATGAGTAACACAAGTAAACAATGAAGAAGAACTGGAGTTAGAATTTGTTCAATGTCATACCCCTTGTAGAACAATTTAGTTCATTATAATGCAGTTGTGGGATGTTCTCTTCTCTCTGACTTTCTGCTCAGATGGTAGCAAGTGAACCTTTCATCCAAGAGCTCTGCTAAACAATGCTTCCCTGGTCATTAAAGTGGCTTAGCCTGCAGATGAGCTCATTGGGTATAACGCACCCATCACAGTAATCATTACTGACAGGACATGCAGCTGCTAATGATCTTCTCTTAATCACACTTAATCAGGTAATAATGATTTTGAGGTGAGAGATGAAGTGCTTGCTCTCTGCTTTCGCCATGGAGAGGCCTTGTTTCACTTGAATGGTTTTGGTGTCGGCGGGGAGGCTGAAGGGGGCGGCGCCTCCATATGCTGCACTTCTCTCCACTCACAGGGTCACTTGGTGGGATTGGGTGGAGGTGGGATGTATGAGTTTATGGGTTAGGGCCCAATGCCTGCCCAGCTGTGCAACCACAGACCAAGATCATTAATAAATAAATGAAAAAAGATGGGACAATACAAAGAAATACGCATTGTGATTTACTCTAATGAACAACGTAAGACATGTTAGAGGTTTAGTCAATAAGGGTTTTATTTATTTATTTATTTTTACATGCTTACATGCTCTAACATTTGAACGTATGGTAATGTTGGCAACTTGTCACATGTTGGTTTTAAAGTAACATTTCTCCACAACCAATTTTTCATGGATTTTTCAGAACTACAAATGCTGGGTGCTGATATATATATAGAATGTCTGTTTTTAACTGAAGTCCCATTTTAGTTTCCGTGAGCTGTCACAGACATCAAATCACCAGGCTGATATTTTTTAGTACAAACTCAGAGTGTTTCTGTGTGTTCTTAAGGTTTAATATTACAAATCAGTCAAATCTGTCATTATGTCTGTGGTCTTGGTCTTTATTAAAATCAATCAGGATTTGTAAATCCTTGAGTGTGCACCAGGTATTAGCTACTATTTTCACGAGCCACACACCACTATGACACTCACTCTGTTACTTTTTTTTACTACTTTTGTCTGTCATTAAACACCTCTGGTGCTTCTCTGTCATTGTAATTATGAGTCTTATGAGAGACAAGACTGGAGACAAGACCAGAAAAAGACATCAGCATCTTCACTGCCCTCTGAGTCTCAAAAGTCAGCTTACCAAGCAAGTGAATGTGAAGCAGCTGTGTGCATAGTTTACACTAATCACAGCAGTTTGCTCACAAGACTGCATTCATGCACAGACTGGTGGAGCAGCTGTCTCTCACTGGTTTCTGTGTGCAGGTTTTGAGACTAATGTAGCGCCATAGAGGAGCCCAGTTTCTCACTCTTTTAACACGTCTTTTGCTTCCTCTAGGTGCAGCCAATGCTCCTTTCTGATTCAGATGTCAATAATCATGGCAACAGTAGAAGCTTTGAAACATTCTGCTTAAGACTAAATTACATTTTAAATCAAACATCCGGTTGCTTAATGTAACTGACCAGAACAGAGCAAAGAAAGAGAAAAACAGTTTTCACTGTGCTGAGAGGCAAATGGAGACCACACAGTTTAAACATCCCAAACAACAATCACTGTGTTAAAAAAGTGAATGTGTTAATAGCTAATTACACTGGTAATACCTACAGAGAAGCATTTAATATGCAGGTATTCAAAAACAATGACACTACTGAGATTGCTCCTGTAACAAAATAGCCACATTTTCTCACATTGGCCAGACACTGTCCGGCCAGGTTTGACCCGGTCGTGTTTCAATTGCCAACTGATTTTTGATTGTAAGTTTAAAACAGCTTTTTCTTTTTTTAAAAAAAATGTAATTTATTATAGTTGAGACACAAAGTGACTGCTGCTATATTTACAACCTCGATCATAAACTCACAGAAAGGACTTATGTTGCTCAATCTTGTATCTTCCCCTTTGACTCAGACTCCAGCTTTAACTTTTCTATTATGACGGCCCAGTGGTGAGGCTAATGCTTGTTTTTGATGTCCGGCTCAGCAAAAGCATTGATTTAGTGACATAAAAGTACACTTAATCACATAAGAGGTTCAAATAAAAGAGCAACCACAATGGCTAACAGCTTACATATACTGCATGCCATTGCTGTAGTAAATGCAACGATGTGGTGTCTGTCTGGTGGCCTGTTTGCACAATTGTAAAAAGTCATAGATTTAAGAGAGACAAGCTTGCTTTAATTACAGGCTGACATAATTACAGCAAAAAGCCTCAAATGTCTCAAAGTTACTATTGTTCTTTGAGTTTTTGTATACAGTGGAATGTGGTGAAGGTATTAGTTTATTTTAGTTTGTTAAAGCTTTGGTTAAAGCTGAGTTTTATTCCAGAAACAGTAAAAAACACCACTGTTAACGCCACACTTTCCAGTGTGTGATATCAATGTCAAGCTATTGTCTGCTTATAGGAGTGAAACACAGTATCAGGCTCAAGCATGTAGTGCACCATCTGCTCATCCGTCTCACTGTCATGCTGTGCTTCGCTTATGTGTGAAAAGAACATGGTCTCATCCCGTGGTCAAGTAAACAATAATCAAAATAAAAATTGCAGTGACATGATTTAAAATGAAGCTTACTGAGAAACATTTCAGGTGACAGTCTCAGTTATGCACCAGGCAACAGGCAGGGAAGGATCAGGACACGTTGGTGGCCAAATCCCAGTGCTAAACTGAAAGCAAACGAGCAGAGCCAAGTTCACACCTAAAGGCAATTTAACAGGAGAACAGAAGTCCAACACTGAAGCTCCATACAAATTAGACCGAAGCTGAAACTGCTGTATTGTGACCACTGAGCCACCGCAGTGCCAATTATAGGTGTAGTAGTTCATTCATGTCACCTTTTTGAGGTAGGAAAACATATTTCTACTATTTCTAAATCTATGTTTTTAATTTTCTTTAAAAATCAACTTGTTTTTTTTAACCACAAAAAAAAGCTAATATTTCACTGAGTGGTGGCCGCTGCAGGAAAAAAAGTAGTAATTTAAAATAATTGCACACTGAATTTCTCCACAATCCTTTTACATTCCCAAAGGCTGAGAGTGAACAAATTCAAGACAAAAAAACAAACAAATTAATGCGATGTCTGCTTAATTTCTCACTGAACTCCTGAGAAAACTGTCAATATTTTATCTGTGACATGCTTAAATTTAGCAGTAGATTAAATTTTTCGGTCAGGCAGACTAACAAACACATGACAATGTTGTGTTTAGTATCATTTAACTTTAACTAACTTTGAGATTCTAGAGACAAACCCACTGTCCTCACCATAGTGGGCTCAAAACAGTCCTCCTTAAAATCTATTTTTACTACAATTAAGGTAACATTTACTGTATATATTATAACATTTACCTGTCCTATATGATGCAACCAGTTTAGGATTGAGAGTAATGGACAAATTACAGAAATATTAAAAAGGACAGAAACACATTTTTTTTCACTTTTGTCTTATAATTCAATTCAATTCAGTTTAATTCAAGCCTTTATTGTCATTGCACACCTGTGCAATGAAAGTCTTGAGTAACTCCTATCCATGGTACAAAAAGATTAAAAGTGCAACATAAAAAAAGATAAAGATAAAAAAGATAACAGGCCTAACAACTCACATATAATATATAAAGTGGTAACAGAATAAATAAACAGATATTGCACAGTGTATTGCAAAATTGCACTTAACTGTGATACTGCATATTTCTAGAGAGAATTTAATTCTTCTTATAATTTAGGTTGTTCAAAAATACTTAAATTTTTCTTTGAATCTGGCCAACTTTCATTAGACTTGTTAAACCAATAAACCAGGCAGTGACAAAATTTCAGCTCTCCTTTCCACTCTGTGTAAATCCAAGAGCCTTTCTCACTTGCATCACGCTCTCCGTGGTCAAACAGCATGGCAGTGAACCGTGGCCTTTACTAATTGTAAACTCAATGAAGCATTCTTAACAGATGCTGGTGGAACGGCTCCATTAGGCCTTACAGGCGGCTGTCGTCCGCATATCAAAGCCATGAAAAGTCAAACTGTCATTATCACGTGGCTCAAACCACATCTATTCAGCCACCAATTTAATTCTTATTAAATGCAGATTATAAGTGGAGATGGATGGTCTTGGTCCAATGGAGTTACCACTTTGGAAAGATTTCTTTTAGGCCCACACACACAAACCAAGACCAGCACACACACAAACACACACCCACACCCACACATAGGATACAGCAATACCCAGTAATACCAAAACAGTGCTGAAAATGTCCTCATAAACTATTTAAACAGAAGTATAGTATGGCCAGTAATGGAAACATAGAATATTTACAGCTGTATGTTGTGATTTAAATGGATTTAATAGATAAAAGGTGGACCAGAATGTATGGAGACCCTCCTTAGAGAGTGATTGTGTAGAGAAAATAAAGCTGTGACAGTCCTGTGTTGCTCTGCCAGCTTGAGTGAGAACAACTGCACATGACCCAACAAATAAGCTTTGGGCTGTGTGATGCAGAGGTTATACCGAATGACTCCCAGACCACGGTCCCTTATCTCTATGCAGCTTTATTTTTCCTATAAATGAGGGATTAATTACTGCCTCCAAAAAAGAAGAGGGAGCTGCATTCAGTAGATAAATCTACTGTAGTGGTTGCCCCCCCTGAGGGTCTTGAGAAAAAAAAAAAAAAAGCTTTAGGATGGTTTAGAAAAGCAGTAAAGTAAATAAAACAAGCAAAACAACTTAACACGCTTTTTCTTTAATTAGTAAAACCAAATAGAAACAATTACTCCTGCAAATTTCTCAACTGGAGAGTGATGATTGTTTTTGCTGTAGTTGTTTATATTTAAATGATTAATTGATACACTTTGCAAAGTAATTAGCATGCAATTATCATTTTCTGTTTCAGCCATCCAAAACAAATCAAAATGATAATAAATGATTATCTTTAGAATGTCTCTGAGATTCTGTGCTGCACTTTTTTTGTCTTTTTTCCTGTCCTGTGTCTTTTTACTGCATGGCCCTGAGTTACCTTTGAACGGCCTTTTCATTATCTACAGCACCACTGGTATTTCAAACAATCATGTGATTCCGACAAGGTGCATGCCGGGCCTCCCATGTGTGTGTAACAACAAGCCAGTTGCTCCTCAGGGATATTACAGCAGACAATCTTCCTTGAATATTCATCAGGCACTGTTGTTGGCACACACACGTCTACACTCACACACACTCAGATGATCATCATATACAACAATGCTCCTCTGATCAAAGAGAGCTCATTATCTCCCTGTCGTGCTGCAGGATTCTGCTGAAATAACCAATCAGTTGAAGCTTTCAGAGTTCGCTCCTCTTTCTGCCTGTCTCAGCACACCATCTCCTTTGACTGGCAACACTTTAACCAAGGCACATTTAATTCCCATCCTCTTACCAAATGTTGATTCGAGAGTCTGTTCAGAGAGAGCCCTTTGATTGCATTAACAATAAATGAGGAAGTGCGTCTGATTTATCTCTAGTGTGCCGTTTGATTCTGCCGCGATGAAGATTTCAGGGTGATAATCAGCCTCTTGAAATGTATGGTCGAATCGCTCCTCAAGATGTCCCATCTGATAGGCGTGGGTTGGCATTAATGCATACGTGATGACAGTCAATTTCTGTGAAGTGAGAATGAGATTTGACCCAGATTATCCACTTTTTGATACTGCCCGCAGCTCTGTGATAACTGCAGATCAGATTTGTCCATTGACCCCCTCTCTTTTAGTGAGACAGACTTGCAGCAGATTCGCTGATGACGACACTCACAGGAAACAGCTTTTTCAAACCTGTGATGTGTTGCAGAAGATGTTTTCTTTCTTTCTTTTCCTCTCTCTGTGACATTTTAAGATTTGATTGGTTGGGATAGGTTTTTTTTTCACTGGCAATAAAAGTGATGGTACTTTGAAGCAGAAATTTAAAAGAAAAAAGTCTTCTTTTTAAAGCAGTACCTTCCATGACTGAGAGCGCTGTAGAAGATGTTTAGAATGAAGATCTAAGAAAATCAAGAGGTGCTGGAAGTATGAAGTTATTAGCAGCAGCATCAAAAGCATTATGAACAGGCCACTTTCAGAGTGTTGTGTTATTGATGTCATTGGAGTAAGTAGTTGGTCTGCATGTATTCACACCAAGCACAGTACATGACCAAGTACATTTTACTTCTCACCTTTTGAACGCAAACCAGGCAGAGGAAACATTTCTTCAGTTCCGTTCATTTATCCGCTGTCTGTAACCTCCTACGCTGCGTGAGGTCGTGGAGATGCGGAGGAGCTGGAACCCTGCTCACGCTGAGTGGAGCAGGCTCACAAGACTGTTGCCGGGCGGAAATCCAGCTCACACATAGACAGACAACCATTCATGCTCACATAGATATTTAATGACAATTTAGAGCCTCTTGCATATCTTGTATGACAGTGCACGGAAACTGTAGCACTAATTAATAAACCTGTGTAAGCACAGGAGAGAGGTCTGCTGACTGTCAACTGATTCAAATACAGTTTGCAAAGAGCTCAACATGTCTGCAGCACAGCAGAACTTAACTGTCCCATAAAGTAAATTCTCTCTTTGCAGCAAGGCAGGATAAAAACACAAATGTTAAACTAAATCAAACTCAGAGTAAATTTCATAGCTTTGTTGTGAACCAAGTAGCAGAATATCATGTTGACATTTAAGAGCTTCAGTCCTTCATTAGCGTCTATTGTCTTATACCATTGCTGTTCACTGAGAAGCACAAATAAATCTAAAGTGCTATGTATAACGTATTGGGACCATTTGCAAAATTGATGCTAAAATGCTAAAAAATTCCTTACTTTAGCTTTGTATTCAAATTATTCAACTCCATTTTTAACTGATGCATCACAAAATAAAGTACAATGTTCATAATGATGTACTCGCCAATGTAGTCTGTCTACTATAACTTCTGTTTTGTACCAAAGTGATAAAGGTTCAGCTCTCATCAAAGGAACAATTTTTTTCTTTTATTTAGCTTTCATTAAGCAACCAAGCACCCCTGCACTTCCATAAGATGTTTTAAGCTAAACATTAGCCCTGTAAATTTAGCACACAATGCTAATTTGACTTTTATATAACAAATGTGATTCGCGCTTAAATATTTGTCTGAAGATCCTTTTTCATGGTGATTACTCTGCAGGATTTTGATCAATAATCTGTTTGCTTATAAAATATTGAAAAAAAGTGAAAAAAATTCATCTCAATTTTCCCAAAACACATGTTGGCTTTTAAATTCCTCTTCCAGCATAAGAACAGTACTTATTTGAAAGGTATAACAAGAATATATTTGTCATTCTCTCTTTTAAAAGTCACTAAAATGACCTCTGTATTCTCTTAATTGATGGCTATCACTGTTCAATTGTTGAATAAATTAATCAATCAACCTCTGTAAATATGCAAAAAAAAACCTGATGAAAAAGGGGTTAGAAACAGGGCTAAAACACCTCAAGTGCAGAACAAGTGTTGAGCTCCAAGGCATTCAAAACTCCTCTCTTGGTTCTTTAAATATCCGACCAAATAATAATAATAATTTTCTTCACATTAAATACAGTTGACTGAGAAATTAAGAAATAAGCCATGTTGAACCCACAAGTCAATGATGGCCATATCATAAAATAAAATAGTACAGAGGTGAAGATTGTACTTCTACAGTAATCTTGTGAAGCTGCAGCTGTACTGTAGCCACTGACTTGATGTTAATGTTGACTTGTTTGATTGCTAGCTAATTTAGCTGATAACGATCAGCTGTAGCTATCTGGACACAAAGGTCACAAATTCAGAAAGGATGGAGATTCAAACTGATGTTTTCAGCATTTGCACAACCTCATCAGGAAGATAAGAAGCTTAAGAGCGCAGGATAACACAGAGCAGTGTCTTCACAAATATCTGTGTGTGTGTGTGTGTGTGTGTGTGTGTGTACAAGGTGCTGACTTTCATCACTTCCGTAGGTGCATGCAGGCTTCTGAACTGAAAGTAGCATTCCTAATCCAACGTAAACATTGATCTGGTGTTCTGTTACTTCAGCCCTTTTTAGCCACTCTTGAGTGATCCTACTTCACTTGAAACAGCAGCCTTTTTATTATTGTTTATTTACCCTAATTAAGTTTTATTTTTCCAGTCCAGTCAGCTAATGGTTTTCAGCAGTCTCCCACAAGCTGAGCGCTCCTGGGGTGTTTCAAAGTAATTTGGTTCCACCTGAGGAGACACACATGCTTGCTCAAATGTGGAATCAATATTAATCGACTGTGAGGTTGGTTTGGAGAGGTGAAGCATGTCTTCAAGTAGATGTTGCAGCCTGGAGATAATATCTTAGCAGGGTTGTAGTGCTTGGACGCTGCCGCTGTGGTCTGGGTTATTGATGACCTCGAGAGGCTCTTTGTCTCTGTGTTACTGTCTCATTCATTTGTTTGCTTCCTTCCAAGAGCCTTCAAGCCATTGGGAATTTTCCTCTCAGTTTGCTTTTTCTCATGCCAGCACCAATAATGTGAGATTAAATAAATAAATGAGACGTGTAAGTCATTATTAAGCATTTTTCAAGGCTCATGCGAGGATCTATTAAATATGTTTGCAACGGTACCTTGATTAGAAGTCAACAGTTATCCAAATAAAGTCTGATCATCAGTCTTTAAAGGCTGGGTGGCCACGTTGATCCCATATCTTGTTGACAAATTTACTGAACTTTTTATTTTCAACTTTATTTGCAAATCCACTTGCACTTGTTGCTTATGAATTGACTGTCATATAAGTCAAGTAATCTGAAGGATAAATTCAAAAATAGAGTTTTTAGGAATATAATCTATGAGTTATGAGCAAAAGTTTCCGAAATTGTTCCTTTTGTGCACGGGTGCAATTTTTCAGAATAGGATGCATTTAGCGGGTGCAAGCAATAATTGTTTTGAGTTAGAATGTTAGATATTTTTGACATTGTCAGCACCTGACTTATTTTAGTTTTTGTGTCCACTGGTACATCCTGAGTTTCCGTTCCCTGACACCTTGTACAAACAAGAAGCAGGCAGAGATGATTTATGAAGGTTAATTTGGAAACAAAATAGAGTTTCTTAGTAAAATGCTGTGTATCCTTGAGGTCTAACAACTGTGTTTAAAGAATTCCCCTTTTTATAAAACACTTACAAAACCTATTTTTGTAATATGTCAAATTCTAAAATTGAAACAGATGTGAAGGACTGTGATGTTGCAGGTTGGTACGAACACGCTCACACTGATGTACCAACGAAAACACAAGCAGCAGGATTCACTGACGAAACTAAGAAATGAGCTCATTGTTAGTGATGTACAGTGCATGAACAGGATGTGAAACTACAGGCTTATAGACTACATGTGAACACTTAAATCTTAATAAATCATGCTTGGTCAATAGTGTTAGGGGATTACTGATGATCCAGTGGATGTTTACAGGTTAAACAATGGCTGATATCAGAATTAAAGTATGTACAAACTAATCTACAAAGCACATGCTATCACCCAAAACCTTCATAATCCAATAAAGATGTAAATGTAGTATGTGAATATTATTTATATGGTGCCAAAACACATAATTAATTGTTTCAAGATATAATAATAATTTTCTTTTTTAGAAATATGTGCAATGAATTTGTGTCAGTTGTGAGGGCTTACTCTGATCCCAGACCAGCATGGTAATTGCCCCGGTCACAGAAACAGGAATCGAATTCTTTTGGTCTCAGTTTTGGCTTCCCTTCCTCTCAGTCTTGGTATCGACTTCCTGTCATTTCGAATGATCTTGATTACAGCACAACAGAAAGTGTTATCACATCTGACCTGAATCATCTTTGGCTGTAAATTTTAAACCCCTGTGGATAACTTGTCAAACACAGATGACGCAATGTGATAATTAGCAGCTACAGATTCTCTTATTTTCTTTCCAGCTATTGGCACATCAATAGTAAACATCAGGTTTGGATTTTTTCACCTTCAGAAGCAAGAAGAAAAGGCTCCTTTATAGACTTGGTATTTTTGTACAGATGTGCCAGAAACAATCGATGTTTGGTACAAGCAGAAATTCATCATCTGACAGCAGCCTCAATAGTTCAAAATGCCGTGCAGCTGGACGAGATGTTGTGTTTTGAGTAATGAGCAGGCGTGACCTGTCTGTTTCTATTCTCTGCAAACACTTGCTTTAAACTATTGATCCGTCATAAATGGTCACATTCATGCCCTTTTTCTGGGAGCTTTTGGCACTCAGGCTGGTGTATGAAGACTGGACCAGGAAGTCAGACAAGACTTCAAAAGTCACAATGTAGCTTTTTATCACAAAAACAACTCAATACATTAAATGTCATTTTATGAAATCCTGTAAGAACTTTCAGGCTGTCCTACAAGCTGTTGAATGCGTCTGTATTTGCATTTCATGTAAGGCTGTGACCTCTTGTGACCCTTAAACCAAGAGGTGGCAAAGGAAAAAGTCAGGTGACATTATAGAAAAAGGAGGTGAAACAAACAGGACTTTCAGCCATGTGAAACCAGAAGTCAATGCAGATTTGTTTTAAACTAAATAATACACTTAATGTACGACACATCATGTTAGTTAACTTTTGTGTGTAACATAAATTATTTTCCAATTCAAACCCCAACAAGATCATTTCGTTAATCTAATTAAGCAGTTCTGTTGCCTGAGTCTAACCAAGCCGCAGCCATTTCACAATGTGAGATGCAGAATGTGACCACTAGAGGTCTCTCAAGAGAAACAACCACTGGAGAAGATGTAGTGTGATGAAGTTGAGGTGTAGAGTGGGATAGTTAGGCTTAGGGTCACATTTAACGTAACAACTTCTATCAGAAAAATTTAGTTGTTTTAGAAATTTTAACTTTGAACTACTGTATGTTTAAATAATCCTCACTGAAAGGGCAAAGTCCAATTTTTGGATGATGTGGATCGGTTGCTTTGATTATTTTTTTTGTGTGTGTTAGCAAACAAGTAATTCGGTCATTCATTTAGAAGAATGTGTAGAAATATCCTCTGGCAGATTTTTTCTTCCCAGTGTCTTGCTCAAGGTCACCTGTAAGGAGCCTGCAGGAGGAAGTAATGATTTCACTGAGTCACTGTGTCAACTTTGCATTCTCAGCCGGCACCTAATTTGAAATGGTGATCCTCTGGTTACAAGCCCACATTTCTAACCTTTAGACCTGAGATTTCTAGGATCTCTGAACTGGCAGGGTTTCTCCTTGTGGCATTACAAATAGCCTCTGGCAACACTGCGAGCTTTCACAGTAACAAACTACAAAAGAGACTTAGAAATTCTAGGGGAATTTAGGCTTTTAATTGCCTCCTGGCAAAATGATTGTTTCAAACAGGTTCAAGGAAACGACTGCTAGTAAATGATGAAATCATCAGGGCTAATATCCATTTACTCAGCTCTGTTTATTGCATGTCAATTTAAATCTATCAACACGACTCACTGCATAACAAATTAAATGTTATGTCTTAAAAAGATTAGCACTACTTGTTTGTAGTTGCTATTGGTAGTTATGTTTTTTAAAAAAGGCTAACAAGTCAATTTCCTCTATTGTTACTGAGATAACAGCTGTGGTTCTTTGTAATATATGCACACATTTTTGGTCATTTCATTATGTCCTCATTTAATTGATTTTTTACAACTTGTGACCTGTTTACCTGGGCAGCATCTTCTAGAATATTTTTTCTTTTCATATCGTTGTTTAGTTTTCTCCCATGACAAACAAAAACTGGAATCCAAGCGTGCCTTCGAACCAAATCTTGACAAAATTCCATCAAAGCGTCTTAAAACGTTGTCAGAAAGTGTTGTCAGAAAGTGCTGATTGATAGGACTGATGCATTCAGAGGCCTCTCAGCAGAAACAGGCGGGTGAGGTTAAAACTCTGTCTCTCTGCAGTTCAGCTTCCATTACTTATTTAACACTCCTGCATTTGACTGGTGCAACAGAGAGGGCCGTGAACACAATTAATGAAGCTATCTCTCCAGGACGAAGCAGTGCAGCACACACAGCTTCACCACAGACTTCTGTGCCTTTTCCAGCTGTAATATTCCAGCATCCTCAAAACTCAGCCCATGTTATCTCAATGGAAGAATGCGTGGAGCATAAACAGTTTCTTCTGCCCTTCAGGCAAAGCTTATTTTTCTGCATTTGTTTCAAGATGACTCAGTCAGCACATAACGCTGAGCTGTGGCAGGACAGTCAGAATTGGTGGGTTAGAAATTCGCCGATATAGCAACAATCACAGGAATGTATGAGCTAGGTGAGATGTAGTCTTGTGTTCACGCTGTTGGTGTGAGATAAGACAAGGCCAATTTCATATTTTTACCCTGTCGACAGCAGCTGGCAAGTTTTATTCCTGCTGTGTGGTTCGGCTATTTCTCATGTGTCAGAAGTGAATTCCACTTGGCGAGGTTCTCAAACTTACCCTTACTTTGTTTTATGCTTGAATTCTTTACTTAAGTTTTTTACAATAACAGGGAAAATACTGATATCTGTGTGTTCTTATAAGAAGAAATATTAAAAAATTCCCGAGTGTAAAGTAATTAAATAAAATGATTCATCATGATGGTCAGGATATGTTGCATTTGCTTTTATGTCAAGACATGTTAAGGATTTTCCTGTATAATTGTTTTAATTGGATGAAGTAAAAAGCTATATTGTTATCAAATGGTAATAATATCAATTGATGCACAAGATGTATATTACAGTAAAAGCTATTTTTTTTCTCCTAAAGCATTCTCCCATTTTCTGTGTTCCTTTTTCTCTTTACCCACACAGTTTATTGACATTAAATAGGATGTAATCCACTTGTTATTACACATATTTTCAATCTTTATGTATGGGTCTATTGTATGTCAGATTAAAGTGAAGAATGTCAATGTTTCCCACAATCCAAGGTGACATCTGAAAAGGTCTTTCATTGTCAGCTGTCTAAATGCCAAAGATATTTAATGTACAATGGTGTACGAAGCAGAAATTCATGTCCATGAACTTACAAACCCATTTTAGTTTTTTACGTTTTTCATATCTGTGATCACTTAATTCCCTAAACTTTAACATGCTAATACTGCGTCATTCCAGTCCAATATCCAGAAATGGTCTAAATGGGCACAAATTTTAAGAATTCCCACCTGTGTCAACAAATATTATGGATTAAATATACAGACTTTTTCACGATTGACTTTGGGGGGTGGCTCATAATATTACTGCATCATTTTAGAAAAGTGTGGGCATGTAAGCCAGTCATACCGAGTAACAAGGAAAACAGATGAAATGTCTGTTCACGCACACTAATAGATTAAGTGTGAAGAGAGAAATGCTCTGGGACTTTGTTGAATATCCTCATCCCAATATCAATTGA
>JAQNCA010000029.1:22680938-22719737 GCA_029783725.1 Acanthurus tractus | reverse complement strand
ACGAATGTTCTTGTGAAAATTTCAGTACATTCAGTTAAAATGAACACATTTGGAAGAGGACCTGAGTATTTGCCAGTGCTTATTGTTTTGGGTTGCAGAGACAGAGCTTTTGCAGCCAATAAAACCAAAACCCAACATGTCAAGGAATTTTAAATTAGTATTGTACTTCTTCTCTTACCATGAATGGAGCCTGCCCAGTAGGCAAATTAAATGACGGCAAATAAAGAAATATTTTTTTTCTAATATGTTATACTGGTCATGTGTGAAAAAAATGCGTGTTCATTTTGTGAATGACAGTCGCTCTGTGTTGCTGTAACTAATTAGTCCCTTGAGAGGTCAAACTCCCTTTGAAAACTCTTATAAAAGATAGATAAGATGAGCCTTTATTGATCCCCCAGAGAGGAAATTCAGTTGAAGCAGCACAACAGAAATGAGTACAGATGATATTGAAAGCACAAAATGAACAATAATGCTATACACCACAAAAATAGAGTACGAATAGAGAGTATAAGACATTTAAGTCAGAAGGACAAACTCTACTGACAGACATGGAAATGAACTTACCTTCGTGTTTGTTCTGTTGTGGACTGTTCAATGCAAAAATCCAAAAGTAGAATTAGAATTAAGCATCAAGCCATTCAAACAATTATTGTGATTGTATGCACAATGGTTTTCTATTAATATTCATAATATGACAATATCCTTAACTTTAATGACTCATGTAAACAGCATTTTCCATGTAGATGTTCTTAATTAGGCCTTTTTCTGAAGGTAGAATTTTTTGTTTAAGACATTCACGTTTTGGGAATATTCTTTGAACACGGCCAAAAACACATTTGTAATGTGTGTCACAGTTCAAGTACTTAGAACAAGTTTTTACCCTAATTTGTGTCAGGCTGCCTCTTGCAGTGTGTTATCAAATTAACAGCTTGCACATTTTGAACTGAGATGAATGCTCCAAAAAGTAACACTTCAGGTCAGAAAAGGAGACACATCTTCCTTTCAACATCATAAAAAAATCGTCTTTGTTTTTATCTAATTTTGTTTTTGTCCTCATTATCTTTTACTTGTTTAGAAAATTTATTTTTCTGAAAATATCTTGCCTGGACTCCTTGCTTGATACATTCTCTAAGCCAGGTTGCAACAGGTTTAACAGGATTTTGGATCTCTATTAATTTTGTGACACCTAAATCTTCAAGAATGTGGTTAATGTAATAAAAAAGGGGGATTGTGTTTGTTAATGGAAGCGTGTGCAGCTGAAGGTCCTTGAAACAAGGGCAAAAGCTGGCATATTTTTGTTTAAGTTAACGTAATTAACGTTCAGTATGTTTATTTTGAGCAGCAGGGGTCCAGGGTCCCAATGTAACAGTTGAGTTAAATGGATTAAGCTTTTAAATGTATTGAAACCCATTTCAATGCAAATTAATCCAATGAATTTGCTTACTTTTGCAGGAGACATAGCGAGCTTGTTGGGCCCACGAAGCAGCTTCTCTCTCTTAAATGCAGACACACAGGATTAGATAGAACACCTGCAAGTAATCTTTACAACCCTGAGAAGCAGATGGGTTAAGCATTTGATTTCCATCTATAATCACCTCCAGGTTGACAGTTGCCGATCCACTGTGTATTGTAAATAAACTCTTTGTGAGGATGTTTTTTTGTGGATTCTCCTTCCTGTCAGTGAGGCTGCAGGAGTGCTCCACACACCTGTCTTTGAAAACTTGTCACAGAGCTCAGCAGCTACAGTGTTACCTCTGCTCACTGACAAGAAAAGAAATCATTTCACATTTGATTAAGTATTTATGAGCGCATCTTTTATTTATTTATTTTGATCAACGCGTCCCGTTTCATGCTGCCGTCGTTTTGTATGTCAGAGATCCTCAAATGGCATCTCTAGTCAACATTATGGGTCTCCGATCCCAGCTGACACTCAGGAAATCATGAGTGTACTTGGTGAATCTCAAATGCAATTGCAATCTAGTGCAAAATGTTATCGCGTTTTCCCTGAGCTGAAACTATTCAGATCATATGCATCCCTCCTTTGTTGTATTCATGAAGGCTGGAGAAATTACCCCCTTTGTGGTTAAATGTGATGGAAATGGGAAATCACTGAAAAGCTGTTGTGTTCTCCAGCTGTGTCTCCACATCAGGAGCTAAATCTCAACAGAAACCAGGAGTGTTCAGCCGAAAACACCAAATACATGTATGTCAGAGCCGTTAATGAACATGCATGGTGTTTAACTTCCTTTCAGGATGCTTTTGTGTTAGTTTGTTGATTGAATTTCTAATGAGTTATACATTCTTCTCGAGAGAGCCTGAACTGGCTGAGACAATGCTCGCTGAAGCAGACCCAATCACTGCTTTTCAGCCAGATGAACCCCTGAGAGGAGTGATTGTCGGCTTGAATGCCAGCAGAAGCTCTTCAAGATTACGGGGTCTGTTTGTCTTCTTCTTCGAGCCAACCCAGTAGGACCCTGGCAAAAAAAAAAACGTTTCCACCTAAACCTGAACCTGTCATCACTGCTGGTCACTCTGCAGAACAGACTGACCTCCACGCCGCATCTCTGCGGTGCATTCGGACGAGCTGAGGACAGGCCAAGAGAGCAAGGGCCCAACATATTATTTTCAATGCTGGCACTCATGGTTTTTATTTTTCAGAATGCATAAACGCAGTGGCACATATCTAAAACCTGCAGAGTCTGAATTGATCTCTCAGAAAGCTTTAGAAGGCATGATTTATTTATGATGTGACAAACTTATTTGAGCAAACTTTTCTAAGCAGCGTTTTGGGCAAGAGGTTCACAACAACAGGAAGTAGGCGGATTAGAGAGATGTATAATCGAGATTCATTGCAAAGTGTTCCTCTAATTCTATGTTATTTTTGGTGAGAGAGAGGAACAGACTGTCTCTATTAAGGTGAAAGAAAAATCCTTAAAGACGGATAAAAACGGAACAATCTCTTCAGCTTCACAGAAAATCACTAAATGAGTTCCCTGAGAAACAAGTGTACTTGTTAGGGGGAGTTCAGAACAAATGTGCTCTAAGTGATCTAAAAATCAGTCCCCGAGACGCTCCATCACATTCGCTTAATCCACTCTTCTATCCCCATGCATTTAAAGCCTCTGTGTGAATAATTTTCATTTGATTTTTAAAATTCAAACTAGTCTGATAATGTTACTTTTTTTGTTTCGGATAACGGCGAAATTATTCAAAGGAAAATTAAAGTATGAGTCTTTTGTTTTGAACCTAGTAGGAGGGATGACTGATAAGGTCATAACCTAAGATAAAAACAGAGGACTCACAGGCTTTTGTTACATCAATGTGCAGTTCAACAGCTTGAGTTATTGTGCAGAAAGTTTGAAGTAAATATTTTGTTTGGCATATCTGTTTTGGGTAATTGAACATTTCAGTCAGTATCTGAAGAAATAGAAAATCAGCCTCAGTGCAATGATCTTCCTCTGCCATGTTTGAATTCGGCACTTCCCATTTCACAACTGTTGATGACAGATGTCTTTGGAAGTAAAAGTTGTGTGTCAGACTGAGAGAAGCACGGCTCCAGTGACATTAGGAGTTGTGGCTCTGACACATTTTAAACTGCCAGCTTCTCCTGAAGAGAAGAGGACAGACGAACTTCTGGGTTTAAGTTGGAAAGGATGGACAAACACACAGGATGCCAAACTGCAAGTCACCATTAAAGACAAAGAGACTTGATACTGAAGTATGTTTCAATAACAATCACAACTTGTAAATATTCACCCTTTTCTTACTGAAGGACAACAGAGAGGAGCAAGCTAGTGAGCTGGAACAAAGGCTTCGACCACAGAAGGAAGCTAACAGGGCTTGCCTGCAGAGACAGCTAGCCATAAGAAAGCTGGGGCCTTTCTAAGCTGGTGAGCTGTTCAAACACACATACACACCCACACACACACACACACACACGCACACACACACCACCACCTCCACCAAGAGCAAAGATTACATGCATACGGAAAAGATAAGCATTAACTTGCAAGCTTATCGTATCAGAAATAGGGAGAGGCACTGGGTTACGAGCCTGCTAGCCTTTGAGTTTGAACAAATCGTGAGCTCAGGTGCGAGCACAAAACACCGCGCTGTAAGAAGGGACACCCACCTCCTCATGGACCTCTTTGGATGAGTCCTTATGAAAAAGTAGCAGAAGAGGTTTTCTTAGAAAGTGCTGGCTTTCTAAAAAAAAAACCTTTTGCTAGATTGCAATTTCAATGTAACAACTGCAATCTAGCAAAAGGATTCCAATTCCAATTAGTCAAAACAGAAAATACAGCAAACGTTATTATTTCAAATTATTGTCACAATCACTCAGGGAGTTAAACTGCACATACATGAAACAAGAGCAAAATAACTCATCTTCCTCAATGTTATCAATCACCCATTGTAACTCACTGTTTATACGACAGTGTTTCTTTTTGTTTTTAAATATCACCACTGTAGGTTGATACCAAAATACTGTGATAGGAATTTTGTGAATGTTAACTGCTGATTATTTCCTTTGATTTTTCCATCAGTTATTTTCGGATTATATAAGATGACAAGATAAAGCTTCATCAATTGCATGCAAGAAAATGAGAAATCACAATCATTTTCAAATTTCTTTTATAGTGTGAGCAAATGTCAAAGATCAGTGGATTTACAGTAATATTAAATAGACAGAAGAGTCTCACATCAAATAAGACTAATGAATGTTTGATATTTCTACTTCAAAATGTTTCATCACTTATCCAATACATTTTTTGGATCACTTTTCTCTTGATAAACTGATTAATTACTTCACAAAATGATCAAGCTCTGTAACGTTCTTTCTTCGTCTTTTCCCTCCTCTGAAATATTCAACAATCTTCTCAACCAAGTAAATTATATGGTTCTCTCATCAAATGTGTATCTAGCATGTAAAGATTTTTCTATCCAATAACACAACACGCATCATATCCTCCAATAAATGAAGTCATCCAACAACAAGGAGATTACATGTTTATTTAAAGGGGAGGTTACGGTACACAATTTTATAAACTGATTATTCAGACCCCCAGAGTTTAGGGCTATAAAAGAGATATTTCTGAAGATCTGCGCTTTTCTGAGTCCATTCAGACTTGACTGGTGCTGTCTGAGATATTTCACAAGGGTTTGACTGCAGATTGATCAGTAAATTAAATGTTTTGCTCTTTAGTCTGCAGCTGATGCACCCAACTGCTGCTCAGCCTCGCGCTCCCTTTTATCAGCCCTTGTAAAAAGGTCTCAGAGATGTTTGAGGACCTTACTTGAGGCAGCTGCTTCCTCCTCACTGCTTGCGGATGATGTTGTCCATTTAGTTTCAGTGGACCATGAGCTCCTCTGTGCACTGGAGCAGTTTCAGGGTTAAATGCAATGCAGCTGAGATGAAATCAAAAACTCAAAGTCTGACACCATGTTTCTCTCTTTATCTCTCAAAAAAATTGTTGGAGGGTGGTGACATGCAGCCACTCTGGTTTTCAATGCCAATGTGCCATGCATTAGGTCGGCAAAAGCATAGTATATTTGCATTCATGTCACTTAGAGGTGCTTTATTACTGTATTCTAAAAACAAAATGAAAACCATTTAAATTTTATAGCTGCTTTAAAACAAATGACAATCTTAGGTATTTTTAAAGCAGCCATTTCATATTTTCACTTAATAAATCCATTCTGAAACAGTAAAACCTGACCATCAAGAGCCAAACGCAACATCTGAAGTTTTCTTGTTTTGTTTAGTCCAAAACCATGAAAGTATTACATGAACGACAATACAATAGATAGAGGTAAGCAGAGATCCACTTATGTTTGGCAGTTTAATCAATGATAACTTAAATTTACATAATGTAATATTTCTGCATTAAACTGTCTAAAATGACGACTACTACCATATTTATTATATATTTTGTTTAGTTTTGTACTATTATGAAATGTTTCCATCCAAGTCCAAACTCAGAGAATTCTGAAAATTTATATGTTGTGTTTTGTCTTCCATCACTAATTTATTGGGTAACACCAGTCAAACTGAAGACGGCAGTTGGCAAACACACATAATGTATTGTGTATAAAACATTAACACATAACCACGTCTGTGAACAGTCAATCAGACAGATTTCCGTCTGCGATGGTGTCTGTTTATCATTGATATAAACAAATGATCCCACGCTGCTTCATTAGGTCATCAAACTGCGTTTTTTGTTTTGATTGTTTTGATTGAGAGACCTCTCATTGCAGAAATCACATATTGTGCTTTTAAATGATTAACAGACAATCAAAATTGGAGTCTGCAGAGCCACTAATTGAATAACTACCTAATCATTTCAGCACTAAACACATTCCGCACTCTCTTTGCAACAGCTCAAAAGTGCACAAAGTTACTGATTTCAGGTGAAGTAGTGATCACGGACTGAAATCAGAACTGTGTGGCACAGCCAACACTTTCAGCTGCTGATTTACAAATTCAAAATGTTATAAAAGCTCACCTGACACCTGTTCAACAAGAGCCCTTGTGTAATTTTCTCGTCCCATTCATCAGTCCCTTCCCGGTAGGTTTCTACTGCCTCTATGTGCACCGCTGTGTGTTGCAGAGAGACCCTCACTGGAGCCTCCTACGGTGACTGAATATGTGATTTTGGAGTGCCGGGATTTTAAAGAAAGCCTGGGATTCTGTACAATGGATATAAATTCTAGCAGCCCTTGTGAGCTTAGTTGTTGGGGCATATCCACTCTCTGAACTACTGTGCCACTAAGGTTGAGAAAATTGCTTTCTAAAAAGAATGATCCTGTATGCTGCATTTTAGAGCTCTTTCCTTATCCCAGAAGGGCATGATTGGGCCTTTGAGACAGAGTGGGAAAGGTGAATTAAATAAAGCTGGTGTCAGTGAACAGCGCTCATAATAGTTTGCTCAGGACAGTATAGGTCAGCGCTATCCTGAGGTTCTGTCAGAAAAAGCCAATTTGTGGAGTAACATCACTGCATTTAATCAGGTGTGTAATTGCACGGCTGTCTGTCTGTCTGATGTATGTGTGTGTGTGTGTGGGTGTGTGTGGGTGTGTGCGTGCGTGCGTGTGTGTTGCACCGCTTGTGTTTCTCATCTCTCTGACTGTTTCTCCTCAAATATCTTCCCACCCAAGTGAGCAGCTTCAGGGAAACTTTGTTTTGACAACCATTTCAATAGCTGCTGTGGAGATCTACCCACCAAGCTGAGCAGCCCTTTTGTACAGGTGCTGTCCGAGCTCATTGAAATACTGCCTTTGAACTTCACTGCCTTTTTCTCTCTCTCTCTCTCTCTCTCTCTCCGCACATCATGCAAGGCTTTTGTGCAGAGACACGATTCTACCGACTGGTGAAGCCTCTTTGATGACGCGCGCTCCTCTGCACGTGGTTGATTGTTGTCATAATTAATGTGTCTGTTGCACTTTGCTCAAACGCTGCAGCTGTTTCTTCTTTCCTCGAGTCAAACGTGAGACAATCTATTTCCAAGCGAAGATGAAGCGCTAATGAAAATCATGGGTTTTTTACAGTTAGCCAAAGTGATGATTATTTTTTTTTTGTGCTTCTCCTGCTGTTTAATGACGGTTGAATGTATGTAAACATTGCTTGGTCATTTCTTTACATAATCATACAGATAACACTGTAATTAGACCATCATTGTGCCAAAACATGTCATTTGTAGCAACACCTGGAGGTTTCTGAAGCAGTGGAGGCTCCTCCAATTCTTGGCTTTCTTCACATTTCTCTGGTCCAGTAAAAAAGAATAAGAGCCGTTTGATCTCCGCTTGGATGATCATTTTGAGAATATTTGCTTTCTAGAACTGACAGGGTTTGTTGATTAACCGGATGAGTTGTTTACATGTGTTTGATATCTGATGAATCATTTTGTCTGAACATTCTCTGGTGTCTGCTTCTAAAGTGTTTGCTGCTTTTCTGTTTTAAGTCATTCTAGAGTAAATGTCTTTGGGTTTTTGAATAGCCTGTCAGATAAAACAAGATATTCTGAAGAAGTTACCTTGTGCTCTGAAAACTTGTGATGGGCGTTTTTTTTTTTTTTTACAATCACTTATCCATGAAATGTTTGTAGTCTGTATGTTGTGTAGGGTCACTGTGGGCAACATTGCAAATCTTAAAGACTGTTTATGACACTGAATCTTCTTCCCAGGTATCATTATACTAGATATGTTATATCAAGAGTAAATACACGACATTATATTACTCATACAAACATACATATATATATTGTGACATTTTTAAAGACACAATTTATTCCTTATTGTTTTGATGTGAGAGGAATTGGTAGACAATCAAACTGAACATATCCCATGTCTTATTTGTTTTTAAACATAAATATCTCTTTTAAGAAAAATGTTCTGTCACCTGTACGAGAAAATTCATTTCTGGACTTTGTACATCAGACGAGGAGATTAAATATTTTTCATTTGATGTCAAGACAGTTTTCTTGGAGGCAGCATTTCACCGCCATTAGAAAAATTGCAGCTGCACTTGACTCAGACAGCCAAGTCAAAAGTTGCACTCTTTAGTTCTTTTTTTGAACCTTATGGCTGGCACTCTTATCAGTAATTTCCTAATGTCCGACAGGATTGGAAAATTCAATGGCTTGCTGACATTACAACATTGGCTGCCATCAGCGATGCAGGAGCAAATGGAGCTTCTTCTCACAAACAACAGTATGCTGCAATAGGAAGGTAATACAGGAGCTATACCCCTGCTAAAGCTGCTTTTGTGATGGTCTTTTCTGGCCAGACTGCAGTGAGAGGAGGTGAACATTGTTCATTTACCAAGACATCTGCTCCTTTCCTGCTCCTCTTCTTGTTTTAAAGAGGCACAGCTAAGGTTGACCTCAACTGTTTATGTGCACCAATGTCAGCCTTTCACTCTGCTGGCTTGTATCTGTCTCAGCTTGTCACTAGAGATATTTTTTTCACATTCCCCTGCTGAAGGGGGTGACGTTTGTTCATGTCCCTAAAATCTGAGATTCAAACATATTCCAGGTAAACTACATTTGTTATGTCACATACTCAAAAATGATTTGCAAGCAAAGTGCCCCAAAACCTTTAGTGCAGAACAGACTAATCAGTGCAAAGAATGAGAGTTAGCATTAGCATTAGCATTATGTGTGTCATAACAGCAAACATGAAAAAAGTGAGCAGATCTTCGATACAAATCAGACCCTGAGGCTTCCTTCTTCTACAGGTAACAGTCAAAAACCACTGTAACACCACAGCAGATTTTAACACGTTTCACAACATCTAATATAGTGCCACCCCCCCAAAAAAACAAACGAAAGATGCTTCTCCATTCTGAAAGGTCACAACAGACTCCCAGACTAAGTCTGGAGAGTTACTTGTCTACTTTCTTTCCAGAACTTTCAAGCCCTTTTTCAAGTTTTTTCCTCATGGATATACTGAGTGGAGTGCAAGATGCAGTCGAAGGCAAAAGAATTTTTTTGTTTTTTTGTTTTGAGCTGACGGATTCCCATGATGACGGTGCAAACTCCATCCATTACTGAAGAACATCAACTGTGGCTGAATGCAGGAGAAAAGCTGGGAAACGGACCTTAAGATTTTCTTTTTGTCAAAGTAGTGCTTTCAAAGTCAAGAATGGATTTTTTTATGCTCGAGCAATTGAATGTTTTTAGCCTGAAAGGGTTTCACTAATTATGGAGAATAAAAAGCATGAATGATTTTCAGGAAGTTGTCTTTTAGCAGTTAATTAGATGGATCACATAAATTAATAACAAAGGATCCAGTGTATATCAAGTGTAAGTAAAAGAGCAGTCAGATTATTAGGAGTCTTTATAGCTTTTTTTTTTTTTATAAATGTGGATAACACGTATAAAGCTACAGATAGCATTACTTTGACCACAGATACCATGACTGTAAAGAATGAAAGAGACAGATGGTGAGAGAGAGGCTGCAGACTCAGTCAGGCTCTGCTGCTATAGTAACAGTAATGAGCCAAAGACCTTTCCTTTGTGGATAAATACTGGCCCATGCTTCAAAAAAATGAGTCAGTTTACTTAGTATCTGACAATACGAGTCCAATAAATCTACAGTGCTTGAGAACAGAGCTGGAGCCATGGGGACACATCCCACTCAAAGCTCCAGGCTGTTCTCACACAATGCACTCTGGGTATTCTTAAGTGTGAGAATGATATGTCTTCAATGGGATATCAAAACAGCCACATGAATAACACTGAAAACTTTGAAATCTGTGCTTTACTTTCCCTTTTTTTCTTTTCTTGCTTTGGGGACTGGGGACAAAAAGGAAATCCAACATTTCAGCGTAGGTTCTAAAGATTTTGCTCCCTGCTGTATGATTATTTTGAAGATTACACACAATGGCTGTCTGCAGCACACACTGCAGATATTATTGACCATTATGCTGAGAGGACCTCCCCAAGGACAAATCACGGCCTCCCTGCAGGGCTGCGAATGGAAAGTGCTTTAAATTGTTTTCACTTCAACAAGGTGGAAGTGCCCTCGTGGGACCCGGAGCTGGAGGGCTGAAGGCAGAAGGACTGCGTGATTAGGCAGGGGATCTGATGGAAGGTCAGGATCTGTGGTAGGCCAGAGACGAACACAGATGCTATCAGGATCAGTCTGGAGAGCGGTGATAGTTCTGAATGACTATGATCTACAGACTGACAAGACTGTCACTCCTCCCTCCACCAGCTGTTCCAGCAGAAAATATCCAGCAGCTAATCGATGGTGAAGTAAACTGCAAACAAAGCCTCTCAGGTTTACAGTCCCCACACTGTAAACTTTAGCAAAAATGTGTTGCAGTGTTGCATCATTTTATAAGATAATTGGTGGAGGGTCAGAGCCCGGCTTCTGTATTTTTTGCTTTGTAAACGTTGGCTCAGAAGAGGGTTTGCTTGTATAATGTTTCTCAGACAACAGCTTGAGCCCCTCCAGCAGGCCTACCTGACGGGACAATCACGTCACTTTTTGAGTTAAATTTGGCTTGAGCTGGAAAGACTTAGAATTTTAGGACTTAGGAATTAGGATAATAAATAATTGTGATGGCAGTGAATATTTTTGGATAATTTTTAAAAGTTTCGTTGTTTGGTCCAAAGACCATCTGAACAAAAAGTTGCATCAATTTCAGCCTTAAGCCTCGGAGCAAAAATTAACCTCACAGATGTAGTCTGTTTGTTTGAGGCTGAATAAATTATATTCATGACAGAGTGTGTCTAAAGAGTGTTATAAGACAGAGTTTTTATTTTACTTTGCTAATATTTTCGTATAGTGTATGGGAAATATAGTAATATTTAATGTTGACTGATTAAAATGTGTTTTACTGTTTATTCTGCTGCAACTGTCCTTTTAACATGTGTGGCTGCAATAAACCACACTGGCCAAGTTAATAAATAAATCAGATGATTTGATGGAAGTATTGGACTGATAACTTTTTAAAATTAATTTATGCATTTTCCTTTTATATTTTTTTTTTGTATTTTGATTAATTTACAATTTTCAAGTGCAGAACATATTAATTTTAATACCAAGAACTAATTTAAATTACCTAATCTAAATTAATAGAGGTAAAATAACATTAAATATGACTTAATCTAAAATTTTAACAGTATATGTAATCTCTATGTTTATATTCTAAAACCATGTTCTAAAAAAACTCTTGTTCTTTTATTTTTTGCAGGCCAAAACAGAGGACAAACATTTAGCCAAAATACATGTAAATGTAATGTAGCTTGTTTATTTTGCTCATGTTTCACACTAACTGGCATTTTTATGTGGTCCCCTATATTTCTATTTCTTTCTATTTTCTTTTAGTGTTTAAAATGATAGGAAAAACTCTGTTCTTAATATTACCCAGAGGGAGACTGTCACCCAAACTGAACACTGATTTGTCAAGTGTGTTCAAACCTCTAATCATATCAGACCACAAATTTGCATTTAAACAAGAGAAGCAACCCTGGAATTTTGTCATGTTCACAATGTGACAACCATAAGGACTACAATCGTGTTTTAAGAGTGACGCCTGTGTTTTAAAGCTTCTTCTCTAATTGCTATCATTTGTTCAACACTCGAGATTCTCCAAAAAAAAAAAAAAAAAATAGTGAGCCACTTACCTGCTGAAACCGGACAGCGTATGTTGTGAGACATTCAGTCTTATTCATATTCTCCTTTCATCGCTTGCAGTTTCCTGTTGAGCTTATAAATCAATTAAATGCGTCTCTGACAGGCTTCCTATTCAAACACCTATGAGGATGGATTTTGCTGCACATCTCATCCGTCCTTGTGTATATTGGTGTGCGATGTGCATGAACAGTTAAAAAAAAAAAAAAAAGGAGCCCCTATTGTGAATTTGAGAAGTGGATAGTGTGTCAACATATCCCCTCATCCCATCTTCCCTCAGGCGCTTTTTCTCAATGCAAAGCTGGCTTTAGCCCCTGCTGACCTGTGTAGTTCTGCAGGAAGATGCTGTTAGCTGTGAGAGAAACAAACATGAAAACAGTCCCTCTTTCTTACACTGTTTTTAATAGTAATGTGGGCCCTGTGGGTGTGTCTCGTTTCCTCTGAGCTCTAACACAATATCTCTGAAGACCAGCAGCAGTGGATTCACCGAATCAACATAGAAGAATAGAGACTGAAATCCCTCTTAGTGCTGTTAATCCAAAACATTAAAAAAAAAAAGGAAAACCTATTCTCTGAAAAATATACATAGCCTAGTGTGTGTCGGGAAGCATCATTTAAATTGTGTCAATGTGAAATAGTATTTGCTCTTTTGACACATTATTATCTTTTCTTCAGGGCCTGCTAGCAACAGCAGGTATAACTAAGACAAATGACTAAACATTAGACATGTGAAATGTCACTATGCAGTCCATAAAATCATTCAGCTCACTTGTCGGGCCCCCATGGCTTTATTAGAATCTGTTTAGTGTGTGTGTCTACAGCACAGAGTCCAGATTTTTTTATAGAGCCACAGAATGAGAGGGGAGAGTTATCGTCTGTCTCATCAGAGAGGACAGCTACTTGCTTGACTTTGGCCAAGGACACAGAGAGGCAGACCGGCGCCACATGGGACATCTGGATTTTCACACTTCTCGACACCCATGTGTAATCGACAGCGACAGGCAGTGAGTGACGGCATCAACTCCGAGTCTGAATACTCAGGTGGACAATGATTCCTCAATCATGTCTGGGGCTGGAACAGATCAGCATCCTCGCTGCGTCGCAATAATACTTTAGTCACACGAGTTGGAGTCTTTTTTTATGGGGATTGTGTCAGTTAAAAACTCACGTCTGCTTTGTTTGTTTTTCAGGAGATGGCAGGTTGTTTAGAAGACGGGTGACAGCTGCATTGAGATGATAAGCTTTTCATGAGATGGAGGTCCACATACAATCATTCTCAATAGAGAGCCATCTTTCTTCATATTCCTGATGAAAAGGAGGGCAAAATCAGTTACTGATCAAAGATTGGAGAGATAAATTATATCTGAAAATAGTAAGAGAAAAAAAATGCCGATATTGCATTTCTTATAATGCTATAAATACAATGCCTCTATAAATACACTCCTATTTTATTGCCATAAAAATTCAGGCACTCTGTATCAGAAAAGCAGTAGACACAATAAAAGACACCATCGAGCAGCTTAAATGTACTTTTGTGAAATTTATGTACTTTTATGACATTGCATTCCCGAAGTCAGACATCTACACTTGATCTGTAATATAACTTTAAGACTTTATATTATTATTCATTTCTCTCTTTCCTTATAGCTCCTTTGGTCACAATGCCTACAAGACAATTTAAATTAAGATTAAATAACCTTAAGTGATACTAATGAGAGAACAAACTCTGAAGTTTATGAATAGTTTAGGTTCATAAATGATAAATAAACTCATGGGTAAATTCATTAAAAAAGTTCAGATGACTGAAGTGTTAGCTTAGTTGTTTTTTTCTTTAAAGTTTTACCAGCTTTTATTTGACTTCCAGAGCTTTACACTAAGCTCTAATGAAACAAGCAGTTTGTAGCATTATTCAAATCCTACTAATTGCTGGCAGCAATGCAAATCTTGCTTCTTCATTTTTTTTTCTGCTTCCTCCTCTGCACACACAGAGGAGAAATGATGCAACATCATTACATCAAGAAATAGTAAAGAGCACTGCATGCCTTCACAACACTGACAGAGTAACTTGGACCCAGTCTAATAATCTAGCTTACACTGCCAACAAGTGATGTCAGCATGCTGTCTCTGCACTCTGATGATGTGGCCTTGAACTGTAGGACCACATCACAGCTGCATCCACAGAGGCCAGTGCAGCTGTGTTTGTCCTGCTGTCCAAAATCTAGCGCTGAAATTCCATCTTTAATTCAAAGCTCATTCTTCTTTAAAAGTCAGGATTGTAACAGCCTGTAGGGAAATAAAAACAAACAAGCAGCCATACACCCAAAATATCTCTATGATACCATAATTCATTTCTCGACTGTTGTTTTTAGTCTGTGATGTCGCTAATGAACATTTTCTCTTAAGAATCCGTGAACAAATCGAATCCTTAATTAGCAGTTTGAGCCTTCACCTTCAAGCTTAATTTTTTGCTTTGTTTTGTCTGGTTGGCTGAACTTGAACTGAACCTAATCCACACAAAAGCAAAAAATTAGACACATCACACCACATTTCACCACTGATTTGGATAATTAGCATGCACGCATGTGATTGGTTGGATCAGCACAATCCTTTTTTGTAAGCAGTTTGTGGCGAAGACACATTGAGCCCACTGTGGCATTCTGCAGCATTCCTGAGAGCTTAAAGAAACAGTATGCTTAGACATTTCTCTCCGACATGGTCTGTGGAAGTTTCACTCACCTGGCTGAAGTCTGCCTGACAACCTGGAAATGTTGACGCTTCAACGTAATAAATGAAAGGCAGACAGGCTGAGAGAATAAACAGGTTCACACAGAAGTGCAAGAGACGCATCATTTCAGAGACATTAAGTGAGACGGGATTCAATTTCGTCTTGCCTGCTCAAGCGTGTCATCTCGTCTGTCACTTCCGCTATTTACCAGCCGTTTCTGAGCCAAAGGATGCCTTCGTCACATTTCCCAGCATGGCTCTCTCCTGTTCCTATCACACACTGGACATGGGGATATGGTCAAATCAGCAAACCTAACACCAATCGTGGTCCTTTTGATGGTAAGCTACTGTCCAGCCATCCTCCGGCTGCTTCCTGCTTCTGCTCATTGCCCATGATGAACATAACCATAACCATGCTTGGATTTCCACTTCATATGAATGCAAGAGCAAACGCATGGATTAAGCTGCCTTGGCAATTTAAGGAGGACAAATTCCAAGTTCAAACTTGTTAAATCTGTTTATCAAAAACTGTTATTTCAGACAAGGACAAGCTGGGAACTGGAGTATTGCCTGTGACATTGTGTTGTGGCTTGGAATAAAGCTCAGTGATAATCATAGTTCAGATAGTGCCAGTAAGTCTGCTTTTTTTTCCACTGATTCATCCATGAAATAAAAACAATGACACTTTTGGTACGAATGAAGAAAAATGAATGTTGTAGCAATTGAGGGCTGAATATATATTGCAACACACAGCTCAGTGTTTAAGCCAAGTCTCATGCAGAAACACTATTAAATCAGAGTCTTATATGAGTCCAACTCTGTGTTATTGTTTTTTTCACACAGCTGTCTGGAGACATTTTTTTTTTAAATAATTAAATGAGAAGTGTGGATATTGAAGAGAATATTATAACCCTTTTTTATCTAGAGGGAACAATGTTGGATGCTGTGCTGAACGGAATGAACAGAAAGATTAAACCATGTGTCTGCTTTCAGAAGAGACTTACCATTTCAACAGTCGTTAGTCGATCAGAATAATAGGTAAAAACATGACATGCATGGTTCATTACAGTCAGTCTTTTTGTCCATTTAAAATGATATAACTAATATTACAGTTATTAGACCTCTAAAAGAAAAGTCTTTAACTCTTGTGCTGTAATTATGAGTTCTATAATCTACTGCATGTGATGAAAAAGGTGGTTGTTTCAAAAGAAGTTAAGGTAATGGTTGAGCGATAATAATAACTTCTACAGTTAACAGGTGTTTCACGTGGCTCTTTAGTCCGATAGTCATTTAGTCACTGAGACAGAAATATCCACAGGTGAGGTCATGTATTAAACACTATGCATGATGTGTTTGGTCACGCAACTTTTCGTTTCCCTCTCACACTCTGATTGGCTAAAGGGTTCAAAAGTTAATATGTATTGTTACCTTTAATAAAGTTGCATTCTTTTCTGGGTTTTGACATAAATAGAAACATATCGCATATTTTACGTTAGCTAATGCGCTGTTTTGTTTCCATGAGTTTTTTTTTCTTTATCACAGATGACAAATGAAGGTATAAATATAAAACTTGTGTTTGCTGTTATTGTAGATTACTTTTTTAAAGGAGAGAATTAATGAGAGGAAAAAACATCTTTACAGTGGATATGAACAGGCATGAACTACGGGCATTAGTGTCCATTTCATTCCTTATTTTATTTACCTGACAAGAGATTTAAGTTGGTGGTTATAGTTTAAAAAAAATCACAAAGTAAGAAAAAAGACAATGGCATGAGGAGGAAATTAACATTTAGTTTTAAACCCCTGTCTGTTTCAGTCTAGTGAATGCAGCTTCCTGTGTCAGTGCATTTATAAACTATCACACAACAAGTACAAGTAAGGACTTATGACATATGATCGTTTCAGCTCTGTAGCTGCCGGCTCAGCACTCCGATGTAGAAGTTGCTGTTTGCTCTTAGGATCTGTCCATGGTGCTGAAACAGTCTGCTCATGGCACTTGTCTTCCTGACTTACAACACACACACACACTGCCACCTCGTGCTACATGCACAGTTGTTCATGATGTGTTTGAGGTCAGTCTGCACCCTACTGTGTTATACTTCATTAGTATTTGACCTTGCATGCCCCTGCTGTTGTATTACCTCCAGGAAGAGAAAGAGGTCACTCCTACTGAGCCTTTTGGGGCACAGCACATCATAAATGTAACAAACAATACTGGAGTGACATTAAGCAAAACCTATGACCTTGGTTTTATAAATGTAGTGCAAGAGTGCAAACATGAACTCCCTGTCAATCAATTTAACAGATAAGAAGTTAAGAAGTGGACTAAGAGAAGAGCAAAACATATCAGGATTATAATCTTTCCAAAGAACAAAAAAGGAGCAGAAATGAGCTGTTACTCTTCCAACATCTCTGGTCTGGGTTGAGACTGTAGCAATGACAAATTTCTGCTACACAACTATTATGGCTTAAACAATTCATGATAACATTCATAATGTGATATCTACAAAAAAAATATTAATTAATACTTTAATGAAGAGTCATTTTTTTAAACTATGTTTGTTGTGTGTTTGTCTTATTTTTGAAATGAAAGTTAGATATATAAATAGATTGGGAATGTGGAGAGAATGTCTGTAACCATAAATGAACACATGTGTATTAATGGAACAATTGCACACAGCTCATTTGCATGTTTTAGAAAATATTTGTTTCTTTTTTTGAAAAAAAAAAAACTCTTCTGAAAAGTTGCACTTTGTGTTGGGGAAGACGATCAGCTCAAAATTCAAAGTCAAAAATAAATAATGTAGAAATTTATAAATTAAATGTTTAGCCAATGAATTCACTCTTTGCCTGCTAATCTTGCTCTGCAACAATGTGCAGCTACTAAAATAATAGCAAAAAATATGTGGATGTTTTTTGCAATCAACAGGATAAATGTAATCATTCCTACAAGTCATCAATGCTGCTGGCTGCTGTGTGACAAGTATTATGAAGGAACAGGTTTTATAGAAGTGTCTAAGAGGAGATACTTAATCCACACCACGGGTTTTCTGTTTTATATATAGGTGCACACATTACACAGATTACATGATACAAGGCCTGAACCAAACCTTTTTATACTCCAAGAACGTGTTCAGCAGCAGTTACCTGCACTCGTGCTTGTTATTCTATCATCGAAAGTGCCCTCCAAAGGTATTTGTTATAAAATTGCTGTCAATCCATCATCCCCACTTATCCTTAATGGTGGCAGGCGGATTGAACTGATCTAGCTGACAGTGGGCAGGCAGTGGTGTACACCCTGAACAGGTCACTAGTCAAAGGAATGACAACCATTCACACCCACATACACACACCTACAGGCAACATATAGGATTGCCAATCAACCTTACCTGTGGGCTTTGGGCTTTGGGAGGAAACCGCAAAACACAGAGGAGAAAAGATGCAAAACTCTGCACAGAGAACATCCTTTTCTATTGAATTTGTTCCTACTGATCAATTACACTAAAAACTTGAATAAAGTCTGTATTCATGGGAATTCATTATAATTCTCATAATTTCAATAGAAAACAAATCCCTAACTTTAAATAGTACCTCTAAAAATTGAGTCACTATTTTTTCTTAAAACTTAAAATGTAAAAGAACCTTAAAAAATCGCAAAATTTGCTAATTATCCCCTAAAATTAGTAAATGTGTTGTAACACCACTGAAATGTATTTGCTCAAATCCAAAAGTGCTTTATCCCAACTCTCACAAATTGGAATTTTGCTGTCTGGAGCTTGTGGGAGTTGGGATTTACAGAACACAGTGGACATTTGAACAAAATCACACTTGCACATACACACACAAAACATTTACAGCTGCCACAGGGGTGGGTGAAGTGGCAGCCTCTTTCATCACTTATGCCTCGGGCAACATAGTCCAGCAGAGTGCTACAGATTGTTTCATCCGCCAACAGACAAAAAATAAGTTGTTCAACTTGTGTTATGTTTTAATAATCTTAGTTCTACATAAGCTGTAATTTTATATTTACACTGATTTTAATGGCATGTGTAAGTAAAACTGCAGCAATGTTATGGATGAGTAATGACTGCTGTCTGTTTGTGGGTAATAGCAAGTGCAAGTAATGGTGAAGGTCAGTGGTTTGACCTGCGGGAGCATTGGCTTAGTGAAAAGAGAAAAATGCTGCGGCGTCTGGAGAGCTGACAGAGGTAGCAAATAGGGAGCATGAAATGGAAGTGCTCCTCGTTTGAACTAATTTCCAGAGAGAACGACTGTTCTCAAAGTGCCAGAGCTTTCAACTGACAGCTGATATCACCTGTGAAAAGGCTGCACTGAGCCCTAAAATGCTCTGGCAGCACATATTTAACAGATACCACCGCAATATATTGTTCCCAGCATCTTTAATGCATGATCTTGTTTTCTAAAGTAGTTTTATTTAACTTTTCTTTCAACTTCAATCTCCTGTCATAATCTGACATAAGATCATTGCTTACCCTGACATTATCAGACCCATAGCATCAGATTAGTTAAGTAGCAAAAGCTGTTATGGCATGATGCACTATGATATATTGTATTCAAAGCCATGATTATAGGCTTTTTATTTTCTTGTAATGATTAATGAGCACACAGCTTCCTTTGGTCTATCTTTGATCTTGTTATCACTGCGAGTCACTGTGAATGAAGCAGCTACATTCGCAAAATGAAGCTTTTCTCTGCTTTTGTTGGTCCAAATTATTCTCAGAACACATTAATGTGAAGGTGGCTCAAATGGACAAGCCCATTGAAAAGATGCATATCCTATATGGCCAGATTATGAGCCGTGATATGTTAAATTAAAACTGGAACAAATCAAGTAGGAGTCCTTTTGGTGTTCCATTGAATATTAATTAAGGTAATTAACTGAGGTAAATTGCAATTTAGTATGTAATTGCTAGTGAGATGACATTTGAAGTTCAAACAGGACTGAGATGCAGTCACCCCTAACCATATGCTAATGGAATTTCCCTAATCTTTAGCCTCACTTTTGAATGGATTGGATTTTACTGTCCAATTAGTTTTGACCAAACAACCTCTGGGTTGGCAACAAGAGCGCAGCTGAAAGGTGGTGTTTGAAAAATAGAGGGACGTGTTGGCTAGGAAACTGTGAGATGCATGTGAGCCTCGTAGAGTAACTTTAATGGACTTTGTCTGCAGTGAAAGGCAGACACTGGTGGGAGCATGTTGAACGTGGGGAAAATTCAGCACAGGGAGCGAATACACTTGGCTTAGAAAAAGGAGCTAAAGGCTTTGTGCTTACCCACCAGGGGTAAGCTTTGTACTGCTCCCTGATTGAAGAAAATCATACAGTATGGATCTGTTGCACTGCCAAAACAAAATTTCTCTCCCTGTACTCCAAACACAAGATTTGGGGCTAGAGAAGGGAGGTGATCGTCTGTTCTGTCAGATATTAAAGTGGTCACACTGGAATAAAAACTGTTTGATACATTTTTCCTCTCTTACTAACAAGAGCGACAATCAAACAGGTCCTTTTGTAGTTTGTACCTTTCATTATGCTGTAAAAGATATAAAATGAATATCATGTGGGTTTACCAATACACAAGACCAAGAGGAAGCTAACAGAAAACGGAATATATTGTGTGGCAATTTTCATGCAGTGAAATGCAACCAAACAAATGTAATGTAAAAAGTAATAAATTATTAAATGTTCAATCCAAAAAGAGGACAAATACCAGTGGCAAACATTTGCAAAGAAGATTGTGAAAGAAAATAAATACAAAACATCATAATATTGAACACGAAATATTCTTAGTAAACCAATTATACATAATGGACTCATCCGAACTCCACAATGAGGTTAAATAAGCTGGGTGCAGTTCATCACCATGTCAACAATACATACCACTGCTGTAATTGCACAAACCTCTGGAAGCTTCTACAGTATATTTGTGCTTCACACTCTATTCTGTCCCTACTAAACATATTTATTGTGGTTTGAGGGCCACACTTAAGTGCAACACACAACAGCCACATTGAAAAGCGTCACATCATTTGGCAGGAATTTTTTAAAGCCCTGACACTGCAGAGAAAAAATAGTTTATTTTTGTTTTTTTAAAGTAAATAGATCGTACTAATAGCACATATTCATAAGCTAGAATATGCATTTAAAAAAATTACCGTTAAACAAGGTAAAGCAAGGTCTTTATTTCTCTAGCTTATATTATTTCTGTGCTTTACATTTCAGTGCAAACATCAACAATTAAAGAAGTGTCAGCAGTGTATAATGAAAGGATATAGGTATTTATTGCTATTATTCTTCCAAAACACTATTCATTTTTTCTCATAATTTAACGCAACCTTACCGAGCTATTTTGCCTTTTTTATTTTTTCTACTGAATAAATAAATAAATAAATAACTCTTCACCGCACAGACTTATAGTGGGGATGATGTTTCTATGTCAGATCTCCTGCTGCTTTGTAACCAGTGAGAAAGAGATTTTTAATGTCCGAGCCGAGAAGGACCCAGTGGAGAACGCTTGTGGGGAGATGCTGGAAAAGGCAACAGAAGGCAGCCAGCTGTACATGACACACTGGCCCAGCAGCCTCAATGGACACCATGACAGAAGTGAAGACACAGAGGAAGAGGACAGAGGAGAAAGAGAGAGATTATGCGTCTTTTGTCTAATGTCTTATCTAATGTTGTGTGTCTTGTGTTGCTGTCTGATGTTTGGCTGTGTTAACAAAGTTGTTGAACTACCTTTTGTTTGATCATAAGCTAATTCACCCAATCTTAACTGAGTTTTTTTGGGGGGGCCGATAAATCTTACAGCCAGATGTAGACAGCATATTGTCTCTGGTTCAGGTTATGTCAGTTTGGCATGCAGCTGTTCTGAGTTGTGAGCAATGTTGTGAAAACTATCCACACAAGTTTTCATTACATTGTGACAATTAGTGTTTTGAATGGTTTACACATATTTTCCACATTTTTCACAACATTTTTAAGGGAATCTGGTTTGGAGGTTATTTATCAAAAGCTAGGGGGTACCAAAACCTTATATTAGCTGGTAAGCTGGTACAGATTTGTTTTTTTTTAAAGCAAATTTTCTGATTGGTTGTTGATAAATTTTTTGTCAATCAACAGATGGATGATTTTAGAACCACTTTAGTACCAATTCATAAGTTAACCCTAATAACCTGTAATTTAGATACTGATTTGCAAATTTTGGTTTGTGGTTGTTCACATTTTTATGTCTGAGCAGCTGTTTTGCACCACTAACACTCATGTCCAGCATTTCAGGGCTACTGTAAAGATACCTTTAATTAGTTTTTCTTTCATAACATTTTCACAATGTTATACTTACACAACTTTCAAAAAGTTTAACTCTTTGGTTGTCTCTGGGAGCTGCTGCAAACTGCTAACACAAACCATACAGCAATTACAGCATGCTTCAGAAGATAAAACTGCTCCCAGGAGGAGAGACTGTTCCTTCGCCTGGTTCTTCAAAAACATCATTGACCCCGTTTAAAACTCTCTTTTAGAGTTACAACCAAAAAGAGAAGCTGCTGCTGACAGAAGGCAGTGTAATAAAGGTGGATCTTCTGTTTGCGCACAGCCCATCAGGACCAGCTGGCCCAAAAAACTTATTGATATATTTGTTGCAGATTTTTTCTCACACTGATTATCCAAATGTGTTTGTACACAAAATTTTTTTTTCAGTTTTTCAGTTTTTCTCTTGTGGGTATTTTGAGTTTTTTTGAGTGGTGGTTGCTGGTAAGTTAAAAGTTCTTTGACATATCAATATTCAATTTAATTGTAATGTTTGTATTAAGGAAGCTATTTTTTCTTTAAGTCATGCTAGCAGCATGGCTTCTTGCTCTGTTAAAGCTCTGTTAAATCTCAATACAGAAATTCATGGTACCTGGCTCATGACTAAACTAAGTTACCAGACATCAGCATGCTAGCATTGTTCTTGTGAACATGTTAGCATGCTTATTTTAGCAGCTCGCTCAAGCACTGCTTTTCCAGAGTAAAGCCCAAAGAGCATAAACTTTGGGTACAGTTCAGTCTGGACAGAGAAGGGAAATAAGTTAGTCTCTTTAGTTACCTTAAGTTTCAGTCGGTGTTTGATATACAGGCTTTGAGTAGGTCAAAATCTCCTGTCTGCATTTTGTATAAACTCACAACTTTCTTCCAAAGCCAAGCATAAAAAAACTTTTATGCAGTATTTCAAGCTTTTTGTAGGTTCAATGCTGAACTGAAAAAAGTACAAAAACAGGTTGATGGAAACACACGCAATGACTTTAACACCAAGTAGTCTTACAGTAGTCTCATATCACTCAATGTTGGTGCTGTAACAATGTCAACACCACTAATGATTATATTGATCTGACACCCTGTAAACCTGAAGGGGAACATAAAATTCTGTGACAATTAAATTGGTACAAGTCTCCAAACTAAAAGCACATACAGCAGCCCTGATTGTATTTAGAAACCCATCTTTTTGAGACGTTTAAATTAGCACGCATGTCTGAACAAATGTTCTATCAGCCAGTCTGCACTCAACTGTGATGACTCAGCCTACACAAGATCCTGCACACAACAATAACAGTCTGAAATAGAGCCATTAATCTCCAGCATGCTCTGCTGCAATAACAAAGGCATAAAGTCACACTGTGTGAATCAAATGGAGAAGTACATATATCTAAATTTAACTTTTTCAGAGATCGAAGCAGACAACAGCCCGGAGATGGAGAGAGTTAAATGAAGCAGCAAATGATGCTGAGGCCACTGATACCATCAAGCCCTTACGTGTCCCTGATTATTCATTCAACATAACATGTGTGAATAAATGCTTAAATACCTGCTCTAAGGAGCCAAAAAAACACTCTGCGGTCCTTGATTATTCTTTAACCCATGCAAAGTATTCTTAAGAGATTGCAAAGGCAGAGTCACACCTTTCACCGCAAAGTCCTTGGTAGGTACTGTGGCAGCAAAGGCTCATCGACAGCAGGAGAAGGGCACACAATGGTTCAAAAAATACTCTTTAATGCTTTTCAAATCCACCAGAAAATCAAAGCTGTACTTGAGAGGGCAGTATTTAGTTTAATCCATTAATTCAGAAAGTCTCAGAGATTTAACTGCTATTTAAAACATCCCTGAACGCCCCTTTATGCCTGTAGTGCTTCAGAGTCTTTTGGCTCAAAGGAAAATTGACAGAAAAACAGATTGCTTCATTAACTTCAAATCATTTTAATGTTTGCTTTATCTAAAGACTTCAACTTTTGTGTGTGTTTGTGTGTTGGTGTGGGGTGTGTGTGTGTGTGTGTGTAAGCAGAAGTGTACTTCAGGGATTTTTAAATGAGTTTTGGATTCGAGACCTAAAATTAGCCACAGTTTGCAGCTACCAAACAGAAAAGTCCACTTCTGAGATGACAACAAAATGCACAAAATTTCTTTACCTTTAATACAATGAAAATTATGTAATGAGATAGATTTTGAATTGAGAAATAAAGTAACTAAGTTCTTAATGGGTTCTGAAACATCCAGTCCATTGATCAATGACAACATTATTTATTTTAAGCAAAAAAAGCTTCTCACATGTAAAGATTTGCAGCTTGTCTTCTCAGTATCAATTAAATTACACATGATACAGTTACACATAATTTGGTTTTGAACTATTTAAACTATTTAGTAGAGTGAAAGGAGATACTTTATTGTATCTCATTGTGATGGACATACTTCACAGTTACCTGACATCTTCAGTTACAGCAGTTTCCAGTCTTTTTTTAAACTATGGCGCACACTCCCACCTAGACTTAAAACACACAAACATCCAACCTTTTCAACTCAAAACAACACATTTCATATCTGTAATAAGAATTTATATATCCATCCTACAAAAGAAATATCCGAGATTAACTTTAATAAAACTGGTATTACTCTAGGGGGAATTTGCTTTGCACAAAGACAGTGGAAGAATATATATATATATATATATATTAAAAAAAACATAAAAAACAACACCCAGTATAACATCAAACATACTCACTGTGAAAACATAATGAAAAGCATTATTTAGGAAATGGATTCAATGTCAAATTTAAGCCCCGTATTTAAAGGGAGAAAGGATGGGATGCCTCTTTAAATCTGCCTCCATACCCTTACAATAAAGGTAGAAGTGCATAGAGACAATATGATAACATGTCAATTATTCTGCACATTGGCTCCACTGTCTGCCTTTCTTGCCACTCAGTTTAACAATCCTGTTCAGTTTGTTCTTGTTTTGTACAGACAGTCCTCTCCTGCCATACTACTGCATACAAAGGTCAATATACTCTTGATGAAGGTCTTGTAAAAGAAACTCAAAGTTTTGTCCACATTTAAACTGAGTATAAAGTTGCTCTGCAAACCTGTGATTGTTTTTCACATTCAATTCCAGGTAACTGACTTACAATAAGTCTTCAATAGACATATCAGTCCAGAGAAAAGCTTCAGTACACTCACAAACATTTAAAAAACTACAGTTCCTGGCCATTTTGTCACTCATTCAGAATGAAAGAAGTTATCGTGCAGGTTATTTGAATAAAGCATCTATTTGTCTGAGGGAGAAATCCACAGATAAAGTATTCCAGTGTGGGGCAGCAAGCTTCTCTCTACATGAAAACCCATAAGCCAAGAAGCTTTCACTGCACAGCCTGATCTTAGTTATTTTGGCCCACTCAGGTTTGGTCAAACTGTGCTGAGTGCTGAGATGCTTCAGTTTGTTTTTCCACTTGCATTACAGTGATAAATCTTTCCATTGCTTTCTCCGACAGTTGTTATGTTCTTAGGCATCTAGGAAATATTAAAATGTTACATATTTATTCCACTTTGATATCATTCAGAGTATGCTATGAAAATGTAACTATTTCTTTGCTTTTTATGATGTGAACTGCGCAGTACAAATCAGGAAAATGAATGAATCTTGCAGCACCCTTCTACTCAAACTAACGTCTCCTCTGGGAGCAACAACACTCTGACAACAAACACCTAACTCTGACGAATGGACAATTACAACTGATAGATTAATCAATAAAGACAATAATCATTAGTTGCACACGTAAACATATTTTCCTACTTGACCTCAGACAATGCCTCGGTAAAATAATTGTTGAGAGTGAGGGAAGAAATATGTCTTGGTTCATCACTTTAAAGCTCTTACTGCAGCCATGATGGTCTGCACAAGAGCTTTATAGCAAAATAAGCCATTAGGATCCTCTGTGCTGTGGTTATAAAGCCTGTCTGTGAGATGAATGATGGGGATTATTCATGGTCCCTTGGAGACGGTCTGAACTGATGACTATTAAGGTGGGACTCATTGACCTCATCTTGACTGGCAGTGACACCAGAGACCGCCTTGTCTGGGACAAGGGTCAAATAGGATCAGTGTGAGGTCAGTGCTGACACGGAGTCCTGGACAGCTCCCTCACCTGAGTAATTAGGTGAGGGAGGAGGCAGGGTGCCTCAGACTGTTCGCCTCCATCACTGAATGCAACTGAATTTCAACTTCCACTATCAGTCTGCCTCACAGGGGCAATAAGGGAGATTTTTACTGCTTCCCAGTGCAAAATGGCCACAATATATCTGGGAGGAGTTGATAGCATTGCTGATAAATACCAATGACTCCATGATTACATCACAAGGTGCTGACCTTTCTGCTGTTGCCTGTTTGGCAAGAAAAACATCTTGCCCATGGGCATTTCATGATGCTCTCAGTCCTCCACCTGCCCCCAAAACCACATCTTCAACCCCAGCTGCTCACATTTACCACTCCTTTTCTAGACCAAGCTGCAGTCAGCACTGAGAAATGGCTCCATATTCGTATTGGTGACAGATGAATGCAGAAATCCAGACACCTGCGTTTGCCCGAGCTGATTGATAATCAAGTTTATATCTTAGCAGTAGGTAGCTGACAGCAAATAGCAGCATTAGGGCAGGAGAGTTGATGAGTTCACAGAGCACCTTAATGCAAGGACTCAAACTTGCAGTGTAAGCTCTAACATAAAAAGCAAATACTAACCTTGCAGCTTTTTGGTCAACACATTACTTTTCAACTGAGTTACCTTTACGATGTGCAGACATTTATCACAGAGTTTTATCTTTTATGCTGATAAAGCTCCTCCATCTACCACTGCAGATTGTAATATTTTGTTAGCATTTATATTTTGACACTTCTCTTGGATCTGCAATGCAGCTAGCTTTGCAATTTATGTGACATTTAGGTCAGTTGTTCATTGAATCATTTTGAGAGATATATCTAAACAACTGCAAGATTGATTTAATAAAATTTACCTACCCATTCATGATGCTGTCAAGATGAGCCCTCATTTGATGATGCCCTGACGTTTCATCTTGTTTAGCCATCGGGTCAAATTTCAGTTCCTTCTGCATTTTGATTTACAACCACATATTTGCAAAACTAATGAAATTCCTAGTAATCTCATTCTATAAGTCTGTACATTCTGCCCAGTGCTAGGAAAAAGGTAGAGGTTAGTTTGATCCAAAATTGCATTTTGATTGTTTGATAAAGTAATAAGTGAGTTCATTTCTCTGTACTTTTAGTAGAAAGCTGCATGCCTTGTAGAGCCTCTTAAAGCATGGTGGTAACAGGTAGATAATGCTGATCAGATCCATTCGTACTACACTGTGGTTAGCAATATTTTTTTGGTGCTTTTGATGTAAAAAACTACTATTTTGCAGTCACCATTTTCACACAGAATCCTGTCTTTTTTGTATGTGAACTCCTACAGCTCAGCAGCATTGCCCTTTACACAGTGATACTTCCCGTTCAGAGGGAAAGTTGTCTTGATGAAGGACTGATGGAGTCATTAGTATGCAGGGACCTCAGAGCAGATAATAATCTGCTGTTGGTTATCTGCTTCGACAGTGCCAGTGCAGACAGAGAGTAAGCAGCATCCTGGTGTTCAACATTCTGCTGAGCCTTTATGGGACACTCTGATATGCTTAAAGGAGCTCATCCAGAATTTCTCCACCTCAGCAAAGCCAAGCGTGCAGGGTCGTCCTAAAACGCCCCAGCTGAGATATTTGAGAGATTACTGCGACTCATTCTGATGTCTGCTTCACCTGTGTGGGCTGGCCAGGGGGTAGAGAGTAAGCAGATTTTACCCAAGTCATGTTTTAATTATGTCGACTGGAGGGAATTCTATATATTACGTTGGAGCTTATTATTTATAATTCCACACATCAAAGCCAATGTAGCTTTCACCACTTTTTTAACTTTTGGAGAAAGTTGTTTTTAGTAAAGAGGTTTTAGATAAAAAAGAAAATTAGGTGACAAGTTCAAAGGCTTTGTTGTATATTTTTTTACTTTGAGTCAGCCATCTTAGCACTGTTAGGTCAACCAAAGGGCTTAAAAAATGCAGATGAAGTTCTCTTTTTGCCTTAATATGAACACAAGGACCTTATTTAGAATATATTTTAGTTCTGCATTCATGGATGTGCCCTTCTATTGCAGAGAGAGGACTATGCTGACGTTCAAAATGTTCTACTTTTCTTTCAGGACCAATGTTTTTCTGTATTTTTATGGACCCTCAAAGGAAAATTAATCTTTTCAACAGCTATATGAGGCATAACAGCATACCTGAGCCTGACAATCTCTGTCCTGCTCAAGGACACTTCAAGAGAGCAGATGCTTGCTATTCCTTAATTATGTGATCGTGTTCATTGTCTGAGTGTTTCACGTCAATCCCATAATGGTGTTGCATGTTTAGATAGAACTGATAAGATTGTCAAGTCAGAGAGACAAGCAGACTGAACAGAATACTGAAACTGCGATAAATAACCCTGACAGTGATTTAAAGCAGTTTGTGGTTCTAACAATTAAATTTCCAATGTACAACAACCACACATACTCTTGTACAAGAAAAACATACTGCTTCTTTTGTGCAGTTGACCACAAAATCTTTTCTGTCTCACTAAGTGGAGTTATATTGCTCATGTTTTTATCTATTTTTTTGTTATAATAAGATCCACTTAGTAGATCTTATCCTTTGCCCACATCTGGTGATCTATATCTACAGACAGAGATGTGATTTAAAAAAAAAATACAACTAAAAACCAAGATGAGAACTGTGGACCTTGACTTAAAGTTGCCACATTTGTACGTTCACAATAATGGTATGATTATAACAATAATGTATGGATAAACCTAAAATGAATTAGAGGCTCCACTCAGCTTTTTCAGAGCTGTAAAGTGAGTTTAAGCTTATAGTTTCCGCCCCAAAAGCTCTAAAAAAACGAATCTACACTCCCTGCTCAGCAGCAAACAGTAGACAAACAGAGTTACCAACTAAGCGTTAAACATAGTGAAGCATTTAAGAAGTAAAGAGCTAGTTTTTTCTCTCAGTTTGACCAAAAACAAAGCTAAAGGAGACTGACTATTAGACCATTTATTGTGGGTAAGGTACAACAGATGAAGCTGCTGTGGCTTCAAGTTCTTGAAACAAAACTTACTCAAGGCTTGGACTCAGTGAAGGAAGTAAATACAGGTAGAGTGCAATCATTTCCAAACAAACTCTGTTTAGTGACAGTGGCTTTATGAAGTGTCTCTGGGCCCATGAACCTCACCCCTCTCTTGCCACTGACTTGTGAACAAATGAGCTTTTCCAGGATGCCCTTTTCATACCCAACCATGATGCTCACCTGTTACCTGTCAACCTGTTTACCTGTGGAACGTTCCCAGTAGGAGTTTTTGGAGCATTCCACATCTTTCCCTGTCCTCTGTTGCGCCCGTTCAATATTTGGCACATTGTTTTGCAATGTTTTTAATAAAGTATACATCTAAAAGGATTATTAATTTTCACACATTCTGTTTTATTTATGCTCAGAAAAGCATCTTGACTTTTTTTGGTTGTAATTCCTGACTTACAGGCTACATTTGCTCCACTGTATGTCAAATCCTGCCTCGTCTTTCTTTTTGTTACCTGAGGCTTAGTAGTTGGATGGGAATGAATCTCCATGGAGCTACCCTATTTAAGTCTGGGATTCACATGCTAATGGCTGTGGTGTGAGTTAAGGCAGAGCTGTAAATGGAAATGTAGAGAGAGTAATATCTTCACTTCCCAGTATGAAGTGAGAGGGGTATGATACAGTATACTGCAGCTAAACACTCATATCATTATCATTTCTTTCCAGGTGAAGAGCAATTCCATGTCTCAGAACATGAATTAAATCAAAAACTGTCGAGTAATTAGCAGCAGCCAGATATACTCCAGGCTTCGCTGTTATATCCTATTTGCTGAGAGAGTAATTATGAATTCTCCTTATCAATTTGAGAGGACATGGAAGTCTTCATTGGGTTTTAACAATCAGTCTGGGTTTGTGAAATCCAATTTCTTTCAGCAATAAATAGTCTGATAAAGTCATCTGTGGAAAACAACAAGAAGTCTCTATTCATTTGAATCTTATTTCCTCAGGGATGTGTTGTTGAATAATGGCCATGTTCACTGAGCTGTACCATAAATCCAAGAATCAATACAGTTTTTGATGAAACTGTCAATTTATGCGACATATTTGAGTCATTAGCTTCTGCATGCTAAATGCACAACTTTATTTAATGAAGAACAAAAAAGGGCAGATGAAGAATATATATAAATAATTACAGTATTATTGTATATTTGCCTCTGACATTAATATTGAGAATTGTATGTAGGTCAAATTGAAAGATACTGGTATTAAAAAAAACATCTTTTTTTTTTTTTTCACAAAAAGGAGTTTTTTTCAGTTCATTCAAGTCTCCCTCAGGAGATGTCAGAGATCACGTTTACTCTCTGCTGGTTCATGGACACTATCAAACTGAATCAGTACATGTCAAAAATGGTAATTAAGGGCAGAGAAAAGTCAGAACAATGAAAAAACAATCAGGGTAATTTTTCTTAATGCCTCCCACAATCAAGGTTTTGAAATCTCAAGGCCCATTTCGACATCCAATGGCAAAGAACAGAGAGTTGGGTCCTCAACATCTTTTTCATTAGGTTTCTTTTATATTTTACTTTTTAAAATATGTGATAAGTCTTGACAATATTTCTACAGTGACCTTGTGACAACAATGCACCAAGTGTGCCTCATTACTTACACCTAAAAAAAATATACAATTAAAGAATTTGTTAATTTTATGGTTTCAGAAAAAGACCTTCAAAATATCCAGTCCAGCTTCATACACACTGTAACAGACAATGTGTCTTTATCTTAGTATAACGCAGACATCTTTTTTATTCCATCGCTTCCGCCCAGAGTCAGCCAACTGGCAAATATGCCACTTAAATTCATTAGACACTGGCTCATAAATTGAGTAATTATTTGGAGTCCTGTGCCTCCATCCGGTTAGCGTAAGAGTCAATTAGGGTGAACAACTGAATGTTAACTGGCTCATTAGAAGCAGGGAAACAAAGCAAATGTCACATTTCCATAGGAGTGCTGCTGCATTGCATAGTGGAGAGTTTGCAGGCCGGCTTAAAGTAGTTCAGACAGCCCATACAGAGAATTTCATAATTTGTATCCAACATTGCCACATCAGCAACTGCCTCTTCATTGTTACAAAATGAAGTCATGCAATGTTATGTGTAGTTAGGGCCTGAGCACCAACCGGTGTGAGGACCTATTGTAATTATATTTGTATTTGTACAGTGTAGTATTTTTGAAAAAATGTGATTAAGGATGTAAACATTAGTTCATTTTATTTCTATTAACGGTTATATTTAACTAATTAACCATTAACTAAGATGAAGCATTCCCTTATGGTGAAAAACTCTTAGCAAAAAATAAAAAGAATCAAGTCATGAAAAATAAAATGATTGTCATTAAGACATTAATACAGTGATCCTGAAGTGCTTATCACAAAAAAAACATAAAACATAAAAATTTACAAAAACAAAATAGCAAATTCAAGACAACAAATTTGAAAAACACAACAAATCCCAGAACACAACAAGAACTCAATGACAAAAAAAAGGACAAATTCCCAGACTACTTCCTTCTGAACATAGGATGGAGTTACAGTGGCATTTTGTGTTAGCACAGCTGCTTATGCATCCTTTTGTAAGTTAGACTTATCAATGTGCAGCCCAAACAGGATGGACAAAACATGAAGGAGGCTCTAGGATAAGAGCAGGTTTAAACAGCAGCTCGTCTACATGTAAACGTATGAGTGAGCTGTGTCATTGTAATAAATTCCAGGATAATGTATGCAAATGTATTGTCTGATTGTTGTATAGTATTGTGTATTTAATCTGTTCAGTAATTGTAATGTTTTGTGTTCTTTGTTGGTGCAGCCTGTTTTCTTAAACAATCAAGGAAATAAAGTAACCTCAATTTAACCATCAGCCTTAAAATCAACTATGATCATTCACACCAGACAGAGAGGTCTTATTGATGCAACCTTGTTCTTGGATAAAAAGTTTGAGCTTTTGTTTTGTGATCAAGTAGGTTATTAGCACCACTGTGTTTTGTTTGTTGGTTTATTCCAAAGACTGTTAAAGAAAATCATGACGCTAGCTTCACAAAAGGACATACATGAAGGGCTGCAACTCATGATTATTTTCATTTAGACTTTTCTATTAAATATATTCTAGGAATTATTCCATTATGTAATCAGTCTCATAATATGGAGAGGTTAAGTGATTTAACATGGTTTTTATGTTTTGAGGTTTTTTCTGTACATGTCCAAGGCAGTGCACTGCATTAAAGCATCGCTTCTCTGTTTCATTTAAATTGTATGAAAAGCTCCTGCTTTTATCATAAATTTTGAATCAAAAGGTCATAGACTGTTAAAGTTCCACAGAATGAGGTGAACTCATTCATCAGGTATGAAAGGACATGATCTGGAATAACATGCATCACTAATATGAGCTTCGCAAAAAAGGGTTAATTCTACAAATTACAACTTTTTGAAAACAATAAAGGTTATGTTAAATGCATGATGTGGATGCCTTTTACAGAAATGTGAACAAGTATTTTAAACCGACTATCATGCTGGTAAAAGACTGAATTCTCCATAATGCTTTCACTTTTTTTGAAATGATAAAGCTTGAATTTGAAAGCTCATTTGGTCAAGACACTGAGCACAGTTCAGTGAACAAAACACACAAGAGGCAGAACACCTGAGATCTTTTGCAAATGACATATTTCATTCAAAGCTAAACAATAATTTAGAAAAAAACAGGGTAAAACTGTGTCGCTGAAAAGCATGATTCAAATGATCTCATTCTGTTAGAAACAGAATCAGAATCAGAATTCTTTTATTGTCATTGTGTCAAAAAGGCGCAACGAAATTGAAGAAAACAGACACACACTGCTCTGTTTAATCAAAATCACTTTCACAGTAACATTTCTACTTTTATAGAGAAAGTCCAGGTTTGATTTTGGAACATATTGTTGGACTAAAAAACATAAATATACTGAGCAAGCACAGCACACCGGACCAGAACTCTGCACTGCTGAAGAGATTTATTTCTCTCTACAAATCACAAAATACACGTGTGCATTCCCAATGATTTTGCACTAAAATATGAATAGAGGACATTAGGTAAATAGAATATAGTACTTAAAGGCAACAAAACACATCTTTGGAGTCAAAAGGGAGCAGGTATAGTGTAAAAAAAAAGAAAGAAAAAAAAGAATGAAATTAAGCATATCTTCACCGAGCTGGATCTGGCTTTAGTGCTTCATTCACATGACTGGCTGTGTCCTCTTCATCCTTGCAAAGATCTTTTATCAGTTTGGTCTTGGGCCTATTTAATTGCTTGAATAAGGGATATCCTGTCATAGGGGGTGCAGATCAGAAACCTCCCACTGCCATGCTAAAAAAGTCTCTCAATGGGGTGAAGAAAAGGAGAGCGTGGTTGGAGGAAATGGAGTGTAAATTGTGAATGCTAATGAAACCAGTTAAGGGCCAGAGAAAGATACAGTGGGGAGCTACACTGTCCAAGAGGATAATGTGTCTTGTTTGCTCTGCATCTATTTGGTTGTGTGCTGTGAAGACATTGAAAAGTCTGCCTAAAAATGTGTGAACATGAGCTGAGCTGAGCTGTAAGTTAGCATGGAAGTGGACATCTCTACTCTGCGTGATTGCAGCGCACCTTGTTATGCTACTACCTTGTCGATTCAGGACATGTAAATAACAATTATTGCCAATTATGTTTCTCTCTCCTGTTCTAGTTGTTAGGTTGAATCAAATATCATTTATGAAAGTGAATTTATTTGATGTTGGATCCAGCATCCATTTGCAAAACCCTTCGAAACAGGAAAACATTGAGTAGTTCAACACCATAAAGGATTATTCCAAACTTACATGAGAAAAGGTTCAGTTTGCACAATGTGTGCATATTTTACCTCTGCACATTCTCTTAGAATTTCCTCCAAATAACTCTGAGTAGATTTTGTCCCAGTGTACTGAAGAGCCCTGAAGGACATCAGTGAAAACTGTCTGGTCACTGAGGATGTTTATCTTAACTTCTAAACTGTATCACAATATTGACCAGAACCATGTTGATGATAGCTCTGTCTTGTACCTCTAATAACATGGGGTCCTGTTCTCCTTGGTGCTGTCAAGATTGATCAAAATACATGTAAATGTCACAGGAAAGCACAAGACATCGTTTTAAACATGGAACCAGCACTTGATGTCTTTGCTCTCGTCACACGTCTGAGTCACTGCTGTATCAGTATATTTGCAGAGGTCTGGACACTTCCAGTCTCTTTCTCTGTATCAATTCCCATTTCACAGCATGGTCGCTAATGTTGCTTGACTCTCATATGATTAATTTAAGCTTTAATGTTCTCTTTCCTTGACCTTCTTCAAAATCCTTCTCTTACTACATTCTCTCCCTCTTACTGCAGAGTTGCTTTTATTTTGACAACAGCTGCATTTTCTGGTTGTCTTTTTATAACACTTACACGTGATTTATGAGTTTTTAATTAAGCACCTAAGTGTCTACCTAACAGCCAGGATTTGCAGAAAGTGTACTTTCATTTTGCAGATCTTGGTGAAGTTTTCGTCCACTTACACTAAATATGTTATTAAAAAATAAAAATTAAATAAAAAAAAAACCTAATTAAAATCTTTATCATAAAAATTTTTAAGCAAGCATGAATTTATAGATAAAATTATGTGTAGACGTTGATCATTACAGACAGGGCCTAAACCTTTTAATTAGATGGGATCATTTTATAATGTGCAATTTTATAAGCTAAGTTTGGTTTATTTCTTGAGTTCTCAAACTTGTTTTTATCCATGACGAGGATGGGCACAGCTGAAAAAAGTAACCCAACATCACACATTGTCACACAGACAGCAACAAAAAGGGTTGGATGATACAGAGCCTGACAAGCAGACTTTTGGGTGGCGATAAAGCACAAGAAATAAGTGCCACTCTGGACAGCAGAGGAACTGCATTTCCTTCGAGAGCAGCAAAGGAAGTGATACTCCAATATCTGGACCACAGAGTTGGCTGCAGCTACAGCTCTGATATGAGAACAATAGGCAGCAACACAGGACATCTTTCACAAGAACAAAAAAGCCAAATTCAAACAGAAAGGACACTGGAATATAACAACAAACACATATTATCTCAAAGTAAAACACACACACACAAGCATCTTGACTCAGTCAAATGGAACTGGTTCTGTTTTTCCCTGTCACAAATAAGAGTAGGCTGGAGAGAATGTGAGGTGAGCCTGGAGAAATATTATTCAATTTTTATTCTCATCCATCAGCGTATATCCCCATGACTCTACTGAAAGTGTTTTCCTATTGGCAAATGTGGTAGCACTTCTGTAATAAATCATGAGCAAAAGCTGTGGCCCCACACTCAGCTGACATTATTCTCAACAATTGGATTCCTCTCTATGTGCATATGTTATCATGGCACCAGCACCATGAATCCTGGCTCCTCAGTCATGCCAATATAACAGAGATGCAGTTTTAACCATTCTTCTTCCAAATATTCATTATGTCACAAATGATTTGTCCTGTTTTTGTCACTTTATTTTCGCGGGGTCAAACAAGAGTCACTGTGAACTCAGGCTAATTATAATAATAATAATTTTGCAGTTGAAGTGTTGCAGCATTGATAATATAATGTTTTCACAACAATGAAATTGGTGGTCTGTTCAAAAAAATCCATTAGTAAAGGATGGATTTACAATTTTTTCACATAGGCAAAATGTAAAGCTATGCAAATGAAACCCATGCAACTACACTAGACACATACTGCATATTTTTGAGACTTATCTTCCTTTCAACATTCAGCTAATAAAACTCTAAGCATAACAATTGGACCTGCAAGCAAGGTTAAACATTTGCAGCTGTGCCCTCTGCCTGCGCTATTTCCATCTTTGTCCAGCAAATGGAGAAGAGTGCTCAGTGAGAGGAGGAAGGGGAAAAAAAAGGCAGATTAGTCATCAGAAATTGGATTTGTGCTTTCCAGAAAAGCATTCTGAAAACATGTGATGAGCCACACATAGCTAGACATGAAGAGAGTGAGAGGGGAGAAGAAGTGAGTGGGAGTGGAGGTGGGTGTGAACAACAGCCACTGTAAGAGTTTTGAAGAGACGGCAAATGATCCACGGGGTTGAAGTGGAGAGCGCAGGCCTCCCCACAGTCAGCAATTAACAAACATAACAGCCCTTATAAAGGCAGGCTGCCTATAATTTCCCTCTCTTCCTTAAATTTGTCGCCTGGTTTGGTTTGTTTAGACGCTGTGATTGCAGGATGATGCCCATGAACGGTTTTTCAAGATGCACACAGCAGAGGGCTTTTATGTTTGCGGGGGATTTCCTCCAATAGAAACTCAGAAATTCTTAATTGTGGTTCCCGTTTTTCTCTTCTCTCCCTGCTGACATCTTTTTGGCCCCGGTAAAGACTTCCAACGAGGCCTGTGAATTTGTGAGTTTTTCTGTCGGTGAAGGACTTGTGAGTGCCAGCAGATGGGGAGCAAAAGAGCATCGGAGCATGACAATGTAATGAGTCTACTAATCATAGCACCCAGTCAAGCAGACAGTGGAGTCGTCATCGGTTTCAACAGTGGCTCTGGCAAAGAGACAAAACTTTTATGAACCCCCCTCACGTAGAAATCAACAGGATCAGGGGACAACAGCTATTTAATAGAGACACACCGACATTTTGTAACACGAGTCAAGACTAGCACATATTTGCCATTATTTACTTTTCTTTTACTGAGGAAATACTCTGCAGGTCTGATAGAACTGATGCTGTAGCTTTGACCCTGAGCAGCTGCTTCATGTGGTAGGAAGAGAGGCAAGTTTTTCAAAGACTTTGTGGCTTTAAGTTCAGTGTAAGACAATTTGTTGAGGGAAAAAAATGACTAAGCTGTATCCAACTGTGGTTTGTAAACAGGAAGGCCCAACTATTCCATGTCTAAGAGATGCATATGGAGGCAGTTCACAAATAAAAATGTTTGATAGTTTAATGTTGTGTAACATCACATTCACCAATAATCATTACTTTTTCAGCACCAAATTATTTTGATGTCGCAGTTCCATTCTTTTAGGGACTGTTCATTATTTATTTGGGGGCGGAGCCTGGTTGAGAAAGAGGGGAGGGCATTTAAATTTTATTTGGAGTACTGGAGAGGGTGACATATTTTCTTTTGAAATGCGGGGAGTGGCCATTTAAAGTTTTTGTACTTTCTGTTTTGCATTATTTGCATTGTTTGCATTCATAGCTGGCATGAAACCTCCTTTCTGATTGGCTGGATGGGGCACTATTGCACTTGTGGCTCTTGTCAAAATGTTGCTGGATGCAGCCGAAGAGGTGCTTGGTGAAGATGTGCGAAAAGTTGGGATGGATGAAATTGTCGGAGGACTGTGGAAGCAGAGAGTGACCACAGCCACTACTATCGTTTTTCACGTTTTCTAAAGATATAAGGATACAAGGAAGTTCATTGGCCATTACACAACAGGTTGTAAATTAAAATGTGGTTCCCTCTTGATGGATTAATTGATTGCATAAAAATTAAAGTAAAATTATTAAACATGGAGGAGTGCAGATGATGCATTAAGTAGTCTCACAGCCTGAGGGAAGAAGCTGCTCTGTAGTCTGGTGGTACGGCAGCAGATACTTCTGTATCTTTTGCCTGATGGCAGCAGGATGAACAGGCTGTGGCCGGGGTGAGTGTTGTCCCTTAGTATCCTTTTTGCTCTACGCAGGCACCTCTACTCCCCAGTATCACTGATGCTTGGTAGGTGGGTACCAATGATCATGAAATAAATCGTATGATAATTTATTATCACAGGATAACTGCTTGTTATCTTGTGATAAGGGGATAAATTAACTCATGGCTAGTCTTCTCCTTAAAAAAGAGGAGGGTGGATCTGAATGTAATCTCTATCAGACACACAGCAAGTTCTACATGTGTTAGGCCTTAGTTGAAGTAGCCAACAGTCTGATGCCTTATTTCAAAATTAGTTTTGTGACATTATCAGCTTCTTGTAGGTGTCAAGAGCCATTTACATGCTGGCACTGAGCCCTGGTAAAAATTATTTGCAAAGAGAAAACAATCTTTTATTTTGAAAATAAACTTTGTTTTCCACTACGTCAGGAAAACAGGTTTTGTTGCCCTTAACGTGTTAATTTATCCCGTTATCACAAGATAACAACCCATTATCCCATGATAATGAGATGATGATTTCATGATCCAGAGATAAAAAAATTGAAAAAATAGATAGTAGCAACCATGGCTGCTCTTGGCACCTGTACTCTTGACTTCAGCAGAAGCACAGCTACAATGCCCACATGGATTCACTCTATCAACACAATTGCAGTTTTTGCATCTGACGTGCCCCTTGCCTCAGAGGTCTTTCACTTTGCTTCAGCGATCAAATGAAGGTAACATTAAATACGCACACAAACACCATTTCAA
>JAQNCA010000029.1:22662407-22673334 GCA_029783725.1 Acanthurus tractus | reverse complement strand
ATCAATGCTTGATGCCTTATATTTAAAAAACAAACAAACAAAAACACTTAAAATTGAAAATACATGAGACACTATAAATTATATAAAAATACATTACCCACTTGCACTTACTAGATTTAGTTTGGCTGACTTGGTAAAAATAATGAACTACAATGAGTGTGGCAAAAATAACAATAGGATGACCTTGTTGTGCTAATACTGCTGTGTAGATGGGATATAGACTAAAGTATCTGACTCTTAAGGACTTTTTTCAGGCTCCACAGGAGATTATACAAAAAAGGTTCACGGGAGCTGCTTAAAACTGGATACATTTAAGAAGTCACCCTGCCAGTGCAACATCTGTATCTGCACACTGAAGACTGGAATTTATTCGTCAGAGTGAACATGGTGAATCATTTTAATATTGCTCTTTAAAAATTAGCTATTAGCTCTTTAACAAGAAAGGCCCGGTGCAATTCATGTGTTGACCCCTTTGTTGATGTGATGACTGCTGTCAGTCATTAAACAGCAGTCATTGTACTTTCATCTATTTAAAAAATGTGTGTGTGCATAATGTTTCTGTCACAGTAGAAACCAAGCAAATGCCAAAACTGGTTTAAAGGATCCAAATACCAGTGTGAATAACATCTGTTTCCGTGTCCACTGTGTCCTAATGAGATTAAAAATTCTGTCAAATGGCAAATGAGGCCGGAGCCAATATTAAACAAGGGCTTGAAATCCTCACTCTCACCACTGCTTTGATTCTCTCAGCTTTGTCTCCTAGAAATCATAGACACAGACAACCACCCACATGGATGTGCAGTCATCAAGGTAGCAATAACAAGATAAATGCAACACTGTTTAATTCAAGTCCAAAAGACAGACTTATTAATGGAACTTTCATGTCTCATTTATTTTTCTTCTTTTGCTGACCTTTCAGTCAGCCAATTCACATAGAAATGATTTATTATATGAATACAGAGTGTTGTAAGGTTTGCTGTTGGTCTGACATAGCCACTCTTATCAAACAACAAAGCTGAGCATAACACAGGCTGACGAGTCAAGATTATTAACTAAAGCCTCATAACAAGATTAAATACAGTGCAGAATCTGCAATACATGAGCTGGTTTGGCAGGCAGCACCAACCATGTGGCCACCATAGTAAAGCACCTCTGACATAAGAAAATATGCTATCCAATAAGAAAAAGATGTGGAAATCTAAACCCAGCAAAGCAGCAGGATAGGAACTGTCACCTACCAGAACACATTAAAAATCAAACAGTTCCTGACATTAGCTGTATCATTATTGATGATTCTGATGACTTTGTAGCCTCTATCTTAAAACTTGGAGATGAGTACAGCTGAGTTAAGCAGCAGCAGAACAGGAGCTCAGCAGATTAAATGTTATTATGAGGTGAAGAATAATAAAGCAAGCTGTCACATAAATAGAACACTTTTGAGTTGAAATGCAGCGCTGAATGTGACATGTATAAAGAAAATGTGGACGTGTCTTCCAGCTGTGTGTGAAAAAGCCAGATTGAGGTTTCCATCACACCAATCTTTTTCAGGGAAATAATTACTGTTCTATGAAATGACTGTGTGATAGATAATATCAATATTTACAACCTAATGAATGAAGAGTAAAATATGCTGCGAAAGCGTTTCAACCTATAAAACCATATAACATTCTTTATTTAACTACGCTACCAACACAGAAGCATGCCAATATCCTACTACTTCACAAAGCCAAAATGTAACAAATTCACATTTCTAAATGAATACTTAAGTTTCTTTTTTTTTTTGGTCTTTTTTTTCTATAAACACATTACAAGATATTGGCCCTTATTATTAAAGGGGCTGCACAGTCTGGAGGACATTGCAATATAATAACCTTTGCCTTCAGTGGAAATAATGAGCAGGTTCTCCTTTGTAGACAGCACAACGTGTGAGCCATTAAGGAACCCTTAGTGTCCTTACCAAGCCAAGTTTGTCAATTTGTTAAAATGACCCTTTTCTGCATCGATGTACCCATTACTTTGCTATTGACAGTCCATTTTTGCCTTGTGGTTACTACAATCATTAAATGGAAATGCAACAATGACAGCTTTTTATTGCACATTTTTCACAACCACAATTAGTCTGGTTCATTAGATTAAAAAGTGATAGATAAGTCCGTGGCCTAAAGTTGAGGGAGAGGAGAATGAGCTTTCTGTTAAACTCAAAGTGATGTAGAAAGTTACAAGATTTTGTGGCATGTCTGTAACAGGTAATTGAAAATGCAAGGCAGCCCTGCAAAGGAGATTAGACAACATCAGCCTTTGTGCTGTTATTCTATAATGCTGATTTGAACTTGCTCATCGCCTGCTCTATTCATGTGATTTGACACATTGGGACTGCTATCTCTTTTGTAAGATGAAGATGAAGCTCAGTTGTTGCCTTTGACAGTAATAATGATATCATTACTGCCAAGGATGAATTTCTGTAGGTCCAAGATGCAAACTTCTACAAAGTAGGGATCTGTTTGCTACACAGTCATGGAGCTATGAGTATAAGTAGGAAGGGTCTTTGTTGCTTGTTTTTTAGATTCCTTTTACCTCAGGCCATTATCTTATCAAAACTTTAACAACTGCTTCGCCTGTGCATACATTGTCATGGTTCAAATAAAAGAACCCAAAATGCAAAAACACAAACTCAGGACTCAATAAAAAGCAAACTTATTAAAAGAGCTGATGCAAAGCAAAAATAACCATGAGAGCACAAAGGGCTTAACAAAGAGATAGAAAAACAATAACTAAGAAATAACAACACAAAAAAATAAAGCAACACATTTGGAAACAGACAAGATGGAGACTATAGGACACAGAACCAGAGAGTGAAGCCGAACTATGAAAGAGAGACAGAGCCAGAGAGAAAGAACAGATGAGCTAACAGGGACAAAATGGAAACGGCGGAGACTAAATACACACTAGGAGCAATGAGACACAGGTGGGACAATCAACACAGGTGCAGCACATCAGGTCACAGCAGGTAGTCACAAGAGGAGGGAGAGCTGACAGGATGTGAGTAGACAAAACACACAAGACAAGGCTTACCATAATAAAATAGGAAATAACTAAACTCAACACTGTACTAAAACTACAAACCATGACATACAAGTGCAGTACATCTTTGTCATGTCAAATATTTAGATATGTATGTTTACATATAAAAATTCTCAAATATACGTTTTTAAAACAATTACAATAATCTGCTGAATCTACCCTTGTGGTGAGTCGAGTTTCTAAATGGTTAATTCAGTCACACTGAGGAAGAGTTGTTGGGAAGCCAATAAAGTAAGGAGAACAGTAAAGTGCTGCTCAAGAAAATTATGTCTCCATCCTGCTGTTTTTTCTCATTAAGAGGGATCCAGCCGCCACATGTCGAACACTTTAATAATGAAACCATTCCAGGCTCACACACTGTGTAATACCTGTCCTAAACTGGTGCTGTCAGCTGCTGTTAGAAAAACGCGTTTTGAGTATTTCAAGATCCGGATTTATAATACCTTTGTTAGTTATTTATCTATTTTTTCATGCCTGCTTTCAATTTATACGAAAAACTAACTGGATAAATGTGCTAATTTTTACACTGAAAACATGGTAGTGCCAAATGTTCCCCATAAAAAATCTGTCTCAGAGAAATACAGTCAAGTCATCTAATATTCATATTTCCTTATCTGTTGCCCTCGCACACTAACAGCGCATGCAGCATAATAAACAAATGTTTTATGCTGGCAATTTTTTTGTGTTCATATTTACTGTAGTGCATTTGCAGAAAAGAGTAAAAGACATATTTAGATAACTAACCAGATGAAGAAAACCCAAAGGGAGCTCTCAATGAATGACTGCTGCTGTAATGAATGGGAGAGATATGACCCCCTCCTGGCAGAATGTTACCTTGCATGTTTTTTCCCACTCCCAGCAAAATGTTAGCCCCCACTCTCTGTAAATGCACTCACACACACATACACACAACTACTCCAGCTGTGTGCTCCTTTGGTCCGTCTGCATTCTGTCTCCTTAGGCTCGAAACCATCATTAACAGGCAGAGTAAGCTGTAGCCCTTCTCTCTTTCTCTCCATGGTTTCACATAAACATAAGCCTCCTATGTCGCGCCTGGCATTCTTGAAATGTCAGAAGAATTGTCCCAAGGCTTTCCGGCCCCGTTAAATTAAGCCAGACATGCAAAACTGAACCTCTAATGAAGTACATTAACCTGGAGCATTGAGCACCCATTCACAGCAATGTATTGTTTGCTTACAAGTCACCATGGGGGAATACAGAGTGTGTGTGTGGGTGTGCATGTGTTTGTGTGTGTGAGGGAATGTATACTTGACAAGCATGTTATGAGGAAAGGAAAAAAGAAAAGAGTCTGCAATAACTTGGTGGCTGGAATACACTGATGCACTGCAGTTTCATCTTCAATCATAGAAAAGATGAAACGCTTCGTCCAACATCACTGATACGACGGACAAAACAAGAGGAAGGAGGAGAATCAGCAGAAGTCTCTCTGGACCACATTTGTCTGGCCGACACAGCCGAAGTGCCCACAGTCTGCCTCGTCAAAATGAGCAATGGTGTGTCCAGCTTTTTGAAAAGGCTTTAAAAATGCATTTATCCAGTCATACATTGGAGATGATTCAGTGTTGCTGACTTTCTGTGGAACTCAGCCTGGCATTTAGGTTTGGACTAACACAGAGATCTGTCAGCTCTGGGTTTGGCCGGCAAAGAATGTCCTCTGTTTGTGTCACAGGGTTTATGAAAAGTGCATCAATTAAGATTCTGTCTGATGCACAATAATTGCCATAACATGAAAGGTTCTGCAGAATCCATATGGATACTGATTGATGCCAATGACTCAACAACTACCTTGCAGAGTGTTCACATTATTCTCCATCTCTTTTCATTTACAACTGTTTGAAGATGAGAATTGGTGCTCCAAAACAAATGCAGAGCCATGGCATAATTTGTTCCCTTGTCAAAAAGCAAGTGAAAAAGAATCTCTCAAATTTTGCAGAATTCACAGAAATGACATAATTGTAATCTTCTACAATTCGGAATTGATTCAAAAAGGGTTTAAATAAACTGTGAAAGAAGGCCCTAGCAGCTGGACAGTGTACAGGGATCTCAAACTAGAGTAATCTGTAAGTTTATCCTCATAAAATCAGTCAAACATATTTTAGATGCTAGGATGAAAGAATATCCGATATCTTTGCAGAACAGAGGAGAGATAACAGAAATGGTACTTGTTTTCATCCATACCTGTTCGGCACAGGAAGTTTGGTCTGATATGTGACACCTCTTAACCCAAAAAGTTACTGCTGACACAATCTATTGGTCGCTGCAGTTGATCAGGACTTCTTGTGTGTAAGTTGCTAGTTGTCTGTCAGCTGAAGGATGCCACTAGCTTATCTAAGCTAGCCAAACTCATTTACCCTAACAGTCATCCAAACTGCAAACAAATGAAAGACCAGAGTGTGAGGAATCTTTCTTAACATTTAGATCCATCACTCCTTCAAAGCTGGTATCAGCAAAAATGGACAAAAAATTAGTACAAAGATGCATTCAATGAAGTCAGTTTGTCTGTGATAACACTTCAAACATGTCACGTCACCTGAATGTGTTGGTTAGTAGAACAAAACAACAACAGATTGGAGGCAGGTCTTTCTACTCTCAGTATTTGAGGCAACTCTGACTCAATGTGACAGCAGCATCACCGCACTTAAAGCCATTGTTTCTGACAGCTTTCAGCAGGGTTGAACAAAGCAACGCACGCAACCCAAACACCTCTCACATACAATGTGGCCAAAGTTTACCAGTTTAAACCGTAGGTACGGATCTAATCCCCCTGTGTCTCAAAATGTTATGGTTGTCTGTGTTTCCTTATGTCTCATGTGACCCTTTTCCCTTGTGTTGCTCCAGTGTGTGTGTTATGGTCACGTCTCTTTGTTTCTCCTTGTTCCTCACTTTCAACTCAACCCATCCTGCTTGCAATCAGCATACCTGCCTTCTCTCTACTGTCTCTGGTGTAAGAATCTAGCTATTACTTAAGACTTCTCCAGATTGTTGCCTTAACTCATGTGGTACTAGACCTACCTAACCTGCAGTATTGGTTGTATTATTTTTTGTTATTCCCTTGGTTCCTGCTGCTATTGTGCTGCTGCTTGTGCTCCATGATCATCTCTAAAACCAGCCTGTCTGTCTTCCTCCACTCCAGTGTATCTCTAGTCCTTGCCACACAGTCAAGTTCAGCCTTTTTCCTCGCCACTGCTTCTTTATTGGCTGTCTGTCTTCTCCAGAACTACTGCATCTACGGCTTTTCTATTGCTTACTGCCTCCTGTTCTTGTTCGAATACAGGATTAATGCCTATGCTCAAAAGGTCTGAGTCCTGCTTCAGTGAGCCCTCACGCCACATTTTAGTCAGTCTATTGTGTCTGCCTTGTGTAAACGACTGCAAACTGCAGTTCTGGAGCCATCAACAGGTCTCACCATAATGATAAAAGACTCCATTTTTAAGTACATTTTGACCCCTGAATTTCACTTACAGTTACCCACTTAGTGTAGCTCACTACCTATAAAAATTGAGAGTTACTGGAGCAGAAAAACTCCCTAACAAACACACACTATAGCAAAAAACTTCAACCAAATCTGGTGAGATAAAGAAAATAACTCAGCCTAAAGTCTGTTTCATTTCTAAAGGCCTATGCCTATATATTTTGCTTGACAATGGCTTTCCCTGGATATAATTTTGCAGCAGAGGATGTTCTTCATCACTGGAAAAAAATACACGCTTACAAAACACTCTCATTTTTTTTTTTGTCCATCCTTTATACAAAAACAGTATACTTTGCTCTGTTTCTCTTTGTTTTTCAATCAAGGACCTCATCAGGACCAATTAGCTTAACCATCAGTGATATTTCACTATTGGCTCAGGTGGCAAAGGCAGGAGTTTCTGAGCTTTAAATTCAATTATAACATCCAGAATTAGAAACTAATAATGCGTTTGCCCATGATTCCCAGCCCTGTTCAGTTAATCTTCATATGTGCTCCATTTATCCACGCTGAGGCTTACACAACAGTTATTGTGTATTTAATTGCAGGCTAGCATGAGATGGCAGACTTCTTTTCTTGCAAGCAAACATTGATACAAAAGAAGACGCCACTGTATGCATTAGCAGACCCCCTTCTAATGCATACAGTGCTACGATACAAGTTAAAGGTTATCTATTTCGCTCATATAATTTAATAGGACAATCATGTTTACGAAATTAGCCAGGTTATTATAGAGAAACAAAATGTTTCCTTTCACATAGCGAATGATTCTAGCTTGTGAGCTTGTGTCAGTCAGAGGTCAGTGATGGCTGAAGGGAATTTCAGTATTTGAGTCATGTACCATTAAAATTACATCTGCTATCATTGGTTAATGAGATTACAAGGGGGGAAACTGGGTCAATATAAAGGTCTCCACCATTGTGATGGTTAATTTTCAATGACTGATTCACACATTTTGTTTTAATTGCTTAATAAATGGAATTTCACAAAATCATTTTGTTGTTGGCTTTCGAATTAGTTTTTTGTAACAAAATAAAACATCATGAAAATTTGTCTTTGAATTTTAAGCCATGCTAGCTGCATGGCCTAAGGGACAGCAATGGGGGGAAACTGGGTCAATATAAAGGTCTCCACCATTGTGATGGTTAAATTTCAATGACTGATTAACACATTTTGTTTTAATTGCTTAATAAATGGCATTTCATAAAATCATTTTGTTGTTGGCTTTCGAATTAGTTTTTTGTAACAAAATAATACATGATGAAAATTTGTCTTTGAATTTTAAGCCAGCAATGGGGGCTGGTTGGTAAATCTCTTCATTAGTTGTTTAGATATTTTAATTCAGACCAAAGAGATGGAGTGATTTTTGGGAGGTTTTGTATTGGAGGATGAATCCCACTAACTTTTAATTGTTGCACGACCCTGAGACTTTTTTTAAAGTTATTAAATTACACTTTACAGTAACCTTTGACAGTAACTATAAACCTTACACATTTTTCTTACATTTTGCAGCTAAATCATTGTTGCTGTGAGGCTTGTTATTTTCTTATTTTTTAAAAAGCTAGGTAAGTTCATTTATTTTTGCCAAAGGCAGGGATGTTTAGATTAATTTCTAGGTCATAAGTTGCTCTGATGCCACATGGATATGTCCGAACACTTTGATAGCAGTGGACAAGTTAAGAACAGGTTTATAAATGATTAGCGCTGCATGTTGTAGAAAATATTTGGTGACTTTACAGACTGTGGATTGGTGTTAGAAGAAACCCTGTCCAGACAACCATCAAACAGGCAGTAAACATGTCCCAAATAACTGGACAGGGAATTTGCATAAATAGAAAAATTAGAAAAGAAAACCTTCAAGGAACTAGAATACATCTTCATTAGGTCTGTCTCTAGTTGAAAGCTATAGGGGATGAAAGGAACACAAATTATGTGCTTATGTACTCATCCAGTGAGTCTTGTGTATCTGTGTCACCCTCCAGCTCTCACAACTCATCTCAGCAAGGCTCCTCTGTTATTGCAGCAAGTCACTCATGAACAGGGAGGAGATCCCGTGATCTAACCTCCTTGACCATAGCACAAACACTGTCCGTGTAAGACCACTTGCCATGTGGCTTCTGTCTTACCACTTTTTTATATTTTGAAGAGGAAACAGCCCTCTGAACCAGCAGTCATTGGCAACTATGGATTGATTCATTGTGACTCATAGAAAAAGGCTGACTGTGACTTGTCAGGGGTTCACTTACACAGGATGTGAGATTGTCTTATTAGTTAATATTTTAATTGGAGCACTTTCTGTTTAGTCATTACTCAAGCATTTGATGTAAGTCCTCTCCACAGTATAAAATGAGGGCCAAGTCCTAAGGTAAAACCTACGCCATCACACACAAAGATTTACAATGTGCTGCTTTATTAAAAAAAAACAAAAAACGCACAAAAAAACCAACAACAAAAAAATATCAACTGTTGAAGTGGATCCACAAGGCACAAATTGTGCGTTGGCTTATTAATTTTCCAGTTTTTCTTTTGCTTCTGTCCTTTGAATGTGCTTCTCAGTCTTTAATTTTGATTTATTTGGTCAAACATTCATTCAGCAAATTGGTAATCTCCTGCCCAGTCACATTCTCATTTTGTATGTAAAATAACCTTGATGATAGTAATAATTGTACTGCAGCATAACATCATGCAAGGACTCCTGGTGTGTTTTTGAGCTGCCAGTATCCACTTTCTTTCAAAAAAAAAAAAAGAAAGAAAAAAAGGTGATTCTGCTTTGAGCTCTTTTTCTCTGTGAGCCTTCAACCCCAAGTGTTTGCCAAAGAGTCTGGCTTTGTGAGAGTGAATTTTCAATTCTATGGGTGCAGATGAGAGATAAGAGAAAATTTGAAAAGATGTTGATGGCATTTTTCTGGCCGGAAGGAGACATTGTCAGAGGCACAAGACAGAAATAATAAAAAAGGTGACAGCACAGAGGGTGAGCCGATTAGCTGAGTTTTTATAGTATTCAGGACTGGAAAAGTAAAAATGCAAAACATCTTATGGGAAAATGCAGGATTATCTTAAACAGGCAAATAAATAAAAGCTCAGTTGCATCAATAAGCATCAATTTTAACAGGCCATAATATCTCATTTTTAAAACTTATTTTCCAATAATATACCTATACATTTATTAAATACATGGTCACAAAATGAGATGCAGAGTTCACTAAAACCATTAAGCAGAACCATTCCTTGACATATGTTGTGCACTACATTTATGTCTATTATGCTCTATTTCTGTCCTTCATTTTGGACCTTGAAACTCTCTAAGTTGTTGATAGCTTCTTATTTACTGTTATTTTCCCAAAATAATGCTGGTGTGTTTGAGCAACCAATGAGAAAAGAGAGTTTGAGAAACTTCCTTAGTGAATCATGTGGTAGCATTGGAGCTACACCAGTGATGCTGCAGCTTCATGAATAAAAGCTCCATGTAGTTCCTTGTCCATCACTCTGAAGTCAGCTGTCAGCTAACATAAGTTAGTAATGGGCCGGCACTGAGATAATTGGCTCAATTTATTAACTTGATAATCAGGCTCATGATAAATTAAGTTTCCAAAAGGCGACTGACAAGTGGCTCAAGAGGTGGTGGAAGAGGACTCTCTGTCAAAATGTCTCCTATAAGAGGGTTCCACATGGTACACACGGTACAGGCTTCCTGCTTGTGCCTTTTTAGCTGCCAGATTTGTTATGAATCAACACTGATACATTGATTAATATAGATTTGTGTGTCACTAGACATAATCTGTGATACATGAAAGTGCAGTGGGTAAATAATTTTAGTACCATTGACTGGTTTTGAAAACTGCTAAAGTCAATCTTTTTTTGTTGTTGAAAATTTTATTTACATGGCAACACTGCACTGTCATTTTATTATTAGATGTGATGTCAGTTATGTTAAAGGAGTTCACAACCTTCAAACAGTCACATTCTGTTACAATTAGTGCTCATCATAGTTACCAAGTAACAAAGATGTCTAATGTCACTCTTAGACACTCATGTTGAAGTTTTTCAGTGCACTGATTTGCTCATTTCATTGTCACAGCTTCCATGTTTGAAAAGAGATGTTCAAATTTCCCTGGTAATTCAAGTTAACAGCTGCAGCTGTCATGGAGCTGTTAGTCATATTATCCAACACCTTATGGTGTATTGATAAAATATTACCGCCTATAAAAAGCTGATTTCCCCACACTGGGTTGCCAACACTAGACTGCTCTCTGTAATAGCCCTGAACACATTTGCTGCAAGCCCGACTGCTCTTTTCCAATGTAGGGACCCACTATGTTAATGCCCCCTCACCCACCTTGTTTAGTTCAATGCCAT
>JAQNCA010000029.1:22647011-22657478 GCA_029783725.1 Acanthurus tractus | reverse complement strand
CACACATGCACGCGCACACACACACACACACACACACACACACACACACACACACACACACACACACACACACACACACACGTATATAGACACATACCTTTTGAAGTGTAATGTATGAAAATTACTTTCTACACGATAGCACACAGCCCCCTCCCAACACTCCTTATCTCTGACTGTGTTTTCTTTATCTGCCTCCTCACCGTTGCTGTCCATTTATCAGCTGCTCTGGCATCCCTGTTAAAGCATCCCTGTGACTGGTCTCTTGGACAAAGATGGACACAGGTGGTCAGAGAAAGTGTCCACATGGCTGAGACCAGAGCACTGTCCTGGGGCTCTGGCAGTGGCCTTGAAGGCTTATCATCTCTCCACAGAAGTGCTCTTTCATGCTTTTGATCTCGTGTAAATTAGTTTCAGGCTTTTCTGTTAAAGCAATTTTCCTCCCCACCCCTGTTACAGAAAATCCCAATGGCAATGGGTATGATCAGAAAGTTAAGGGAGTGTCATTTCTGCTGCCCTCATGTCTGCAGTTGTGGCCTTAATTGACAATCTTAAAGAGCATAGTTTATGAGATAAAACTGTCAGGAGCACTTACAAAGAAGTTACAGTGGAGAGAAATACAATGTCTTTGCTCTCAACATTTCAACAAAGCTGCCAGAGGTCAGAATGAATCCAGATATATGAAAATCATTGAATAAATAAGCTAAAATAGTGGGTAGCATACTGACAAAGACAGAATAAGCATCCTGCAGATGATAATTTTTTACATTTTTTTTCATGCAACGACCATCTGACTGACATTTTTGTCTTTGCACTGCTAGTTAAAAATGACAGTGCATTTGGTTGTTGCCAACAGACAGGGGTGGTGTTCATCTGCATATAGAAAGTAAGTGTGAGATCTGATCTCAAGTAGTCTCTCAAGGCACATGTGGGTGTGCATTGTAATGCCATGAAAGCACCTACTACTACGACTATCTTGAGCTGTCCACTTGAGATAGAATCACTCAGGACACATTAATATCTGATATGAACAGCTTTAACTTCTTTGATCAAAATGAACTGTTGAATATTATATTGTTGATCACTATATGCCGTTCCCCACGTATGATACAGTTGTTTGTATAATGCAAACACAAGAATTGAAAAAAAGTTGTGCAAAGCCAATTGTGTCTTTTATATTACAAAAGGCTGTGCTCATAAATTTGTCATAAAGAGCCATTTCATGATTAAAAATGGTTCTCATTTAATTTAGTCCATTCGTCCTATCAGGAAAAAGATTTATTTTCATGCAGCCTCTCTCGTAAAGTGACAACACAGAAACAGATCTTTATTGCTGTATCATCATAATTTGTGGCCATTTAAAATCTTCTATAAATCACTGAAGTAGTTTATCATTTGAGTCCAGGTAGCGTTTAGAACACACATACATTCAGGACCCCGTTATGTAACACATATATAACTCAGAAAATACTACATTTTAACATGGCTGGTAATATGTGATTCAATGAAGCATTCGAAACATCTTTAAGAACTTCCATCCTTTTTGCTTAAGGTTGTGAAATCTTGAGAATCTGACACACGCTATTGAAATCTTTGAAGGGCTTTAACCTTGATCTTAAGACATATTGCAGTCTTAAAGGTCGAAAAATGTTTGACTCTTTTCACTGGGCGTTGTTGGTTAGTTTGCTCTTACACATCAGAATAAAAGAAAAATATGGATTGGATACGTGTGGTTTCAACACTTACACTTTTGACCAATTTATTAAGACTGTGATGGCCACACTACCTACGTCATTCTATGTTGTATCAGAGGGATTGGTACTATAACAATGAATGGTGTTTCACAATAGATGCAGTTTGGTCACAGAAATATTTTATATTTGTACACTCTTTGCTTCTCTGTTGCTTTTTTGTGCATTGCACACAGCAATTACCTCATTAGTTTTGAGTATCCACACAAAAAACATTTAACATTCACCATTGAAAGCTCTCTTGTGTTTTGACTTACATGCAATTAACTAATCAACAGGATTCTTTGAAAAGAAAATGCCTGATAATTATAAAATCAATCAAAGGTAACACAATTGTATTAAAAAGTACCATATTAATGATGCAATTGCCTCCTGGCACATTGCAACCCTCTAAATGGACTATATTAGTTGATTTAAATGATTTAAAAAAATCATTGGAAACAGATAGTTTTCTTGACTAAAAACATCAGGTTTTATTAGGTGCAAATTCATATCATCGTCAGTGCAACAAAGCTTAGCTAGCTTGACAGGGGCTGAGCTATATTTTGCTACATATGCTGTTCATATTATGTTCAGTGTAAAAAGATTGACAGACTGACATGATTACTTATAAGCAACCCATAATTGTCAGTGACCCGTGTGATAGCGGAAATAATCAAATCCATTACTGTGTGCAGCCGTGATGGGGAAGAGCATTGTGTGTCTCTTTGTGTTTATGGCAGGGGCTGAAAGTTTTTGTTTGAGTCTCTGGAGTAAATTTAATTTCTTGTTGATGAGCCCCTGCTCCACTGGTGCAAACAGAGACTGGATATATCAATGTTTGGCTTCTGTGCCTTCTCCCTCCAGGCCAAAAATGTTATCTCACATTCATTATTTGGCTTGTCATATCATATGAATTACCAGACAAGAGAACCACTTCCAAATAGTATGAATCAGTTTGCAAAACTTGAGCCACGGCATCAATAAACTTCAGCTGAAGTCGGCTTACCAGAACTTCTCTCCCAACAATATATGATTAGGAATAGGAAAAAGGCTTTACTATAGGGACTGGGTATGATGTATGGCAGGAGGAATAATGCTTATTGGTTGTGGCCACTGTGAGGAAAGGGCCCATCTCCCTCCGCTGAGGAGTGTCACAAAGAATTTGTTTCCATTTGTGTAAGGCAGAGAATCAGTCAATTTCATCTCTGTTTCCTTTTTCTCTTCTATGCATCCCAATGAGCTTAACACAGTATTAAAATATGGCAGAGAGCTGATGAGAAAAAATGAGCATAATGTCCATCTGAGCTGCTGCTGCTGCTTCGACTGTCTGTTCCAGTTTCCTGCATCCACAGGCGAGCTGCATCGATCCTTAATGCTGACGTTTTTGTAAAAGAAGAAACACGTCTACAGTATGATGCATTAATGGCTTTCTCCCACACACACACACGGATACATACACACTCGCACACAGACACACAAAGCAAAACAGATGCATTTAATATGCTTGAAAGGTCTGAAAGGTCAAGTGTTCCAAGGAAATTGCCTCCACCAACTTATTGGAGAACGTAATAAGATGGAATTGTTTATGCATCCGCTAAACACTTGTCACAATTGATGCTTTTTCCCTGGTTATTCTGCTGCATAACAGAAAATGAGAAATCACTTCAGGTTCCTTTTAATATGCTCCTGGTCACTCCTGTGCTTCATTTGGGTATGACAGAGATCTCTTTAAAGCCTGCATACACATTTGCTGCAGGTGTAATTGGTCACAGACATGTTGCAGGTGTGCTGGATATTCCGTAACACTATGCTAGAGCTTAACTTTCCTCATTGCTATGCCACCTCGTGGGATAACCAGGGAACTTGTTAGCAATTCTATCTATTTGCTGAAGTACAGGAGATGTAACAAAAAAGCAAAAACTTCTTCATCATTATGCAACAGAATAAATGGATCTCCAATATCCACTATTTTGACACAGATATACAGTATTTTTTCCCGTATTGCTGTATCTGGTTGCATTATAATTGAACAAAATTATTCCTTTGTAAGAGGAAAAATGCAGATTTCATTGGAAAATAACTAAAATTAACTATGTTCTGCTGAGAGCAAATCTCTTGTGGTTTCACAAAGTAATGTGTGCAAGTTTCCTGAGAAACAGTCAAAAGTAGTATGGTGATGTAGTATGGTGATGTTAAGGGCAACACACATGCAGTATATGCTAATGCATGATGTGAAAACATCTGCTCCCTTTTTTATATATAATGTGGGTTATTGCACAGTGAATGTTATTAGTGTACAACATAAAAACATATAAAATATAAGCAATGATTTTATAAAGTTTGTTCCATGGATAGGAACAGCATGGCAGCTATACTTCGGCTACTTCTTCTATCTGCTCTCAGTGTTTGGCATGAGTAAATGATTCTCTGCTTAGTGGGTGGTACGCATTGCAATTTTAACTAGAGGTCAATAGTGGATGGTTGAGCATATAAATTACCTGACTTTGCCACGGGAGACCATTGTTTGCATCCAAGCTCACTTGTATTTGCCTACACCTGGTCTAAACTTAAGAGGAAAGTGTGCTGATTTACACATCAAAGTCTGTTTACTGGTCTTGGTGAGTATAAATGCATATGTGAAATAAGTCTTTAAGTCTTACGTGGGGCTTTTTTCTTACCTTTATTTGAGGGCATGATCTTAAAATTAAGACTTTGTTTTATAAATTTCTCACGCAAATTTTGTAACGACACCCCTCAAAATGCCGCCCTCCTACTCAAATATGCTCCGCCTGCGCTTAGATTTGTTGTGCTCCAGTTCAAAAATTTGTGCTTGCACTTATGGCCCCGACCCTAACTTTAACCCCAAATATGATCACAAAACATTTTTCATATACTCAGGATGGATACACCTTACGATACATGATTTCAGGATTGCTGGTTATTGGAAGAGTGACCCAAGCTGTAAGAAACTACAGGGTTAATTAGTTGAACTTTAAAATGTGGTATACAAACATTTAAAGTAGAATATAATTCTGTAAACATTAAAAAGTGCAAACATTGCTTTGTATAGAAAAATAATTTGCATTAAATTAATATACTGAGTAACACTTAAATGTAAACATTTGTACTTGCGAACTGCAAAACAGAGCTCCTTGGTCACGTTTACTGCATACAGGTCGCAACACAGCAGAACAAAGAAGCAGAGACACAAAATTAGTTTTTGCTTCAGTTGGCTTTGTTTCACTCCCATTTCTCTCTTTTTCATATTCACATGCACACTCATCAGTGGAGGCTCAAACAATGTTTTGCAATAAGAAATAGATGTGCACTTTGACATGCAAAACAAAAACTACAGACAAACTGGCTATTGAAGTGTTTACGTCTGTAGTGTGATAAGCTTTTTGATCTATCTTTATCAAGTATAATCATATTAAGTCTTTAGTTCATGAAGCACTAAATCAAATCATATGTTGTCTGGAGGTTAAAGAGACCCAACATTTGCCAAAAATGCCCTCATTGGCAAGCACTTGGGTAAAAATGTCCACAGCTTTTTATTGTTATTGACATAAATGTTATGGCAATCCCCTATTGGGATTAATCAGCAAGTCTTTACGTTTTTAAATTCTATGCTTTTGCCCAAATATATTGCTGCCTGTACAGATTTCCTGTCAAGCTGCTTCTGGGCACTTGTGCAAGTTCTGCACTCACTTTTTCTGTGAAATAACCCTGTATAATTCCCCAGCAAACAAAATGTTAGGTGTGATACTGACCAATGAAATGATCTCTGCCTTGTTGTGGGCATACTGACAACAAGGCCTTACTCCTTAAAGCCTCACAAAGTAACTTTTGGAGAAAGATAGTGGAGTCTCACTCTCAGGTTGTCAAATACTGACAACATGGGACTGAAACTCAGCAAACAACTAACTTTCTTCATAAGTTGCAGAATGATGCTCAAACCTTGTCATGCAGAAGTGATGGAACCCAGTTTAAGACTAACCACCTGTAAAGGACAGTCTAAAAAGGACAGAATGCATTGAAAAAGGGGGATTCCATCATTATGGGGGAGCAAATAGCATTCTTGTATGGTCATTATCACATTCCAATGCATTGTGCAGGAAAAAAATTTCAGATGAAAGTGAGAAAGCTGACACAACTCGGGATGCTACTTCTTATGACCAGTACTCCAGCATTGTAAGATTTGTGACTGACAGGCTTCTTTCCATAACTTTTGAAGCATCTACTAAATAGAACTTCATCTAACTGGTGACAGAGGTAGTGTAGTAACTAAAGTTGGATATGAGCAAGTGCGTGAGCAACAACAGAGCTGTCAAAATGCCAAAATGTCTTCTTTATTGTTTTAAAAGTTTCCCAAACCAGGACATGAGTGGTTCTTTGCACATGGTCTGAACAGCGTCTTAACTCTCACACTTGTCACAGCAAGTGGGTCACTCTTCTTAAATGACATTGCTGTGTCTCTGATGATAAATGCCTGGACAGAAGAAAGACAGGGTGTAGAGCACAGCAGCCCCCCCAAAAGAAACAAAAAATCAAAAAAACACCTTCAGTGTAAGAATAATATGTTGAAGAAGGGCACTGGATTATTTGGAAGCCTAGATCAGGGGCTCTATGTGAATGTGCTTCTCACACTGCTAATACTGAATGGAGTGGCAACAGTGAAGACCAGTGCAGAGGTCAAGACAATAAGATATACAGTGGGTCTGCTCAAATACATCAACTGAGAAGACATGGACTCTGTCCAAATACTTGCTGTCAAGTGGGATGAAAATTCCCTTTTGTCCCAACTTGCAATGTAAGCTAAGAGATGTAGATGTACAGTGGAAGATGCTCAAATGTCAGCACTGAAGTACTAAGATGATGTGTAAATGATTGATAAAAGCATTGTGTTGTTACCAGGTACTGGAATTGTACAGCTTAATGACTGATGCTCACTGCACTGCTTCCCTGGCCTTGGCTACAAGTTGCTGCTCACCCTCTCAGACAACCAGGTAGCCTGTGAGTGAAGTTTCCCTTGAGGTATATTAAAAGCAGATGTTCTAATGGCTTTAAATACTGACATGGTGATTGATGGAGTTGCTCAGGACAGTGAATCAAAAGGGTAAGACACATTTCTCTACAGCTCATATAATTGACATTCTAACTACTCCCACAGTCCTCTATTTTTCAGTTCACTCTGCTGTATATAGAAATGCTGTTGACCTCTTAAAAGTGAATGTTTGTGAATGTCTGTGTGAGTGTTTATTGGCAAGTGTGCGTGTGTGTGTGTGATGCTAAGCATGGTTAATCTCGTTATATTTTTCACAGTTTTACGGACCAATAAAATGGCCCCCTAGCAAAAATATATGTAATGACCCATGTTTAATTGTTAAATATCTTGGCATTGTTTTTTAGACCAGCAATACTTAAAAGTAATGACTTGTACCTCAGTGGCAGAACAAACATGGGAAATATGTTTGAAATTTAAAAAAATGTTGCTATTACTTAAAGTTTTTACATATTTTCTTATTAAACTGCAACTTAGAAGTATAAATGGGTGCAGTCATTACCTGATGTTTGTGTCTATTTATTGTTTGTAGACCTGCAATGCCCAGGAGAGAAACCCCTAAGAGGAAGTCCTTCAAGTTTCATATTGAAGGTGATAATATCGGCAGTGCATTATCTGCCTTAATTTCTGTGCTTAAATAGCTTAAACAGCCTATTCAAATATAAATATTCATGATGAAACACTGACTGCACAATATAGGCTAGCCTGAATCAATCATGGTGTCCCCACAGTGGTACACTGTTGGCAACAAACCTTCACTTGCTCTTCGAATAACTCTGTATTAATGCTACAATAGCCTGAGTACGCATCCATCATACCTACAAGTGCTGGTATTGAAAGCCTGCTGTTTGTATGTGCCTTAAATGGACATGGACAGTACAGTATTCACAAGCTGGTTGTGGGCTGATGTGGGTATAAAAGTTCAGAACAAATTTTTAGTCAAAGTCTGTCACTTCATATGGAAGCAGAAAAGACACCGTGATGGAGCATTTGTTGTAACAGTCATATGCAATTATGCAGCAAAAAGCTGATGTGTAGGATTGTTATGTCCAATTACTTACTTCTGTCTGTTAATTGTTTAAGCAAGCCACATGTAGCGGTTACACCTCAAGTCACTGGGGGATTTAAATCTAGAAACCACAGTAAGAGCAAAGCCACTTGGGTATTCATCTTGTAGCATACAACTGCTAATCTACCTGTAAAACTTGCTCCATTCTAATGTCACACTGTAATTGGTATTACTGAAGTCTGTATTACTAAGATGTCTGTTACCCAGATATTAGAAAGACAAAGCAAATTAGAGAAGAGCGAAAGAGGAGCAGAGCGACGTGTTACATAAAAGTGACACTGAAGATTTGTTCCAGGAGACTTCACCCAATCCAATCAAGTGGGCTTTTCTAGATGAGTTCTCAAGCGATTCTTGCATCTCAGGAGAAAGCACTTTTTTGCAGGATCTTGCAGCTGCCCATAAAAACTCATAAACATCACTGAATGTTTTTTTAGCAGGATGTTGGAGACAGTTGATCATTTATGTGTCCATATATTTTTTTATGTCAAACATCATCAATGTGCAATGCTATCAGCTGTGAATACATTTTCTTTTTAAAGTAGAGATTTAGATTTTTTTCTAGAATTCTAGTTTTTAAAAGCTGGCTGTGTACAGCATAGTTTGCAGCTATTTTTTTATGAAATAGAAAGGAATCTTAATTTTAGACACGTACTTTTAGTGCAGTATTTTCCACAGCATACTCTGTGTCATTCCAGCGGGTAGTGAATAACAGATACGTGAGGCAATAATTGGAGGCATTTTTATGTCTGTTTCTGAGTAATTGTTGATTTCACAATTGAGCCAATCATGCTTGAAGGTCAGACATAATGTGTGGACCATCGCTTCAATAATTGTGGGATAATCCTCAGGAAGTGAACACATAAGACAACCACCTCTCCACAATAAGCAGCCTAGCAGAGTAACAAAGACACAAATACACAAGGCTGACATTTTTATTTTCATTTTTGGTACTGTAAATTGCATTTTACTGTACTGTGCATTTGTTTACTTTGTTCTGCACTTTGCCTGAATTAGTCATGAATAGATCACTTATTACAATACGATTCTATTCCGTCTAACATTTCCCATAGAAAAGTAGACTATGAATAATAATGGAGCAATTTACCTATTACCCATGTTACAGTAACAGTGTGATATTGTTTAAATCATTACATGCTCATTAAGCTACCAATGTGTAGCTGCTGGTGGTAAGAGAAAATAAGAATTACTCAATCAATGAAAGGTGCTGCAAAATGTTTTCTGTGCCACTGAAAACTCTCAAGAGAGTCAGAAATTGAGCTTTGATTGCAGCCCAGAGTGCTTTAAAATTAAACTTTAATAAATGAAAAAAACAGTTTTTTTTTTCTTCTTTGCAATGCACTTTACAAAAACTCCCATAAAAACATTAGGCTTTCAAGTAGCAAAAGGCTGCTTTAACAACATTGTTGTGAAGCTATGTCTTTTTATTTCTTCATTTTTTTTACAACCATCATTTGTACAAGTGATAACAGTCCTGAAATTATGTGTTCCTGTAAAATATATGCTTCAAAAGGATGAATATTGCTGCTGCATAACCTGTTTATGTTGTGGACAGGATACATGATGATTTGACGGCCCAGTCTCATGACCCACAACAAATCAAAGGAAAACTTCAAAGTGTCAAACCAAGGATCATTTTCTAAACCTATCCAACCACACTGGTATGTTAGTGCAACGCAATTTACATGTCATGAACGAGCAAAGCTTTGTCAGGTGTCCACTGTTTTTGTGAAGGTGAATTAATTATAGTGAATTTTATCAAAAATCTAATTTCCAATTGAATGCAAGTAGGCTCATAACTACCATTTATTTTCAAAGTATGCGAACATCACAGTGTTTTTTTGCAATATCAAAATCAATAGAGACCTGCCTACTGTGAAATTTTATTTTGGGTAATTTCATACTGAAATGAGGCCGAGTTTACGTTTTTACAGCACTTTACTTTGCTCAGTCATTTCCAAGAAAATTTCCTCATTCACTGCCATTTCATTTAGTTGGTTATCAAGTAAATCTGCTCTGAACCCAACACAATTAGTTTTTCTTGAGAAGAATTCCTTTATTTAAGAATAACATTTTTTTTACCCCAAACTACATTTCACACCTTTACAGAACTTTCAAAGACTAATCAAGTGAACTTCCTTTGTTTATTTTGACCTTGATCCTCTGCCCGCTTTGACTTAAAAATGTTAGTTATGGATGAAACTAAAGCTTCTGACATGGGTATCTATTTTATTTGATAATTTAATAACTTAATTGTATTTGTACATATCATATAAGCCTGATTAAAAAAAAAGAGTTGTAACAGTTAGCATCAAATCAAGGGTTCACAGGGAACCTTTTGGGCCTCATTTGTGAGACGTCAATGAACCTAAAGCCAGATCTAATCATTACTTTCTAACAACCATGCTAGCATTTGTAAGTGTTTTTTCAATCACCTAGTTTTGTTCTAAAGTACAAATAATAATGCCTTACCGCTTAATAAATTCAACTCACTTCACTCTGTTGTCAAGTTTGTGCTACAATAAATTATGCTGTGAAACGTATTTAGACATTCCCATTTATTTCTGCTGCTTAACCCTCCTATCATC
>JAQNCA010000029.1:22626797-22646911 GCA_029783725.1 Acanthurus tractus | reverse complement strand
ACAACTTTAGTGGCTTTAGTATGCAGGAGGAAGATGACGATCGCAATCAATGACTTTTTTGGTAGGCTACTGTATTTTTTATTTTTTTAACCAGCCGTGTTACAGGCACTGTTCATAAAAAGACATTTATTTAATTAAAAGTTAAAAAAGTCTTTCAGTGTTATATTTTTCTGTGTAAATATCCCATGTTACAATGTGAACATCTGCGGCTTAAGTGCGGTCTATATATGTACAAAATCTTTTTTCTTTTAAAATTTAGTGGGTGCAGCTTGTACTCAGGTACGCTCAATAGTCCAAAAATTATGGTAATCATTTCTCCAACAGCCAGGAGACATTCTTGTCTCAATTATTCCATATTTGTGATAACCACAGCAGAGGCTATTGCTGCACTGCATGTCCATGTGAGAGGTGGTACGAGAAACAAACTCTTGCAGTGGTGTAATTATTGTGTTTATACACTAAGATCAAAACAAATGTAAAAATAATATGTGTAACACACGAGAACCTACACTGAATGGGAGCTGCTTTTTTAAGGTGACCAGCAGATTCAGTGTCCAGTTCAGGTACTTTGAAACTGTTTATTTTGAACAGAAGTTCAAACGTAGTGTAGGTGTTACTGGCAGAGCACTTCTGCTGACTTACTGCTCTCAGAATCCCAAATGCACATCTGATAAAACTGCCTCAGCATTCACAGTTCTTTGTTATTAACTATAATTTATGAGTTTTTTAAAGTATTCCCATGAGGTTTTAATCTGACTCCCTAAAGACTACATTTCCTAAAACCACAGTATTACACTACAAGTGTTGTCCAGTTTTTTTTTAAATCAGTCTTTTTTTTCCAACAGCTTTTCAATCTTCAAAATATTAAATCTTGTGAGAAAATTCAGTTGGGCCTAAAAAAACACTGAGATCATTCAAGGGTCCATGAAATCTTAAAAGAGGTTACGAATCTCATATAACTAGCACATGAACGAGCAGACAGCCATGGCAAATATTTTGTTTTTATTTTAACAAATAAAAACAATTTTAACAATCATCCAACTAATTACTTGTGTTCTTCTAGATTTTAAAAGTGAAATAAGATTTTGGCAAATTGGTAGTTGTATGTGTTTTGGGTTTTTTTTAATCAGAGCCATAAACAGAAACATCCTGATCCAGAATATGCCACAGGTGGATAATACAGAACATAGCATCAGCCTCACCTCTACTTGTTGCATGCAATTTGTGCCATTCTATTTCATTAACTGGTCATTACTGGACCTCCATCCACTCTTTCACAAAACTTGACCCTATCCTGTGTAGCAGTGAACAGAGCTGTAAAAAAAAACATCCTTGCCAACCATGTAAAACCAAGAAACCTGCAGTAAGCCACAGATTGCCCGAGTGCAGTTTGTTCCACCCTAATGTAAAATCTTTCACATGAAAGAACTTGCCAAGAAATCAAGGGTTATCGAGCACTGAAAGGGGCTGTTAAATTTCAAAAGGGTGCATGAAGTGTGCAATGCAGTAATTTTAACAGGGCAAACTAATGAAAATATGGTTTATGCTGAAGTTTTGTTGCATTAATATAGACAGCATAACCTGCATTAACTCATTTATCAAAAATAAAGTCCTCATGTGGATGCTGGTTGAAGTTGCATAACAGTACCCTGTGCACAACCTGCAAAACAAAACAAAGGGATGCACCACAGTGTAGCACTGAACCACTTGGCTGTCCTGAACGTCAAGCTTAGTGAGTTCTCTCTGCCTGACAAATGCCAGTTTGCGGTAAAATCAAAGCAGTTAAGACTTGTACAGCAGACAGCACTGGCAAAACCTATAATCTATCTAATCCTGGTGCTCATTGTCTCTTGATTCTTATTAGCAATAATCACAGGTAAGAGTGGTTTTAAATTCTTGCCCGTACTACTATCACAAATCAAAGGCACCCTCTCACAGGCACCATGTTAAGGAAGAAAAGAAAGATACACATGTGCGGTACATTAAGTTACAGAGGAGTCCATGTTCGTCGCCTAACGCAGAGCTTGTCTTTTGTTTGTGTTGTTTGAATGAAACAGAATGTCATGAAACATCAAAACTTATTCTGCTACACATTTTACTTGTGAGATTTCTGCCAAAACCCCACAGCACTGGATATCAGACAGCTGCAGCGTGTTCGTGGAAGCTTGTACTAACGTTAACTAGCAGCTGGGATCCGCGTTGCATGGATCAAAACACTGCATGGATGGTTCAGGAGCAATTCAGAATGTCTTAGAGGTAACTGATAAGGAGATCACTGGTTGTTTAAGATCATATAACATTAGCAGACGTGTCTTCTTGCCAAAAGTACGACTATGATTGGTTTTGAATGTGAGTTAGGACAAGCAGCTCCTTTCCACTCTTTCCTGTACTGCATACTGTCACTAAATCTTATGGTGGTACGCACTACTGGACTGTACTGGCCTTCTTTCAGCCTGGCTATAACACACAGAGGGGTCTTTTACTGTGCTTTAGCATGTTTTATCTCATTTGTATATAAAGGACTTCAAATCACATAGACCACATTACAGATGATAATCCGAAGCACTGTTTTTCTTTAAATATAGCCTATGCTCTCAGACTGCTATTACTTTATGAAATTGTAATGAAGTAGCATAATGGAACACGTCTTAATATTTTTTTATGACTTACATTCATGGCTATTAAGTATGTGGGTATGAACAATATTCTTTTATTTGAACACACTTGACAGGCTCTTCAATGAAAATGTGATGGCAGACATACAGACTAGACAAATATCTGTGGCATATTAAGGTGCCATCACTTCCTGTAATACAATACTCATTTAGTCATTATAACATGCACTCCAAGTGGCATGCTGTCTTTATTCAATAAAATGTTCACACCAGCAAGCACTAGTCTGTCTATTCTATTTGCTGATTTACTGACTTACAGATCAAGAGTCTATCAAAAAAAGACTTTATGCCTTGCACATTACAGAAATGACTCTAAAACATTAAAGAAATTCTCAGCACCACACACATTTAGATAATAAATAAATCAGAGTTTGAACTGTCACATCCAAAAACTACCACAAGTCTTATCAATGTGTGCAGGGAGTCAGACAATATAACTCATGCACGAAAGAAAAGAAGCAGCGGAGAGTTTTTCTGTGACTCTTCTTCCTTCTAGGCAGTATTTTTGTTAGTGGTATAAAGGAGGCGAGAATGTTTTGCTATTCTGTGCATTGAAAGAGGCAACATTCTGCAAACATTCAGTAAGTCTTGGCTGATCCTGGCCACCCCCTGTCCAAAGAGTTCAAGCTGCTTCCACTTGGCTGCAGATACAATCTGCCAGGATGCAGAACTAATATACAAAATAACTCCCTTGGTCCTGCCTGCCTTTTTAATAACTAAAAACAGAATGCCTTTTGCATATATTTCATAAACCTTTTTAGTTCTGGGTTTCCTGATTATGTGGTCACCGCTGGCTGCACAATGACCTCAACCATGAAAAAGTCTAAATTTAGAAGTATTTGTGCTCGACAGGTCCCAAAGTTCAAATTAGAATTTTGAATATTTATTTATATTTTTTTTTTACTCTCCATTTATTTTTTTAGTATTTATTGCTCAAGAAATTATTTTTTTCTGAGATATTTATGGCAAACAGTGCTTATAGGCATGAAGTCAAGCTTGTTTAACTGTCCAGTTAACTTTCTGGAGACTTGCTGCAGGCTGCACACTCTCTGCAGCCAAACTAAATTTTCTCTGGTTTTGGCCAGAAACAACTGGGCACAGCTAATTAAACTGTTACCAGATTGAAAGACTGAAACAGAGGGAATTAGAAATAACTGTTACAAATTATGTGATGTGCATTTAATTAGCAGGATAACAAAAATAAATAGTTTGTATGTATGTATGTACATATATCATAATAATTATCAATGAAGTCTTACACAAAGTGAAACATAAGTTGAAAAATAATAACAACTGAAACATAGTTTGTGAAGTTTAATGTTAAACTGCATGACTTGATTTTTTCACACATCGGATACATTGTTAATATTTACATCAAACAATCTCTAAATAAAAAGAAAAAGATGTTTCACATCATGTCATATTTTAGCCAGGGCAACAAAAAGAGCTCATGACCCTAGTACTTGTTAAGCTATCGTCCTTCCATAAATGTACAGTAAACGTCAAAAAAAAAATGTGCTTTAGATCTATATATATATTTTTTAAAAAAATAAAATGTTAACAGTCTTACAAAACACAAAACAAGGTCAAGGGTAAAAAAACAAACATGGCAATTATCTTCAGGACATTCGAAATAAGTAAATGTGACTGAAAACATAAGGATTCGATGGTTAAAGTGATCACATGAAAAAACAAATGCAAAATGTAAATGCCATTTTAAGCATACTGTTCAGCAGATCATAGCACTTACACATAATAATGATAATAATAATAATAATAATAATAATAATAATAATAATAATAATATTTAAAGGAAGGATCTCATGAATAGTAAATGTGACACAAAAAGACAAAGTAGTGTTTTAGTGTTTTTTCGCACAGCAGGTACAGCAATATCAAACTCCTTCAGCAGTGCGAGACCACTGCCTAAACTAAATGCTAGCACACATATCAAGCCATTGCAAGACAACTAGGTGAGCACAGAAGAAAGTCTCACAAGTTTTACTCTTTCGCATTAACCATCACCATTAAGAGTAAACACTAAATTACCTTCAACACCTCAAGGATTTTTTTTTTTCACAATGAGCACAAACACAAGTATTTCTTTTCCTAATTTTTTTTTCCAAACTTACATCTGACATGGCAAAAAATGTGAACTCTCAGTTTATGCAAATGTTGTGTCTAGAGGGCTTGTGTGTGGGAGGCAGTATCCTGAAATTGGCTCGTCAAGCACATTAGCTTATGTATGGTCTGAAATGAACAGTCACAGTGTAAAATGGACTCTGGAAATAAGTGGAGTGCTATCATATACAACTAAACTGTCTCTAAAAAAATACAGTAGCAAGCTTTTCTCTAGAGCGTTTCTCATACTGATTGAAACCCTTTAGGCTATATTAGTACAAATCATACTAAAAAAAATATTTAAATATGTTAAATGTGTGGGCTGTCCTTGAAAAAGTCTTTCCCTTTAGGTATGAATAGAACAAGTTAAAAACAATGCTATTCTAACTGTTCTCTTCCTAGGACAACCCGGGTATGTGATTGTCTTCACCTATTGCATCTGCATAAATTACAAATCCTGTTGGTTGATAACTCTGCACGAACATGAAGGACCCACATTGCAATGAGTCCAAAACCAGTCAACACGAGGAACTCAAGTTTTTTACATACAGATATGGAAAATACAGCACATGGCAAGCGATAATGTAAACTGGGAAAGTTTAGCATGTTGCCAATTTAACTATGTTTATTTCCCATCAGACAAGGTAGTTTAAATGTAAACGTTGGAACAAAAGCAAATGCACAAAAACTGAAACTATATGTCTTTGGCAACTACTGGTAGATAATAATAATAATAATAATAATAATAATAATAATAATAATAATAATAATAACAATACATGAAGGAATAGAAGAAAGTAGATACTGTCTGTTCTCAAGCCCTTTGTTTTTCTTTACAGCTAATGAGGATAACATTCCCCTTTAATAGTCTGCAATATCCAGTCAAACTTTGTAACAACAAGCTATTATAAAAAGTAATGAAGGATTCAGTTGAGAGACTGCCAATTCACATTTTCATATTACAACCCTGTTATTTACTGTCATTAAAGGGGTAGTCCATGTCATTATGGTTTGATAATTAGCTTTACTAATCAAATGGCATTTGTTTTTTTGTTTTTGTTTTTGTTTTTTTCACCAGAACACACTTGATCACACATACAGTATAGTATATGACTTTCAATGAAGCAAACGTATGATTGATTGACAAACAGAAAACAAACAAAAGAAGCACATAGCTATAAAATTTCACTACCACTGTGGGAAATATAAACAAGAAGAAAAAATGCATTTTGAGTGCTACAATTTTGTACATGGTGGTTGGCAAAAAAATCAAAATATTCAAAAGTGAGGAAGCAATCAAAATAAACAGGATGTGTGGGCATGTGAGGGATGAAGGTAGAGTGATGGTGGAGGGCAGTTGGTTAGCTGGGTCCTACAGACAGCCTGGAGTAAGCAGTGCACAAAACACAGGGGATTTAGGGTCACAATTTACAGACATTTTCATCATCTGAGATGAAAAGGTGTTTTCAGCTTAGCAAAGAAACAGTAGCAAGGTGGGAAAGGATGCGCATCCATTCAGCAGAGCTTTGTTTACCATGAAGGGTATGTGGCACTATCATGTCACCTCTTGCAGAACTAAAAGTTATGTGGCTTGTCACACAGATTGCTCCTTTGGGAACGTGAATGGAGCTCGAGGGCCAGGGGCGGTGAAGCTCGTGTTGGAGTACATGGGCTCATTGGGTGGGTGCTGCTGGTAGGGTTGCTGAGGCAAGAAAGTAACAGGAGGATAGGCTGGAGCAGGCTGAGACTCTGGGAAGTTATCCATGTTGCAGACACGTTGGTAGCTCATGTATTCAGCCGGGTTCAACAGCTCTTCTGGACACCTCCCAGAGTCCTGCAAAGAGGAGACAAAAGAAGAAGAAAGAAGATAATACTGCAAGGCCACAGGGTTACTTTTATCTGAGAAACGCTGACTGAACCCAAAGTGAGAAATTACCATTTCAGTATATTAATCACACAACAGAACACTTAGTTTATATGAGACATTATAAACACAATTTGGTAATGTCATACTTCAGCAGTATTTTCCTACTGATTTGCACTATACAAACTCAAATTTAGCCATTGTTTAAATATATTGTCATGAAAATATTCCTCTATAATTAGCAAGCACAATGCCAGAGGGGTTGGAGTAAATAAAATTTGTATTCATCCTATTCATTTTTGAGTACTTCAAAAATATTGTTTCTTCTGTTTTTGTCATAACCTCTGTAATGACTTGGCAAAGTGATTTATAATTTCTTTTTAACTGTTATTTTTGGAGTAAAGGAAATTTCATTACAGCACCAGATGTAGCATTAAATATGTCTTAAATACATAACTTGCCACTAACATTTTACTGTGAGAGCCCTATTTCCATGAATCAGACACAGATGGTGGTGCAAACTGGTTCAGGCCAGCTGGAGTTTTGGTAATGTGGCTTCACAGTTGTGACAGGGGTTGGACAGAGATACAGAAAATAGTGTTTGATTTGGGGCTTGTGTCAGTCATCATGTATCAAATCAGCTCTCTCTGCTGTCTGGATTTAGATCAGGATTGTTTAACTCTTAGCATTAATCCTAGAAAAAAAAATCACTTTCTCAACTGCCTGAAATTTGTTTAATTTAACTGGTTTGCTACATTACATTAACTTTGGTATACACATTACAATGATATCAGCTGTGCCAATATTTGGAAGAAACAGAGTCTATTTAATTTTGCAATGGCTACTGGGCACTCCAGCAAGAATTATCCTAGATGACTTCAACAGGGTCTTTGCCTCAGACCACAGAAACCTCAGTCCAGAGCCACAGAGGACATTGTTTTATAAACATATTTACTTGACCTAATATCACATGTTCAAACAGAATTACGAATTTCTATTAACAGACTAAATAAAATATACTTCTGTTTATTCCTACAACAATCAAATCAATCCAAAACTGCAGCCATTTTTCCACTGTGTCTGAGTTGTATCATGTTTTATGATGCATCGGCTGTCTGTCTTTCATCCCTTAGTTTCAAATGCAATGCTTCCAGTGCTTCTTGAAGGTTTTAATGGCTTCAGTGATCTTTAATGGAGCTGTGTGCACTGTGTCCTCTGGGTGTCACCCATCATGCTGTGCATACTTGGAGTATGGTTTCCCAGCTGTAACTTGAAGTTCAGAGTTAGAGACAACATACTTGCACAGTAAAATTGAATAAGAATTTGTTAACATTTTTTATTGTTCTGTGCTGGGAGTGTAAGCTTTTAGTCAAGGTACTGACAGTGGATGAGGAATGCTTGAATGTGTTATGATTGATTATGAGATGACATTTATTAAATGCAGACATGCAAAAAAAAAAAAGAAAAAGGATGAAAGTGAAAATGGAACTTACGAATATTCCTCAAGCATCTCTACATCTACGAAAACGATGATCCCAACTCTGGAAATGTTTGGCAGGGCAACAAAACCACAAACAGACTTAAATCTGCCTAAAACTTGTATAATTAAAATAAAAACTGGAGCAACTTAACAAAAAACCTGTCACACCAAGACACAAATTTACTGGGTAAAGAACAGGGAATAAAACAAGGATGTTTTTTTATAAGCAAGTCAAAAGCAAAGAGTCTAACACGTGTGTTCATTTAATTTAGTTGCTCTTCATTGTACTGACAATGTAAAGTCTGAGGGATAAAAATATTGACACAATACTCAGAAGAGGTTGTAGTTTATAGACACCATGAGAGAAAAATGATTAAGACAAGCAATGTGGATCTCAGGAAGACAAAGGGGTTGGCAGTTATCTTGTGTGAAGGTAAGTTTGTGTTTGCACAGTAGAAGACATGCAAGTAAACATCTCCTGACACACATGCTGGAAATGTTGACAGAAGCGCCTGAGAGTCATATTTACTTCAGTTCAAGCAACTGAGGAAAAGATTCATTCCTTTGCTTTCTGGGAGAACACTGGTGACTTTAAGCCAAATTGAAACCAACAGTGTGAGAAGCGCTAAACTTTCTGAACTTTTGTCTCAGGCTATTTGGGATTTTAGGCCTGACACTTAAGCAAACTGCCGCAGATCAAAGTCTGAGGGAGGGATAAGGTGTCACTTTGAAGAAAAATCCAGTCAACCCCACAAGTTGGAAATGCATTAACTAAGCCACTCTCTGACTAATGAAAACAACGTATAAAGTTTGTTCACAAGTTTTCTGGAGCAACATTTAAGGAAACATGCTTACTTGATCTCCTCCAGTTAATGTATATATTTTATACACTGTAGCTGGAGCTAGCAGTTAGCTAGCTTAGTGTAGCTCAAAGATGGAAAAAAGTTCTGCTCTTTGAACAGCTATCAAATTGACAGTAGCTTACACAGGAACACATTATGGGCTCTATTTCCATCAATCTTCACAAAGTACAAAGGGCCAAATGTGCTTGGAAAATAGATTTCTAATATTATAAATGCCTCTACACAGGTATTATATGAACCCCTTTATCAATTTATCAACAGCACTGATGAAGCGCAATGTGCTCAAAACATCCCAGATGTTGTGGTGTTAATAGATGAATTGCATCAGGAGATTTGAATGTGTACAGCTAAGTTTTACAGAATTAAGAAACAAGCCAAGCTGTTGTCTGTAAATTAAGGTAACCTTTGGTGCATCGATGACATAGTGTCACAATCTGTGGCCTTTACTTGACGGGCTAGATTACTAAACCAGAAGAGTAGGTAAAAAGGCTTTTGAACCGTTACCCTTTTATGAGTAACTCAATTGCAACTGATTTGTAATTAACAGCTTCTGCATCTTGACACATGCCTACTGCCTGATTTCCATCAAATTTAACAAAGAAAAGTCAGCTTGATCTTTTAAACGATTAACCGAATCACAAGGTTACATTAAAAAAAATGTTTTAATTTTTCATCTAAGAGAATGGAATATGTAAGACATCTACAAAACCATTACTGTAGGATTTTGGATGGGTTTGTTTATGTGTGCTCTTGCCCATTAGAGCTACAAAAATAGCCCTTGATGTAGCTGCACTGCACTTGGACTTGTTTTAAGCTGAGGGGAGCACAAACGTAATTTCACAAAAGAATGACACCAAAACCAGAGCCAGGTTCATGATGAGCCACAAAATAGCAGCAAGACCCAAAAGCAGAATAAAGCTCCCTGGGCTGTACTAAGCTGCAAATAGTCTTAGATTTATGGATAGATCAGCTGTGCATCATTAAAAACAGGGCTACATATTTCACTTTTTTCATCCATAAAAATAATTGAAATTCAAAAATTATATGTTGATGTATTTGTGCCATGCTATTTATTGTAATAATCTTACAAAAATCTGCTCATAGGCTGACTTTCATACTTTTGACAGTACAACAAAGCTATTTTTCTTGCCGTAGCTTTAGGTTAAGCTAGACCAGGGGTCGGCAACCCACAGCTCTGTTGCAGCTCCCTGTGTCTTTGGAAAATAAATAATTTATATATGTTTTTGTTTTTAATATTTAACTTAAATTTATTTTATTTTATTTTCATTTATTTTTTGAAAGTGTTATTCTAAATTTGAAGATTATTGTAACATTAAAATAAAATATGTTTATTTTCTGTTTCTCTTTTTTTTTTTTTTGTCGTTCAAAATATGCATCACAACCGCGACATGTGCGACACCCGCCAGCATTCAATTTATTGAGCTTTTCAACACCTGGTAGGCCAACCATGAATATTTCAAAGAGAAGTTTCTGAAGAAAACAGAACATTTAACGCTACATGGGCAGAGTAATTTGCTTTTACTGCTAAGGAGAAAAATCTAAAATCTTCCTCTTAGATGTCAAAAGTGTTTGTGCTCTCTGTGTTTTCTTTTCTGTGGGAAACAGGTCCCAACAGCTCTTTGAGAGTCTAAGGTTGCTGACCCCTGAGCGGTACTAACTACCTGCTAATGCACTGGATAGGAATGGATAATGCAGTTAGTAGGAGATAGATATATATGAAAACAAAGTTCATAACATCATTTGATCACTTTATGAAAATTACTCTGTGAGGTTTCTTAACTTTTTTTTATAAACACACCTAACGGATAGAGTAAATTTGTGGATGACTATTTAAAGTGTTTGACATTACACCATAGTGGTCACCATTCTGGATTTCTGCAGATAGTGAAGTGACTGCAGGAGTGACTGTATTTGAAAATGAGGGTGGGGCTCAGGGAAAGCTAGGGACTGAGAACCTTGGGACACCATACACCTCCACCTGCACCAACATCTTGCAACTCATTGACTGTTTTACACTGAATAGAACTATGACTTACAAAATGAACACCATGCTACACTGAGGAAGAGTTGAAACTGGTGACTGAAACCTAAAACATGCAAAAACCTGGGTTTGCATTGTTGCTCTTTTACTTCTGTCTCAATATCAACAGATTTTTGAATGGGCTTTTTGTTAGACGCTGGAAATATGTAACACAAGCTTCAGAGTTTTTCATTACTTTTGTAAAGATTTAAAATACATAAGTAAATATCCAGCTTGTGATTTTGAAGCATTTTATGTGTCTTAAGAAGAATAGTTATTAACAAGGGAAAAAATGGGGCTAGGGAGATTTTCAAGGATGTTAAACATCATCATCATCTCAAACATGCCATGTCTTATGGACTCTCTAGTCCTGACTTTACAGCTTTGTTGAGTCGATACTTGCACTCTAATGGACTATTTAATCTTAAACTTTCTATCTTGTAGATTCATCAAGTTATAATGTGTGCATAGTGTATTATGCAGTCTCATTTACATTTTAAAAACAATAATATGTTCATTTTGTAAAGATTACCTTGCTAAACATAACATGCATTAGTGAACCTAAGCAAGTAAACTTTATTAAACTTTATTAAACCTTAAACCTTATTTCGTGCAGTAGTCCGAAAGCTAATGGAAAAACTTCACTGGCTTTAGGTCGAGGTTTTGTCAGTGCTAACTGCTGGGTCTGTCCGTTAATACTGCATTACCCCTCTGACATTCATTGTCATCAAAGCCACATTCTTTGGACTATGTCTTTGGCTTTAAATTAGTGTCTGTAAGTCCAAACTTTTAGAAAAGTTTAGTCAGTGTGTTATTTGCAAGTGTTGGACTGGTACGCTAAAAGAATCCTAAAATCTTTTTTAATTTATAATTTTCAATAAAAAAGATGCCTCATGCTCTTGTGCATCAATTGAAATTGCCTCTAACCTCCATTAATCAATACTATTTATAACTGTAGTCAATTTGTGTAGGCTGATTTTAGTAGAAGTCAAGCTGAATGTTTTGATTTTGTTTAGCATTTTCCAGAGTTTCAACATCAAACTCTTGGCACAGAATGATGGACTCAGCAGCATATGAAAACCAAAGACTAATAAACTCTACTTACTTTCTGAAGGTAAGATTAATGTATAGAAGAGCATGATTATTCACATTCCAACTGTGTTAATAAATGTGTTAATAAAGCCTGGAATCATAATCATTCCCTAAATATAACCAAGTGGTATTTGCACTCAACATAAACCAAGCGTTGTCAACAAGTCCAACATAGCTGTGCTTTGCAAATACACAGTGCCAACAATTTTTTAACTATTTATTTTAATAGAGAGGCCTTTGTTGTGGACTTTGTAAATGTTTTGTTGTTAATTAAGCTAATTCTCACCCTTTCATTATTATTATTATTTCAACCAGCATTTTAGCTTCAATGTTTTTTACTTCTCAACACAAAGCCCTTATCTGCAAGCAGTCTTACAGATGAGACTTGTGGCTTTGTGAATGCGTTTTGCTTTTTGCTCCCTTCTAAGGAAGCTGTAAATGGAAAATGCATATGCTTTACTTTCTGAGACTGCTGTGAACGGCATCATGCATCACTCTTGATCCAGTATTTCCTTAGTGGCCTGTACCTCTATTTCCAACTTATATTGGAGCAGTAATTGGATCCATTGGCCCTGTATGTTTGATTGAGATATGTGTAATATATGTTGTGTTTTATATATATGTTATATTTAGTGTCTTCTACAGTACAAACCACATTCATCCAAATGTCAATCATCAGAAAATGTGTCAAAAGTAAACTTATTCATAAAACAAGTTTTTAAAAAGCTTCATTTGGGTGTAATATGATACTTTTTTCAACTTGTAATTATGTTAATTTATTTTAATTATTGTCCATTTGGAAGCAATAGCACTATACTAAAAAAAAAAGAATGACTTTGACAGCCCGGATCCCTTTGTCACCTTCCCTGTACGTTCACATTTCAGTTCAGTCAAAATACACAAAAAGTCTAAAACTAATGAAAGATAACAGCATCTAGTATCCAAGGCGTTCTACCTTTACTTTGTACCTGAAAAACAGGAACTGGAGAAAAAAATAATCAAGATGCAAATTACACCATTTACGGCCTAACTTCAGTCCTACTCCTGGCCTTTTTCTACTGAATCACAGTCTATCAAACACCAAAAAACAAACATGAGACAAACATGCTCAAGGTCCTCCAATCTGTTTTTTCCTTGACTTTTACAACAAGAGCAGAAAATTAGCTTCAAAATGATGAGAGTAAATGGTAACAAGATTCAACAATTATTCAGAGGGAAAGTGCAACAGATATCTACAAGCGCTTCACTTTTTGCACTTGTGAATATTGTGTTGCTAAATTGCAACTGTTCAAAAATGGTGTCAGTTAAGGCCTAATTTAAACCTTACTGAGCTGATCTGAGCTGTGCCATTTCACTTTTTCTGTCCTATCAGTCTCCCTCTTTCCTACTAAAATAAAAACTTGGAGATTCCTTCCAAACTTTATACAAATGGAACGCTAAAGAGGAAAAGAAAAATGTTCTCAAATGCATAAAGTTAAAACTAAAGCTTAATCTAAATGAAATCTGACTCACCTTGAAGTCATTTTAGTCACCAGTATGTTGATAACCTTGGAGAAGTATGGCCCAAATAGGCTTTTATATCTTTTAATGTAATAACTCTGTCATAGCAAATGAATGCTGGAAAATACAATCAGGCTGCAGTTAACAGATGGATGATTTATTTCACTGATTACCTTTAAGTCACTGAACAAAGGTGAACTTAAAAACCTGTATTCTTCTCTAAGAGTATAATAAAGTTTGGGGTTTTTTTTTACCCCTGATATGAACTCATAGTTCAGTCTTTGGCTCAGCAAACAAAGATTTTATTGGATGGAGTAACCCTGTGACAGGAGCAAGTAGGGATGAGGCTTGGAGTAGTCTTACAAACAGAGATGTCAACAGATCAGAAGGACTTTCATGCAGAAGCTATTCTGATGCTGCAGTGTCCAATCAATTACAGAGCTGTTGACTGAACACCTTGTCAATGCTGACAATGCTCATGAGAATCAAATCTGTCTTCTATATCTGTCTCTGTTATTTGAACTGTTAAGTGTTCAGGTTTCAAACATCTCTTCTGCCCAGTGTTGGGACGAAGAGGAATTTATGGTACACAAATCTTGAATTAATGTTTCTTATAGCTTTTCTTTTTTTTTTAAAATAAAGATTAAAAATTTTACTATAAGATATGAGCATATGTCTTGCACACTTATTATTTCAACACAATGCAATACCAAAAAGTTTAACATTCTTAAAACTTCAGGATGTTTTTCAAATTCAGCTCCTCCTTGTTATATTAAAGATAGATTATTTCATGAAAAATTTAGATAGTGTGATGAAGACTTTTAGTGTGATTAAAATCAAGATCCCTGTTTGGCTTTGAGACAGAGAAGACTCTGTGTCAAAGGAATTATGTTTTGCTAGAGATATTTTGGGGAGCTTCCCTCATCTTTCATCTGCCAATGATTTAACACCAAAGATAAATCTGGGATGTTTATATGGACTGTATGCACAAGGTTTTGTATTAAAGCTATAAGCAAGAATATAAAAATGAGCAAATTTCCATTTCTTCTTTTCTAGCTACTGTGTATTTATTCTGGTTGTTAAATTTCTTCATTCCAAGTGACCACATTATTGTTTTGTTAACTCAGGACCAAATATTTGAGCCAGTGTCTCAATAATCGGCCTGAATTTACAGTTTAACTCATCAAAGAGATGTTTGTGAAAGGATTTGTTACGGTACATTGACAAACTGACCTACATGAGACTGTGTCCTTGACTTTCCCTGCATTTAGGAGCTGAATCTGTTTCATGTGAGCTGGCTGACTGAAATGAAATTTATTTTTTCTGTTTTATTATCTGCGTGTTTATTTGTTGAATAACTGTCAGAAAAACCCTGTTGACAACAACAGATGTTACTATTATTCATCATTAATGAGAAAGAAAATGTAATTGTTACTTATTGGTTTGTATCATTAATTCATGAAACAACCAATCATCAGAAGCTTGTTGTTAAAACCAGGGACAATAGAGGCTGTCTCCTGACAACCAGCGGTTTTTTCCAGAGAGCTTCACTCACTGCTCCATTGTCTCTTTTGTTTTTATTTGCTGTAAAGCCTGAGAGTTTCAGTTACAATAAATCTGTTAGCAGTTTACCAACATCACATCATGCGATTTCTGGCCACTTATCAGGTTTTAATGCAAACAGTGTCTCCCGTCGCCTCCTGTCAGTGAAAACCTAATGTAGCTTTAAATTCTTGCTGCCTTTTGGTGCTTCGACTGCAAATCTCCTCAGTCCAACAGTGAATCCTACTCTGCAGATGGTAATAGTACATTCTTCTGTCCATTGGTCAAAGCTGCTGCTGTGTATAATGGTGTGTTTTACTCACAGTTTTTCAAAAGTACAAGCATTTCACGCTAGTCAAAGGTTTTAATTTTAAGGTTTTGTGTGCAACAATGTATCTTACAGCCATATTTACCTCCCAGGATGAAATCTAATCGAGAGAAGAATTACCGCTAGAATATTTCTATATAACTGGCACTTTGTAGGCAACAGCAGCGTGTCTCAACAGTCAAAGAGGGCCTTACTGAATCACCTGCCTTAGAGAACAGGCTCACCACTGTAGCAGCACAACAATTTGTACCTCCTTACATCCTGCTTTTGCTGTATGTGTATAATGACAATTTTGGTGTAGGAGACTGTATCTGTGTGTGATGGATGGATTTCGCCTGGCTATTTCCTGTGGGCTTCAGTTGAGATATCAGAGCAGCATCTTGTAGATAAGAGCTTGTTTTGCTCTGCCGCTAGTCAGGGTTGTCAAGTGTGGCGTAATCACTTGAGAAACACATTTTGTTTGCAACAGTTGACGAAAATAGTTTGTTACAGTCAAGAAATCTTTAAAATTTCACACTTTTTGTTAAGGATCTGCATAAATCAAAAATGCCCTGAAGGACAGGTACATTGCCAAACCATAAATGTAACTGCATGGAAGGTGATTCAGTGTTTTAAAAGATATTCATGCAAAAGAGTCATGCAGCTAAATCTCCCATATTATTGATGTTAGTAGAGGATGTTGCATATTTGCGTGGCAGACACTATCTGTCCAGATTTCTTTATGCTCAGGATTCATGCGTACAAAGACTGAAAGACAAGAAAAAGATAAAGCAATCCAAAAAAAAACAGTTCCAAAACTTTTCTTTCTTTTTTTTTTTTTTTGCCAGTGAGTCATAATTCACATGACAATCTCAATAATAGAGCATCTATATGGCTGATTTTATGACAATTCACAACAAGCTCGGTTTAGGTTTGACTGTCTCTTTTGTGCCAGAGAAGTGCACGTCTCTGCCGCGAGTGCTACTGTCTGTAGAAATAACAGCCTGAAAATATCAGCGCCTCAATCCTGTAGAGCAGCGATGGCGAAATCAGAAGACGGCCAAGACTAAAGAGGAAGGTAGACAGGGGAACCATATGGAGCATGTAAAAAAAGGAAGGTCTGTGCATGTGAGAGGGAGATGAACGAGGGAGAGAAGTGCATCAGTCTGTGTACCTTGAGGCCAAAGTCTGAGGGGAAAGGCCTATAATGGCATGCGCTAGTGTGAGCTAGGCTGGATGGTTGCATACTCGACAAGATCCCCAGGGCCAGTGTGAGCAGAGCTTCGTGGGCTGGGAGAGGAGGCCAAAGCTGCAGTATCCAGCTCCGCATACTGGACATCACAGTCCTTGTGGCCAGAGTTCTGGAGACAAGAGAGGCGAAAGGTGTGTGAGGAGTGTGGCAGCCAAAAATATGAGAGAGAGTGAGAAAGACAGATTGACAGACTGACTGAAAGCAAGTGAGAGAAAGAGAAAGAGAGAGTGACAGAGACAGACGAGAAAACATTTTGACTGATGATTTTATGGTCATGAAGGGGGGGGGGTTTGAGTTTGTGATCAGCGGTGTTAGGAAGGCAAAGAAAAATGTGAAAGCATGGAACATGTAAATAAAATGTCAAATTAAGTCTGAATGTGACAAGCCGACAAAAAGATGGAGATGTTACACAGAAAAATAGCAGTCAGACAGAAAATAAGACCATAAATAAAAGGTTGGAGATGACGAAGGACTTCGGGCTTTGTTTACATGCACATAATGATGTTCTCTCATTTTGACTCAGAAAACAGTGTTTACAGGAGCAGAGAGATGCTTTTATTCAGTTTATTTCAGATTTGTTTTTCATGATTCTGTTGCTGGTGTGTGTGCTTTTCAGAAGTTATGTAATGCTCGGAGTTGATGGGAATGAAAACTGGATTCAAACAAAAACAGTCGCTGTGACAAAATAAATTAAACACACATTTGGCAACATTGCAACTCTAATGCTTGGATTATAGTGAAGGCATGTCCCCACAATCCATCTAAAAAAATAAAACTGCCACAACAGTAATTTATGTGTCCCGATCACTGTTACCATGCAGCATATGGAAGCATTTACACTACTTATAACCGTATTCATAGAGATGCTTGAAAGGTAGTTTTAATACCAGAATATCAGCAGGCATGTAAACACAGACAAAGACCTTCTTTTAACCAGCATTTGACCACTGTGAACAAACACAAGTCCAATGATTGACACACTGATTGACTCAATGAGCAATTGGCCAAGTGGATGACTGAGTAAATGGCCTTAATGGAATAATCAATAAATGACAATAAATGCTTTCAGTGCTGTTTATCCAATTCAAAATTAGATTTTTTGATTTTTGTTCTAGAAAGGAGACCTGAACCGTTAACAATTAAGACACTCACTATTCAGACAAGACCGTTCACAGGCTGTGGAAAGTGTTTTTATTTTGAACACCTGAAAATGTTGACAGGTTTGAACACTAAATCAAATAGCAACAGAGTTACAGGACAACATTACAGCAAATGAATTTTGATTTCCTCCGACCTTTCTATCCTTAAAGGTGACCAATTTGTCATTTTGTTTGAGTACTGAAAGATAGTCTTTATTTTGAATGAATGACCATAGACGGATGTTAAATGGGGATGGATTACCATGGAGACATGAGAATCAGAGTGCACTGCACTGATGTTTATGTCACAGACAAATGTGGATTACAGGTGATTGATGACAGGAATCAACAGGTAATGGACAAATCTCTTGTTTTGCTACGAACTGAGGTGCAAAAGCTCCAGAGTCTACTTTGCTGCTGCGTGATATTTTTCTACTCTGTGATTTTAAAAAGAGCGCATGAGAAAGTAATTTAATGATCAAATAGTAACTTTTCTATTTTAAGTTTTTCCTCTTGTTCGGGGCAATGGAAATGGAGTAAATGGGGGGAATCCTGACAAAGTAAACGCAAAGCAAAGATGGCAGCTATCCTGTTTCTGTCTGAAGAGCTTCTGTGGATGAACAGTGAGGAAACGTGAAGAACGGAAATGTTGTGGAATGATACCTGTTGTCCCCCCATTGCATCAGTGTACCTTATTTCCACCTGAGAAAGGATTACACAGAAATGATTGAATCTCTTACAGACTTTCCACATTAATAATTTAAATCTAATGTGCAATCTCTCCACCGTCGTATATTTCCACACCACTCACACCCTGCAGTCGCTGGATATGTAAATATCTGGAATATTTGTCATGACCAGAGTGCAATCAGGGGGAAAATTACAGCCACATCGCATTCAGAATTGGCAGATAGTGTTTTGCCCCCTAGAGAATCATCATTAGTAACACTCGACGCTCAGCAGTCAATGCATGTCTCTCACAAATAGTGTTTTGAAAACCGCACCGATACCCTATTCATCTTAAGAGCAGCCCTAAACTTCAATTTAAGTGGAATGTTATCAGAGATAAGAAATAAATCTTTAAAAATCTACCCTCTGTATCCAAGGATTATCAGACTTAAATATCCGCTTCCTTTGAGCACAGAATTGAAGATGATCGTTTAATATCCCTGAATAACTGCACAGAGAAATCAGAATCAATTCGTCCGGGGAAAATAGTGATAGTAATTGAGTTATCCCTGCAGGTCTGGTGAGAAAATATGAGTCATAAAAGCAAACCATTAATCCAAAACAGCAATTTTAGAGAGATGAAAACATGAAGCAGGTAGGTAATCAGAAGCATCAGTGAAGCTCAGCAGTAATGGAACATAGTTTTTTTTTTTTTTTTTTATTTTAAGTGATGTTTAGCCTGAGGTTTTTGATTCAATTTCATGTTTAAGGAAATTAACGTTTACCAAATGCAGCTGACAGTAATTAGCATTTAGCTATTTTAAGTGATTTAACAGAGGGGCACGTCAATGAAATATAAAAACAAACTCACTCTGATGTCAGTCCATCACACTGCAACAAAAGCAGTGGATTTCAACTGCAAAATCCCAAGAGACCAAGCTTCAGTCTAGGTTAAATGAATTAAATCGTTGGTTTACTCTACTGATGCCTTGTTCTAATTTAAAATTTACTTCACAGGGACTGAGAAAATTAGTTTGATGAGCTTTAAGGACCAGGCTGGTAATATTTAATATATTTTTTTCTTAAAAACAACAAATCACATGACCAGAGCAAAACCAGAAATGTGTAAGTCTATTTTTTAATACTCTCTGACTTTTTCTACTCACACTGTGGCTCTAAACTTCAAGTTTACATCAAATATGTATCAGAACTTGGGATAAAAATATTTGAAACCAGATCACAATTGATAGTTTCTTTTAAAAGAGAAATAAACAAATTTTTAACAAAAGATGGACACATATTGCACTCTTCTTCCTCAAAACAGGATGGATAGTGCTTTTTATTGGGGACTATTTTCAGTGAATGAATACATACTTACTGCTGTTGTGAGGTTACGCAACAGCAACATGTGTGTGTGCGTGTGTGTGGGACTGACTCAGTCATGCTCACAGTGATAAGGGAACACGTCACCCAGTGCAACACTGTTTCTTCTTGATGTGTATTACCGGTTTTGGAAAATAGCAAAACTCCATGACACATGACAGGAATAACAACTTAAAGCATAACTTG
>JAQNCA010000029.1:22612596-22622637 GCA_029783725.1 Acanthurus tractus | reverse complement strand
TTTTAAAGGAAAAGCTCATCAAGAGGATGTCAGGGGGTGACCAAAGTCAGTATTTTCTAAAATATTATGTTTAAGTTTTAGGTTAAAATATCTAAAAACAAATTTTTGTTTTGGATTATTTGAAAACTGTCACTTGAACAGATGTTGGGGGTACAACCGTCTTACATCATGACCTGCTGTGCTGAAAGAATTACAGCCATGAATACTAACAAACCTAAAAGCCTGAACCATAATGTTGGTTTGTTGACGCATATTTTGCTTGGTACACGCCTACTTGCATAACAGTGATGCTCACTGTTAATGCATCAGTGATTATTGTTTCTTCATGCATAATTTATCCATTGTGTCATAAAACTGCTTTGATATTTCTTTCCGCATCTTACTTTTATTTTCCTGATGCAAGCCTGCTGAGCCCGCAGCTTCTTTTAAAGCAACCACAGCCGTAAAAATCAAACACATTAAATCCTGTTTAGTATCTATTAAAACCTCATTCTTCTACTAATCACCAGTAAGTCTAGCATTGGGTGCCTTGCTCAAGCACTCCTCTGCAGTTGTTTTGTAGGGAGGACAGCAAATAACCTCCCTCCCCCTGAACTTTCTCTACCAAGATGTCCAGGAGTTTGACCTTGGAGCTATAAAGAGTATCATAAAATTGTATTTAAAATCTCAGCAGGGTGGATACACGGTGGCCAGCTCAGCATTTAGGTGAACCTTCAATTATTCAGAATTCAATAATTCTTTTGTACCCTTTAACTTCTCCGTTTGGAATAGATTTTTCTTTTTGTACCGTAGTCCTTGACAACACTAAAGGTCTCAGCATGCTCACTGCACCTTCAGCAGACTTGTGCACTCCACCAGCTTTGATATGCACATACAATTATACCTGTTTGTTTATAGACAAATCTGTAAGCATGCCGAGAAGCCACTGGGAACAACCAGGAAAATCTTCCTGAATCCTTTATGCAGTACTGATTTTGTGCTATTTAAATAGCTTAATGCAATATAAGTATTATGTTCTCATGGATGTTTGACAAAAGAATATTGTTCTGCATGGCCACCCAGCCTGGTCTCATTCCCAGGTCATCAGCAACAGGCGCTCTGTCATGTCCCCCTCAGCATCTCAGATACACAAAATACCCTTTAGTGTCTATATGAGACCCTCCAGGCTTTTAACAGCCTCTGCTGTAAATCCATCCATGTCAGTGTTAGACACTCATAGCAACAGCTTAACCCTTTAACATCTACCACCTATTTGATAGAGCTGTATGGAAAAGCTCTTTGCAAAAAACTGTTGAACACCTAAAAACCACTATATCATGCATTAGTGAATTCATTAGTGGATAATTGCACAAATCTAAAAAAAATCTCAAGCATGTCCAAAAAGGAAAAAAAGAACAAAAAAAAATGATTCATAACAAATTGTGCTTAGGCAATAGCTTCAGCAGATCACTGGTGTTCCTGTGGATCTGTATGACCTGATATAGCTGGAAGACAAAGAGGGGTGGGAGTCATGGAAAAACAGTGGATTAAGCACAGAAACGCAAATGAACAAAAAGGAAAAACAGGTGTGAAACAAGCAGTCTTTTCTCAGACCCAACCAGGCAGTTTTGGTGCTTAACCATGTGTTAGAAGCAAACTACATGTTGCAGTGGGCTTTGAGTGCCGCACAGAATATTGAGGGTATCTTGTGTGTGTGGAGGAGACGCTGAGTGGTGTCACAAACGCAACCTTAGAATGAGAATGGGTTTGACCTACGAGCTGATCTAAACCATTTTATACACAAACCAAGAGCTCTGCAGTGTTTGTGTGACCATGGAAAGTGATGTTGCAAATTTGGAGAGAAACCCAGCCCAGGTTTGGATGAAGGTGCAGTTTTGTAATTGTGGCAGCTGCCTTAAATCCACTTGCTGGAGGGAAATTTGCCAGGAGGGGGGTAACACGTGTGGTGCTCACACAGCCGCCCCAACCTCTGCAGGTTTGTACATCAAAGTGGCACCACTGCCAAGGACTGAACTGGGGTCTGTGCATTTGGGGCGAGAATTTTGCCTTCCTGAACTAGACCAGTGATCTGAATCTCCTCACTAATCCCCTTTTGTTGACATTTCAGTTTGTCCCTGATTAATAATGAAACTGCTCAGTCAAATTATGGAAACATTTCTCGGGGTTAAAAAGACAAAACACTTCTGTGAAATGAAACAGTTTATCAGACTTAGACTCAGATCACACATACTGTATACTGCGAATATCCCATAGGAAACACATGGGCTGATAATAATTGCACCTGCACACAGGTTTCAATCCAGGAATAATTGTTTTCTCTCAGCAACAAAAAGGTACGTTTGATATAAAGGCTGCAGTGTGAGCTCTATTTATGTGTCAGAAATGACCCACTTACCATATTTACTTATAAAGAGAGAAATTAATTAGCGGCAGATTGGTAATTACTTTACATTTTAGTGGCTCCCATTGAAGAATGAGACATTTCTATATTTAGATGTTCAAGCACTCTCGGCTAATTGTTCTGTAACTGGATTGTTAAAGGCACTGTGTGAAAATCAGCAGTCCAGAGAAGAGGATGAGAAACACTCACACAGCTCTGTAAGAGAAGAAATACTGCAAACACCACCTCCTGACACTCTGCTGTCATTCCACTGTATCGTCAAGAATACCATTTTAACACCAAGCATGAAGTCCAAACGACACAGGGTAAAAATAACTTCACAGTAGGGAAGCAGAGGCAGGGGCTCAGTCACATTAGTCTTAAATAGTTATTAAAGCTGTGTTAATGATATTAATATTTATGTTCTAACTAGTTTCTATATGTTTTTAATAGCAAAAGTAGGGTTTGAATTTGCAACAAGTCACTCAAAAATGTATCTTTTTTCACTGCAGGCTTTAGTGCTCGATTGTAATTTACTGCACAGGTCCTTTGTTTTTTTTGGCTGTTACAATTATATATTTAAATTTTGTTTATATCACATTCCATTGTAAACTGGTCACAGTCCCACACTGACCCACATACGCAAATAAACAAAAAACAAGGATGTCAGATGTCAGCATGCTGTCAAACCAAAGTAAACTTGGAGGCCACTAAAGTCAGCACTGATGGTTTCATTTATGAGCTGATGTGCTGTAGAAACCATTGAATGCTGTTCGCACATGTTAACACAGACGAGGAGAAGAAAAACATATTTTCAAATCTGGCTTTTTGTGGAGTGTTGGCTGCTGCTTCTGTAGGAGATGAGTAAGGATGCAAAGTCACAACCAGGAGTGATTGGCTTGTGACATCATTTTACTTCACATAAAACAGGGTTACATTTCCATCCACAGGACTCTTGTGTCAAGACGCTCTGTTCGTGTGGGTGAGTGATGCAAAAGTTGAATGAATTCTGACATGAATTCAAATTGAGGTCACTGCGAAAAAAATTTAATCTGTGCCTGATTTGGGACGGATATGATTTGAAAAGCTTACATTTCCACGTGATTTTTGTGTGTGTGTGTGTGTTTGTGTTTGCACCCTCATTTAATAAAAAAACAGATCTGAGCAAAACATTCATATGAGGACCAAAAACTGACTTTAGGCCTTGTGCCTGCAGCATGGATGTAACTGAAAACTTGAGTTCAAATTCTGTGAAAGTTCTCAGACTTTGTATCTGATCATCCAGAAACAACCATTAAGGGAAAATAAACGCGGAGGAGGAGTTGGATCTTACCTGGATGTCATCCGATGTCAAGTGTCCCTTCATGTCGCTGTTCTTCTTTTTGGGCGGGGGAGGGGCCGGTTTGTGGGCAGGTGGGAGGTCAGTCCTGTTAAGAGAATGAAAAGATAACATGACACTCAGCACAGTGAGGGATGGCCACTCTTTACGTCCCTCACCTTCTTACAGCACTCTATAATGAGAAGTCCTGCCTGCACTTGCCTTTTTCACTCTTTCCTTGGATTTTGATAGATCTCGTGTTGGTGGCTTTGTTGCGGCGGCAGCCATTCCCCCTGCACTTTCAAAGGCTCTCGCTGGAGAGACACTGTGCTAATGAGAGTGGGCTGTAATTGGACACGGAGGTGAGGAAGATGGGGATGGGGGGAGTATAGGGGGGCAGGGAGAAGGGCATGTGTGAGTCAAGTCCTCAGGGTGGATCAAGCCTCATCGAGAGTGCGACGCGGAGGACAAACACCCTGCCTGCTGTGCTGCGACTGTTTGTCTGACCTGTCGTCCTGAGCTGTGACTCAGAGAGCCCAGCGGGCACCCTCTGCTCTCCACCTTTCTCCGCCTCCCTGGTACTAACATTCCCTAATCCCACGACACTCACCCCACCCTGCTGTTGACACACCTGAGGAAAACAAAGCCTCAACAACCAGACACCTGCCCTCACTTTCATGCCGCCATTAACAGAACAATAAACAACTGTTTTCTTAAAAGTCATCAATGAAATCTTTTTCCTGGCGGTAAAGGCCACTGGCACACGGTCGGTGATGTGATAATAGAGAGGAAAATTAAATCATGAACAGGAAAGACAGCTGTAATTGAAAGCTTGATGTTAAAACCGTTTGAAGTGCATCTGGATAATTATTTCAGACAAGGAAGCAGAAGGGTTGTTGCTGCGAAATCGTTACAAAGAAAAAACCCCTTCCCTCAAACATGCTGGCAGTCAGATGTCATCTGCTGTATTCTGACATGATATCAGGAGTGATCAAAGATAATGAAGTGGAGCACAGACACTGAGCTGTGTACCTACATGCATTATCTCCAGCTCCTCCCGCCTCCCATTTGCACTGGTTCACGTCCTTATTGAATAACATGACCTTTCCGCAAGGCCAAGCCGGCGTTTTAATGTGCAGAAAATTTGTGCATGAGTGCATCTCTTAACTCTTTCTTTCACGCTCATTATTTCCAGTTCGTATCACCTTGTCTCCAGACAGGGGGCTGCCGTGCCACTGCCAGATTCATGTGGCACCCACTTCAGTCCGCCTGCAGCATCCAGGCACAGCAAATGCACAGAAAACAGCGTGCAACACACTCCCTCGTCTACAATAAGCTCTTCTGTTGCAGAGTTTCAGAGGAAAAGCATCCATTTTCTTTGAGTCAGATAATAATGAGTCTTGCTGTAATGTGGTTTCTGTAGTTACAGCAGCTTGCTAATTATAGTGTATCGTAATCCGTTGGTTATGACTGACTGGATTCTGAGACAGGTGAGAACGTAAAAAAAAAAAAAAAAAAAAAGGCTATGACAATCGACAGGATCATTCACTTTCAAATGTATGAAACAAAATGTAATTTTCAGCCTCTGTCTGCCCTGTGCATATATTTAGACATCAAATCATGACATCATTCCCTTTGTTGAGACAAAGAGCTGATGGATATTTCATGCACAACCAAAGTCACATTTTATGAAAAAGAAACGTGGAATAAGCCGACATTTTCTACAACATTTTCTGTCCTTTGAAGACAAATCCGTTGCACATCTTCAAGTTGGAGTGGATTCATTCAGGCTGGATGAAACCATACAATGTTTATGCATGATACAGCATTTGCATTCAGATCTTACTGCATTTGTTCAGCTCATATTTGATCCCATAGGACCCCTGATGATTGCATTTCATTGCACATTATGTGAAGGAGCCTGCTCAAATAGCGAGTGTGTTGGAGCCCCATATGCAGAGTGGGTTTATTAAATCTGACCAAACATGAAGAAACTACCTCATCTCATGACTTCCACCCCACAGTAACCACTTTCTCCCTGTCATACCTCCCTTTTCTTGATTGAATTCAGCCCCATTTGTAATCACGTTACACACAAGCAGCAGCCTCGGGAGACTGTCAGTGTATGGACTGTCACAACCGGTTGACACAATCGCAGGAAAACAGGACGAAAAGTAGCCGCGGTGTTTGATGAAGCGACGTGTGTGAAGAGCGCTCAAATATACAGTGTGACTGTGTGCTCAGGCACGGCTGCACCAAGACAAATATACAGAATGTGTGTGCTCAGTCACTCACGCTGTGTCCCAGTTCCATGCTACAGTGATACTACAAAGTAAAAGTCTTTAAAATATTTTGTTTCCGTCGACATTCCTCTTAATTGTACTGTTACAAGGAAAGAAAAAGGTGTACACTAACCTCAGACACACGCAAATAGTTGAAAAAAGGAAAATTAAAATGCTATTTCAATAGATTTAATACTCCAGGTTTTGTTTTTTGAGGTTGTTTCTGAAGCTGTGTGAACTGCATCTACATTTTGTTCTCATTTTTTTCAGCTGGGAAAATGGGTCTGTGGGTCTGTAGTCTCCATTAACAGCATATTCAAAAAGCACATGAAGCAGGCATGCTGACAATTAAAAGTGTATTTTGGCCTGATTTTCTCTGTGTTGGTCTTTTTTTTGTGAAACATTGTTATTGGTCCCTTATTTTATTCAAAGTCTGTGAGCATCGACTATGTTGCAGCCAAAACTGAACTGGTGAGTCTGTTTGTACATCTGCTTGAGTTTCTTGCCTTATTTAGTATTTTTGTCAGTGAACACTTCATCAGATTGAGTAATAAACTTGAAACTTAACTTTCACAAAAAGAAGCATTTGATGCTTTTTTTTAAAAAAGATTCCAGCTGTAAGTAGCAGTTTCTTTATTTCTCTGCCATACATTGTGTGAAAAAAATGTCCATAAACAGAGTGTCACTGCTAAATTATTACCAGAAACCCAATTACTTTTAAGCATGTGTGACAATGCAGTCACTTTATTTTTTATTTTTATGTTGCACCGATACTTAAAAAACACTTTTTAATGGGACCCGAATTAAAGTTAGCTAATTGTATCAGATACAAAACAAAATAAATAATATAAATGATATGTGGCTTCCAAATTACAGTACAAACTTTCCATCCAAAGATATCAGTTTGAGTATCAAAAATTGATTAATCTTTAATATAGATTTGAAATTACTGAAGGAAGTCTGATAATGAAGTTTTTAAACTTTCTGCAATATTTTCTAAATTAGAGTGCTGTATGTTTGAAGGTTCTTTTTTCTGTTCACTGATGGGACATTTGGTAGTGACAGCACGAAACACTTGGACATCTCTGAGTTTACCCCTTCGGTGTGAGCTCATGACCAACTGAGACTCTCAGAATTAGCACGTAGCATTTGGGACACAGAATCAGTTACACATGCAAATCTATTTTCCTGTCATAAATAAAATAACATGCATATGAAAAACTAATTGAAGCCGGACTGAATTGCAATGAAATATAACTTTTTATTATAATTCATTAAAAAAAGCTTCACAGATGCAATGATTGTGCCCTTAACGTGTGCTTCACAGCTGAATGTATTTTTCTTTGCAGTAATACTATACAGTGTTAAGCTCCAGCTAAATAATTAAGTGACTTCATTCCTATTTAAGGTTCGCTTTCATGCTAAAAAAGATAAGTCTTTGATCTTATATATATATATATTCTGTCTTCTTGCTTCTCATGAGCATTGTTGATAAATATATGCAGCCTTTAACATTTTGAGTGAGCAGCTGTGGAGATGGAACGTTCAGCGGACCAAAACTGTCATCAGGCGTAACAAATAAAGAGTAAGTTACATTTAAAGTGAGGGTTGATAGGCTGCTTGCATAAAATATTCATTGCAGTTATTCTCTGCTATGATGTATTCGTTGCCATATGGTGACTGAAATATTAAGCACTTCACATTTGTGCATGTAATATTCTGTGTTTTCTCCCATGATGCATTACAGTCTAACTTATTCCGCTGTTTGCACTCATTGTTTGTTCATCTCGTCGTTAGCCAGTTGCTGCATGATGTTGTTCATCTCAGCCGGACCACCTCATGTGCATCTCAGCTGTGTGATTACGCAGAGGCTTCCTCGGAGCTGAATGTGATGCAGGCAGCATGTGGGCGTTGGCTGTGCGAGACGCAGACAGTAATGAAAGCTGACAAGCACCACAAGCCTGTGGGGAGCAGAAAGCACTGGGCAGGGAACCATAAGCTACATTCAAGTTTGCACTGTTTCCTACTCAGACATCCACCTTGAAGACCTCGCTCCTCCTCGCTCTGTTGGCTACAAAAGGCTCAGGGCAGCTTAAGGAGAGATTTAAGGGGGATAGCGAGGAGAAAACATAACTAATCCTTTAACTGAGAGGAGTAATCTGTGCGGGAAGATTTACAGCAGAGAAAATGACTTTTACAATGCACTCGCAAAAAAAAAAAGGGACTGACCTTTCTATTAGAAATTTTCGCAACAATGAGTCAGTTTTTGAGCTGCAGATAATCAGAGTTAAGACGTCCCCTCAGTGTGACAGTTAGAAAACACTCTTGCTGTCTGCTGCATGTGAGAGAGAGTGAAGTGTTGCATCCCCAGAAGGGTTTGGATTAAAGAGCCGCCATATGACCACAAGCCGCGTTCACGGAAAACAATGTGTTTAAGTGTTTGAGTTGATCCCTGGCGCTCTCATTGATTTCTGTTGATCACAATCTTATTTGGCAATTTAAATGCTAATGATACTTTTAATTGCAAGACGGGATAAATGTGATTTGATCTTTCGGAGGCAATTACTTTCATGCTTTGTCTTGCTCCGATCTTTTCAAAAGGCGGACAACAATTACTCTGCAGAGCTCAGCTCTTTTTTTTTTTTTCTTTTCTCACAAGAGAAGAAAGAACAAAACACGAAAGAAACAAAATGACTTCTGTTTTTGTTCTTTGACGAGTTTATCAAAAACTATTTCTTTTGTTGGAGGAAGGTTTTTGCTTCTTTGAACATTTAACTTTACAATGAAACACACATAGCCAGTTTCCAAAACTTTTCAACACCTCAGGCATGGATGCTACGATAACATACACTGTTATACAAAAAAAACAAAACATGAAAGTAAAGGTGATTGTTATAGACAGGTGTACTGCATTTATAACATTCTGTACAGAGAAAAACCAAGCACCAGTTTTACTCAAACAACAACAGTGAATAGTTCAAATTCACACCCAGTACAATATCAGTCCATGTTGAATGACTCAGAGAGACAAGAATGATATTCTACTTTGGTTACAGCTTAAAGCTAGAAGGTGGCCAACAATAGTACCATTTCTCACATTTTAAATGTCTTTTTACAGCATGATGAAAAGCTCCAGTGACCAGTTTCTTAAATCAAAGAGTACACAAGAACAAATCATAACTCTACAAAATCACTTTCACTGGTGTCATCTTTCAAATTGTAAAGAAGTCATGTATTTTTATAACTTCTCTTTTCTCTTCACAGCAGAATTTATCAATAACTTCGAGTGTCCTCCAAAATCACAATGGTGCTTCATTTCAGCTGTGGAAAAACCATTTCCAGCCCTGAAGGTGGAAGAATTTGTCCCTAAGCTTCAGAAATACAAAATGTTGAAGTTGTTTGGTTACAATGACATTTAGCTCATATTTCATCATCCTTTTTTTTTCCATTCTGCATGTGATTCCTCTCAGATATTGTGGTAAATATGGGCCAGGAAGTTGGCTTCAAAGTGATTTAAACCAGCGAGTGTTTGCAACTGTATCAACACCAGCTGCACATCAGTAACACGAGCGGGTGGATTCATTTTGCAGGGGAATGGCGCCATGATTGGCAGTGCTTTTCGCCATTTTGGAGGTCATACATCAAACTTGGGCAAAAAAAAACAGAGCGACAAAAACATTATTCTGAGAACATCACTTTTGACAATGCCCATCTATTTTGATAATCAGTTGACTATTGTGCCAGTGCAGCCTCTAAAGGGCCGGTGATTTATTAGGATTGACCAATTTTGAGTCACATCATGTGCTGCTTTGTGAGGGCAAACAGAGGCGTGACTGGCGGTGCAGTCAGGCATGTTATCGAATGCCCAGGCTTGATTAACGGCTCATCAACATGCAGAATTAAACAGTCTGCCTAAATGCTTCCCCTTTACTCTGACATCAGACACTCATATAAAACTATGAATCTCTTGCTGTGTTTCTCTACAATAAAATAAATGGGGGGGGGGGGGGGGGGGGGGGGGGGGGGGGGGGGGGGGGGGGGGGGGGGGGGGGGGGGGGGGG
>JAQNCA010000029.1:22598654-22612496 GCA_029783725.1 Acanthurus tractus | reverse complement strand
TCATAATTAAACAGTCTGCCTAAATGCTTCCCCTTTAATATGACATCATACACTAATATAAAACTATGAATCTATTGCTGTTTTTCTCTACAATAAAATAAATCCCCCCCCCCCCCCCGCCCTCCCCAACACACATTCTCTTGCAACTTATCGGCATTCACAAAATCAGACATTTCATAGATAAGTAAACAGTTTCTTCATAAGACACTGAACATGTTTGATGACAAGCCACAGAAGAATGGACACAAATATTCATCTGGACAATCAAAAGCTTTGAATCACATTTCACTACATTAAGCAATACATGCTGAGCTACAAATTGGAAACAATAACAACAGTTACACAGCACTGACACGACGATAACTCTTGTCATGCATATTTGAGGACAATCATGCACATGAAAGGAGGGGAAAGAGCAAGAGGTGGAGGAAGGAGTCTGCACAATGTGGTCTATTAAGAAAGATATCATCGTTGAGTGTTAGCTTATGTAAAACAAAGCCTCTATAAGCTTTCAGATTTCCCTCTGATCAGGGAATTTGATATGCGTGTTCAATCGTGTCAAAAAAAAAAAAAAGGTTTCTCTTCTTGTCCAAGCTCCACAGATCTGATAAACTCTAAGTGGAGCTGAATATTTTAATTAGGTTTGATTTATCTTGGCACTGTTTTCAGTTAGCTTAATATTCATCCACAGTTGTTTATCAAACTGCATGATTAGATGAAACTGAATGTATTTTAGTTTTTAATTCACCAAACAGAGATGTTTGAATTATACTACAAATGTCTCAGTTAAACGTTTTCAAGAGAAATATGAAAAATTCCTTAAATTCAGAGGTTTTTTTTTTCAGAAGTCAAAGTCCAGTGTGGAGGTCTAGTAAATGATTGTGTCACTGAACGTTTGCCGCTTTCAGCGCTCACAATGGTGTGCTCAAGTATGTCACTTGCAGGCCACCATTACATGCAGGCAACAGAATAGAGGATCCAGGAGGACAGGGTTCAGCGGGGGAAAGACTGGGGTCAGGTGCCTCTACTTTCCTTGTGGGGGACTCTGGCTTCTCTGGAGCCTGTGTCACACAACTATCAGCAACAGCAGCAACAGCAATGCTGAGGGAGGGGAGTGGGAAACAGAGAGCAGTTACTTCGGCATCAGAGTGAGAAAGAAAGATAGATTAGCAGGGAGGGAGAAAGAGACAGAAAGTAATGGGAGAGGTAAGAGTCTGTGTGCTTCATTTGTCTTAGAAAGCATTACTGAGAGGTAGCAGCACTGTGGTTTCTGGGTCTCCGCGGGCTCAGCCATGGACCTGCAGAGCCCTGAGACTAGCAGCAGCAGCAGCAGCGGCAGCAGCGGCAGCCAAAGTCGTGAAGGCCAAAAACCTGGCACGGCATCTTGTTGATGCTTGATGTTAGCGTTTGCTGCCTTGAATATCAAATCAATTACAAGATTCTGGAGGGGGGCCTCTAAAATAAGCGCTGTAATTTCATCACACGAGTTGATTAAAGGCTCATGTGCGCCCTCAGCCAGATTCTGCACACCCCCGAACCTCAGATGTTTTGGTTGTATTCCCAGGGAGGAAAATGGCCAACCTCTACATACAGCAGCATTATTCCCACTGGGATGAAGTGTGCATCTTGTACGTTCAGTATAGCCAAGAGCTTCATGGAAACCCTGGCAACCACTGAGCTATCTGTCGTGGCCAGGTGTTGTAAACAAAGGCAATTAGTTCATGGGATTCAGCTTGGATGCATGTTTACTATGTCCTAGAAAACATATTCCTTTCAGTTATTCCTAAACAGATGGCAGAGACTTTTATCACCTTTGTAGTAACACACCAAGATATTCTGGATTTTTATAGTTAATTGTTGTCTCTTCCTTTTTTTTTCTCCTCTGTGTGAGGGCAGCAGCTGTTCAAAACTGTCGCTGCCTCTGGTTTTTCAGAGAGAACTAAATTTCCTGGTCGGCCAAAAGAGAGGTGGGCAGGAGGGAATAAAGAGAATAAAGTCAGATATCTGCACATCTTTTATTTTCAGCCATCTGTCTGACTTAATTCATTCACCAAAAGAAGTGTTTTTTTTTTTTTTCTAATACACTTCCTGAACTGTTATTTTTCAATTTAAGTGATCTACAAACATTGCTTTTACGCAGTTCAGTCTTGAACTACCACTTCAGCATCAGATTTGATAGAGGTGGTGCAAATTTTCAGGAGAAGGCTGCAGCACATGCTCCTGCAATCAGGCCTGATTAAAGGAACAGTGTTTTAATGGGAAAAGGCTTCACTATAACCCCCATTACAATCAAGTAACCACTTAATAGCTGCAGCTTTAATGATAATCAGTGATTCTGTCTGCCTCAGTAAACAAAGATAAACTTACTTTTTTTTATGAAAGTCTGGGTGCAATTAGATTATGTTTCATAAAGTGACCAATAGGAAAGGAGATCACAGTCTCTCAGAGTAAATGACAAGGAGGCAGCAACATGATCTCAGTGTGTTCTTGGGTCTCTGAACACATTAACTCTCCCCCCAAAAAAAGTGTTTTATCCTTTTCAAAGTGTTTCTCTCCTGTGGGCTGACAAGAGTGCAGACCTAATTTTACCACCTGTCCAGCCCCCTGCAATATTCTCTGGCAGAGGCTCGGTACTCACAGGTCATTATCTGTCTCAGTGCGGGTCTTCTGCTGCCGCCGGTGGACCATGAAAACAGTAACAGCTACGCCAATGATGAGTCCAATGGCGACGACACCTCCAAGGATCCCGATAACACCACCTGGGGGACCCTGTGGCAGCGGCTTCTCTGCAGACAAGAGAAGAAATAACAGTGTCAGGACAGGGGCTCTTTGAGTTATCGATGCTGGCAAAGGAACTGAACTTGAAAATCAGTGGTGAGCACAAAGAAATACTAATGTTACATCTCAATGAGGCTTTCCTTGGCCATAGCAGGGAAACTTTCTACAATAAATCCACAAAAATCTTGGACATAATTCAGTTCACTGGTTAAAAATATTTCAAAATGAAAGCAGCAATTTCTACAAAAATGAGGGAAGAAAACAACAGACCATTGTCAGACGAAAGTCTTTGCAAACCATGTGACATAGCATTTGCCAGGCTTGAGGCTTTCCATCATAAAACACATTTAAGCACTATTTTCAGAGACATGTTTCAAGATGAGACCATTGTCCTGCCCACCCCGGCACTGCATGAATACCACACTGCTGTGGTCACTCAGCAGCTGTTGCTGCATTTCTAATGTGTACTCCATCAACTGTTCAAAAGGAGCCCAAATTGGTTTGGATTTGGCAGTGAACCCAAATGCACTCTTAAGAGCATGACAAAGCTATTATATTTCAAAGTCCGTGCCAGCAGGGGGTATGCAAGAATACATTTCCAGCATTTTAGAGAAAAAAAAAAAGAAAAGCAGTTTGCAAAGTAAAACTATTTTACCTAATTCTGTTGAGAGCGAATCATGGAAAGTTAGTCCACAAGGGCCTCAAGTAAAACCGCAGACTAAGTCGGTAAACATTACAGACTGTTGATGTTACCCTTTCTGTGTGGCTGTCCCCGTCTTTTTATAAAGCTACGGGTATTAACGTTACAAAGGCACAGAAATTAGAGAGAAAAACTAAAATTGAAGACATTGATGCAGTCTGTCTTCTTAAGTGCTGCTACTTGGTTTAATTTCTCAGAGTGTCTCAGAGAGACAATCTCTGCAAGTGTCTCTGAGATTTTTTGAAGTGACTGTCAAAAGCAATCAGTGACCAGTGAACATCTGAAGCTCTGAGGAAAAATTGGAAAATAAATTCTTTTTTTTGATGCCTGCATCTGATTGTTTTAGCTCGAGTCATTGCAAGAAATAAGACTTTTGCTTTGAAATCATCGGCTTTTTTTTCTGTCTTTCATTTCATGCATTTTACATCTAACATCACCAAAGAATCATCCTGTATGAGATCAGGATACATTGAGATGTAATTCATCTTTTGTCAAGCGGATAAAAGTTCAATTACTGCAGGTCCCAAATGAAAATCTGTGACGGTAATGCAGCTGATATCAGCTTTTAATAAAACAGAACAGTCGTCTCTCATGATGGAGCTTTACTTCATGAAGGCAAACAGCACTGGAACGTGTTTTCTTTGACAAGAGCACTTACAGCCATCCTGGGACCAATCAATGGCTACAAATTCACACCATCTTCCACTTTGAAAAGGAAAGCGTATCTCCTGCCCTCATGATGTCTCCATTATTATCTGGCCTCCCCTGCCGGTAGTGACAGGACAAGGCCTCACTCCCTGGGGGCCTCTTCTCAACAGCCTCCGCCTGCTTGCTCTATCAGTGCCCATAATGATGGATACACAGAGGACTACTTCACATAAGGCCACACAATAGCAGGCACGTTAACCTACCTTGTACCCAACACCTGCTGCCTGAAATTCAGCGTTTGTGTCCATCACATTGTCATGTCACGCTGGGGTTGTTGCTGCTGCTCTAATTTTTCATCGCCTGGTACTTAAAAGTCACGTCATGTAAAATTTACACACCAAAAGGAAGTAAATAGGTTTTTTCCTCTGACCACGTACACTCCCTGCTTGTGATGCATTTCAATAAAAAGGCTGTGGAGCAGCTTTGAAGACAGGCCGTAAATGTGATCTTGCTACAGCATGGCAGCAGATAAGTAAGAACTCCGACCGCTGTCTCATCGTGCTACATACTGAAAGCCACTGGGCTGAATTTCATGGCCCTAATGCAAATGCCAGACACAATAGCCTGTTGTATAACACTAACACACAAAGGAGTAGACTGGATCAGAATGCAATTTCCCTGTTGCGGAGCCTTTGGCACTCAGCGCACAGGATTTACACTGTCACCTCCTAACGCATGAAGGTAGGGTGAGCCATCTGGTGCACAGTCTGAGCACTTTGTCTGCTTCTCATATGGTCTGACCGTCATCAAAAATTCATGCTCTCATTTTCACGACACGAGTTTTACATTAAAGCATCCAAATCCACCCAGTCTTCACACACATGCAGTGTTTTAGGCAAGATGAATTTGCAAAGTGTAACTGTGCTAAGTGTGGATAGCAGAAAACGCTGTGGATCATGTAGCCAAAAAACAACTTGTGAGCATGAACCGTTGCTCCAACACTGTGTACAATAACACCAGGCTGGGAAAATTTGATCACAAAAGCAAGAGCTACCTACTACAGAAGTCAAGCCCTTTCTACTGCACGTGCAGCCACCAACACACCTTCAAATTCAATTAGCCCAAGTAAGATAGCATAACTGTGCCAGATACACAGTGCTTGACGACTAAGTTAATGTAGTTTCAAGGACAAGAATTTGGTAACTACAAAGGTAAATTTTATTAAATAGAAGTTCCAGTTTCCTCCCATCAAATCTCGGCCCACAACACATGAATTGTTGATAGCGTGAATAAACTGAGAGATAAAAAAAAAGCAATTTTTAAAAAGCATGTCTTTGATAAAAGTGAACTCAAGTTCCTGCCGCAACCATTCAAGGACAGGAACCACTGAAGAATGTAAGGACAAATGGTGTGTTGGAGTGTTCAGATGTCAAAGGAACTGAGGGAAAATCAAGCGACCTGGGGAGCACGACAGGCAAATGAGTCACTGACAAATATTTATGCCTGACCTTGGACTGTGCTCCGTCTCTGTACTGTGGTTCTTATCTTTAGCAGAAACTCTAATTTCTGTTGTGTCGCTACTCTCCGGTGCCCATGACTTAGTCCTGTGAAAGTAATCGTTTGGAAATTCCCCTGTGCTGCACACAACAGGCAGTACTACATGAAGAGGGCTTTGTCCTTGTTGTAGAATAAACAGTGGATTGCCAACAGTAATGGGCATGGGGACTAAGAAGCTGTATAAAAACAGTTCCCTGCTTCCTGTTTCACAGCCACCAACAGTGCAATTACCAACGCTGGCACCTTCATTATCTTTACCTTCAGCATGGTCATAAACATCGAGAATAAAAAAAGGCTTAACACTGTGTTGCTGACATGGAGAGAAAGAAAATCTGTCTCAATTAACAGCACAGCAAGGTGCAGGACATATAAAGTGGTTCAAGCAACCCCTCTAAAATACTGACAGAAACTAATTTTATTGTGTTGACTTTATATACAATATCCAATATACAATGTCTTCGGGAAAGCGCCTTTATTACTAAGGAAATCGTTTATTTCTGTTCTAAAACCCAGCTGTTTGTTTGGAATAAGTGCTATAAGAGGAGGTGTGCTGAACTCGAAGCGATGGTTTGAGTTTTGTAAGAGAGGCTGTATAAGATATTTATCTACAGTAACTGTATTATTTACGGTTTGACAGTCAGCATGCCTCCAGTTTAAAGAAGCAGTAAAACTACTGGTGCGGAGAAAAAAGAGATGAAGTGGTAAGGCCAGGGTCAGCAACTGAACACATTTATATCATCTAAAACATCAACATCAGAAGTGCTTTGTATCAGTGCCTTTTTTCAGTGCGTGGTCTCACCATCAAGACAGCCTTCTCTCATTGATTTTGATCAATTTTATACAGAAAAAAAAAACAAACAGCTAAAATAATCAGCATGTTATATAAAACAGATAAATAACAGATAAAGAGCAACTTGGTAGAAGCCAAGACAACTTAAGTTAAGTTGTCTTGGCCTCAACCATCTCCAAAAAAACTGTTGAGCTGTGAAGGCTAGATAATTGGCTTAGCTAAGATCATTTGGTGGTGGGCAGTTAGAGTAGGCCTAAGCCTTTGTGTACTGTAAATGTGCTTAATCCAAAAAGAAAAAACATACTAAAAGTTGAGAGGAGCATCAAAATCACTTCCTGCAATTTTCTGAAATGACCATTTCGTAAACATTTTTTGACTCTCATTAAAGAAATATGCAAAGAACCTTCATGCTTCCACCACTGATAAGAAGGTAAGATATAGGTAAAATACACATGTACATACACATGCACACATGAAAACATGCACACACACACGCAGAATTATATGCTACTTCAGTATGTAGGACCAATATTTAAAGCAGACGGATCTCACATCAAATGTCACCAACATTAAGAACATAAGAAACCTATAAAATATCTGTAAAGTCCAAAATCAAATAACCCTTTAACCTCCTTTGACTTTTCATCTGTGGAGAAGCAGCGTAAAATCTGACCAAACTATACTGAGTAAAGGCTGTTGTTCAAATATGTCTTGTAGCTGCCACTGAAAGATTGCTATTGATTTTCAATAAGTGTAATGCACCCGTCCATGCAGCGGTTCCCTCTCTCTGCTGTCAGTCCACCACTGTGGCACAACTGAGCCGACAGACTTGACCTTGGCTTTTCTGTGGCTGCAGTTCCCTTCTGAGGTGGCGACGGTCTTCATTCTTGTCACATCCACTCCCGAGTGTTCATTGAGCTGCACCAGATGTATGAGCCATTGTTGTTTTTCTCCGCTGCGCAGCACATCCAAACGTAGTACAGTCACAGACCTGCACGCAGGCCTCCGTCAGCTTTTTATAAGGCTTTGTGGCGTTACGTTCATATCAGCTGGTCGCCCATGGAGAATCAAATTTCCCTGACAATCCATCAAGAAGGCATCATTGGCTGAGTGCAACTTCCTACCCAGCAGGTTGTTCTGTTTGCTGCGGAGTTCAGACGTGCAGTCAGCCAGAGGTCTCATGAGATTTGAGGGACCGAGTGAGTAAGTGCCTTTGCATGTGATTATTATTCATTCCTCAGGCACAGCCTACAGATTTATATGCATTCTCCCAGCAGGGGTTGGTTACTACTTGGAGGAGATTTGGCACCATTTTTATGCAGCAAAAGCAACTGATCAGCTAAAGCCTGGAAATTGATGACTTCCTCACTGCTTCTTGTGGCCCTTTCTTAGTAAATGTGAACTCCATGCAGAGTGACACAGTGATTCAGCGTCTGGACTGTCCAAATGTTTGGAAACAGCGTAATCTCAAGCGCCAGCTGTACTCAATAGCCAAAACATGTGGGCTCTAGTGTTACCGGTGTCCCAAAGAACATGTTAGTCACACATACCAGAGCAGGAAGAGTTCAGGTGAGAGGCCAAAGGGTGAGCAGTCTCCAGCTGGAGCAGGCTTTGCCCACTCCAAATCCAATCTGTCACAGAATGCAGCAATGCAGGATTTAAATGGAAGCAGGTTTTTCTCAGCAGATCCCTGCCATGTACCTGCTGAGGCCCTGAATGGTTCATCAAACACTGGCACAGAGAAGACAATTCACAGCTTAATGATGTCTTTAAATGTACAGTCACCCCTGGCAATGTGACAGAAAGAGGCCATAAAAAAAGAAAGTGTATAGAAAGCCTGAAACTATAAGGAATCAGACTGACGGTATTAAGAGGACATTTGTGTAGTGGCTCTTTGTAAAAATGTTCCAGTCATGAGTCTGATCATATTCCAATAATGGATGTGGCTCCTGGCGCTCTCCCTGTCTCCCATCAGAAATTGTAATTGCTATCTCCTCCACAGGGGCCATAATACTTTCCAGCAATACTGGGGAGTTTTCAAGTGGACAGATTGAGAGTCTGGCTACTAACCCACGCCAGCTCTACACCACCCATGCCAGTCTGAGATGACCACCTGTTCCAAATACCACAGTGACTGGTTCTCTACCTCAAATTGCAGTCGACTAGCAGAGTGAAACAGTCAAGCTGTCTTGTGGCTTTTATCTCTCTATTCATAAGCTGTACAGCTACCTTATGTGGAAGTAAATGCCCAGGCTGTTAGTAATTTATCTGGAGGAGATTTTTTTTTTCTACCTTTTTTCCACATTGGGTAAATGCTGCAGGCCCCAATAAAGAGAAAGAAATGTGGTTTAATGGAGTTCATAAATCTGTATTTCATGCTGCCAACTCCACATGCTGTTTCGTCTCCGTCTCCCCCACCCCTCCCTGCAGTTGGTAATCTTGTTAAAGTTCAATGTTTCCAGAGCTGTCTCCTCTGGGAGCTGAGGTTCCTGATGTCATCCTCTTTTCCACAGTAGTTTACCCTCATGAAGGCAAGAGGTCTGCATCCTATTTCACCTGGATTCACACTGATGGCCTGTCTCCGCACCACCTCCCAGACCCGACGTGTCAGAGCGGAGGATGGGGGCTGGGGGGATTGTGATGGTCTGTGATTGCTGTTCTACACCGCTCCACAGAGGGCAGCACTTCATTAAGCACAAAATGTTAACACATGCGATGTGTTTATTAAGATGAAAACAAGCCCATTAAGGACTTAACTGTTTTGGACCTGCTGGGCAACCATTAAAAACACCTGAGCCCAGAGTACAACGACAAAAGACACCAAACAGGATTTTTTATTTTGTTTTTTTTTTCCATTTTTTGTTTGGTTTTTTTACATCTTTTATAATTTTTTTTAGACAGCCTCTTGCAGTTAAGGACCATATCTCAGTTAATGGAAGGATGTTACTGCATGGATGAATAAAAGCCTGCTGAGCCATTCTGTTTCACTTTACAGCCGCCTTCGTTCCCGTGTAAACATTTTACGAGTCAATGGTACGTTAGGGCAATCTGGGGAAGTAATCAGGAGGCTTCAATAATAAAAAAAAAAAAAAAAAACAAAATCCCAAAAACATTTTGCATGTTTCCATGCATAAACACACAACGCTCAACATCAGCGTGGCAAGCTGGAGATCTCCATGTAACCACTCACACATCAGCTGGAAGTGTCTGGTGCACCGCTGCGTCCGGCGGGGTAGATAAAGCGGCGACAAGCAGCACCAAAGCCCCTGTCAATGAATATGAGATTGCAGGCTGCCAAGCTGATGCTGATGCTGTCATGAGGTATTACCTCCCGTGACAGCCTGAATAACAACAGTTCTAATTAAAGAATGATTGGAATGGGTGGACCACCGCCTCCTAATGGGGGAATAAACCGCAACATCGCTCCAGGAAGTGTATTGCACTCATTTATTAACTTCAGGAAGCTGCTAGCTGCTGTCAAGATGCAATAGCTCACTCTAAAAGCGACATAACGTCACATCCATTTTCACATTCACTCTAGCATTGTGAAATATGTAAACATATACCAGACTTATATATGGATTGTTCAACAGGGTGCTGTTTTTCTGTTTTATGGTCAGGTGATCTCAGTTGTGCAGTAACTGCTGCAGCTCTCTCGGCTGTGCATCATCGCTCATCTGAAAACTAGCTTTAGCTCTGTAAAAGAGCCATGGCCGTGCAGCGTTGGTGATAGGGTTCCTGCTTTTTTTCTCTCAAGCCCTTTCATGCCCCAGCTGATCTCCTCCATGTGTTGAATGTTAAGTTGCTGGCTGCTCCAAGCTTTAAACTGAAGGAACCGCAGCTCTTATCCAAATCTGTCCTCACATCTCCACCTCGTCCTCCCTCTGCTACCTTCTTCTCCACGTAAGCAAAATTACTTCGCAGTGTTTCTCTCTTGCAGGCAGTGTGAGGTCACGGCTGTAATTTCCTTTGTCTGGTTAAAGCTGACAGACTAACGGACTCAGTCCTTCTAGAAATGTTCAAGAGCAGGTTTTCAATTTAACAGCACTTGGAGCTTGTGAATCTATAGACCCCCTTCCAAAGGCCAACCACTTCTATTGCCCCTGCAGCTGAGCATGTGTGTCATCTCAAACAATGCACAGACTCAAATGTATTCAAATAACCTCTACGGGGTCGTGTATTAGATTTGAAATACAATATATTTATATTCCAGGACTGGACTGTTTGTGTTCTCTCTGGAGAATTACCATTGATTCTTTGAACCTGCTGGCACGCTGCTGGATTTAAGCGCAGGGATATGAATTCACTTTTCAATGCTCTTTTTTTTTTTTTGTAAAACACCTCGCTTTTGTCTGACACTATGGTTTTTATTTCCCCTCCAGTGAACATTTGTGTCCATCTAAAGCTGCTGTGTTTACCTTTAAATAGGTTATTATCTGTGTTTACACCACACATTTTTCAAAGTATTTTTGGAAGCAGCTTTTCATTTATACAAAGGGCAGATCTAAGGTCTGATGTCAAAAAGTCAAATAATGAACCAGAAACTCTTGATGAAGAATTCATTTGAATCTGGTGATTAGGAATATTTTCTCATTACTCTGACACTATAACACTGGTAGATGAATTATTCTAAGGTTATTGTTCTCCCCACTGACACATAAAGTCATCAGGTTCATTGCTCAACATCATTATCTAAGTCTTAATTAGAAACTCCTTAAATAATGTGATTGATCATATACAAGTCTATTGCAGAAAATGTTGAAAAAAATGGGATGAAAAGTTGGTGACTAACAGTCACCTCAGCGAATCACCGTTTCTTCAGGTCTGATTCTGAAGCTCATTATATCTTATATGCTAACTGGTTGTGCATTACATCTTTAGCGTGTTTGGTATTTTAAAGCTCATTATATACGTAGGGCAGACTTTCATGTTCTCACCTTCCAAACTTTTTAATTACTGCTGTTGTTGTTTTGTTTTGTTCCATGCGCATTGCTGTATATTCTCATATAGCTGCATATTGCTTAAAGGGAAGTTTTCTTTTTCAAAGATAGTAAAGAGTTGATTTAAAACTCAGAATGTGACATTAAAATAAAAGGTTGCTAACTAAGTGACTAATGCAAAAGCAGCCTGAGGTTGTGACTTCTCCCTGGTTTTTAGGAAAATAGGACAAAGTAATCAAAGCATCTGAGAGACAAACTCAGGAGATGACCCTCTTAGAGATAACCATCCTGTCTGTCTTCAACACTCTAAAGCAGAGACAGAAGTAAACAAACATGTCTTTCAACAGGGCGAGGCCTGTTTGCTGATATTTTGATTAGTTAGGTTTGGAAGTTCAGAAGTGTTTCTACGATGAAAGTCCTATGAATACTTAAAAAGTATTGAGTGCATAACTGTGAACAGTTTATGTTTCAGAAACAATGTCTTCCTCAAGCCAAACGGATGTCTCATCGCCAATTTAGGAACAAAAGAAGCATCTTCAAAAACTCATAAAGGCTTAGGAAGCAGCACCACGTTTCCTCAAATTATTCATGGTAGACTGTAATCTAAAATATTAATGATGTTGTACGAGACGAACCCTTATTTCACCCCATTTATATTCTAGAATTCCACATGATCTGTTCTCTCTTCTAAAGCCTCTGTCAATGCAAATTCAAAAAGTCTTTGAGGAGACATAATGCACCTTCCAAAACAGGACAGTAATGTAAACAATCCTGTCTTTGTAGAGACTTTTGAACAGCTACATATCTAGTTGATGCTAATATTTGTTGTGGCTACAGTACTTGAATATAGATTGGTGGTTTTACTGCTGGTAAGTTAATATATATGTGACCCAGCACTGTTTTTACTGTGATTGGGCATCAAGACAAGATAACTCACACATTAACCTGAAAGTGAGAACAAATCCACTGACTGTTTAGTGGAATAAAAAAAAAACAAAATCAAAACAAATAACGAATCAGTTGACAAAACAAAACCACTATTTGTTGGGAAATGACTTCAAAACTTTATTTGGTTTTGGCAAACACTATAATGAACCCTGAAAATAATACCTGATTAAAATGACTCATCATGACTTACAAATAAAAAATAAAAATTGAGTTTCTGTGTTTGCACGGGAGGAACTTTTTTACAGCCCTCATGTAAGTCATGTTGTTGCATTTTAAAACTGGACTGCAAGAAGCAAAAGCAGTATTAGCGGTCTCAGAGGAACGTTCTAGGTAAGAGAAACATTGCATTGATTACAATGGCACAGGCTTGGAGCAGCCAGCAACTTAACTCAACTCTGTGTGCGTTACAGAGAAAAGAGGTCTAATGATATGTTCTCTGCCAACAACATCAACATGATCTTCACTGCTGATGACTCACTAAGCTCTATTGTGACATCACAGCCCCACTGTGTCAGTGTAGGGAAAAGGTGTTCATGCTTGTATATTGTATTTTACTCAGACTGAATGTCATCACCTGTTGATTTAAAGAAAACTGAACCTTGAAAACCTATCCACACTCATAAGGAGCGCTATGTGAAAAAACAATCTATATGCGGTGGATATGATGGCTGTAAGTGAGGCAGAACAATTACACTGGTAGGCACAGCCTCTCTGCTGCTGCTTGACTGGAATGCAGATTTTCACAGACTGCCTCTAATGTGTAGCTCATTGCGGTTTATGGAAAGCCAGGTTGCTACAAGGACTCAGTGACCGGTTGTTTCCACAGTGCTTGAGTTTTTCAGGTAAACACTTCAGTGAAAACATGATGTGGCACTCATGGTGGAAGGAGCAGTTGATGGATGGATGAAATGCTTTCATCCTGGATTCCTTAGTCCCACAGAGGAGCCAGTTGAAGAGAATAACACAGTATGAGTGCACACTGAATTTGCCAAGTGGATATAAGCCCCTTAAAATTCACAAGGGGGATTCTCAACAATCCCCACCTCCACTGCTAAGAAAACATATTTATGAGGCCAATCTGTTATTGTCTTAGAAGTCAGATCCGAAATGAAGCCGAAAATCTGCACTCTGATAGGAGAAAAGGAACAAAAGTGCAAATGACGCATCAAAATAGTTGAACAGTCTGCTACGGTCAGTTAAAGCTGTGCTGACACAGCAAAAAAAAATGACCACTGGGACATATATGACCCATGGCCACCAACTGCAATTTCATGGTTATTACAGTCAATGAGGAGGAGAGATGTTTGAGGTTTCTGCCAAGGAGGTCAGCCAACAAAATCACTGAGCAAACTGAACACAGGCTTTAAGTCTTCTTGTGTTCACAGTGCTATTCAAAAGGTATTCATAACAAACACGAGTCAGTCACAAAGTTGAGTCTTTTAGAACATTTGCAATACACTCTGATGTGCTATTTTTGCATC
>JAQNCA010000029.1:22567321-22598554 GCA_029783725.1 Acanthurus tractus | reverse complement strand
TATAAATAAAAAGAAATGGACTATGAAAGCAATAAAAACAGTCATTAGTAAGCTTTGCATGCATAAAATCCCATTGACAAATATATTTAAAGGCAGTGGGCTAATCTAAACCTGACCTGCTCTCTCCAATCTGGCTCAGAGTTTAAAGTTAAAAGGAAGCGTGTCCTCTTCATGACAGACAAGAAAAAAAACCAAAAAACTTTGCTCTTACCAACAGAAGCTCCTGCCTGAACTCAGATCTGCTTCAGACCACGTAACAGGGGTGACTATTGTGATTCTGCACGCATACCATCACCCCCTCACCCCAGCCAAGTGCAGCTCTGCTCCGAGCACACACTGCTTAGACAGACACCAGAGTTTCAAAGGCATTTCATCGAGCTGCTGAGGCTACTTACTTCCACCGCTAAATACTGCCAGGGAATCTCAAGACTCTGCTGCGGTCACTGAAAATTATCTGTGGTGGGAAATCTGTGAGGGGAAAGAGTACGGGGAGAAGACGAAGAAGAAGAAGAAGAAAAAAAGACCCTCCAAAGAACTAAAGTTGTGCAAGTCTTTGGAAACAGAATGAGTGCATTTTTTTAGACAGCACTGTTGAAATAACCCCTAGTCGAGAAGCTTAAGTGCATTGCAGATGATTGATTTGTCCTTATTTTGATACAAATACACACAGAGTTGCACACAGGGTGTAAAAAAATAATCTCTCTCATTGTTCGGGATGTGGTCCAGGAAAGCAAAAGCTACCAGATTTAAACATTTGCACATTTTTCTCCTGGACACAGTTTGTTACTTCTGGAAACTGCTCAGTTGTGGCAAAATAGAAAGAAATAAGGGGGAAAAAAAAGAAATATGTCAATACGGCGCAGTAAAAACATACTTTATTATTCTCTAAGAGCCAAGAAAGCACACACACACACATACACACACACACATACACACACAAGGAGCTCCTCCCAGAATCCAAAGCAAACACAGCTAACCTTAACCCTACGCTGACAGCAGCGCCACAGTTCAGTTAAGTCCATCAAGTTCGAATAAAGATTTAGATGTGTGATGATTCCCAACATCACAGCTTCGTATTTCATTTTCATTTTTATTTTCTGCTTGTGCAAAGTTGAAAAATGTACAGCTTGAGTAAGCAAGTTTTTGATGATCCTGTATGAAATGTGACCCTCGTGTCTGTTTCAGCTCACACCATAGTCACACAGCTCAAAACAAAGGTTATTTTTATTTTAAAAAACTGCAGAAAAGACTGAATTACATGCAATGAAACACCTCGGGGAGCGAAGACAAAGGCTGAACTCACAGCTGACACAGAGTTAGGAGTCTTCTGGTTTGTACAGTCTAGCTTTCAACATGTCCGCCAACTTGTTATGCCACTGCATTAATTACAGATCAGAGTGTTGCCACCAATCACCGCTGTGAGGGAAGATGATGAACACAACGGCAAAGTGGGTCCTTGACTGTAATCACAGGAATCAGGGGAACTGCGTTGGAGACAAGTCACTAAATGGTCCCATCCACAAAGTATTACCATGTGGAGGTTTGCGGCACCATTTACAACCAAATGTTTCTTTGTTCAGTTTCAGTGGAGCTGCAACAGTGTAATTTCAAGGAGGATTGGAAGCAAAGACCCCGGTGGGCAAGTTCTTTCAAAAACCAGATGCACACATGATCCAAGCAGTGTAGGAGAATATTTAATGTTGTGAAGTTAAGCTCATAAATATTGCTTGAAATAAAAACACATATATTGATATAAGGAAATATTTTTCTTTCATCACTATTATTAGTTTGTCATCTGTCTTTGAGTTTTCAGCACATTTACAGGCCTAAATGTTGGCCACCTAGTTTTTCCCCTGAGGTTAAGAGCATACTTAAAGCATTTCTAATCCTAATATTAGACTGACCTGGTGAGAGGCAGTAATGATGAAAAATTCACACACCATTGGATGAGGCGTCACTGTCTGGCTGCTGTTTCACGAACTTGGGTGTGGCACTGGCAAGTTTGTTTGCACTGTGGATCTTTGTTTGTTAAGTGCTGATCTGTTGTGACTCCACCACAACTGGATTGGATGCTTCTGAATAACACTTTTCGGTGTGATTGAACTAAAAAAACCTAGACATTTGCCATGAATCACTTATCTTAAAAATAGCTCAACCAAACCACTCAACATTTTTTCTCTAGTCTGAAGAATTTTCCTCTCATATTATTTGTTCCATTGTACCAACCTCACATGTTGCAGCTAGCTCGGGTCACGTTCTGTTGTACCGACTCTAAAATATTCTTCACATTAAGTCTGAACACACTTTCACCTTGACCCCTCCACTTACCCCTCGAGGTCTTTAGTCATTAAGCCGTGCATAGAAAACTTTTGCTGAAACACTCAAACAAAGAAGGTAGATTTTCTGCTAAAATGGTCCAAATCTTAAGTGTTAAAAACTCAACCGCCATTCCTGAAGCAATGGTCTGTTAACTCCACTGAGATCACCATGGATGGTTCTCATGTGTGGGTTTTTGAAAAAGAAAAGCCCTCAAAGCTTCCATTTACTCTCATTGTATTGGGCTAGCAGCAGAAATCTCAATAAAAATAACAACAAACATAATATACTCTAGGATATAAACTAGTAGGAGTCTTTGAGAAATTGTGGTTTATTTTGTGCTTTGGTTGAACTGACCCTTTCGAAATCCCCACTACACCACTACATTTTACAATTCAAAGAACCATTGACTTTCAGAGGCTAGTCAATGATTAATCTTACCAACAGAGAGACAGATAGAGAATCTACAATATGTTCCTGTTAGGCTCACCGCTCACTGTCTACTGATCTCTTTCAAACAACTTGATTGCTCCCCTCGGATTATCTGGGGGATACACGACCGCACGAGCACAAATGTGTGAGGCTACGTGCACAATGTGCATGCAAGTGTGTGCTTTAATTAAAGTTTGAAGAGGACTTGGAAAAGTTTAATTTAGCAAAGCCAGGGTGAAAAATTGTCTCGTTTTCTTGTCTTTATTTCTGTGTCATTTCTTATCTCCTTTTAAGCTCGGCCACTGCACAGGTTATCTCCAAATTACCAACAGAACTCATTTATTTTTCAATTGAATTAGGTCCTGGAGAGAAAACCTGCACAACCATCTCTCCTTTATAAAACAACCCACCAACAGTTGCCATCCACAGTTACAATGATTAGACCGCAGCATGACCAGGATCAAACACCTCAATCAGACACCACTACCTGTTCACTCTTCTCTCTCTTGTCTCTCTCTAACAGTTTTCTCTCCTCTCAGTCTTTCACCTCCACCAAGGTTGAAAAGAGTGACATCAGAATTTTGAAGCACACTTTCCAGGTCACACGACGCACAGAATAACAAAGTTTTCATAACCTCGGGTTCAAAACTGTGAATGCAGAAGATGCAATGTCAAATTCACCCAAACAGATTTATGATACAGTTTTTGTGTCATTGTTTCGAGGCATTTATAGATAAAATAGTGCATGTCTGGAGGACAGACAACAAAAACAAAGGCACAATTATGCTAAAGTTTGCTTATATTTGCATAATTGTAAAAACATTACTGAAAGGTTAAAAAGACAACCTGAACTGTAGGAAAAGCCTCCATGTTACAAGCAGCAAAGGAGAAAAAAACAGATTGTTATTCCAATGACACAACGCCTATACACAGTTTATCTCCTGCAGTAATTAAACAGTGAAATAAAACTTAAAATAGTCCTAAAGGTCTGCAGTTCACTTTCACTGTCATTGATGTCAGGCTGTAGATTTTGATACATGTTTCATCTATTATTCATCCTGACCAAATGTCTTTTATAAAAACGATGTTGTCTGTAACCTGAACATGAGATTTATGTTTGTATTCCAGAGGCTGCAAATAATCAGCAGCAGCCTTTAAGGTGAGCTGAGCGGAGACAATAAATCACCGATGCTCCTTTGAAACATCCACAGTGTGACAGGCTCTCACACTGTCACCATCATACAGCAAACAAATTAAAGTTAAATGCCGCTCCACAAATTTTTCTGCCTTAACGTTCACACTCCCCTGCTCCCATTTTTATTTGACAAGTGACCACCCCGGTGTGTCGACTGCAAACTGCTCCACAAACTAAATGTTTCCTATCTGTTCACATACGTCAAAGGTGGAAGTAACTTAATGTTTTCCACCTGGGTTTTTATGTGATCCTTGAAAAGTAAAAAGAAAAAAAGGGAAAAATCTGTGATCCAGACTAAGTGTAACAAGACAAAATGCCAAGGGAAGAAAGACAGAGACTGGCTGATTACCACCAACTTAAATAGTGTAGATGAAGTCAAATTTTCTTTAGCAACATTCAACTTCACCCTTCAGGCCGCTGCAGGTGATGTTACTTAGCAAAGGAGGTAGAAACTCTCCAGAGATATAATGAGCTACCTTGAAGATCAAAAAGACAGAGAGGAAATATTGACTGAAGTCCAAAGTTTGTGTAAGTTACTGATTTTTTCTCTTTCCTACACCTACTGATGAACCGTGCACTAATAACGTTGGAAGAGACTAACTAACCTTGAAAGCTGCTGTAGCTTCTTCACTGTCTGAAGAAGTGGCAGAGGTGTATTTATTTTTTTTTAGTAAGTGCAAACAAGCAAGGGCATAATATTATCTTCTCTTAACTTCTGTTTTTTTTTATCTACAACAAAATGCTCCTCATTGAGCTGTGTTTACCTTATGAAGTAAAACAAATTTTTTTAAAATGAAAATCTGTATTTAACATGCTATTTCTAGGACTTTCCACATCGGCTTAGTCAGCTAACTTTGTCTTTCTGCTCTTTTGTCTGTATATAACATGGAGGGCATGTCAACTCTCCCTACAGTAAAGTCAAAACATCTTAATCGCCTCCTGGTGGCTTTCTGCTGCGTACCTCATAAACCCCGCCCACTTTAAAGGCCGTAAAACAAAAGTAATGAACTGAAAGAGGCTAAAAAGTTCCATAAACCTGCAACATGGAGGGATTTTTCTCCGTGGGATCATACCCCATGCAAGATTTTTCACATTAGTCGTTTCATTCATTGAGAATATTAAAAAAAATATTGCTTCCCCTTCTCCCCATATAATTACTACATTAGCAGAACTTTAATGTAACTCAATATATTAGCCAGGAAAAAACTGTGGGGTTTTTGGCCCCACCCTCTGTGGTTTGATCCAACCAATAAAATTGTTTGTGCCATCTGAGAAGTGTTTGTATAATTAAAACCCCACTTGGCTGACTGTTCTGTATAAAGCGTATATTGCTTTACAAATATTGCTTTAGATTTATTCCTACAGTATCTATTGCCGGAGAGACCTCTTGTCTTTGATGATTGCTTTTCTCTCTTCCACTCCCCTCTTCCCCCTGCTCCTACATCTGCTTTCATTTTTCTCTGTGTGTATGACAAACAGCAAAGAAATTCCAAACTGTGGTCGTCCTAAGCCAGCAGCCCCTCCTCCTGCTTTCTCTTGGCAGGATGGCTCGTGTCTCACATTTAATCATGAATGCTTTGCCAGGCAGCTGGGCCTGAGGGAGATTCAGTGGGGGAACAGCAGAAACCTGATCTGGTGAGGCAGGCAGCGTACAGTTAAACCTCTCCATAAAGACTCAGGAGCTGAGCCATAACAACGCCATCATGATAGTTTTACCAGAAAAACAACAGGGTCCAACTCGTTCCCGGTCAGTGACTTCAAATCAGAAGAAAGTGACAGAAAACACAGAAAAGTTCAAAAAAGTATCAGGAGCGCTTTTCATGGCAAATTAACTGAACAGATGGAAAAGCGAAACGTCATGCTGCATGCTGTTCCCCCGCTTTTTTTTTTTTATTATTATTATTTTTTATGCCACAAAGAATATGACTTTTGTCTGGTGAATGAAAATACAAACATTGCCAGGACATATGTGATCTATTAAGCTGACCATATTCAAAGCTGCAGCAGTGGCCAGCCCCACATCACAGTGTCCAACGCTCTCATTCACATCCATCCTGTATAATTGCATCCTCAAAGAGAATGCTTTAAGGGAACAGATAATTGAGTGGCACATGAACCTAATCATTTCTGCAGAGTCTCTCGAGGGCATCGGGAGTGAAAAACTCTTTATCTCACAAGTCTCAAAGGAGACCTCTTCCCTTAATCTCACTCTGGACTCAAAGAGAAGGGCATTATGATGGCGGCCACCAATCTCAGCCCTTTTAGTTCTGTCACTGACGTCAACCACAGATTAAAATTTTTTGGAGGTTAAATTTAACTCTTCACTGACATCTTGGCAGTCACAGAAACAACCATAAAATCTGAAGTTTACGTGAGGTTAAGCAAGCTTTCGAGTAGAGGATTGTGATTGGCTGTGACACACGTCAATCACACAAACATGCTCCAGAGAACATTTTCTTTTTAAGCCTTACAGCTATGCTATATAATGTATAAGAATCATTTTTTCTATGTTCTTTTGAATGCTCTTCACATCCCAACAACAATCAATAAAATCAATGCCTTGTCAAAATAAAGCAAAGAAAAAATAAAAATGTGTGGCTCCAGCAGGCCTGTACTGAACCAAAGCAATAGCTTCATTTGACCTGTGCGAAATGATTAAGGGTTAACTACCTGCATACTAACACGGACTCTGCAGTCATTACATATGACCAGAGTCTTCCACAAAGTGAGGCACATAAAACAGACCTCAACATGGGTCTGTTAATGCTTTTTCAATGATGGTTAGAACTGAGTTTAAAAGGCAGCTGTGTTTCCGTTGGACAGGTAATTATCTGGTTTGTTTTGTTGGAGGGGTTATTTTTGATTTTTCTTATTTAGTTAGCGGCGATGATAATGGGCTACACTCATCTCTACACAGCTCTCTTGTAGACTCATCAGCCAGAAACAGTCAGGCGGCGCGTGTTCATGTGTTTTGGGTAGTGACTTTGGGAGAAAGAAAAGAGTGGATGAGATATTTCTTGATTAATTTCAAAATCTAGCCTTGCTGTGTTGCTTTCTTTATAGATGCTAACTCAAGCTTTAAACTGTACTTAATTCACCTCAATGATGTACTTCATCAATGAGAATGAACTTCTTGTGGCAAACACAGATTCACCGTAAATTTTGAAAAATAAGTAGCATCTGATTGAACAGCAATCATAAGTGTTTTTTGAAAACAGTTTTAAGTTTTAAACAGTTTTTCAACTTTCTTTGCTGGGGCTATAACTTCCTGTAATTTCTCCATTGGTTGCCTGGCAACAGCTCAGAGTTGAGAGATAGTCTACTACATGACTTTCTGTAAAATGTCAAAATGTAGTTTTTACTCATCTTTTCTGAAATTTATTATATAACAAAGTTCATTAACATATAAGTTATGGAGCCATAGATGAGCTGGTGCCCTTACTGATCAGAGGCTGTTTTCCAGGGTTCAAGCTAGGCTAAGCTAAGCTAGTCAGTTCACAGCCACCTCACAGTTAACTTCACACATAAATATGGGAGCATTGACCCACTTATGTAATGTTTGCAAAAGAAGGTGTATTTTCCTAAATTCCAAATAATTCCTGCAAATGTTGCAAAATATTATCATGAATGCATGCTTGTTGTAAGAAAGATCTATAAAATAAACAGTCTGAAGCATAGCTTTGCTAGTATTAAAGGAAACAAAAGTTAATATTGTGAAGCACTGCAGATTGTTAGAAAACAATTCAAGGTTTAAAAAAAAGGTCAAAATAATCTTCTGCTTAATTTGACCAAGTTTGCTAAAGAGTGTGTCCGCAGCAGTTTTTTAATGAAAAAATGGGGTTTCCTGTAAATATGACAAAAAAAAGAACTGCTACTTATGTAAAGAAATGCTGTGTGGTGAGGTCAAATCAGAAGATTTCTGGCCTCTTTTTGGTCTATTATACACAATCACCCTTGTTTTCCAATTATTATTATTACTATTATTTAAAAACTCAGTTCATCGTGTCTGCAGTACAACTATTCAAATCAAGCCTTGTCCAGTACAACTTAAAACCACTGCTGGGTTCCAGTGTTTGCCCGTCATGACTTATTAGAGACAATTAGATTATTTGTATTAAGCATGTCATTATCCACTCCTACATCACACAGCTGACAAAGCTGTTCCACAGGAGACCTCAAAGCAGACACTGTGTGGGAGCCATGTTGGTCTGAGCTGGCAGGGGGTGGGAACACCTTATTATTTTTTTTAACTTTCACTTAGCAACATTTAAAAGCCACACAGAAGTATCTGAGAGAAGACTGAGCCTGAACCATATTAAATGTCAGCTGAACAATCACTATGGCAGTGTAGACGCAGACTGCCATCATTTGGTCCTGAAAAATTACAGTGCAATTGAAAATCATGTCACAGAGAGAATATAAAAAGAATTTCAACATAAAGAAAACCTAGGAAAGCACTAAGCATACTCCGATTAGATGTCTGAAAGAGAAAAAAATCCAGAGTGAAGAATCAATCCAGAGTGAAGAATCAATAGCTTTAAGTGGGAAATGTGATGAATTCAAAGAACATAAAACTTGTTTACAATATTTTCTGAAAAGTGCTACTTGAAGTGTTTGTCATTTGCATGCCAAAGGCCACATGATACCGAAGCATCTTTTTTAAAGGCACACATGCAAATGAGGACATTGTGTAACTGCTATTACACTACCAAATGTGCATAATGACAATGAACCACTCAAGACGAGATTGAGCATGAAGACGCGACAAGCAACAGGTGTTTGGCTGAAAAGCCAGATAAGAGGGAAGATATTCACAAAGTTCATTGTCTGTTTGGATCTATAAAAAATATGTCCTTGTTGCTGTGGGCATTTGCAAGTTTTAGTGCTAAATAATGCAATATGAGTTTCTGAATAGGCACCATTAGCTGCACTGGGTCCTGAAATGGTGCTGCACATGCTCAGAAATACTGAAAAACAAGTTCTGACATCAGTGTGGCATCTAGAGAAATGGTTTGGGGGATCACTAACCTCGAGCATTGTCAGAATAATCTCATATTTTTCTCTCAGCCCAAAACAAACATGCATTGTTCCCAAAGTCCTCATCCGCAGAAATGATGCACACAGTCAGAATTTCACCCACACCCTTGTTTTGTTTCAGGTTCCCCTCCATCAACGGCTCTCTAAACAGACTGAACACTTTATTTATCCCTAGTCGTGGCAGTTCCAGTCTGAAGAATACAAGCATTGACTGACAATGCAAACAAATTAAGAGTTACAAACTCTTCTTTGAAACAAGAGTAAGTGTGTCCACGATAGCTCACAGTAGACCTTTTCATTGATCAGCTGGAGCGTCAGGAGAAATGAACAAATCCAAACCAACTCCTTCCTTCTGTTTTCTGTCTTTGCTGCAGCCTGTTGACATTTGAGCAAATCTATCAACATTTGGTTGCTGCACGGAAAAAGAAGTTTGCTGATTTATCAACAGTCTGTCACGAAACTAAGAAAAAGCTCAGTGTCAGACCAATAAACAACTACTATCAAAAAGATTATCGTTGTTTTTAATGAAAAAAAAGAGGCAATTATGAGAGGAGCTAAGATCCATTTTTTATTGCTGTGCTTCATCACAATCTCAACTTTATTTTCAGTTACTGGAAAATGCTAAATAATCTGAGCTGCTCCTTTTGTTTTGTTGGAACCACTGTACCAGAACATGATCCAAGGAGAATAATCACAATAGAGAATATTGATATAATACAAATGCTACCAAAGCCAAGGCGCCGTCCAATGGGGTCACCTCATCTTGACATATAAACTGGCAGTGAAATCATTATGAGGCACTGCCCCTCATCTTTCTCTTTGGCTCTTTCACATCAGATTATAATGTACCCTGCAAACTTTCAATACCTTTGGAGCATCTGCTTTTTTCAGCAAGTCATGAATTCAATAGAGAAAGGTCCCTCTCTAACACAATAGATCACCTGATTGATGGCCACTCCTGAAAGAACTGCCAGAACAAAACAAGACCCTCTACTCCAATTCCCTCAGAGGCGATGAGTTTTGTCGGGTGTCAAAATGGACAAAAAAGAGAGGAGAAGCTGATTCATTCTGGCCTGAAAATAGATGACAGGAGAGGAGTGCTACAACACGAACGGCAGCACAGCCCTTCAAAAATAAAAGACATCACCTGATGGACGAACAGGCACTTAATTATGAGGTGCACGAAATCATATTAAGCTCCTCTACAATGAGGCTCAAAGACAATCTTAAAGACCTGTGGTCATTCAAAAAGGGCACATTTGCTGAATATACGTCTCTCTTAATCAGATATATAATAGCAGTATGATACAGTGGGTGGATGCAATAACATGAAAAAATTTACAAACTGATGCAATCCAATCAAATAGCACCATGACAAAGAATAGATGAAGCTCATTAAGTTTAGTCTGTTGATACTGTTCTTATTATACAGCCTAATGTATTCTCACCTCTGCTTAATTCATTTTCATCAGAATGTGATATTTCTTTTGTTGAATATCCAATGAGATCACTATGTTTTTCACATTAGCCGCTATAATATTAAATAGGTCATAAGGTTATAATATATAATACATAATATGCATAATACAAAATACATCTACCACCTTCACTTTCAAATGTCCCATGATCCCAAACTTATGATTACCATCATTTCCTGAAAGAATACTGGCGCAAGAACTGATTTTGTGACAAACATGACATAAACTAGAATAATCTATTAAAAAAAGAGAGATATTTTTTACCAGATCAAGTTGGACGTTTGTCTCTGAAATTATACCTAAGTGTGTGAATGCTCCTTCTTTGTGTGTGTCTCTCCTTTTATCGTGTTGTTTTTTTGTTCGTCTCTTGTGGAGCTTCTCTTTGTGAGCCCTGCAGGTATTTTCAGACTAGCCTGCAGCTCTGTTCATGAGCTGTCACTGTTGTGTGCGTTGTCATTATTTCATAAACTGAATAAAGCAGCATGATTGTTTTTAACTAAAGCATGATGGCACACTGGCTTTCATTAAGATATTTCACAAGCTCCTTGTAGAAACGAGTGTTGAAGACTAAATTAGCTGCCCTTTGGTTAGGTAACTCGACAACATATTTTTGGGGGTGATGGGTGTAATGTTATAGCTAAAACAAAATAATATGTTAATGCGCAACCAGTAGTTTTGTTAACTGACCTTTGTAAGCTCGAGGTCAAGATGCTCAACAGTAAGGTTACTTAGGTGAATTCTTTGTCCTGAAATAACCTTGCAAAGCTTGTTAAGTGTTGGGAAAACAAGGCTTGGTCTACAGGTATAAGGATCGCTTTGACTTCTGTCAATCACAACAGGTAGCCTAGGGCCTAGGGCATGATGATCATTTGTGGACAGAGCAGGAATTTCAGGGTGAGAGATACAGGCCTGTTATCTGGACAGAGAGCACTAGTCTTAGAAATGTAACACACACAAAATCAGACACTCACACTATGTCAACTTTAGTAGTCACCAGTCCCTGAATTTAAAGTGGAAAAACCAATACCACTTCCTGTGTTTTACTGCAACTTATAAAACAGCAGTATTTTATCAGATTAAGCAATTTAACAGCAATAAAAAGTGCTGAAACTCGATTTAACTCCATTTAACAATAAGTTAAATTAAATTCATCTTAACATTTCACAACACCTTGTTTACTGCAGTGCTGAAGGGGATAGTGGTAATGTATCAGTATCTGTGAGTGGTGTAAACAGCTGATGCTGAGTTGCACATTATGGCATATGTTTGCTGTTTATTTTGTTTTGTTTTTCAGCCTGAGGACTGAATAAAGTTTATTGAACTCAACAGCCTTCTCCTATTGTTGGGAGTTGCAGTGTCGACCACTTCACCCATTTCTTTCTCTTTATCCAGGTCAGAGGGATCTCACACTTTGAACTATCTGATTGTCAACAATGGAATAACAAGGAGGTTGAAAGGAATAGTTCAGCATTCGCTCAGAAATCCATTTATTTGCTTTACTTCCAGGAGTTAGATGGAAATATTGATACATCTTTCAGGTCTCTTCTCACGACTGTGTGGTAAAAATACGGCTATCACTGAGCAGCCATTGAGCTTATCTTAGCACAAACACTGTAAACAGATGGAAATGCCTTGCATAGCTCTCTGTGCCTTCTTTTTGAACCAAAAAGTCAGGTTCTTAGTGGGAAATTTCAACTGGCACCCCCATGAAGTCTAAATCTTTGCTTGAAAAGACAGGAGAACCTTGCCCTTCCCAACCTCAAACTCCAAGATGGCTGCTAAATAGTGACAATATCAGCTGTGCTTATATTGTTAATTGGCACTTTTTTCTTATCAGTGTCTCATCAAATCAGTAATACACATAGTTCTGTCCAACCTTTATTAGTGGACATGTTGCTACAGTCTTTATATGCACAAAATATGGCCTGATGCATTATTATCAGTGGTGATGCAAAAATGGCTAACATTGCTAAAGCAAACCCAACTTCCCACATTTATGTTTACCAGATCCAAATACCAGGGTAATGACAACGTTCCATCTGTCAAGTGGTTGCAAAAGTGACATTCTGGAGTCTTAGCTGATTTTCTCACGCTTATATCAAGGATGTCAGAAGTCAAGCCAGTCCCCCCTTTCTTTATGCTATGCTAAGCTAATAGGCTGCAGACTGATGTTTACTAAACAAACATGAAAGTGGTTATTAAATCTATCTTTCAGCAAGAATGCTAACAAGCATGTCTCCGAAAATGTTGAACTATTCCTTTACTTTATTTAAATAAGACAGTGTTTGTAGTGTTTAGATAACAGGATTTCTTTTTATCTGAACAGGTGAAATATTGCCTAATTGTGAGAATTAAAATTTAAAAATATTCTAATATTTGATTTTAATGATTTAACAGTTACAGTTTTCATAGGTAGGGAAAAAAAGTTTTACTAAACTGCATTTTTACTTCCATTTTTGTTGTTGTTGTTGTTGTTGTTGTTATTGTTGTTTTATCCCAGCACTGTGATGGTATATATTGTGCAAAAGCCATTCACTGTGTGTAAAAGCACTGAGCTCCTTCAGATAAATCACTGTGTTTACAGAGATGTCCTCTGATGACATCCCTCCATGGGCGTTCGCCCTGGTCATTATTCAACTGTTATTCTGACAAAAGAAAAGTCCACATGAATTGTATTTCAACATAGTCCTCATACACTGCAGTCAGCTGATAGATGTGTGTTGTTGAGGCTATTCTTCAGAATTTTTTTTTTTTCACCAATGGTACAAGCACACGTAGTTCTCCATTTAGACACCCCAGGGTCACTGCCAAGAAAATATCCTTCAACGCTGTCACTGAATGCTTAAAAAAAGCAAAGAGCTCTGTGCTGTGCACACAAAAACCTCTTTTTGAATAATTCAAAGCCATTACTACTTACAAGTACATATACAAATATTTAGAATGAGTTGAGCACATTCCTGCCTCTTAAAGAAATTATCAAGTTAATTATTACAAGCAAAAAAAGAAAGACAGGACAAAGAAAGTACATCTGAACCAGTGACAGAGGCGTGAAGCAACTGAATCCCCTGGAAATGTATTAAGCTTTGTGGTCATGTTGTTTAATCAGAGGTTTAAAGTCAAGCTTTGTATTCTTTTTGTATTATTCTGTCAAGAGCCACATTACACCAAGTAACTCAAGAGTCTTTCATTTTGATAAAGCATTCATTTTGATGCCAAATACCCTCTATTCAAACAGGAAGCTAGTAGGCTTTTCAATAGATGTAGGAAAACCTGTTAAATCAACATGAGTGTATCACATTTCCCTTTGACAAGATGCATCATGGCAGGAAGTCTTCCTGTCACTACCTGTGCATGTAGAGTGAGTCATTCCCTGTTTTTGTCCCGCTTTGAGAAGCAGCCATCCAGACCCCAAGACGGATGTGCAAGTCAAAGCATAAAGCATTTCCAAGCATTATTCTCCTGTCAAATTATTGTATGCACTCGTTTAATCATACAAGCTGATGAGTATTATCAATGTCATGTCTCAGATGTAACAATCAAGCCCCTTGGAAACAAATCTTACACAGTGATACATAAACTATGCAGAGATTCAAATGAGTTGACTTTATGTCAACAAATTCAAACTCTGAGTATTGTGATTGTCTAACAATGTTCATTTCGTTGCAAAGAAGAACAGCAATAAAAGTGATTTGATTATTTAGCAACAGATGGTGGCTTATGCAGAGCAAACACCCCAGTACGCGCATTGCACATGCACATGATCAACACGTTGTAAATGTAACTGGAAATGCCTCCAAAGACCACATCTTCTGCCAACTTCTGAGTAAAACAAGATGACAAAGCTCTTTAAAAAAAAGGTCTGTGTGATTTTCTGCTTGTGTGCCTTCATCATCTCCGGTGAGAGAAAGACATAAATAAACATGTCACCAATCAGAAGAAGTGTTATGCTAACTCGTTTCAACACTTGATTAGTACATTTGAATCTCAGAATTGTTCAAATCTTATCGCACTTAAACCACAAAATAAAAAATGTTTTTAAGTGCAGTATGGTCTTGGATATTTAAACATTTTTATGAATGACTTCAGTCAAGCTAGTTTTTGATACAGTAGCAAAACTCCTACAGCGTAAATGATTAAGTTTAACAGTTGCAGTAGCAGTAGAGCAAGTTGGACGGATTCAGAAAGTTTGGCCTGTCTGTGAAGGCACCATCTGTCACTTGATTATTTGGTCTCATTGCCAATTAAAATATAAAAGGAAAAATTAAAGAAAACATTATTTTTTACCTGTTATTCTACATAAGCATTTTCATGATCTCACAGACTTTTTGCCCCAAAAATCAAAATGTTGTGAAATAGCTTCAGATCATTCTGTTTGTTCATTCTATTGTTAAACAGCTAATGTTGCAAAATATATTTATCTGTGTGACTCCTGGTAGAAGTATTCACAGACATGGTAATGTATGGATGAAAGGCAATGTAATGTAAGGTGATGTAAAGTTTAGTTATGTTACATTTAGTCAGTTAGCAGTTAACGTTCCTCCTCAATCTCTGACTAGTCTTATCCTGGAAGTTAGGAAAAAAGGACAAAATTAAAACCACTGTTACCTTTCATAAAATTACAGATTTCTTTGAGTTTGAATGTTGTAGGAAACATTTGGGATGATGTAAATACACAACTCAACAAAATAAAACCCAAAGATAAATTGATTTAAAGTTGTTACAGATGTCTGACTGAAAGTTACATATTTTGTGTGTTTAAAAATTCCCACAGACTGAGCTGGTTTTTTCAGTCTCCTCACAGACACAGCCTTGGAAACACTTTGTAACCAACAATGTACTTGCTGTACCCGCAGCAAAGTCACAGGATAGCCTGGTACAGACTACATTTCTCATGGAATAAACCAGTAGAGGAAAAAAAAAAAAGACTCCTGAATTGAGGTTGAAAACCACTTGCTCACTAGCTGGTTAGCATGCTGCTAACTTGTATTTTGTAGAATCTTTGTCATCAAAGCACTTGATTCAGCTCGTGTCCTTCATTGCAATGGTCAGCAGAGGGTAGAGATGGCTTGGGTGATGGGAGCTAAAAAACGAGATGATCTCATGTGTTGTGTTGCTATAATGACTTCTACAGAATTTCCTCTTAAGTCCCTTCTACATTTCTTAGATCTAAGTCAGATTCATTTTGCAGGCCTCTGCTCTCAAATGAATTAAATTCAACAGACACATTCACAGAAGGGCCCGGTGACTGACCTCAGGTTGGGGTATTGAAAGCCTCTGCTGGAGAAAGCCAATCCTCCTGAGGCAACTAATTGGTTGAGTCTTGTCATGGCAACCAGCCATGAGACTTAAGGGAAATTAGTCTCGACTGGCTGTGTTGTGAGGATCAGTTTGTTTGTTTGCATTTTTGCATGGATCAGCGTTTTAAAGATGGAGTCGCAAACAGCACTGTAATCTAATCAATGGCTGGATCTGCGTGCATTTGTGGCCGATCAGGAGATTTCTATTGTCAGCAGTAATTCTGAACCTTCAGTGAGTCCAACGCTACAGATTTCCTGAGACATGAAGCGGTGTAAGATGTAGAACTTTGGACTCAATTAAATATTCTCTGATGACCTCTGCTGCCCAAAGATAATTGAGTGGTTAAGTCAGCCACTGCTGCAGCTACCTGTGTGTGTCCCTCCTGGCGTATAATCAGATCCTACTGCTCCTTTTTCCTGCACAGCCTCCACATCCCTGTCTGCCTGTCTAATTTCCAACTGTGGAGAGAAATGATCCATTTTTTAAAACTGCTGCTCTCTAAAAAACTAATGACATTTAAATTTTAATTGCCACATTCGACATTTTTGGGAGGTTCGGCTTGAAGTTAAAACACTGTCAGCCAGAGGTAGATTTAAATTCCACAAACATCAAAAGCAGACAAAAAAAGTGGTCGAAACATCACTGCGTAGTGCATTATAATCAAGAATGTCAAAAGTACATGTATGACTGATCCCATTAAGTAGATAATTTATATTCTCTCTACTTTCGACTCTTTAGTTTTGATTAGTCTCTGTCTGTCAATGCTGAATATTTCTCCCGTTTAATTTGCACTTTTAGGTCATCAGTGACATCTCAACACCAGGGACTTGACACTTTGAATGACTCAGAGTGATACTGCAGGTATGTTCAGACTCAATAATCCTGCCAAGTGCAATTTTATAGTTTGAATAAATCCTCAAGCCAACAGAATTATTTGTTTTCAATGGAGTACAGTGTCACTGCTGTAACCGCCGGACAGTGCAGCCTCGGCCTAGTGGCTCCGCTGATGAGGATTGTTTCTGACAAAGGGTCATTGGCTCTGCATGACGACAGACATGCCTGTATGTGCTGATGGGCTGCCTCTTCTGGCACAGTTAGTCTAAATGTAGACTGGCACTGACACTAATGTACACTGATAAAGCTGTGAGAGTCAATAGTCAGTGAGGAGAGTGTGGGGGTGGGAGACAGTGGATTCTTAATTTACCCCATTTGTCCCATTTGTCAGACGCTGGAACTCGGTGGTAACTGGGTTGATGAATCATTCTGAATGTGGCCGGAGAGCTCTCCCAACAGTCAGCGGGTTCACTGATTCTTAACAGGTGAAGGTTCATTTTCTGGCATGCTTTATGTCTGGAGGGCAGGGGGAATGTTACGTTCAACTGGCATAATGATGGTGAGTGAGATTTGACTCATCATGTGATGCATATCTCTCCCAGGGGGGGAACGGTGGAATCATGCATGATGATCACCAAGGACAGTGGCTGAGAAGTGGGTTTAGCCTGAGGACAGAATTCTTAGATACACATCGATACAGACTGTGCAGAGACGTAATTAGTTCTCCTGTTGAAGAAAACAAGTGTGAACTGTAAAGGTGAGAGTTACTATCTGCGGCACATTTCTGCCTTTTATCGCCCTGGGGTCAGCTGCTGGGTCATCAGCTTGGGACCACCGCTCATTGATGTCTTACTCCTTTAAGCCTGGTAAATCTCCTGGTGGTGAAGCTCCCTACAGCCCCCCTGCAGCTGACCTCCTTGTTTGATGGACTCCAATCCCTATCAGTCCTCCTTTTTCCTGCTTCCTCTGCAAGGTCTTTGGATGCTTTATGGAGGTTCAGCCCAGTAAACCACATGTCCAGAAGTAACTGTGGTCTTGATGTTTTCATAATGCCCCTGCAGCCCAGTTTCACTGGGTAGATGATGGTGGTCCAGCCTGCAATCCCTCTTCCTATGGAAAGGTGAGCTGAGTGATGGCAGCACTGTGCCTGTCCGGGCTGATGTGGGGGTGATCCCTGCGAGGCAACCGCAGCTGTTTACAGAGGTCGACTCTCACTTTTCAATCCTCGCCAGCTGCAGAAAAGCTCTCTCCAGAACTGATGAACTCGATGAGGTGTTTATCAGCTGTGGGATGGTTGTTGTTTGCCCAAAGGCTTCCAATATCCATCAGCTTCCTCAGAAACTGGTCCTAGTGCTGTTTGTAGCATCCCTGAGGCAGCATGGTCTTGTACCCTGACAGGATCCGTTGCAGTGACTAGTTCTGGTCGTATCCCAGAGGGGGAACTTTATTTTACGAGGCACTTAGATAAAAAACAGAGAACAGCCAGTGTTCTGGTGATAAAGAGCTTGTATATATATTATTTGTCAATATCATCTCCAATCTGCAACACATTAAGGTTTGGTTCCACATAATGTCTCTTTTTATCTGAGTGGCACCAACTTATTTCAGTTTTTTTTTCCAATACACAGAAAGCAAATGAAGCAGCATGCAGCTGTCTGGAGAAAGAGCACTGCACCAAGCTTCTAATTAAAAATCTCTGAACTTTAGGGAAAGAATTCGTTGTCACCATCACCGTCACCCCTTTTAAGGCAACTAATCATATATATTAAACTGCACAGGACTTTACCATGGTGACCAAGAAAGTGAAGGAGAAGCTTGTGATGGCTGAGTCTGTCGATCTTAGATAAACAATATGTCAGACAGAAACTCATATTGATAGTGAAGGAAAAAGACCCTTTGTTTAAGCAGGCTGACTACACACTCCTGTTTTAAACTTGTTGTTATCTGCGTATTTATTCCTTGTTAAGGTAGCATTAAGCTACCTAGTTAATGTCATAAAAACCAAGGTGCAGCGCTTCATCCTGCACTCTCCAGCACCCTGCCAGCACTTTCCTGACAGAAAAAAACCCCAAAACTTTATGAAGACATGCCTTTGGTTTTCTGTTGTTTGTGCTAAATGTGACATCAAATTGATCAGAACAGACAACTGTTGTTTAAAAAGTCAGCTCATAAACAAGACAAGTTTAGTCTAAATTCTAAATTTGCACCAGAAATAATGAAGAACAGAACAATCTGTACCTGTTCTTTACTTTATCTGGGCTAAGGACAAAAAATGTGCCTATATGCATTAACATCATGTGCACCTAATTTAATAGATTGATATCATGTCCTTGAAGTCTCTCTCTCTCTGTTCCTACATCCACGCCCAGTCTCTGTGTAATTGATGATGTCAGGGAGACAGTCACTCTCACTCTTTTTTATCATCCTGTGCCTTCAGATATTCACATTTAAATAAATTTTAATTTCAGTCTGTGAGAGGACAGGACATGTGTGCAATGCACTAAATCAAGTAAAATGTCAGCAAGCTGATCATTGCGCCTTGGCCTTCAACAAACAATTTTTCAGCAGCCCTTCATCATAAATCTGCATGGCATATACCACAAGTTCTTTCATACATATTTTCACTGCAATGGAAAAGTCTATTCATACTGTAATTCAACAGCAATTGTGTGTCTAAGGTCACCGAGGCTCAGAGCAGAAAAAGCATCGGTCAACAAAGAGATGAAGGGTATGCACACTAACTCCTTCTCTGCCCCTCTTAAAACCCACACACAGATGCACCCACATCCACACACACACACACATACAGAGGGCTTCTTTGACGCTGGGTAAATGGTCACAGGGACAGAGTATTCCCAGCAGGACTTTGTAGATGAGGGTTGTCAGCACTTTTCTCACCAGAGGGTTTAGGCCTTTCGTTCTGCTCTGGGATGGCTGAGTTTAATTGGAGAACGCTAATGCGCAGCTGGATAGCAGAGCTGCTCATACCATGACTGGCTCTGAAAATGGGAGGGTTTAAAAGTGGGGCTAGTGTGTGTGTGTGTGTGTGTGGGTGTATGTGTGCGTGTGTGTGTCCACAACAGCTACTGCAGACATCCCTGAAGATGCCACCAAATTTATTCATGGGATCCAAGCAGTTTGTTTATGAGCCGTCTCATTTACAAAATAATAGGCAATAATAATTCCAGCAGATTGATCCTGGGTTAATCCAAATAATTGCCAATTCATTATAATTTCACATTTTCTGGAAATAGAATTGACTTGTTCTGTCTATCAGTGGGGCGTAAACTGCATGCCCAATCGATCGGGTTATGTGCGAAACGTGTTTTATCAGGCAGAGGCAAAACTGAGCAGACAATGTCAAAAAATATTCTGCACAATGAAACAACAAATTGGAAAACATGATACTACTACACTGTGTGATTGTGAGCCAGTTAAAGATGCTGAGAGGAGCCTCTAAAGAATTAAAATGGTATAAATAGCAGGGTGTCATCTGGGAACAAATCGTTTTTTGGGGGGGTTGTTATTTTTTATAAACAGCCTTCTTTCAGGTTTTAGATGATCAGAGGAGTCTGATGAGTTTTAGATTTGAGTTTTATGCCTGATTTATGCCAGTCTTTTCTGAACCAAATATCAAAGAAATTAGGGTGTGCTCAGTTCTGACTGATAGAGAAAAGCTTTTCATTGATGTTTATGTTATTCGCCTCTTTATAAGCACTGCTTCTATTCTCCAGCTACAATGAAAATTTGCAGGTTGGGGAAAATGTTTGATTTAATGTTACTTGCAAAATTTAATTTTGTGATGAAAAGTCAGTCTGTATCTTCAGTCCTTAGCAGGACAGAAACACTCAGACTGTTTTTTTTTATTAACTTACATGGTCCTGCTTTCATAGAAATCAGCAAATATTTCTTTTGCAACAAATACATTAAAATACGACAGATTTGTTGACATATTTGTGTACAGTTTTACAGATTTGTACCGAGCAGTCATCATAGTATTATTGACCGGCTCGGATTATTGTATTATTATCTGCACACTGAATATATTTGTTTAATAGGCTCTAATTGCATTTTTTCTAGGTTGACTTGAAAGCGCTGTCAAGTCGGTGCATCACACTAAAGACTATGTAGGTGAAACACACCTGGGACCTGGGTAGTCCGATCAGCAGTATCTTTACTTCAGGAGGAGGAGGGGAATGTGTCCTTGTCGCTGAACGAGTCAGCTAGTAGGTCAGCTGAGGCGATGAAAACCTCCATGTGCAATATGTTCTCATGTGAAAACACTTTAGAAGTAGCTGTGGAGAGTTCATTTACCTCAGAGGCACAAGATGGCTTCCACAAGGTCATCAGAAGACAATAGCATATATGAAGAGAGACACTGTGATAAATGCTTTGTGTCTTGTGTGTATCCTATGATTTTTTTTTTTTTTTTTGAGCAGTTTACAGGCTCAGTGGATCCAGCGAACACAAATGTTTCCACCAACTGTGGCTGTTTTTATGTTATGCACATACACAGGCCAGATGGATGACCAATACCTAATCAGCTTCACACACAGCGAAAACACTCAGTCAGGTGTCAATGTTAGTGTTTCAGAAACAACACTTGTGATCTGTTCATTTAAAATGTTCTTTGTTTCAGTGTGAACATTCAGCTGCAGCATTGTGCAGCAAAAACAGCTCGCTGTGGAGAGCTGAGGGGGCTGTAAAAAAAAACAAAAAAACAACAAAAAATCAGTATGATCTCAGTCTGAGATGTCAAAGTGCCTTTTTCTTAGTTCACTTCACTGGTTTGGTCATGGCAGGAACATTTCTCCAAATTATCTGCCTTGCCTTTTGGAGTTCCAAGTGAAACGTGTGTCAACTTTAGTCTCAGCGCTCTGCCTGAGAGACAACATCTGAGGAGATACGGACAAACTGAGAGTCGCCATGCAGAAAGTGGAATTGAAGATGACACAAGTCATTTCAGGACGTGTTTGATCAGAGGGCCAATGAAAGTGGTGAAGGGAAAAAAAATACAGGCAGCTACGGTGAAGAGCCACTTTTCTGATCATTATCATTTAACAGTTTTAGTTGGACTAACATCAAGAGTCAAAACAAAGTAGCAGTATTGAATAGCTGGCATTAAAAATTCATAATTGAGAGGATGATGATGTGTTTTACATAACCAATAAAATGGTGACACTCTTCATGTCTGTGGCACAGTGACAGAGTCCCAAACAGAGTCCAAACAGCAGCTGGAAACCTCATAACATCAGCACTTGTCTCCCAAACTGGCAAGTAAATGTTCAGTTTGTGATCAATCCAACAAACCCTCCAAACGCAACTCACTTAAGGGAGAAAAGTTTAAATACAGTTGTGTTTGTTGGCAACATGTATGACTTTCAGATCCAAAAATGTCTTACTTACATCTTGTTATTCTTATTTATGTATCTTTAATATTACTTAAGTTTAGATGTATAGTATTACAAGTTAAATTTAAGAAAAAAACCCTTCACATGCTTTATGTTAAACAAAGAAAATCACAGCAACATTTAAACGTGAGTCTATTCAGACCACAACACTGTTATATCAACATAGTCTACTATAATAATACATTACTGCATAAACTGGTGCAGCAGCTAAAGCAACAATTTACCGTGACTGCAGAAAATACTTATTTACGATTTCTTGCTTTTGTTCATTGAAATCTTTTAACAGGACCCTGTCAGTCATAGCTGTTTAAGTCAGGGCTCGGGTTAGATTAAATTACAGGAAACCAAAACAACACTCTAGTTGATTCTCACTGGTGGGAAAGAATACGAGAGAATCCACCTTTAGACTACAAACAAGTTTTTAACAATGGAAGATGATTTAAGCACAAACACACAAACTGCAGGCAGTGAGTGCGCGTAATTGATGTTATATAGAAAATGACAGCTTGTCGTTTGCTCAGTTCATCATTTGTTGACACACTAGCAAGCGGAGCCGAAGAGATGACGCTGTCAGTCTACCCATCCACCACTTTGGTGTGGACTGAAATGTTTCAACAACTTTAAGCCTGACTGTTATAAATTTAATTTAAGTCTTTTTATTTCCCCTCCGGATGAATGATTACCTTTTTATCTGCTGCCATTTTATTTGCCTAGTACCTTGATTTATGAGCAATACCAGCAAAACTGTGTAAATAACATTCCCAATAGTCTGAGCTATAATGTTAGCATGCTAACTTTTACATTAAAATGTTTATAATGGTCAACATTGCCTGCTTAACAGCAATATGTTAGCATTTTGCTAAAAGTGGCTGCTGTAAATAACGGCTCACAGAGCTGCTGGCAGTTGCAGGCTCTTAGTGTTGTTACATAAAAAGACACTGCAGGGCACATTACCATTTATCTCGTTCATAAAAATTGCATTTTTCTTTTGACATTATCTACAGTACATTTACTTTTCAGATCACTTGCAAAAATGTAATAATAAACCTTTAAAGCTCTTTTCTGGTGCAGTTAATTAACCCGAAATGATAAAATGCATCATTTATCAAGATGTCAAGGTAATTTATTTGTCCTTGTGCAACACAGGGCTGCAGAGCGAAATAAAAGTCTGCAAGGCTGAAGGCTGTTAGTCTACCATCACCTTGGTGGAGTATACACTGCAAATCATTGCTGAGAATGTTTAACATGAGGGCAAGAGCATCATTTCCAGTAACACACTTTTATTTTGGACAACCCCATGTGACCTAAAATTGTACACAGTGAAAACAGGTAGTAAAAAGCAAAACAAAAACAGAACAGAACACATTTCTAAAAGACATGAACAATCGGTTTATCCAAAATAAAAAGTTATTAGAAAGAACTATGCATAAACACACCATGGTGACAAGGCAAAGCACTTTTTAGTTCTGTTACAGGCTGTAACACAGGTTAGATCGCTGGGTCTTTTCATAACAACGACAATACTTACTGAGAGAACATTTCATTATGTAAATCACACAGGAGAGTCCACTGAATATAGATCTTACATTGAAACACCAGTCATTTAAAGAAATTATACATTTTTTTCCCCCCGGCTTTATATCAGGATGTGGATCTGTGTACGATCTGGCCTCAATTTGCAGCTAAAAGCCACCTAACTGATCAATGAGTAGAACTGTATTCAGCCCAATGAATTGCTCATGCACTATGCTCATTAACTATTTAATTACTGCAGTTTAAAGACTTGTGGTATTGGCTGCCTGTGTGCCTCCCTGTAGCCACTTGGATTAATACAATTTTTCCAATTCTCAGATTATAAAAAGCTCAACAGCAGCTCACAGCAGCAAAGACTTTTTTCCAACACAAGCTACCGAACAAATCAGAGAGTACAAAGTCAGTCTGACTGCTAGCAGAAATTAATAATTAAATGCCAATATACATTTGAAAAAAAAAAGGAGTTTAAAGGAACTCATCAACTGATATGGCAACAATGCAATTTAGGGAGTTTTGTTCAACTTGAAACAAAAAGCTTGTCTGACTTTCTTAGCAGCATAAAAATGTTAGAATAAGAAAAATAACGCACTCATCTGCAGGGACAGTCAGATCATTTCTCCTTTTTTTCTCCAACCTCTCTGATCCTACCCTGTGTTGAATCGTGTGACATCACACGAGGTGCTTTGACAAAACTTGCTCTTGAATGTACTGCCCATGAGGAACATATTTTAAAACCAAAAAAAAAAAACAAAAAACAGCCATATTTCATCCTCAGAGTACTTTGATAGAGGAAATGTTGTAGAATTCCACTCGCGGCTCTGTTAGGAGGGGGAAAAACTAGATGGCCATGCATGTTAAAAGCCTATGTGCCATCAAAGCCCCTTGGGCTACAAAGGGCTCTTTTAGCAAATGGATGGCAACAGCTGCGAACTCTGGGCTGTTCTTAATGTGCACAGTGCAGATGTCTGCACTTGAGTCCCACAGTCTGAGACAGATCTGTCTGGATCTACACTGGGTCTCTCTCATCACATCACTGTAGCTTCATTAAGCACTGAACTCAATATCAACATCTGCCTGATAGTTTTTGCACTCAAACCAAAGGAAAACCCCACTAAAAGCTACACTGATTACCAGTGTAGACCCTTGTTATATGCTGCATGTATCCCTTTTATCTGTCTTGTTTAGCCTCACATAAAATTATTATCAGCACGCAGGGACCCTTCTGGCTTTTGTAATTTATAATATCTCAGTGGTGGAGGCTGTTTGGGGGAACAGGGAACAGGGAATGTTGTAAAGGTGGTAAAACATCTCCTACACTGTCTGAGTCATAAGACATTTCCTAATCACTTTGATTGTATTGCTTTAATTTATATCATCAGATTTGTCTCAGGCCGGAAAACAAACGAACAATGGAGGAAACCGCAGCCGAATCCAGAGAGAATCATCCTGCATTAACACTGCAGCTGCCTCTGTAGCCTTTTAATTCTGAAAACTGGAACGGGAAAGAGGAGCTGAATATTGGATGCTGCTCCGCAAAACAGTGGCACTGTCTCATGGCTGGATGCCTAAACGCTCTCTGTGCTTAAAAGGCTTGAGAGAGCAACATCTGGATTTAAATTTATTTTCCTAACAAGGTCTATAACATTTAAAACTGAAGATGAGTTTATTTGCATAACAAACCTTTCTATGTGTTACATGCTCACAGCAGGTGATAAGTCTGAAAAATAAATCCAGATAAGCACCCACATGACGCAGGCGTTCATCCCTAAACAAAGCTACTGGAAAAAGAGCTGCAATTACCAAATCAATCCACAGCCATAGGAAATGTGACGCTGCCATGAACAGCATTCAGTCAGATAACACACATCTATTCAATCAGTGAACTGGGACAGAACATCGTTGACTATTGAACTCATTTAATGCTTAAAACAAATACAAGTTACTTCACTGGGTCATCACAATTGAACAAGAGATTTTTTTTCATATTTGTAACACCCTCAGAAATATACATTCACATGGCTGCATACAGACAGTTTTCTTTCTTTTGATTTTTCTTTCAATAACATTAAATCGACAAACTGTATGCATCACCCCTTTGTATGACAGTGAAGCCGCTAGTGGCATATTAAAAATGTACTGGAGGAGCAGTTTTAGGCGGGACTTTGGAAATAAGCTATGCATCAACTTTCTATCCATCACCAGCTCTCTATGTTTGCAGTCAAAATAGGTATATTTTACATGAACAGAGTCCCTACGCAGTCGTCCCTAAATAAATCCCCACTATAATCTCAACCCTATGTACAGTATATACAGTGGAATGTTGAACATACTGAATACAAAAAGTAGATTAGGATGGAATGAAGATACAGTCAGTATTACAAAATAGGAACTCATAACACCCCGACAACATGAAGACAATGTTTACATTTACCAGGACACAGAGGTCGACTCAAATCTAAGAGGTTTCTCTTTCTCCAACATGTCTGAGAAGCAAAAGTGTGGCAGTGGTTTCATAATGGAAGCCGGAAATTAAAATGAAATGAAACCTTAAACTTGTGCTTTAAAAAGGGGGGCAGAGTTGATCTTCGCTTGGGGCCAACGTTGCATTTATTCGCTTATATTCATAAGTTAAACATGTTTTTCTCTCGATAAATGTTTCAAATTGTGCTTAGACAAGTCAGCGATGTGCGACTAGGTTCGCTCTCTTCGCCTAAGTTTGCCTTCAACTATCCAGTATTGACAGGAAAAAAAAGTGCTGTATCACCATTTAGGCATCATTAAACTTTATAATGGTAATGATTGCAGCTTTTAAGAGATTAATTATTTAAAGATCAAGTGCAGACAGATTGTTGGTGTTGTGCTAGAGCTCGGATGATGAAACATCCACCACTGTTCTAACTAAAGCCTCTTTACAGGGCTTGTTCTAGACAGAATGCACCTTTATTTCTTCTTGTAATTTAGTGTGAAACAGGAAAACAGATGCATTGTGGGGGCACTGTTGTTTTTCCTGTAAGTGCAGTGGAGATGTCACAGAGTCATATGGATGTCTGCATAACAGGGTTAGATAGAATGGAACAATGGCATGATGTTTTGAAGGTGTAATTTGTGCGAGCCACCACTGGGGGATTTAAGAAGCCCGTAGCAGCAGTCGGTAGTTAACACGAAGAAGAACAGTGGTTGAAAATGTCTGAAAAAAGGGGAGATGAAGTCTCGCAGGTCCTCACTTTCAAAGCCGAGGATGAGATCAACCACCATATAACAGGCACAGTGGATGATTGTTATTTTTATGTTATGGCATTGTTAGAAAACACTGCCTGACACGTTTAGAAAATGACTTACAGTATGTCGATGGTGTTGTGTTACATGTCACACCAGCTACATCCTCTTTCGCTTCTGTTACACCAGAATGCTAACGTAAATCACACACTGGGGCCCTAATTTGCTGCAATATTTGGTTTGGTGTAAAAACACTAACAAAGAAGGGCCATTGTTGCAACAGTATTGTGAGATGTCTGTTTAAAAAGGGCTTATGACTCACTGCAATTGCAGAACCGCCATTTATTTAATCTAAAGACGTTTTTAGTTCATGTTATATTTAAGTTGAACTAATTAGGTTGTTCTATGGCATCTATGGCAACTAAAATGATGGAGCAGCAACTGTTCAGATTACCTCATGTCTTCTGACTTCTATAGGCACTGATTGCAAAAAAATTAAAGATAAAAAGATGTTTTTCACTCATTTATCTCTATTATGCTGAGAGGTAAGCTATTGTTATTAATTGAAAAGCTTCAACAAAGCAATTCAACAATAGGTGAAGAAGAAACTAAAGGCTACAAAACTGTCATTTGCTTTTGCAGTCTGAAAGTAGCAAACCTGCTACAGTCAATTAGCTTTTTCCCCCTCTCAAACTTTCTGCTGCAAACCTCATGCATCATTCTCGAACTGCAGTGGACACACTGAACAGAAGACTGTAGAAGAGAACAAAAGTAAAATCAACAGGAAATGAAACTAAACTGAAATCAACAGGCGTTTAATCAGATGATGTTTCTCCCACTTTGTTATGTAAATTGGTGTTGAAAATACAATATAAATTGAGGCTCATGATTAACATGCTCATCTAAAAACATACAGTAGACAAGCATGAACTGTAAAACATTCACATCCCCAGTTGGCAGACAGATCTGCTCTCAACAGAGATGTTATTTTTTCATCTTTATTTATATTTTTATCTATATACTTTTTGTGTGTATTAACTGCAATATTGTTGCCGGGACTGTGTGCCCATTAAAGTCATACCTCCATCGATACTGACAACACAGCCAAAGTGTTGTCTTTTGAGCTGCAAATGAGGATAAACGCACTGGAATTGATACAGAAAAAATAGCAACATACGCACATCCACTCCAACACAAAAACATGCATAAAATAAGGCTTAATATAGTATTTATACTGTTCAGAGCCAGTCAGATATGTGGTTTGTATCCACAGATTTACTCCTTTGCTTCTGTTTTATCCGATTTTTCACGCTGAACTTTTTTTTTTTTCCGTTTGAAGCAAATACATTTTGTTGATTGTGTGATGGACCTCAGTGCTGAGCTGGGAAACAGTTAATTTGCTACGCTACAGTAGCATCCACTGGCACTTGTTAACATGGATTTCAAAAGCCAGATATACAGTATATAATGCCTTCAGACAGGGTCATTGTGTCCCTACTGGCAGGATCAGATGCCAACCTCAGAGGAAGGGCAACCATTCATGCTTACAAAGCCCCTCCATCAGCCCCTGAAATTCATTTTAGAATTTAAAAAAAAAGAGATGGAATCAAAACATCATGAAAGCAGCAGGTGACTTTTTATAGTCTAGCATGGATACTATTAGAATTCCCTTTACATATTAAAATGTTTCCTCTGTAGATGTAAATAAGAGCATGTTTAAGCATAAGTTGACATTTTTCCTCCTATCAGTGTCCTTTGTGTCCATGGATGACTCCTCATAGCAAACGCTGATGCTGTAAGCAAGGAGGGCTCTTAAGCCAATTCTTCAGTACATAGTCACAAAACTATGAGGAGAGAGTGAGTCATCATGGGGAGATTCCCCCCTCTGATACTTTTCTCTGACATCCATTAAAAAAAAAAAAAAAAAGTTAGAAAGAAACAATTATGACAACTCACCACAAAAAAAACCAAAAAGGACATTTCATTTGTAGTGGTAAGACTGAGAGCTTGTGTACACAGGTCAACCTGTTCAAGTCAAGGGACAGTCGAGACATTTCAGAGCATTGTTTAAAGGTCTTTGTGGACACAGAGACTCACCAAACCTCTTCTGGACGTGATTGTGATGCACCACTGAAAAGCAGAAATCGGGTGTAACAGGAGTGCAGCCCTTCTCTCCCCTCGCTATTCTGATTCAGTGATGTGGGAACTCATTTAATGTGATTGAAATTTAGAAAAAAAAATATCTAAAAAATGGAAAACACCCGCTATTTATCTGTTACTGCCATGTCCATATGGCTCAGTAGACTGACTCCCTCTCGCTGGATTAGCTAATAGAGCATATAAACACAGGGGGTCGAGGAATACCAAGCATGTCTTTGGAAAACAGCATTAACATATCTGCTTTTAATGCTGTACATTTACAAAAATGAATCATTTCATGAACACTAACCCCAGTGAGAAACAGGAGAAATAATACAGGTCCTGTATCATGATTTTTTTTTTTCTTTCTCTGAAACATTTGACCACAAAATTACAAACACTTAGAACTCCACCTGTAATTATTCCAGACATTAATCTCTCAATTCTCTGATCACTTAAAAATCATACAAAAAGACATTATAAAAAAAAAGTAACAAAACGGCAATGCTAATAAAAAAAAAAGGAAACAAAATCAAAAACAAATTGCACATCCAGTGTAAGACTTTCACAAATGTGCTCAGCAACACCTCAACCCGCAGTCTCTTTTCATACATTTAATACATTTATAACATGAAAAAATACACAAAAAGAATATTACACCATTATTAATCAACCAATCCCCTCCCTGGCCTCGTAGGTCGGTGACAACAAGTCCATTTACATACCTTAGTTTGTATTCTTTGCCCATTCACCTGATGGAACTGATACACTGCTGTCATGTCGAGAAGTTGTTGTTGTTGCTAGCACTTTAAATAGACGCTTGGTTTTTCTAAATGAGATTAGTTGGATGGGGTCTGATGTTTGGGCGGGGAGGGGGGTGGGGGGGGAGTCAGGGTGGGAAGAGGGGGTTGCTAGGTTGACCAAAAGAGTGATGGGACTGTGAAGGGTGCAGTCTGATGAATGGGAGGGCGGGGTCGTGATGGAGGTGAGGGGTGCAGTGGAATGCAGGTGGGGGACAAAGGGTTGTTTGGTTTGCTCGTTGCATGCCACTACACATACCACTCTTTCTTAGAAATGACAGAGCCATCGGTTTGAGAGATCATATCGTCGGCTATCTCAGGTTCAGGGTCATACTGGAAAGCCAGAGTCCGCTCGTCATAATCTCGGCTCTCTCCTTCGTCCACAGTGAAGTAGGGCCTCTTCAGGTCCTCTTGCTCGGCATCAAAATCGCGCTCGCTCGCCTCAAACCCTCCGGGACCGCCGATCTGGGCGGGTTTCTTCTCGTCGTCTGAGTCGTCTGGGTACTGCAGGTTCTTGGGGATTGGAGGGTGGGCTGGCAGGCCGCCGGCTTTGCTGTAGCCGTTTCCAAACACGTGTTTTTTGGTGCTGTAGTCACCTTTGAAGGTGCGCTGGCGGCGGCGCAGGAATACGAAGAGCAGTATTCCCGCAATGATCACCAGGGCGATTCCCCCGACAGCGCCACCGATGGCGGCACCTGGATTGTGCTGCTCCTGCGGGATCTCACTGCCTGTAGGTGGCGGGTTGTTAGGGAATTCTGGGTAGGAAAAGACAGATGGAAGGGAGTGTGTCAGTGCTCTGGTGGGAGGAGGTGTGTTTGTGCAGGTGCATTTTTTTTTTTTTTAAGGAAAGATGAATTAAGGGGAGACAAGGACGGAAAAGCAAAGGGGAAAGGAAGGACCCCTGGCCCCACAACAACCCCCCCCACCAACCCCAGAGGAGCCCGTACCGACAGTGTTGGCAGGGCTCAGTCATTAACAGTCACATTAACAGTCATGAAACGAACAGGCAGTCCACCCCCACACCATCACACGGTGAAAAGACTGAAGAGATTAAAGTGAGTGAAGTTTTGTCAGCATGCATGAACCATCATTTCTTCTGTTTGGAGGAAAAGCAGTTTCATAAACACACTGTGGAAGAATTAATTCATGTGGCCTTTCGGTTAATACATTCAATTCTGCAGGGTTCACACAAGTCAGAGTGAGCACATCCAATGACATACTGTACAGTCCAGAATAAAATGGTACACGTGACATGTAACAACTTTTGTCATCATTAGTGTAAAATTAATGAAATGAAACAGCATTGAAAGAGGCGATTATTAGCAGCAAAGCAAAACACAGCCATGATGCACAAGAGAGCCGAAAAACATGAAGCTTCTCTATTCAGGCAGCAAAAAAAGAATATGCTTGCAGAGGAAAATATCAAGTATTAAGTAAAGATAGTGGAGAGAGAAAATTATCAAATCAGTCAAAGATGTGCTAGGATCTGGAACAGAGAGACAATGACTAATGGCTTGCTAGAGACAAACAGTGAGATGTCAGCA
>JAQNCA010000029.1:22551011-22562893 GCA_029783725.1 Acanthurus tractus | reverse complement strand
CGGCCCGGGGTGTCGGGGCTGAGGCGAATCTCTTTTTCCCCCTATCCCACATTCCCTTCCGTTTTCTACACTTTATCTCCATTTTTCAACGTTTTTTTTTTTTTTTTTTTTTTTTTTTTTTTTTAGCTCGCACTTATTTTGCAGAGGCATAAAGCTCGTCTCATATGTAGGCAAATGTTGCTTGCGCAATTAAAAAAGAACCTCGAGATTATAATTTAAATTCAGCTCCCTGTGGAGAGCCGACAGATAAGAGGCACAGGATGTGCTGGGAGAGATAACAGTGAAATACAGGCATCAAAACACCGGTGACATCATGTGTGGCATGTTGTGAACATGCGGCGGCTTGCAGGACGTTCCTGTCAGAATCACAGAGACTGTTTCTTGTTTTCATCTCTCAAGAGCAAAAAAAAAACTGCACCGAAAAACCTTGGCAGCTGCAGATGACCAGGAATTCACGAGGTCGACAGCCTCTGAATTTAATTTATGGTGGTTTGTAGCTGAAATAAACAATGGAGTCATATCAACAATGAGCATGACTGAGATGACAAGTTAGAGCAGAAATCCTACATAAATATTGAGATTGAGAATACTGGAAAGCACTTGGAGGAAGCACGCTCTGCACTCCTGGAGGTGTAATAATGCCTTTTTTACGCTCTGAGGATTGTAAAAAAAAAATCTTAATGCACCTTTAATGGGCAAAAAATATTCATAACAGCGTCTAAACACCAGTGCTCTTTTAAAAACGATGTTTTCTCTACAGATAACATAATAAATGCAGCTCTGCATGTACCTGCTCGCCTGCATGTGGCTGTAGTACTAAGTGGAAGAGCTGTAGGGATGAATTATTGGGTCAGCAGACATGCAGCAAACAAATCTGCATGTTAGCGCGCGTTAAGCCAGGAGAGGTCGGGGCACTGTTTGTTTACCACACCATCCTACCCTCAGCTTCTCCCCTGCTTTTTTTTTGTTTTTTTTTCATGTTGTTTTTTTGTCTCCTTGTTGTTATTTTGGAGCTGTGTGTGTAATGAGTGAATCACCACAGCAGCAGCAGCAGAAGCAGCAGCAGCAGCGGCAGCAGCGGCAGCAGTGGCAGCGGCAGCTCTGCAGCCCGTGGTCAGACCCTGGGACAGCGTCTGACCTACTTCATCAGGCTCTCAGGGAGGCGTGACAGATCCAACACCACACGGGTGGACAGTGAGGAGGAGGAGGAGGAGGAGGAGGAGGAGGACAGAGGAGCCGGAGCTGGGCTGAAGGGGGGAGCTCAGCCAATCCCCCTGCTCCATCAGGCTGCCACATCCCTCTCCTCTGCATATCCTCCGGAGAGCAGAAACAGCAAGCCATGCAGAAACAAATGTTAAGATAAATCACAACGATCTCAGCTGCTCTGCTCTCACAGGCTCTCCCCTGGTGACATTTCCATTTCACTCCTGCAGCCCCGGCTATCTCTCCTTCTCCAAATAAAACAGACCCCCTTAGATACAGAGTACCCCCTCCTCTCCTTCATTTTATGCAAAATGAGCAGCAACAATGTCTTCCCCCTCAGTGCTTTCCCTGGCATGGCACAACACAGCGCAGGCTTTATGGGGCAACCTATGGTGTGCGAGTTCGGGAGCGGCTAATGCTAATGTCTCATTTGGATAATGAGGTGTATTCTTGGCAGGATCTGAGCAGTGAGCATCCCCTCCTGTAGAGGGGAAGTGAGGGCTAGAAAGTCGCTCTATCAGCCCCGCAGATCCCAATCCTTCCAGACTTGAAGGTTGCCAATCGGAAAGTAAAAAAAAGGGTGATCGGAAGCTGGCAGAGGAGAGCGAGGGAGACCAAGACACGAAACCCGCCTGGCAGCGTGCGTCTGCCGGAGGAGAAGGGTGTAATGATGTACAAGATTTACACATGTGGCCTTTGAATCTATGAATTATGCAGCCGCCGATGTGAGAGACGACGACGGTGCAATATGCTATAGCGCACAGATTGAGACAGACTCCACCATGACAAGCGAAGACAAACAAATTTCACATTGCTGGGGGAGCCTCGGCATAGCTGACATCATAATGTCTCTTGTCTCTGTCAGAGAGAAGAATGGCTGCGTGGAGAGGCTCTGCTGTTAGATGTCAGTAATGTGTGGCGCACTACTTGTTTTATTCAAGGATGTTCTCGTTCGCAGACTTGCGAGTTTTATCACATGGGGCGATCAGCACGCTATCATGTTGAGAAAAACCGGCAGAGCTCGCAGTGACGGAGAGAGAGCGACATGCCTGTTTCTCAGCTGATAAAAATGAACCACAGCATCAACACATACTGTTATTTTCAGTTTGCCGACGCCTGTGGAGACCAGTGAGGAAGGAGAGGAAGTGCTTTTAAAAGAAAAAAGAAAAAAAACAAAACAAAACAGGGTAAAGTCAGAGTTTATAGCGTTTGAGCAGATTTAATTCCCTTTCAACCACTACAAAGAGTTCTGGATTGTTCTGGGATTTGAACAATAGTTGGAGCATTTGTCACGAGAACCTCCTAGAGTTTCTTGTTAAGAAAATATCCCTTTAAGTCAGGGATATTATCATATCCTTAATGTGATGTGCCTCTTGTTGACACAAGACGATGAGTACTGAGTCATGTGCAGTCTAAATGAAAACTGCCCGCGGAGGTCCACCGACACATCTGCAGACTTACCAGGGATTGTGAAAGAATGAAGGTTCTCCTTCTGAAATGAACGTTCAAGTGTCATCTCACTGCCTCTGCTGTGTTCAGAGCTTCTCAATGATACTTAGTTAAGCTGAGGTCCAGCACCCGACCACTCACTTATTTATGTATTTGATGTTTGTGTGTTTAAGTGGTAATTGTTAGGAGATAAGTGATTCGAGGTTCATTAAATTCATTTTTGCTCTCTCTGCTCGACATTGAACTTTGCACTTTCGTCGCTATGTATGCTACATTTGAGGCTTATTTACTTTTTAACAAGACTTTACACTTTGGTTTGAACTATTTGTGATCAAATAAGATTCAAAGTTATTACCTGCTTTAGCTATTTACATGGTGTGCATGTGCTCTTTTTTTGTCCTCACTGAATATTGCAAACACGCTGCTAAAATCTTCTCAGTTCTTTTGGATAATCTCTGATAGCTGTAAAAATCTGCAGATTATTTGCTGGCCTGGGCATAATTAGTGCAAACATGAGGGCTTTCGGTCATGGGAAGAGAGAAGGTTTCATTTGAAAGTGGAACAAATGTGACTTTACACCTTTTTTAAAAGTGTTTACCAGGATAATCTGACCATTTCATGGGATTCTTTAAACTATCTCATATCACATGCTCATTTATTAGAGGTATGTGTGAAAAACTGGGTGTTTTTTCTAAAAACACACTTAAAAAAAATGTAAATTAAAAAAAGTAACGAGGCCAGCATGTGCTTAATAAAGGATACGTCTCTGATGTGTTTGTGCATCCAGCTAAAGTTGTTAGAAGTTTTTAGAACAATTACAACATCTAATGTCAGCTCGGAGCAACATCTCCTGCTCACTGTTTTTACATTTATGCTGAGAAAGCTCCCTTTGCCCGTGCCAGCAGCCCACTGCTGCTTTTTCTGCCAACATGGTGGCAAGCATTTGGAATCATTATATAGACATAGATTATGTTCCCGGCAATGGCCTCATTTGCTTGCATAGGGTTTTTGTGGAGCCAAAAAAAAATGTAAACGCCATTTGTAAAGAAATAAACAGTAAACAAACTGTAGGACATGGGAGGAGCTTTTTAAAGAGCGTCAGCTGCTCTCACCACCACCTCGACTCAGCGTCTGCGCTCATCTCTGTACCGCCGGACTTTGAGGATAGAGAAAGTGACATGCGGTGAACACCACAAGTTGACACAGGCTGTTACATAAAGTCATGTAAACAGCATCCTGCCCTCTCTTCCACCTCTGCCTCTGCACCGCTTCCAGTTGCTGTTTGCCCAGAAGCCCATTTTTGGAAGCCACTTTACCTCTTCAACTAAATCCCAAAAATCCGACTCACTGAAGCATCTTCCTCAGCCAAAGAGGATACCTTTTATTTATTTATAATTCCATTGGACTCACTATGTTTTATTCATCTCATTTTAACCACGTGGTTACGAATTTTTCTCTCTGAACTCAATTTTCTCACAGTGGGAAGAACTATTGCTTGTTCAGGCGAGCATGAACAGATGTCAGCGGTGGTTGCCTGTGCTTACGGAAGGATCCATCCTCACGCCCTCTCGGTAAATTGAAGAGAACGCTCACTCCATCCGGTTTAACCTGAGTGGTAAAGCCTTGTGGCAGAGCTGACTGCACCTCTGCTCTCTAAAACAGCTCGAAGGGGGGGATAAAAAGTTAGCACTGCGGGGCTATAAGTTGAATCGCCGAGAAAGTTCACATACCGGCTGACCCTGAGCTGATCTGATATTATCCTTGACAGCTGATCCTGCTAATGTGGCAGGAATTATGCATTGTCTTTGGCTCAGTACGGCCCCCATCTCGCACAGATTAGCGCTACCGTGCGGGAGAGTCAAGGTTAAAAAATATCTAATCAGGTTTCGAAGATTATTCAAGTGAAAAAACAAATTAATTCTGCAGTGAACGTGCCGCTTCACTGAGAAACTTTTTCCCACATTTCACATGACTGTGTACTGTTGAGAGAAAAAAAAAAAAACAACAAAAAAACCACACCTCCATTCTCAGCGGTGATAATGACATAATTGTAAGGCCATCCTGACAAAAGGGCCATTCATCACGTCTTATTATACGCTGGGAAAAAAACTGAGGACGACAGCATTGATTTGTTTTGAGCACAAAAAAACCAAGTGTGATGGCGAGAAAGCTGATTATCTTAATGAAAGACTGAGTTTTTCTTCTCCCTCAACTTGGGGCGGATCTTTGAGGTTGAACCACATTGTTCAGCCCTCTTCCTGTGGCTCTGTCAGTTGTGATACTTTACATGAGTCACTGATTGACTGGCGCCCTTATTAGATAGCTAAAAAGCTGCTCAGACACAAATGTCAAAAATAACTTCGATTGTGAGGCTGTTTAATCGTCTCTACTTTTTTTAAAATGGCCCATGATGCCCGTTAGTAATTAGCTGATTAATCAGACCTGACGACTTGTCAACTTTCCCTCAGGAGATTTCTGATCTGAATGTGAATGAGAGAGAGGTATTTGCTAAATAAAGGCCCATTCCATGAAGCTCATCTCTCTTGCCTTAGATCCCCTCCCCTCCCTTTCCTCTGTCTCTGCCTTTTTTTTTTCCTCAGACTTCCTCTTTCACCTCTTTTTTTTTCTCCGAGAGCGAGGATTGATTAAAACAGCAGAGTGGTTCATTAGATTCCGACAAGCGACACCATATCTGCCGAACACATGGAAAAAGCCATCTTAGCCCATGTGACTAACCGTGGTCGATGCCATCTCCACAGCAAACGCCGTTCCCAGACTAATTGAAACAAGGTGCTCTGTGCCCCGCTATCTGCCGAAGTGACAGTTATGCGGCTCCCACAAATCCGTTCATGAAAACTGAGGAGCTTGATTAAAATGCACCTTCCTTAAGTGCTCCATCAGTGTTGTTCCCCCGTGTGAGAAAATAGCTTTTCTGTGGTACAAACAAGTTGTCACGGACATTTTATCTTCCTGACACCGGAGGCAGGGTTGTCTCACTGCCAGGTGTATATTGCGGCGTCAATCTAAAAATCAACTTCAAAATGAATAGAAAAAGAGCTGCTACCAAATCCATGCATAATGCAGCTCCTAGTAGTGTATTTGGATAAATCCAGCAGCTGATGGTGGCGGACCTATGCATGATATTGTTAGAAAGTGCTTGATAGATTGTTTAAGTGTTACAATTGCCATTGATGTGATACAGTTTTCTGCAGGCTAAAAAAAAAAAAAAAAAAAAAAGGCCGAAGTTATTGACTTTACAAGCACAGAATTCTGCACCGTGCCTCTAAATTCAAAAGCATTTAAATACGTCCTTTCACAGGGGAAAAGAAATAACAGTTTATCATGTTTAGCTGCTGTCAAGAAAGGATCGGCTCTGGTGGCTGTGTGAGCTGTTGTGAACAAATGTACTGCAGCTATCGGCCTGATCACCTCCTGTTCTGCGGAGAACACTCAGCTAGCTTTCCTCGGGTCCGACGCTGCAGCCTTGAACAGCAGCCAGTGGGCTGGCTCACCTGCCATGTCTCAGCCGGGCCTGTCTGAGGCTGTTGGAGGCACAAAGATGCGCTTTGAAGTTAATGAAGCATCAGCATACTTCTTTACCTCCACCACAGGGTCATTGTGCACAGCCAATGTCAGGGCCCCACTTCAAAGAATTAAAGGCTAATGCTGCGCACTGCTCGCTCTCAAGTTCACCTCCAGCCATGTTTTATTCATGTCAATACACAGATGCAAACTCTACAGCGAGCTGGTTCACAGAAATGACTTTTAAAAACGTTACAGATTTCTTTTACACATTTATTCGGTGAGCTTTACGGTGTCGGGTGGCGATGCAGGACATTACGCTGACAAGGCCGCATACAGACAGGAGCAGGCTTGTGTTTCACGCCATCAGCAAAAGAGCATCGCATGATCCCGCTGTAACATATCCATGTCGCACCTGCATGACACACAAGGGCAGGACAGCTCCGTCCCTGTTTGTACACGCTGCCGCGCTGCCTCTCTGCCTCTCTGCAACCTCACGCACCAACTCATAATGATGTTTGACAGTCAACTTTAGCCGTTTGAAAGCTTCTGCAATCTGACGAGACGCCATGTTGGAGCTGAGTCTCTGAACTGTGCTTTAGGAGGGGAGGATGGCTCCTCTCCCTCCCTTAACTTGTCACTGTTACTATGGGAACTGGCAAAATGCTTTTAAGGCTTGCATGGGACCCTTTGGGGAAGATATCTAAACAGAAACACAGGACTTTTGCCATCTAACAGTATAGAAAAAACACTTGTGGCGATCATCCAGCAGGCTCATTACTACTGAGGATACAAACAGACCATCAAGAGCCTTGTGATATTTAATATCAGCGATAAACGTCAGCATAACTAGAAACAGCAAGGAGGGAAATCCTTCAACTATGAAAAAAGTGACAGTCAAGTTGTCAGCAAAAATATGGAAACACTGTTTTAATGCATAATCAGAGGTCTCTGATATGTTCTAATTAAACAAACTAATTATTGCAAGCGTGCGATATGTGATGAAAAGAAGCAGCTACTATTTTCACAGCTTCTGTATCAATCTTTATATTTCCTTTAACCTGCTGCTTAACAATCTGCAAACACTCATATGCCGCTAAATGTTACATATATAGAAACAAGTGGGGAAAAAAAAGCTTGGATTCTAATTATGCAGACAAATTGAATGTTCTCACTTTAAATTCCCACGCTTTCATCACCTCACTCACAGTACAAAATCATACGGACAAAATGATGAGAATAAACAGAGAGACTACAGGGACAATAGCGATGTGGTTTGTTAATTTAAGCAATCAATGAAAAAGCAGAAATAGAAATGACTTTGGTGCCTTTGTTTTGCCTTTCTAAAAGGATATAACACTTTATGCCAAACAGCACAATCTCTCAGGAACACAATTACTCAATACAAGCTGGAGCAGGTTGATTTCCTGACAGTAGATTACTTCCTCACTTTCCTGTTTGAGAAGCAAAGGCTGTTCTTGTTCCTCAGAGATTTCTTTTATGACACCACTAACCCGCCTACTTTGGTTGGGCAACTTCTAACAATGCAGGTGAAGAAAATCACATCATACAAAGCAGCTTTTGTCCTTGCCTTTGTCTCACCAGTAGAAAAATAACACACTGAAAAAAGGGGGAAACAGGATAAAAAAAAAAAAAAGTATGTAATGATACTGTAAGGCACAGCTGTTCACTTCACACCAAGCACGGCGTTCTCAGAGACACAACATGAGTCAACATGCAAAGCGATGCAAGTTAGAACACCCCCGCTTCCCAGAAACCAAGCAGCACAGAGAGAAAAGGGAAAAAGAAAAAAAAAAGTCTTTCCAGTACGACCAGAGCAAAACTGTGACAGTCTCCCGATACCACACACACACAGCTGCTACCAATAGAAAAGAGACATTTGTAGGACTTATAGCAAGAATCAGATCTGGTACATATTGTAGTAAAAAGGCTTTGAGTGCAAAATATCGTCTCCTATGGATGAGAACCCAGAGGAACCACAGTGCGTGTGTGCCAACAATTACGTGGAAGGCAAGGGAACTGAATCAGTTTTGTTCAGCATTTTGTTTCCCCCCAGAAGACAGAAAGAGACAAAAGAAACGAGCGCAGCGCCTCAACTACAAAAGAGGCACGGGCTGCTCGGAGAAATGCGAGCATGATGCGAGCAAACTATGATCAATACAGCACCCTCACCTCAAACCCCCCCCCACCCCCCGTTCGCCTTGATGTTATTTTAAGTGCCAATAATAGACCTGCTTTATACCGCTCCCATTCATTGGATGCAGAACAGGGCAGGGGTGGGAGCTGGTGGGGGGGGGGCGACTGCTGCGTTCTCACAATGTGTGCAGCTCTGATACGCAAACAAGGAGGCGTTATTATTATTTTTTGTGTGTGTGTGTGTGTGTGTGTGTGTTTTATTTCTCATCTAACCTGCCACACAGTGCAGCAGGGAGCCGCACAGCCGCGAGGTGGGAACCGCATCGAAAAACACACAGGGCCGTCTGCTACAATCAGCTGGTCTGTGCGTGCGCATGGATATTTGTGTTTACTCGGGTGAACGGGGGTCTGATGTTCCCTCACAACACTTTTTTTTTTTTTTTGCAGGGCACTGTATTGATGCAAGCCATGCCGGAGTTACTTTAGGAGACGGAAGAACACAGAAACGACCACCTTTTATCAACCTACCTGTGATGTTGACGTCTACGATGCCGGTGCGAGTCCCGATGCCGTTGGTCGCGTCGCAGACGTACGTGCCCGCTAAGTCGTAGGTCACCGGCCCCTTGAAGAACAGGGTGTTGTTCTTGATCTCCACATTGCTGGGCAGAGAGCCGTTCAAGCTGTGGTGAGCGAGAGAGAGAGAGAGAGAGAGAGAGAGAAAGGCAATAATACAGACACCATAAAAAGGCAGAATTACACCAGACCACAGAAGAAAAAAATCCTTCTCCCAGGAGCAGCAAAGCAATTCAAAGCACATGAAAAATACAGTCTCTGGTGCCAAACAAACCTGGATGTGTGTGTCAGGGTGAGATAAATGCCTGGAATATTTGACAGCGATATATTTCAGCCATCATCCATCAAGTCCAAACAAAATTATGAGGACAGGGAATCCCAGCAGGTCCACACAGGTAAGACATAGCTGATGCCTGAGGACACGGGCTTTTTTTGGCATGAGGAATACAAAACAGACGGTGGTGGGAGTGGGCGCTGTTGTGTTAGGGGCTTCTTCATCTACTACCACAGCATAGCTCACATGGCTGAACTCAGAACTCAGGGGAGCTGTCAAGAGAGGCAGCTGATCAAGCGATAAATACAGAATCTACCAAACGCCGGGCTGTCAATGAGAGCTGGAGGCCTCGTCTCCTGCCTAAGGTGTTTGTCTTCATGGCTCGCCTCTCTCCGCCCAGCGTTCCGACTCGCTCATGTCCTTTGATCAGGTCAGCACGCTTTAAGGTCACTGATCATGAGCGCACGAACCCTCCATTTTATTACATTGACCCCTTTTTCTGTGGTGCCCGGAGGATGAAAGGGGTATCAAATTTCGTGACAATTAGCTGTTTCCTGTTCCCCTTCCCCTCGATCGCTCTTATCAGCTGCTTTGAATAGATCTAGCTGAAGCAGAGCCGCAAACACAACTGTGAGAACGTTGAATGGCTCTCCCAAACAGACTGTGGTGAGCTGCTGGGCGCTGGTGGCAGCTTTGGTTTTTCTTTGAATGAAAAGAATGCTACAAAGACTTCCCTCCCTCAGTCCTGGGTTTGCTCTCTGTCGGAGAGACACTTTGAGATCCGCTGTTGTGCGAGAACATTGAAAACAATGTAATGCTCCATTTATTGGGGCGAGAAAAACAACAAAATGACATGACGGAGAGGCAACAAATTTAGGTCTCACGCTTCCAATGGCCAAACATCAAGGACTTGTGCCGCACTAAACAGGCTTTCAGCAAGACTCTTCAATGATGGGGAAAGTCAGAGCGAAGAGCTATTTTTTTAATTTATCCATCATAAAGTGTCTGTTACGAGCTGCCGAAGCCGTATGTGGTTAAATGCATTTCATGGAGCGGATTTTAAGGAGAAAACCAGTCAAAAAAAAACAAAACAAAAACACAAGCTGAGAGCATTTTCTCAGCAAAGTGTCCATAGATCAGAACAAAAGTAATAGAAAGAGCTATGGTCGAGTTGTTTTCGATATGCCACCATAGCAACACGTTTGCAATGGAGCTGCAAACAACCCTCAATACAGAATGTCACGATTCAATAATCAGTTACCTTGTGAGCCTCTATCAAATGCTGAGTTCTGCAAAGCCCAATTGATTTGCTGCAGAAATGGAAGGCTGGCAAACTGCGATTCACCACAGATCCTGCCGCGATGTCTGCATTTGTATGAGACATCTGAATATGTGAGCGCGCATGTGTGTGTGTGAGTGTGCGTGTGCGTGTGCGTGTGTGTGTGTGTGTGTGTTTGGAGCCTGAGGGGCAGCGAAATAAAAGGCAGATGAGAGTGATGCAGATTCTTTGGTGAGCGGCTGGTCTGCTCGTGTGCATGCATGTATGTGATGTGTGTGCACAGATGTGGGTGAGCGAAGGGTTCGGCGAGAGACTCAAAGGAACTATACATCAGTGTGCCCTCCTGATTTCACTGTAATCTGCATGTGGAGGTGGCTTTAAACTCGGAGCCAGGAAAATGTTATTGTGCACTTTTTAAGGCAATTTACATTGGCAACTTGCAAGTGATTACAGAGATTATAAAATTCATTAGAAATACAGCTTACGATGGCTGTTTGAACTTCAAAATAACTGAATAACTTGCGTCAAGGGACAGTGTTGAAACATATATCCGTTTTGTTAACCTGAAAGTGTTTTTGCATTTATTTTTAATGCTTAAAGTGGGGTTTCATTCCCTTCGAGGAGCCGCAGACAACGTTAGCAATATTCAGTAACTGCTTATGTTAAATAAAATGGGCATTGACCTTAATAGCCTTTGTGGTTGCGGGACTGGAGGCACTACATCCTGCAGTAATGATGCTTTAGAACAAAGCCGACTTAAACACCGTTTAAAGGAGCATCAAACAAATCTGTGAGTTTCATTTGCAGCTACTGAACAAACACTTCACTCATGGTCGCTGGCCCTGATGTGCGGCACACAATCATATTTTCACAACAGAGATAAGTAAGCTAGCTAATTAGAGTGCAGTTTGAGGTAATCACACCGCAAAATACGACAATGGTAATACCTCTTTTATTTATAGGATTTCATATCTTTGATTGACTGAAAACACACCACGGAGGGACGATGTGCGCTCGGGAAAATTGCTTTTGGGGGAAAGAAAAAATGAAAACATTCAGGCTGAAATCTTAGCAGATAAGTAATTGTGTTATTTGTAATAATAGTAATAAACAACTCTTGGCCCTCCGTTCCCCTGCTTACAATTCTAGTGCCCACTGAAAATTACAGTGTGCACTTAAAACGGACTCGACAAATGAGCACGGAGACTTGAGAATGACCTACAAACAAACATTTCAAAAACAAACAATCAAGTTCAAATACAGTGTGTCCTTCTTTTAGTCCAGGCTATTTTAGTGCAGCTCCCCATTAACCCGTTTGGAGAAAAAAGCTGCAGCACGCTGCTCTCAGAAAAATAAATATATATGTATTTATATATATTAAATAAAAATGCTTGGGCGCCTTCTTCAAGGACTGTATACATGCTG
>JAQNCA010000029.1:22513267-22541197 GCA_029783725.1 Acanthurus tractus | reverse complement strand
CACAGAACACTCAGCTGTAATAAGATCTGGCCTGTCAGGCAGCAAGGGGAAGCATGTGCTTTGTGTTGTTTGCATATGGCCTGTTGGACAATGTATGTGGCATGCTGCTGCACCCAATAACAGCCCTCAGTCAAACGGCCAAACTGTGTGGACAATAACCCGAAAAAGACAGACCTGCAGGGTAATCTTCTCTGCGAAACGCCGAGGGGTGAATGTGTTTAAATCAGTCAAAGTTTTATCATCCGCATGGGAAAACAAACACAACATGAAAAACTAGCTTCATTCTTTTTTTGCAGCAAATCAAAAAATAGAAGCATCACGTTGCCATTTAATACTCATTTCTGTCTGCTATAGAGGGAAAAAAACTAATTTAAGTTCCTACTACATTCATGCATCTGTTTGTTCCCAGATATTTTTTTATTACAATGTAAAACCAGACCTTGCTCTACTTATAAAACAATGACAACGCCATAAAACCCTAAATTGAAAACCAGGGTGCAATCCACTGAAGCCTAGGAAGCTTCTTTTTCATAAAACAACTGCTATTTGGCAGCTCATCTCACAATGGATATGTAACACTATTGTCTTTTTTTCTCTGCTGAACTGGCCAACAACCAACGACATTTCAAAAGGCAATTATTGGCTCATTCACTCTGGCTTTGGCCGTGCTCATCCAACAGAAATCCATTCTTGCCTGAGTCAAATAAAGTTCAGAATAATTCACCTCTAGCTGCTGCAATGTGAGGAAGGCAAAGATTAAATAGGACTCAATGCATATTTTAGAGGAGACACTCATTAATGTCTTCTATTTAAAGCTGCAGCAGGCAACTTGGCGCCCCGTCAGTCCCAAACGGCAGTGAGATGTCGCTGTTTGAAGTTCGAAAACTTCAAAACTCAGAAAATGTGTAGTGCAGTGTCGATAAACTGCACCCTTCTTAGGTCTAAATGTCGTCCTCTCAGTGGCTCTGAGGGGTGAACGGACTGAAACAGTTTCCATTTTCACTGGACTGAGACTGCAGCTCCCTGCAGACGGGGAGCATTTCTGCAACACTAACATTTAATTCAGAATTTAGATTTGGAATTCTGAGAAAAAGGTCAAATTTATGACATCTTAGTTTGCAACGATCACTTTGCAACTCAGGCAGATAAATCATTTGGACGTGAACTTCTTGCCAAATGCAGCTTTTACAGCTCCTCGCATGAACGCCCGTCATCCCCTCGCGCCTGAGATGCTTTGCGTCGTTCCATTGTTTCTTAAGTGGGATGCTGATAGATAAAACATGGCCTGAGCCACTCGAGATAATGACTGTTTAATGTCGTCCCTGTTCCCACGGCAGCTGCACAGTCCTCCGTTCATGACCACACATGAGGTGTTTAGAAGGAGTCCAAATCTCCTGTCTCATATGCACACAGAAACCTACCCAACAGCTTGTTTACTCTTTTTTTTTTTTTCTTACAGACAGTGTTTTGGAGCTCAACCGGTGGCATTTTGCTCATGTTATCAGCAGACAGAAGTGCTTCTCAAAATGCCGTGGAGAATAAATGCTTGTGCAACTCTTAGGGATAACTGGCAGCTATACCACTGTTCTAGAGGCTTCAGTGCGGCCCGATTGTGCAATTCATGTGGCAGGAGCAGACACGGTCTGTGGTTAATGTTGCTTTTTGTTGACCGTGGCCATTGAGCTCCGTGTGGTGGAGCAGTATGTGTCAGAGAATTTGTTTTAATCTACACTCAGACCTTATTTGATGGTGCTTTAGCCGGGTCTCTTGGGTAAACAACGGTGTACCTGCCAAAGCAGCTCTCTTTACCCTCTGGTCTCCCCAAGCAAACAATCGACTGCAGAGGCAAGTGAAACCTCTCTGGAACAGATGGTTAGTAGACCTGCTACTAATTTTCCACTATCTGGTTCAAATCTGAAATAGTCTTTTGCACAACACACTCTTTCATTCAGGACGACGGAACATCTGCTGCACTGTAAATGTTAATGATTATCGGGAATATTTATTACGTTAGGCAACTTCCCAGTGCAGAAAGCGCTCCATTAAAGTCTCTGTGCGTTTTATTTTAACTACGGCCGTTTGTTCAAGGGAGAGAGAGCAGCGTAATGACAGAGCGCCGCGGCACGGCACTCGTGTTTTCTACAGGGGTTCTAAAATTACAACTTTCAGGCCGGCGGTGCGTACAGTCAGCCAGTCAACCGTACGCACCGGTTCTCACCTAATGTAGCTGCATCCATCGTTTCTGAGGAGGCACGAGGTTCAGAGCACAAGCCCACACACGCTTGCCCCTAGAGCGGCTTTAAGGCGTTTCAAATGTCAAGGGGATGCATCAGTTCGCCTGAAACTGAGCTTCTCATCTTATTTCAGTAGGATAATGATTCATCCTTGAATGCAACACTGGAAAACACAGCCTCTCCATATTTTATCAAAGATTTCAAAGGACTAAACATAGAAGACACAGTGGAGTGTATAATGCCCTTTTTAGGAGCCTCTTTTTCTATCATCTTTGGATTTAATATATACAGCGTGTAAAATTGCCCGTGGATTTCCTGTAATTAACACTTTTTTATTCTGGTCTAATAGGAAATATGCTGGAAGTAATCTGGGATTTTAGTTGTCTTTGACCGTGGCAATGGCAAATAAAGCTGGGCCAAAAATAAGGCTTTTGCCCTAGAGAGAGAGAGAGACAGAGAGAGAGACAGAGAAAGAGTGTGTGTGTGTGTGTGTGTGTGTGTGTGTGTACAGCATCGAGTATCGAGTGTAAACACAGTATCAGAGAGCTCTGACCCTCCCTCCTCCTGCAGCTTAGCTAAACAAGGCCACCATGGTTTCGGTTCTACGACACAAAATAAACAGCACTGACGTTACCTGACCAAACCATGAGATGACATCACCCACTGATACCAGATAACAAGCAACACTGTCAGCAAACAAAAAGGCCAGTTACAAGCAGATTGGGGGGGGGGGTTAGGGTTAGGGTTAATGAACGACTGGAAGCGCTGCAGTTGTGCCCGTTTGACTGAAAGTGCGGGTGAATACAGAGACCAGACCCAGGTACTGTGACTGTCAAAGTGTGGCATTAGAAAAGAAATGCTGCGGCGTGACTGCTAATATTAAGCCAATATCAGGAAGAAATCAAGTCAAGAGACTTAGCAGATAAAGCTCCTCTTCACCAGACTGGGCGTGCCCGATGACGTTCACTGGTTATTGTTTAAAAATGCATAAGTTTCCCTGAGCCATTAAATGAGGGCAGCTGTTGGAGGTCTTAATAAGAGGGAGATAATCAATAAATAAAGAGGAGGCCAAAGGCGCCGCAAAGTGATGCATTATGGTCTCAGACAGGCCGCACCCCAGCTGCTGCAGGTACAGACTCGGTGCCATAGGAGCTGAGGGGTGGGGTTGGGTTACGTAAATGTGATGCAGAGGATTTTGGGGGAGTTACAGGGAGGGTAAGTAGTGAGAATGACACGTAGTGGGTCAGACGTGGTGAGGAGATTACAGCACTCAGGATATTAAAGTGGAGGGGAGAGGATGCCGCGGGCAACACACCTCCCGTGGAAATCGCAGTATTAGCACAGGGTGACGCGAGGGCTGTGTCCACATTTCTTTGGACACAGTCGACATCGTCACGGCACAATAAGGCGACGGCCGCATGAGCACGCTTCTCCTCATGCCTGCAGGTTAAGGTTCGGTCACACTACATGACTGTCAAAGCCGTCAGATCTCTGTGCCCGGTCACACCACACCATTTTCTGCCTCGGAAATCAGGGATCTTCAAGTCATTAAGGTTTGCAAACTACACGACTGATCAGTGACAGTGAGACACACATTAAAAAAAAAATCTTTTACTGGGAGGAATCCCAAACTGCTCTGTCTGGTCTCATAACTACGTTTTTATCACGACAATTTGGCAAGCCTTTTTTTTTGAACAGTTCACACACAGTGATTTAGTGCCAATTTGCAAGCGCTGAGCAAAAGCCATTTTTTTCCCTCTGATCTTAGAGCTTTTGTTAGAGATTTGCAAAAAAAAAAGGTTGGTGAGTGGAGAATCAAGATCACAATCCCACAGCCTTAATTTGGTATTAGGATGCATCTCCTGAGGGCAGGTTAAGAGAAGTTCTTTTCACTGGCGATACAAGGACAAGCAATTTAGATTTACATCAAAAACAGGTTGATTGAGAGTCTCTTTCACTCAAATGGCATGCCACCTTAAAGAAACATGTATATGAAGTGTGAGAGAGGTTTACCTTGCTCTTAGTGCTGGCTGATGACTGAAACTATTTTTATTTTTCTATTAATCGTTTAGAAGCCGTGTGGAGGAAAAATGCCAAACATCCTTGTTGACATTTCAAAAATTAATAAACTCTATAAAATATTCAACGGAATAATCAGGGATAAAATGATAATTTGCTGCAGCCTTTATCACAGTGTGTTATGACGGTTGCTCGCTTTGTTTCTCACGGGTCAGTACTTGCACTACTCCGTTCTTCAAACTATGAACCACGAGCATCGTCTCTGAATATGCATGAACAATGAAACACATGGAATTATGGAATGGTTATGGAGTGGGATGTATAGGATTGGGGTGACTCAGTCTGAGCCGGCAGCACTGCAGTACCCTATACCTCTCTTAAGCACTCAGCAAATACGGCATGAAAATGCATATAAAGTCCTGCCAAAAAGTGCTGAGAAAGAGTCTGGCCCTGGACAACCATGCATGACAAATCCTTCTCTCACACCATCTGTTCCATTGTCCACAAGTAAAGATAAGTCTTGCATAGAGTACAAACACTGAATACTTCCATGTGATAATGCCAAGCACTTGTGTTGGATACATTATAAAACATTAAGATTTTTCAAAATCAAACCAGCATTCAGCCGAAACTTGACAATCAATTTCGAGCTGTGTATAATTAAAGAAAATGGACATGAGAAGCCCTGACCTCTTGCATACTCACTGGAAACACATCAGATGGATGTAAATCCATACACTCCATGCAATGTGACCTTTAGAAATAGTCAGCGAGAGCACTGAATACTGTTTTTGGCATTTGACCTGTGTCGACCTTTACTTGAGAGTTATTTCTGCCTTATTTTGGAAAAGGGCCAGTTGGTATCTCACAGACTTGCAGCAGGGAAGGAAGCCTTTGGGGGATAAATAGGTCCTCTATACATATGGCGAGAAGCGCTGTTGCATGACCAGTGGCTTATTTAACCGTGGAAAAAAAAGGAACGAACAATCAATATTTGATTAGAGTCACTTTTGATATTTTCAGACATTTCCACTCTGTATTATGTCAGAGCAACATCCAAAGATTTCTTGAAAGAAATTAATGTTGCGCATATCATACATTTTTAAAGATCTGTGGAGAAAATAGAAGAACTAGCTGTCATCAAAGTGCATCTCTAATTGTGCTTGGGACATAAACAGGACAGCAGGGGCAACGCGCACACAGCTCTGTTTGCTGGTGTGTTGCACCAAGCTATTTTTCTCCAGCACTGCTGGCGCAGGCCATTTATACAGCAGATCCATTAACATATAGGAGAGGGAATTCACACTCCAGCTGGAGTGGGCAGTGGGCTGAAGCCCCAGTCTGCTATCAATTAACAAGCACACTTAGTATGTGTCTGAGTCATGATCACCATGGGACTCTGACAAATACAGTGTATTTGCTCAAAACAAGTGTTGTCACAATAGCAAATCTTTAGCTGATTAGCAGCTCTCACATTGCCTATGATGGTTTCCAGCAACAACATTCCATGCAAACTGAAAGCAACATAATAAAATCACCAGTAGCATCCACCTTTTACTGTAAGCAAACAGTCTTTTCTGTGCACGTGTATAAGGAATTAAGTGCAAATAAACACGATTATGAATTTTGCCCTGCAGTCACATCATTTAGGCATGGATTAGTATCGTGTTTTCCCCACTGGAGGAAGGATGTGCACAATTCCTTAAGCTGATAAAGTTAGATATGCTACACTTTTTTTTTTTTTTTATCCCTGAACATGTTATTTTATCTTGTCATTTAAATAATTTTCCCCATATATAATTGGCATTCCCTGCTGCAGTTAAACTGATAAATTTGCTGCATGATCACCAGAAGATGTTTCGTCTCTTTGCTCAGGATCATCATGCCCTGAATTCTCTAAAACTCTGACTCATAACGGGCTTCGTGAAAAGACTTACATGAAAAAACATAGCGGGACCTTCACCAAATGCATAAATGACATGTAAACATAAAGATTGATGCTAACATGTGGCAGAGATGCTACATGGGAACACGCCGCGCTTCAACAAGAAATGCTGGGCTCTGGCCTTTGCCAAATTATCCTTTTTCATGTGTGTTTTGATCATAAATCTCTATGAAATCCAGCGGTTCTCGGCAGAACTCTGAGACCGGGGCTGAACCATTTCCTAAACCACGACCACAGCCCCATCTTTCCAAGTCGAGTAGGGCTCCATGTTCCACATACATATAACCATCGGAATGCTCACCACATCTCAGGCCCCTGTTCATATTCTGCTGCATGTGCTTTCCAGCTGTGATCAAGTATTGTCTTTCCCATCAGCAGCCCAGCTTCACCATATACTGTACTTTCTCACAGCTCAGTATGTTTCCATAAAGCATCTTTCAGTGCATCAAGCTGCACACAATGTTAGATATTTTCAGATCTTTGCTTATACATCATTCTGACACCATATTCATTTCTCTTTAAAAACCGTAGGCAGACTTCCCGGCAAGGGCAAAATTGAATATTAAGCAAATAAGCCAAATAAATAGTAATATCAGAAAACACAATTTTCTGGCTACTTATTGTTCATGCGTCTTTCATTCTTCATTGTGACTTTATTTTAATATTGTGCTTTTTAAAAGAACACATGAAAAACAACACGTAAATGTCTGCACAGTATGTAACTGGCCTTTCTAAAGAAAAGCAACTGACATAAGTAAGAGGCCACAAAGCCACAGCAAGGGGAAAGGAACAGCCTGAAAGCTGAGTCGGGCGGTTACTCCAGTCTCCACTGGTCGTTAAATGTCTAACAACGTGTATTGACACAAAGACCCAGGACACCAAAACCTTTCAAAGATGTACACTGCAAGAAAAACAGCGCTGGCACTCCTAAAATGTGACTGGGAGGAGAAAGAATAGGAGCAGTAATCAACTGTAGAAATCAAAAACAAATCACGGAATGACTCTGGATGTCTCGAAGTTCCATCTGAAAACACTGCAGTGGGTGGGCTGTGGGCTTGGGGGTACGAGAAAAAAAAAAATGTCAGGAAATGAACTCAGAGCTTTTTTTTCTTTTCTGTTTTTTTTTTTCCTTTTTAAGTGTGGCTGCTGGTGTTGAAAATCCAGAAGCAGGATTCATTGTTGAATTAAAACAAACCCAGATGACAACCAGTGGGATCAACATTCACTTAGGAACGATCTCAACGTTTAAGTTGAAATGTTAATACCGAGCAGCATCCAGATAAAATGTGGCATTCAGATTCGATGAACAATGGTGAAAAAGAGCTGCCAGTGACTGGAGGTAATTTTGCGGCTCAATGCAGTTTCACTGTGGCCATATTGTTACTGTGTGACTGCCGTGTGACTGCTCCACTGACAGCTTGTGCTATTAACTGCAATCAAACCGGCACCGTAATTATCCCGCGTGTTTAAAGATATTCTGTAGTTAATCTTCACAGCGCGCTAACTTGGCCTCAGATCGGAGAGGGATGCACAGTGAAGTGAGTTAGATGGGGGTTCAGAAACGGGTTCTGGCTCGTTGGGCTTAGATGAAACAGAGATATAGAGTATAGCTGACAAACCCTAAAAGTGTATTACTATTGATCAGAAGCTGGGAAAGCGAAGCAGACAGTCACATGGAGATACAACAACTCCATTAAACCATATTGAAATCCCTGTCACTTACTCAACCAATGGAAACCCACTGATTTTGGGAAAATGAAAAAAAAAAAGCTTGATTAGCACTCCAGGCTTGTGAACAGACACGAACAATCTCCCATGATGCCAAGCTCTCTTTAAGTGACGATAAAGAAAGCAACCCCAAGCTTTTTTTTTTTTTTGTAGCCACAAACAAACTTCATCCCAGGTGGAATCACTCACACGAAGGCCCACGCTTTGACATTAATAGCCTTTGAAATCTGCTGACAGAGTTAAGACTACCGTTGAAGCTGGCTCAAAGACCCCAGGGTCTTTCCAGTGGGAGCCTGGGTGAAAGAGTCGTACGCTGCATGTACTGCCTTTTCCTCGGGGCTGCAGGAGTATTATTTGGAGCTTTTACCCTCGCATTGCCCTCCCTTACTGTATCTATACTGCGGGCTGCTCATTGTTTGACAGGATTGACAAGCTCCCTGGCAGAGCTGATTAAAAGCTTTAAGGTCAGAGAAGTGGGACAGATATCGAGCGAACACCTGTCTCCTCGCTGTGAGCCAGTCCCCTGCTGGGTGTGTCCTCCGTTGGCGCGGGATCAATGGCTCCATTAAGAGCCAACGTTGGCTCCTTTTTTTTTTTTTTTTTGTTTCCTGACAGTGCTACTTTGGCTTGCAAAGAACCTCTCACCTGTCTCTTCCTCCTTTCACTACCCTCTCTCTCTCTCTTGCATCACTACCACAAAGGGAGAGTGTTTTTTTCTACGTAGGGGATGACCATGTATTTTCGAACAACTAAGGGCATCAGCTATCTTTTGCTTTCGTTAAAAAAAAACAACCAAAAAAACAAAAACATCCAGAATCAAATGTAAAGCGACAAGCACACGCTGCAATGTATTTATTTTTTTTCCGGCTTCAGTCTTAATTTCGTCATGGCCTTCCACATCCTGGTAAAAATAACTTTGAAAGCTCCGGCTGCCCACTGAAGATTTGCCAAAGGATTATAGATCATTAAAGAGATGTTTGAAGTTCACTTGAAGCCTCTCCACACAAGTTACCCGAATCACAGAGTTTATGGTCTCTCGGCCGTACGTTTTCCCTCTCCGCTATAACCGGTTTTCTCTTTTTTTTTTTTTTTTTTTTTTTTAAAAAGGGGGTCTCACAAACTGCAAGAGCTGGTCATGCTCTCTGGAGTCATAATCCAGAAATTGACATTTCAATTTACTTCAGCCCGAGTTTGGATGATAGTGAATTAAGATACCTGCACCTGTGGATACCTTACCGATTTCATCCCTTCTGGTAGGCTTTCCACTCACAGCTTCACAGAAGAGAAAATGTTCTTCTTTTGACATTGTATCTCACAGTAATCTATAAAATGAAACCTAATACTATAGCTTTAGCCATGGGATAAGACTTCAAGGGATGGGTGACTTTCACCAAAAGATATCTCGAACCGTGTCCCACACACCACTCATCACTACTTTCATCCCCAGAGTACTTCCATTTTCACAGCTTTCTGGATCCCTCCCCCACACACTCACCTAGCTGGTCTGTCTCGATATGATTCAGTGGCTGAGCACAGAGGCCCATTGTGCTGCAGTTTTTATCACATTAATATGGTTTGTAATCTTGTTTCTGTTTGCTGTGAGAAAATAATACAGCAGTCTAAACTCACTTAAACGGCAAAGACACTGTTTGAGGACAAAAATGCAGTTTCAAAATGTCTTGACCATGTTCACATTTCTTATCTGCCCCATTGGATGCAATCATTACTCTTAGTCATATTTATTGTTGTTATAATTTTATAAATGTTTCACTAATGACTGCAAAAATGTGATGAGAATTCATATGATTAAAATAGATGGAATGTTGTTAAAAGGCTTCAGTGATTGACTACATAGAAACTTTTATGCTGAAGATTATGTACGAACTTTGCGATGACTTGTTACACCAAATAATCAATTGTGATTTAGTGCATCACCACCTCGTGTTTCCACATTTAGATGTTTGATGAGGATGTAGCACAACAGTATGGAGAAAGGACAGAGTTCACACTTCTCCAGTTTTCAAGTAGGTGTGAAACTGGGTTTGCAGGAAGAGAGGGTGAAGGTGTTGGTGAAGTGCTAGGTCACATCTCCCTTCGCAGCTGCTCTTTGGCCTGTTCTGATGTCTGGTGTTGTTTTTTGTCCTATTTTTTGGCCTGAGTTTGGCAAAAACCATGAGGTGGTTTTTGAGCGAGGTCAGATAAACAGGAGGGCAGATTTGATTGAGCTACATAGGGAAACAAAGCATTGACAGACTAAGTAACTAATAGAAAATGTCTTTAAAAACATTGTTCTAATGCCTTAAGGCAAGATAGAGAATAGTACTGAAAGAGCCCATAATGTACATACCTAAAGAAAAGTATCAAAAGTCAAATTTTAAATGATCAAATTATAATAAGTACTTATACTAAGATTTACTCCCTGTTCTACACACATTTTACTCTGTTTTTGGATATTTGAAGAAAAAACATAGAAGTTTTTTTTAAAAACACTGTGTTTTCTTAAATTATATAACTAAGATATATTTCATCATAATTTTTACTTTCAGATCTGAATGCAATTTTTGATTTCCAGTCCACAATTAGAAGAATGAGATGCAGACAGTGTCTCATTAGTTAGGGATCACACCTCCATCCTGCAGTCGGAACATCTTTATTGACACCTCGGGAACATTTATTGCCACCTGGATTACAAATGCCAGTTTTTTGGTCATAGTGTATTATATAGTGCACATATCTGTTACCCACAAATGACAGCAGCTCGGGTGAAAATTTCTCATCTTCTCTGTGCCCTTCACAGATTACAAGTGTAACCTAACACTCCCACACACACTCACTCACCTGCAGTCCTGGCCTTGCAGAGCTCCAAGAAAATGTTTGAACGGGGGAAAAAAAAAAACCAGAATGCTGGTGTCTTGACAACTTACAAAACTGCATTTGTTCATTCCAAGTTGGAGAGACTCATACTGCAGCACACACAATAAGTATTGTGAATGGATGCTGGAATAAGGCCCGACATATGGGCTAATGCAGGCCAGAGTGAAATAAAGGGCAGTGAGCTGTGACAGGTGTACTCCTTGTGGGCAAAATCTTGTGTTTAATCTTGTTTAAAAGTTATTTATAATTTTGGACTGGGTTGTGCATTAATCTGCCATGCATATCAATGTGGTAATTACAGCTGGTATTAATTTCAGAATGATGGATCTGTTTAGGCTAAGAAAAGAAAACAGGACAAATAATCACATTAATCATGTGTTTTTTTTTTTTTTTCTTCTGCGGGTCGACTTGAGCTATTTGTGACAGTGATGCAGATTCATAGCCTACAGCGGCTGTGAAAGGCTTCCCAGATTAAATAAAACAACAGGAGTGAACTTTGCTCATTCAAGCAGAACTAGCAAGGAAAGCTAGCAGCTAGCCTCCTCTTTGTATTTTATTTATTTAAACTGCGCACATTAATCCTAACCCTTTTGCATTTTATAACTGCTGCAATGAAAAGTTCTTCTCGATGAATTTAGCTATATTTTACACAAAGAATTTTAACTAAAGAATACCCTTTTAGAGCCCCAAATTAAAACACCCACAACCTGCTTCACACTGTCCACTGTCTTGTGTGAGAAAAAAATGAAATACAGACCAATGAAGGCAAGTGGTGGGCAGAGGGATTTCAGCAGGGACTGGTCTCTAAAAGCAGCTTTTATCTGTTCCAGCTTGACTGCAATGTATGCTCACATGCTGCACAGTAACACAGCCGACCCTTCATACATAATAGATGTGTTGGTGTCCGTGGAGCTGCAGAAACTGGAGGCTAAGGCTTGGTGCAGCACGGAGACAATAAGAGCCATTTTTGCCAGTGTTTTATCAGGCTTCAGTGCTTCACACAAATCAGCAGCCTCTCCTGTGGTGCTGTTTACATTAATAATGCTAATGTGGTGGCCCATCATAACGCCATTTTACATTAGCCACCATCTGAAAACAGAATGACTGCTAATGTTGTAACTGATTAGTTTTAATTGTCTCTCGCTTTTTTAATGTGACTTTAGATGAGGCGTAAACAAAATTTTAGAAAGGAGCTGTGAAAAACTAACATTTAACCTTTTTTTTTTATTCTGAACAATAGAGGCAAGAAATAGAAATATCATCTTTAAAATGCATATCTATAAAGCGTGACTCAACGCCTGAGCCTCTGAGAGTCTTCAGAACAAGAGCAGCTTTTAATATGTCAGCTTAATGTTCCTAATGAATGTGGATGGACCAACAAACCAGCATTAATAGCAGATGCATTGAGATTTAACTGCATATTATTTTATTCCAGCAATGATCAAAGACATTCATTTTCCGGGGAGGTAGAAACATCGATGGTGAGCACCAATTAACAATGCATTGTATTCGTATTCCCCAAACAGTTAGTTATTTAGCAATTATTATGCTCACCATAATTTAACAGTAGTTTTGAAATGCAATTTACTTTATGAATACAAATGTCTCATCCCTTCTTTAATCCTGTTGTTTTGGGGGGGGGGGGGAGAAAAAAAAGCATGAATAAAAAAAAAAACTGTTTAATATTTATACATCCATTTTCTAGCTACGAGCAGATCTTGCTCGGCTGCACTAAAATGAAACTTGTTGTGACCTAGTTAGAAGAATGCCACATTACGAAGCTGTGCCCGCCCTCTATCCGTGAGACTAGCCAAGCAGAAAAGGCCATATCGAGCAAAGAGGTTTTGCAGGCGAGTCCTTATTGACAGTTTGTTAGCGGGGCACTGGGCAGTCGGGTCTGTGTCCTACTCCTTGGTTGATTAGGTGGGTGAAGGACAGACCCTGGCTGCCTGGGCTGTGCGTTGCAGGAGGTTTTAGACGGCCGCGCTTTGTTAATGTGCTGCCACTCCCCTGCAGGGTGAGCAGGCCCGGACAGGCTGAGGTGACGCTCCCCTCTTTTCCCACAGCTCAGCCGGCCTGACTTTGCTTGGCTGATGAACTGTGACGGGACACAACTCCAAGGTTGTTTGTGCTGCTATTTTTTTTTTCTTTCTTTTTTTTTTTTTTTTTTTAACCCGGCAAGCCAGTCAGAGCAGGAGTTTGAAACATTTCTGAAAACCACAGATGGCTAACAACCTTCATATCAGCTGGCTCGCTTGCTTCCGTGACACACTCCAGTGAACACCTGAAGGATCACCTCTGTCAGGGTGTAAGTGTTGCAGGCCGTACAGCCAGCTGCTTATGTTTAAATACAAGAAGAAGAGCACAAACAACGTCACAAACCTGCCCAGACATGATTTACCTTGCACAAGTTTGAGTCAGCCCTGCCAGCACAGACAACACAGCACTCAAACCCATGAGAACTTGCTTCACATTTCAATCCAAACAAAGATTTCTGATGCCAAATTTTTCCACCAAAATTAGCACACATATGCATATTGTGAAACACAGGACACCGGCTAACAGCAAAGGGCAACACTGATGCCAGTAAATATGTTTAAGTGGTTACCTTTTTTTATTTTTTTCTAAAGTCTGACCAGACAATGTTTTAGTGCTGCTTGAACGGGGACAGATGATAAACTTCCTGTGAGGAATCTGTGCCAGTAACCTGTCTCCTTGTGTCCTCTTCTCCTTGAAGCTCTCTCACAGCACTATCTTACCAGTGCTGCATCTTTAAAAAACCAAAGAGCTGTTAAAAATGGTTAGTAGACTGTAAAAGTCATAGATAATGTTCGTATTGGAGACTGCTCCATTTGGGATTTTTTGGTTTTCACTGATATTGAGGGCATAAAGTCAAAAAATTCCGATTTCCGCTTGTTGGCTTGTTGGAATTCTATTAAATTTATCATGAAGATCACTTCTATAGGCTGTTTCTACCATTTATGGGTGTCAAAGCACACTCTGGTTCTTTCCACTGGTGGTTTTGAGTTAATTCTCCCCTTACAACTGACAGTGTCACAAAGGGCCCTGTGTGCTGGAAAGCTTGTTATTTTGTACTCCTTTTTCAACTCTCTGTAAGTCGGAAACATACAGTACCTTGTGTTAGGTACTTCAAGATCTCCTTCACATTTGCTGAAAAATAAAACCAACAGCACCACAAATGTTCACCAATGTTTGGGTCACTGAAGGGCTGCCACTAAAAGCAATGAGTGAGGCCATTGTACATTTTTTTCACAGGAAGCTTGATAATCCCATAGTGGAGAGAAGCTGCCAAAACCTCTGCATGCTCATTATACCAAGATCCCTCTTAAAAAAAGTATGATGAATTCCACAAGACGAATTCTTGTTCATGTTAAGACATGGAAAACACATTTCTGTCTGGGCTCAACATTTGCTTTGGGTGCTGCCTCTTGAAAAGTAAAGGAAAACTACTGCCTTTGTTGTTCCTTCATTTCACTTTTGCAGCGATAACACACCTGGTAGTTACATCCAAGACCTCGTTCGCAACCACCTTGTTATTACTGAAGTCTAACACAACAGATGAACTGCAAAAGGCAAACCTCTGTCCCAAAACAGCATCCAATCCCGATCTTTAACCAGCCAATGTCCTCTGGGAATTTGCCGGCTGGGGGGTGGGTGGGTGGGGGGGGCAAGCTGCTTGGATACACACATGCCAGTTCAGCCAAGTGATTACAATAGGCTGACATTTAATGTTGGAAAGAGTAAGAGAGCTGTGAATTACCAAAATTATCACTTCTTCACTTCAAAGCAAAGACATTACAAATGTCTCTGTGATGGTTGGTTGTTAAAATCAAACTAGGCAGACAGACTGTAAGAAAATCCCCAAAAACAAAGCAATTATGCTGCATTCTGCCATTTTACTGCTTAATCGTTCTTCCAGCTTAGTGATTCATCCTCAGAGTTACTGCTAACCCATCTCCAAACACTCAGTGACAGGTCTCTGCTGGCCTTCTACATCCAACCAACAAGAGCCGGATTTCCTACAGGTTTCATAAGGGTTTTTTTTTTTGGTTGTTGTTGTTGTTTATTTGTTAAGAGCTAATTTAGCAGACTCAGCATGTGTGGCTGTCAGGGGATTACTAGTCTAGATGTGCTCTGTTTGTTGGTTTCACTACATAAACCAATTACAGAATGAGGCACCATGAGAGAATTAAAAGTTTGATTAGCCTTAGGGTGGCTGGCAGTATAATTGGATTGAATAACAGAGGGATGACTGCTATCTGTGTACCATAAAGAAAACGGCTTTCGCGTAGTGATGCTCGTGTCTGATAAAGGTACAGGGGTTGTAAATTAAGCTAATCATCTGTGGAATGTTGAAATGAAAACATTTTATTTCTTCTTGACTGACTGTTAAGATGTAAAATAATCTGCATGGTGTGAGCTCATTTCAGGACAGATCTCTTGAGCTTGTTAAAGTGGGACTCTGCCACCTATGAAAGTTGGAACAGCCTCACCTGGTATGACAAGGACCTTATGCTAACGAGTCAGTCTGCTGTCTTCATATTGTCTTGAACGATGACTCTCTAATTGTCACCCGTGGCAACATTCAGCAGACGTAACAGTCTCACTTAAACAGGGTGTTTTCTCATGTAAAACAATCCTCATGTGCAAAGAGTCATGTACATAAAAAAAGACCTGGATTCACACAAAGAGAAAAAGCAGCCTTAACTGTCATTTTCCTCTTCATTTGAAAATAAAATTTAAAAAAAGCTGCATTTTGCTTGTAGCTTTGCCTTGTAAATTTTAGCTTCAGCAAGCCGTGCTCTGCTTTTAGCTTTTAAAACACAACAGCGTCCTTTTGTTTCTTGATATTTGCATCGCGTTGATGTGACTAACCAATCACAGCCCTGGCTGTAACAGAGCGGCATGTCAGTTAGCAACAGCAGGTGAAATCAGTAATGTTGGGAAGTTTTGACTTGCAGCTGGCACTGTGTTTATACGAGTGTATGTCTGATAAAATGAAGACATGTGTCCCTGCTGTTGGAAAGGCAGACTGCCTTCTGAAAGAATGACTGCAGCAAAATGAAAAATTTAAAATACTTGGAGCAGGAAACACATTGCATGTGATGTATTTGTTTTAAAAAAGGGTAATCATTCCTGAAATCCATGCGATCTACATTCTCTAAAGATTCAAAACTGCCAAAGGAATAAATGAACTCATATGAATAATTTTTTTTTCAACCCATAAAGCATGAAAGCTCTTTGTATTAAATTCTCTCCAGATGATTACAATGCCTAAATAATTATGGCATTATAATCGAGCGGAGCTCGATCTGTCTCTAATTGCTGGGAATCCTGAGTTAGTGAACCACGTCTGAGGAGTTTTTTAAGTATGAGAACTCGGGCACTTTTTAATAAGTGAAGTGAGAGACATGCAGCGCAGCAGCAAGCTCAGTTCAGCCCGATACATGTCACTGGAAGGAATAACTGTCCTGAATGTGCGCCATGAATTATATAAAGCTGCAGCATTTGACGTTCAACTGCATCCAAGACAGCAACTTGACACAGACTGAGCTGGCATTTCTGTTTTAGCCCGTTTAAATAATCAGACATGTTGCTGTGGAGCTCCTGCTTGACACTTGAACTCTCGCCCATATTTCCGTCTTATCGAGGCGGTTTATCATCAAATAAGAAATGACTATTATTCCCATTCTTTTCCTGGAGAATTGTTGCAATTTGTCTTTGAAGATCTGACAGAGAGATGCCCTTGAAGCAGCCGCTATCTAAAATAACACCGCATTAATCCAGACTTTTCAAGAACAGAGGGGTTTCATATTACAGAGACACTCGGAGTGCTAATGCAGATTAACTCCACTTAATTCAGAAATATTTTACATGCAGCTCAGGGTTCAGTGAAAGAGTCATTTAGATTCAAACACCTACAGTCAGGATTAAAGTTAGAGAAGTAAGGTTCCAATCTATTTAGAATTCACTGACCTGACACGGCCTGCGTTTAAACCTTGAGATGCTAATGAATAAAAACAACAGCGGGGATACATTTAAAATTTCATCTTGTCTAAATATTCAATAAGTTCAACATGGGGAGAGCATGAATAAACTAGCGGTTCAGCATTATTGAGTCGTAGGGTGTGTGTGCTCGTGTCCTGTTGTTGCGACAGCGCTGTCCTTGACTGACCTTGCTGATGCTGTCACCCTGAGATTCGGCTCTGACGTGTTTATACTGAATATACGGCTGCTCTGAATGCTTCCCAGACTCATGTAGCAGAGCCTCTGAGGGCCACTGAGGGGGAACGGCAGTGAACGCTAAAACAGAGAGAAAACACAGACAAACGTCCAGCCCTCCCGTTTTTCTATCCAATAACTGACTGAGAGGAAGACCAAAACACTGTCACGTCCAAGGGCGGTTGTAACCTTCTGCTACCAGAGCACAGGGAGGGCGCAGTGAAAGGAGGCGGGGGAGTTTTATAAGAAATGCAAGGGGAGCCATAAAAATAGACAAACAGTGGGATGAGGAAGACTGAGATGAGCACTTCCTTTCCTCATAGACTAGTTTCGATCAGACTCGTCCTTATTATTTGCTGTTCCTTTTCCTTGTTCACGAAAGGAAAGGAACTCTGCTTTATGAATGTGACGCCCACACTGCAAACAATTAAGTTCCTTACGAGGGATTCTGCGCTCGGCAAAGTAAATATATGGGTGATTGTTGTTCTTTTGCAAAGTCATTTTAAACAGGACAGACAGTTTAGCGTGAAAATTCAGAGTTTGTTTTTTCGACTTTATTATTTCGCTTCATTTCGACTTCAGTTCTGGTATTGACATCGACGGTTATTGGAAAAATAAAACACCACAGCCCAACACTAAGTGCATTTTAGGACAGCGCTGCAGTTTTCCCTTGGTGGATTCTTAAAAGCACCAACAAACCATGTTCCAGCACTTCTACCATTCCTGACACCTTAAAGGTCGACCAAGGGTGAATTTTTCATGAAGAGGAGACGAAAGCTTCTCATTGGCTCCTTTTTGAAATCTGAAAGCACCGCAGCAAAGTTACAGAGGCGCACGTAAGCCTGTATTTCATTTTATTTTAACACATTTTGAAGAGATGAAGAGAACGGAAAGTGGGAAAAAGAGAGAGAGGGAAGAACCATAAGGTGGATGGAGAGGACGGAGAGCAGAGAAACAGCTGGGGCGCCAGATCAAATGGGAATGTAAGGGGGGAGAGGCTTGTTTTGCCCCTGTGCAGTGGTGGGGGAGAGCCAAGCGTGTAGTGCATCAAATTTTCATATGAGCATCAGTGCGCAGCTTAGAAATGCATTATGGAGCCAAAGCAGCAGAAAATATCCTTGAGGAACAGCTGAATAAAAATGTGGCTTATTTATAGACCGTGATGCGAACACGGATGAATGATTTAATTAAGCTAATTAAAGGACAGTGAGGGGCCATCAAGCAAAATATGTATTTATGTTGTAATGTGTGTGCAATTATTCTGCAATGTGCCACATTATATTTCACTCCATACCTACGTTTCATTCATTTCTATGCATCAGTTAATGAGAGATTATAAAAAAAAATAACTAGCACACGTTCCAGTTCAAGCAGCGTTTTAAATGCAAGTCTTTTTTCAGCCGCTAATGTATGCATGTCGTTTTTTAAACTTCTGTGTTGAGTAAACAGGAGTTGGATGGCCTCCATACAGATCACTGCCAAAACGCTCGCACAAACCAACATGTCGGGGCTGAGGGAGCTGTTGATTGTAAACAGGGCTGGTATTTACAGTTGTGCACGTGTGGTCCTGAGGGTTTTTTTTATTCGAAAAAAAATTTAAAAAACTAAGCTTTTCAGTGTTCAGGACAGGAGGATATGGGGAAGACACATTTCAGTCCTGCTAAAAGGAGGCGGCTGTAACTGCATTCATCTGCCACGTCTGAAAGTAATAGCTTTTGGTTTTCACACAAGTGTCACCATTATGGAAATGTTCAGCACTGCTACACGCGGAGCTACGACGGTCGCATAAGAAAAGCGAAACACGAGACAACACATGCACGTGCTGCAGAACATACACGGCGAGAAGTGTTGCTCACACAGCTCACTGAAGTCCCTCCTTTGAGTCAAATCTACCAGAAAAACCTTGCTTTCATGCCGTCCCTGGCTGCTCTCATTTACACTTGAGGCATGAAGGCAATGTTGCTGTAATGTTACGATGTTTCAGGTGGACAGATTTCCAGAGTGACTTTGAAAACAAAAAAGAACACAAATATTGAGTTCTTTTCAAATGAAAACAAGTTTTAAAATGCACCTTGTGAAAGACGCAGACCACAACTATATAATAAACAAAAAGGCTGACGATGAAACCAAAGCTTGACAAGCATCTTTTTTTTTTTTCATAGTCCCTTTCGAACACAAAGCTAAACACGTTCACCTGACAGAGCGGTTGACAGTCATCAGTGGGGGGGGTGGGGGGGTTGGATTAAAGCTCTGCCTGGGAAATGAGTATTCTCTGTGTAACACTTGAGTCTTGTTCGCCGGCACACCTGGTTTCCAGCCTCGGCACCAGCTTCACAGATGTCGTTAGCAGATGTGCCATTGAGAAGAAATAGCGCTCTGTAATGTGGGAGTAAAAAGAACAAGCAAACAGCCCACAGGATCACAATATTCACCAACTTGAAATAAGTTTATTATATTGTAGGCTGGCTGCCTTATAACTTGGTCCAATAAAATGTGTGAATAAGACGCGCAGAAATAGCAAAAGGCACTTGTTTTTTTTCCCTCCTCTTCTTGTTCAATAACTCTGAGACGAGGCAGCCCTTTGCCGATGTGCAGGTCAATAAAGCAATACACAGAGGGCTTCTTGACAGAGAAGGAGACTATGGAGCTCAAAACATGCAGTACAGAAAATATAATATTAAGGTCAATAAATTTGTGGTAGAAGGAATAAAAAAAAAATCTTGGACTATAAATGAGGCAGGAGAGAGCAGTGCAAACCTGACAGCAGCGGACAGAGAGGGCTGGTCGGTGTGATAAGGCTGTTCTCTGGTCAGTAACTGTGAAAAAGTGATATTTCAGAATGGCAGGGCAAACGTATCTGGGCCGATCCCGCTTTTAAAAACCAGTCATGAAATTGCCATTCAGCATAAGTTGAGAGGTGCGTGTGGGACTGTTGAGACGGGGGGTCAAGGGCTACGTTTCCATAAATGAAAAGCATCCATGTCTTTCAGGTTTCAAGCAAATGAAAGTGACATGAAAAGTAATGACAGCAAAGTTACTGCGGGTCATTCCAAATACTGCGTGTATTCAATCCTGAAATGAAAAACTGTTGTGAGAAAAAAAATAAAAAAATCCTTCAACCAATTAAAACCGAAGGACATTTATTGTGATATCTTGCCACATTGTACAAAAAACCCCCCAACATATTTCCTGGTAAACATATCAGCAGTATGACTTGATATAATACGGTAAATAAATCTGTTCAGGTTGCCTTTGGCTCTGCTAAGACTGTTCTAATAAAACGCAGTCACTCGTCCCTGATCCTCTTGCTCCCATATTAAGACATGTTTGTTCACAGCAGTCGGTCTGGCATTGACACAGCGCTGCAAGCTGGAGGAAAAAAAAAAACAACCCAAAACATTGCATTGATATTGATGTCACGTGGCATGTTAGACATGCGACATTATATTTTTACTTCTTAAATCAGGTCAACTTGTTTCTTGCATAATCAAAGCTGAACAACACAACTTTGTTAGATGACAGATTGAAATGGGAGTTAAGGAGAACCCACAGAACCGCAGCAATATGAACAAAGTAAGCACACTGAGGGTGACTGGCGTGTCAAAAGATGTGTAGATATCTCAGTTAAAACTGGGCTGATTTGGTTAAAAGTTAATGATTTTTAGACCCCAGAGGTGCACTGAACTGTTATATCAACCACATTGCACTGTCTATATTTAAAGTAAAAACACAGAATTAAACAGAGAAATACACATTTGTATATGTAACCCGCACTTCTCAATTTTTTTTAGATAAACTCGTCCTCTTTTGAGTGTTCCTGTTTCATGTCCTTTTTTTGTCCTCATAAATATCAACCAACAGCCCCTGTTGCATGAGAACAGAGCGCTGCACAGAAAAGTGCAGGTGCAAGCAAAACTTCCATGAGTAAATAATCTGTTTACATGACTTTTTCCTCATCAGAACCATGGTTACCGTAGCATGTTTGTGAACACTGGTATCTGCACATTTGCAATTTCACCTTGGACCCGAAACGTGGGGTCAATGGCTGCGAGCCAGAGACTAAACTTCCTTTTAGGGAACAGAAAGGAGTCACAGATGTGCTCTGAGTGGGCGTGTTGTGTTATGTCGGACGGCCTCTGTTCCAGTCTCCCTCAGACCCCTCAAAACATTACAGCAGTACTGGATGTAAACAGCCTGATCCTTGGGGATGAATTGAAGGTGCTCAACCATGCGATTTTCAAAGAAACCACCAGCGAGCTGACCCGACACACCTTCCTCGCTCACAGAGCTGTAGACACTGTTTTCATCAACAGAAAAGATCCTCATTATCTGTGGCCTGTTGACAGAGATCCACACAGAATCTGACACAGTGCTGCTCCTGCTCGGGAGTCAGGAAATTGCAAGTGCGCGTGTACCAGTTTCACTCAGGTGCTGCTGATAAAGGATGTAAGAGACGAAAGTCATTGTTTGCATTATGAACATTATTGTGCGGCACTCCATCCCGAGCAACAGGAACAGACTTGAAAAAAAATCCTCGGTGCCCTCTTCACACAATAAAATGAAATGCGGGTCATTCAATGCTTGCATGCATGACAGCCAATCAACAGATGTGTCACTTCCCCTCCGCAACACAACACTTTTACGACAGTATTTAGCAATGGCAGGGTCCGCTTGTGCAAACTCGACCACGCTAATCCCTGGCCTTTGCAGTTTGCGGTGTCTAAATAACACACCTAATGCACTTCTCCCAAACTCAAACACAAATATCTCATGGAAGTACACACTTTATAAACACTCCCTCTTTCAAACAAACATCCACACACTCGTCCACGCCACCTGAGGGCGAGTTTAACGGCTTTTCTAGATTACATCTGCCATCCACAGACCGGTTCAGCAGCTCAGTCCTCAGCTGTTGTCACCCAAACTGCTCCGTCGTCTTCCCTATTCTGTTTTCTTTCTTTTTTTTCTTGGGGATTGGCGCAGACATGTGGGCGAGCCGGGTGTGGCCACCTCTGCCGCAGCTTACGCTCTGGCCAGAGTCACATATAATTTCTACACATTTCACCGACCACGACATGGCCAATATGGGACGCTTGAAACCTCAGTGAGCTCTGCTGCCAGCCAGCCAGCCGAACACGCCTCAGTCTCTGCTTTGTGCAAACAAGCTTCAAGGTTTGACAGCCACTCAGAGCCCGTCCCCTGCCATTATCCATAAGGAACAGTGTGTCTGAAAGGCTATGAAAATGCTCTAACCACACATGAAATCCTAACATCTGTACCAAGGACACTGTGCCTCTGGAGATAAACAGCGCAGGCAATAACAGAGCCTCACTGTGGGGGAAGCACCTTCCTCTACCAGCACTTGCCCATCTGTTTGGTCCCTTTTTATTCCAAGCAAATGGCTTTATTGCATGTTTTTCTAGGGCCTCCACAAGGTGACAGTTTTGTCAAATCCCACCTTCTTCCTTCAGTATCTGTGAGCTGACAGCTCTGTGTAAACTGTACACGTTCAGGAATATCAAGAATGATTCATGTGAGGAAAATTCACATGGCAAAAGCTGAACAACAGCCCTATTCAGTGGGCTGAGCCCCTGGTATTATGAGTAATTGTTTCAACAGTGGCTCACAGACAGTTGGTTTGGCGTTGTACGTTCAGGCAGGGACTTGTCCTTCCTGTCAGAGCTCAAACCTGAACTTCCAGGAGATGAATGTTGGGAGGGTGTGGAGAATGCAGAGCTGTCATCTGATAAGTGCATATTGTGATTATTTATTTAAAAAACTCCTGTGACACTTTGGCAGCGCAGCATTCTTGAGGGGGAAGGGCAAACAAAGAGGGAAAAAAAAAAAAATACCCAAGAGACCGCTGGAGAAAATGTTCGGATCTCCCTGTAGCAGCAAATTCACGCAGAGGTGGTGACATTACATTCCCCTCTAACTCGGAGCATCTGCTATGCTTACAGAAATCTCCAATTTATCTGTGCTGCTTTCATGTGATCCGCCATGGTTTGTATCTTTTAATTGGTTCCCTAACAGGGATACCACCAAACCAACCAAGATGTATCCCTCAACCCAACTACTGCTGAACTAGCACTGCTCTCTTCCTGCCCCCATGGCGCGTCCTTACTTCTGCAACGCCCGCTCATTGCACGACTCCTCGTTGATGGACACCACATGAATAAAACATGAGAGATTTAAGCATGTATAAGCTCCACACACGAGTAACATAATCAAGCTGGAATACGGCTTTACATAAGAGTGAAGTATGCAACTCTGCTCTTCATATCTGGAGGTTTAAATTAGCGCTAAGGCTGTTGGACAACAGGCAGAGAATTTATTGCCAACATTTCCAATAATTAATTCATCACTGTTGTTATGTCTCAATCAAAAAAAGTCAACATTTGCTGGTTCTAGCTACTCAAATCTGCAAAAATTTGCTGCCTTTATGTTTTTCATATTAATGTTAACTTATAGTCTTGGGGTAAAGGAATTTACCAGAACTATTTTTGATAATGACTAAGGCTCTGAGGCTTTTCTGACACTTTATAGACCTCCTATCACACAAAAATGACAACAAGTTTATTAATAAAAAAATTACTCTTGAAGCCCCCTTTTATCCGTCAACTGCTGCAACACAAAAGCTTCCTCTAACCTATCACAAAATGATTGCCAAACAGACTCACCAGGGTGCCTTGTTAATTCTAAAGTACATAAACAAACCAAATTACTTGCACATGAGTAGTTCTGCACTAATTTTACAAAATCGGGAAACCTGTCGGGCCTTATTAAGTCTCCTTTAAAGTCGGAGGGTTAATATACAGTCTGTTCTTAACATCACCACACTGTGATGTTCAGTCCACATATTCAAAATGTTACATTCAAGGCATTTGGAAGATGCGATCTTCTGCTTTTTGTCCTCTCTGAGATGCTTTGTGTCGAAACAAAAGGTCTCCTCCTCTCTGCTGCCACCAATCAGGTTTGGTTGAAGGTTCTTGCAAAAGCATCGTCATGGCGTCTGCCGTCAAAACAAATTAGAGCTTAATTACTACAGAAATACCCATTCACTATTGTTTCCCTCCTGAGCGCTCCCCTGCGCCGAACCATCTGCATTACTTCAATAATGTTTATCATGTTATACTGAGCAGCCTCACTTTCCCACAATGCCCCCTCCTTAATAAGCGCCGGGCCCAAAAGCAAGCTGTGTGTGGATAATTTCCCTCACGTCCATTCCAGGCTTATTGTTTCATTTACTGTACAGTGCTACTCTTCCTCTGGGCAAATGTCCTCTTTTTTTTTTTTTTTTTTTTTTTTTTACTTCCCGTGGCCTCAACAATCCCATCATAATGCTTTGCCAACACTTCTGTGTTCCATTAGCGTCTGGCATTCCTCCACTAATTGCATGAAACTAGGTCTGCAACCTCTTTTACACCCAATCAGTGGGGGGCAGAAGGGTTCCCTCTCTTGATTATATGCCACCGGAGCAGGGTAACGGCGGCGTCACTGCAGGCTCGACGAGCAGCTCAGGTGGGTGTTGGGAGGTTGGGCCCCCTCTTACCGCGCCGTGTCACCCCGTTTGTCGTCACCGCCAGGAGTAAAAGAGGAGGGGGAGGCGGAGGGGAGGATAGTGACGAAGCCAATTATTTTCACCTATCTGCTGCTCCCTGCCAGCAGACATGTAATCTTAAACGGTCTCAGTGATCCCTGGGCCGGCTTTGAGCCCTTGGAGAATATGGTTTCACAGATGAAGCTGTCACAGGGAAACAGCTTGCGTTCGGCAGCAGGCTTCTTCAGACGTTCCTCACCTGTCGCCTATTAGAGCGTCATGACAAGAATTTACAAAACCCTCATTTCATGAAATAATTGTAAAAAAAACAAAAAAACAAAACTAGCTTGTTAGCACATTATCTAAGTATGCCTGCGTAATCACAAACAATTCTGTTCCTGAAACAAAACGGACTGCTCGCTCGGAGCCTTTTTTGATGTAGACGAGGAAGTGTGCGGCGGCTTGTGAAAAAATGAACGCAGAAGTGAGCTCTCAGAAAGAAAGCGGGGTGGAATTTCAGCCCTGCCGCAGAGAACAGGGACGGTGCGAGGAGGGATGCTGTTACAGTTTAAGGATCAGATGATGCAGGCCAACAAAAGACTGGACTACAAATTCACCCCGGGTTCTTACTACAAAAACCACAGAAGGCCAGACAAACAAAATTGTTAACTCCAACCCCAAGGTGGAAACTGAGCCCCTGTTTTTGATGAGCCAGTCTTCCCTGTGGTGAGAAGGGATATGAAACCATTTTATTTGGTTTCTCAACATTTCTATAGCAAGTTCACATCATGGTAGGACCTGTAGCTATTCCTTCGTGTGTTATTTCGTTAGTGTAAGGCTGCACAGAAGTGGCCAATGCTGGAGCAAATGTCGGGTATTGAGACACAAAAACCTGAAGCTGACACTTGCAAACCCTGCACTTCTCTGAAGACACTGAGGCTTTTTTTTTTCTGAATGGTGACTTGCCAGGCTGCACACGAAATCCATATCTTCCCAAATGGCAAATGTGAAGCACTATTTTGAACAGAAAAGTAGCTGTGTCATACCAAAAGACGCTGTCTGAAATGCTGTTAAATGGAGTAGAAAGCAGTTTTTCGAACTGAAACAGACAAACCCATCTGATACTCAACCACAGTATTAATTTAAAGGTACCTCCTATCTGAGTTAAAACAACTGCTTTGTAAAAGCAGACCTCTCCCAATCCTTCTGGTGTCCCTTTAACCCTAGATAATGACAGCTTTATAAGCCATCAGTGTCTCTGTTGTCTACTCAGGACTTTAGCTTCAAAAGATTAGTGCCACTCCTTAACAAATGGTTTTTGGCACAGTGAACAACGAACGTGGGCCCTCACAGATTACAGCAGTAAATAGGTGGACATTTCATTTGAATCCTTTCAACCCCCATTTATCCAAAAGGAGGCCAACATTCAGGAAAACAATATCATTACTTTCAATCAAAGTCACGAAATAAGTTTTCTTGTTTACATGAAAAGTGTGGTTTATTTAAGCTGTTTCTTCTTCATTTCTTTGTTGCTAGTTTCAGGAACAGTAAAAGGAGATGTGGGAGTAAATTAGTGAAGTCCAAGAGACAGGCGGTATTGCATAAAGGCTGTAATATCCGTCTGTCTTTGTGTAGATTTTCATTCAAACAAGAACAGAAGTTCATGAGCAGAGAGCGCAAGTTGGAGTTTTTAAAAAAAAGGTTTTAAAAAATGTTTCATAATCTTCAGAATAAAGCCTGCATTGAAAAAACAAATAACCTGCTCTCGCACTTACTTTGAGCTACATTTAATGAATAGAAAGTTTCAGATGCCCTGCTGAGAAACAGCAGACGTGATCATCAACCATGAGTCTTGCACATGTGTCAACTTGTTGGTTTAAGGTAGACAAGCAGTCACCGATGAGTGTGTGAGTCCTCTGCTTTTATCTGTATTCTCATCACTGCCGGGTTCAAAGAGGCTGAGCCACCACAGATCTATAAATACTGTGCATTTATATGTCATTTATCTCACTGGAGGCAAATCAAGGCGAGCTTTCCTTCTTGCTAATGGCTTCTACAGACTGAGACTGACTGTACATCAAAGCCGCAAAATAATAGCTCTGAAAGGAGACCATTTATAGAATTATTCTCTTTCTGCCGATGGACACATATATTTGCAACACATTTTGATGGTTAGTTTGCACATTTTTGGTCACCTATCCAAAAAGTGGAAGCGAATTTTGCAATGCATTTTGTACACATGGGAACCGGTATCAGTTGAAAATTACAGTGAAAATGACATTATAGGAGACAAAAAGCTTTTACAAGAGACTAATCCCGTTAGATTACAGCCCTTCAGATAATACAATAACTGCACAAGCACAATTGCAACTGATGTAAATCGAAAACCAGCCCAGACACACCTGAGCAGGAAAGACAACTTTGCAAAATAGCAAGGCTGTGAAATTTGACTACAGCCTACGTGTATCCTTACACTAACAACTGATATGACTGCAAATACAGTTGTATTTTATTCTCAGCATTTTAACAAAAGGGGTTCAGACAGCCATTCTCCTCCAAGGCAGCAGAGAAAATGATACAAGGTGAACCCAACACCTTTAAGATTATTGTCAATATATTTTCTCCTGAGGCCTTTGGCAAATGCATTAATCCAGGTGACAACAATACGTGATAAGACAATTGTGCGGGTCCTAGCTCGGGGACGCAGGGTTTGTGTTACATGTCAGAAGAATCTCAGAAAAATCAAGTTAAAGGTTTAGCTACAAACTTAAAAAGAAACAAACCAGTGAAATCCTTTGAAGCTGCGAATTTTAGCACACACAGAGACAATGAGTCATTATAAATTTTAATCACAAAGGCAAAGAAGCTGCTGAGAGCTTCAAAGTGCGATTCAATCTCCGTTCAGCAGTCACATCATTTCGGGAAAGAAAAAAGTGTTTCCTATCGAGGGAAATTACAAACATCAGAACCAGGCCAAAGAGGTGTCAAGAGCGGGGCTGTAATCTGATTTTGGGCTGGGCCTTTAAGTCAAGTCAAGCCTGTCCTCTATGGAAAACAGCCCTGTCAGGACCTGCGTGGTGGGCCCCCTCTTTGTGTCACTGTCATTTAGCATCTGCAATGGCATGTCAAATAGAAAGCCACCCTCACACTGGCTGCTAGCCCCCGTACGAGACAGGATGCTGAACAAAGGCTGCAGGATGATAGATGATGTTATACAACGGCCTCTGTTTTTGTCACTAAACGGAGGGTGGGGGTGGGGGGGGGGGGTGGGGGCCTTGCTCTGACATCTATTGATGGATATGATTCTGAAAATTTGTCAGTGTGTGATATGAAGCCATCAGAGGAAG
>JAQNCA010000029.1:22470052-22480319 GCA_029783725.1 Acanthurus tractus | reverse complement strand
AACCAAACATTTCAAAAAATGTTATTATTTGGTTTGGTAGATGATTGTCATAAATTATGCAACTCTTTGCAGAACATACAAATAATTAACCAGTGCTTTGTACAAAGACACAGGTTACTGTGCACAGCGAAGTCTGGGGACTTAAACTGCTGAGCAAGATGCAGAAAGAGGACCTAAGTGCTGCAAGGAAAGGATTATATCTGGAGATCTTTAATTTCAGTCTTGGGCTTCAAAGGCCTGCAGAGAGAAAATGAGAGACTTGGTGAGTGACCAGTGGGCTATCAGGAAATGGGTGGGCAGTGACACAGGACTCATCACAGAGAGCATTCTGGAGGTGCACACAAGACAAAACCACTCTGTCTGTCTGAATAAACTCTAGCTGTGGGCAACAGCCGCCCCCATCACATATTTTATTGCAGCTGAAAAATTGAAAAAAAAAAGTCATGAAATAAGATTATCATTTCTAAGTCTGCGGTAAAAGCTCAGAGGAACCCTGGGATGAAACATTCAGGTGCAACGTTGTCTTGTTTTTTTGTAAAAGAGCAGAAAAAACATTGCGCCTGTCAGAGAGACGGAAAGCTGTTGGCATCAGGAGTAATCCAATGCGTCTTGTTTATTTTCGTATTATCACAGAGGGAGCATGGAATCAGCTCGAGATCAATCCTTTTTAATGCTTATGTGTGGGAAACATCTGGTTTTCAATTAGATATTTAGCAAGCCAGACAACAGGGGGTTACCTCCAAGTAGGAGCAGTGTCACTGAGCCTGCAATAATGATGTGGCTAATGTGCCTATCGGACGACACGTGAATCCTGAGCTCAGCCCGCCGCAGTATCTTAAGATAGCTCTGCGTAGTCTGTTTCTTCTGATAAGGTGCAATCTGATTCAGAGAGATCAAGCATGCTGCAGTCGTCTAACGGAGGAAAAAAATAAAACTCTATGCAGTCAAAAGCCACAGATTAATAAATCCACGCCCTCAATCAGAAAAAAAACGTGATCTTGTCATGTTGGTCTCATGTTACTGTTTGAAATCCCAACAGTTCACCAGTGTATCTCTGATCCCTTTTGCCTGCATGAGTTTGAATAATACCCTCTGAGCATGCCAGGGGGTTATCAGCTTTCACCTCCTGGTAACAACCTGTCTTAAAAAGTTGTTGTGAAAAAGTGTTTTTTTCTTCTTTTTCTTTTTTTTTTAGCCGAGGTAGCAACATTTGAGAATACGGAGATAGCTGAAATAAATAAATAAAGAGAGGATCTGCAGGAGCTGATAAGACTTCAGGATGGTGAAATTGATTGCAGCCTGTTTTCCTCAGTATGCAGACTTTGCTGATCTAACAGAAATTCACTGAATACACAGAGGAAAGGAAAAGGTTTTGACTTATAACATCCCGTATCTGTGATAGTCAAGTAGCTTTGTTAAAGGGCCACTTCTGAGATGTGATGGGAGTCGAGGGCTAGTTGACAAATCACAGTCATCACTGAAAACCTTTCAACATCCATCTTTTAATATTTATCATCACAGCAAACAAAGTTACACACTTAAACTCAAGTTCTTTGATCACGAGAAGAGCCCATAGAAGGGATCTACCAGTTTGACTAAAAGAGTGATGTTTTTCCAGCTGATTCCACATTGTACTCTCCCTCCATGTGTCTGACGTGTATGGAGAAGAAGTGAGGCATGTTCCCTTTCTTCTTCTCCCACTTCCCCTGATCGCTCTGATAGGACTGTCCGAGCTGCTGGTGATCAGAATGCTGGTGCTCTGAGCTGACGAGATCAGGCAGCCAATCCAAATATACGGCTCCCAGAACAAGATGACCTCAGTCCTGCATCCCAGCATCCCATCCATGAAATACAGTCAGCCATGAATGTAAAGTCATCAATTTGACTTGTGGTCTTACTTATACAAGTCCCAGATAGAACCCATAATTGCATTTAGCTTTTACAGTTTCTTAGAAGGCAGAATAACCACAGTGAACACATGTAAATGAAGACGTGCATGGAATGATATGCAGGGTGGTTAGGGAGCCAGCAAGAGTCACAACAACCGCATATTCATGAGAATTCATGCCTTGTTAAAATAAAAGAGAATTTCCCTTTAACTTCCTTGGAGATGAAAAAAATTGGCAGAATAGCTCAGCCCACTCCTCCCTCTCCAAAGCCCAGACGTCTCCCGCTGAAGCCGACCTGCCACACTGATTCAACCCTGATTAGTGGCATAATACCAGGATTCCTCTCAACCAGCCATAACATAATGTGCGTGTTGATTATCTTGATGAACAGAGTATGTTTATGCAAATTTCAATGAACACAGATGCAGTATGCAAACATAGGTGACTGAAACCTATAAAGCCCCGAGAGCTTCTGAAGCCCATTTTAAATAGGACAGCATGCATGCTGCTGGTGAGTAAAACTAAGTTTCTGTGGCAGTGTGATCAATACAGCATGGTGCAACCTCTGCAACAATAATTGATTGAATATGCGCAAAGTATCATGCTGTTTTTCCAACCTGTTAAAAATGAATGTACACTGAATGGCTGCTATTGGGATACCAAAAGGAAAATTGGGTCTGTTTGGTTTAGAACTGTGCCTCCTGATGGAAGTAAGGTGAACACATTGTCCTTGGGGGAAATCTGAAACATTGCAGCATTGTGTCATGCTTTTACAAACACAATGATTTGTATTGAAATGGATCTGGCATGATTTGCCAAATAAAAAAAACTGTTTTCCAAAAACTGAATCTCATTCTTGGAGATGTAATTTCAGCGGAGACAACTCTCGACTTTGAAACTAGCTAATCTAATGGGCTTTAAATCACTGTGTTGTCTGGAAATGACTCTCTGCAGCCTGTATACCAAGTGATGCTGAATGCAAATGACCACAATGCAATCCCCAAAGCTAAAGCTATATATAGTTGTCATGGAAACATAGCCAAATAGCCAGTCCCACAGGGCTGCCAAACGCTGATGGTCTGAGGCTCTTTTTGATGATAAGCTGACCTGACAATTTTTTTGCTGTCCCCATGGAAGCAAGAAGAAGCCATCACACACTGACTCGATCAAACAGGATCTCAAACATTATTTCATCCAGGAACAGTGTCGTCTGGGGAAGTCAGACTCACATTTGACTTGACATGAATCGAAAAGAAGAATTCCTGTTTGTGAAAGTCTTGTGCTCTGTTGTTAACATGATTTGCAACACTCTCACTTCACTGTCTTAGAGCATAAAATGAGCATGTTTCAAGCAGACTGTATCAAACATGAATACAAAGGTAACATGAGACGCCTGCAGACATGTTTGTCATGCCTTTCCTGCTGTGTAAATAAAGGATGGGAAGCGAATAAAGACATCACAGACAAATGCAACTTGCACCAGAAGTGTGTTCATGAATAAATAAATGAATAAAAGCATCAGTACTGACACCCTCACTATTGATCTCTGACGCAAAGTGTTTCTGAGGTAATCGGTTAGGGTCAGTGTTGAGGTTAACGCATTACATTAATATATTACTTTAGGCAGTTACAGAGTACATTAACATGTTGTTAATGAAATTCAGGTAACATTATTACAGTATTTAGTCTAGTAACATGTTACAACCCTCAGTTAATTCCTCATGGATACTTTTATCAATTTTATCAACAGAATGCCACTTCCACCAGTGCAGCAGAAAGGAAAACCCCCAAAGAATGGATTTGATGAAATGGGGAAATGGCTGCAGTGGAGTCAGACTCAATGTTCTCTAACTGGTAATACTCACATTACTTGGGGTTTCTCAGGGTGAAGGACGAAAACCATGAAGAAAAGTATACTTTATGTGCTGGAAAGTTGACGGAACAGTGTGGCCATCTAAAGGTTTTGGTTGATAAATTGTTCCATATCATCCCACTTTTGTAATTTAGATGGGTAGTTTTAATACTTAATGGTCAGAACTACGTGTAAATGCAAGAAAGTCTTCATCAGGCTCTAAAATGCTGCCCCCAACTGGATTTGTAATTAATTGTAGTTAACAAAACTGTGAGCACTTCATTATTCAACATATAAGAATATTACATGCTTACATTTTTCAATTGCCTGGACATACTTTGGTGGTCATTTTGGTGAAAGTAACATAAAAGTAATGTAATCAGTGACTTATTACTTTTTATAGAAAGTAATATTGTAAAGAGTAACTTTCTACTTTCAGAAGAAGTAACTTATTACTCTCAAATGAAAATGACTAGAAATAACTAATAAACTATTTAATGGAAGCAACTTGCCCAACAATGGTTACGGTTATAACCCCCTTACAGAACACCTAGCATGTGCAGCCCAGTGCACAATGTGAACCGTGATTATTCATGTAAATGATGTTTATTTTCATCCTCAATCTCCGGACTTTGACATTTCCGCAAAATAGCAATAATCTCATTGTAAGTGCCCAATAACCCGAGAGTAGCTTGAAAATATTGTCTGACCAATTATCCAAAAACAAACTGTAATAATAAAAATCTTCTGTTTATATAAAAATCCTAACTCAGTAACTGAAAAAAAAATGCTGTGTGATTCTCTTTAGAGTAGTTTTACAAAATGCTTTGCAGTTCACTGCATGGATGCCTTGATAGATGCACAGTGTGTGTGTGTGTGTGTGTGTGTGTGTGTGTGTGCGCGTGTGTGTGTGCGAATGTGTGTGTGTGTGTGATGCTATTTCGAGGGAGAGGGAACCTGAGGAATGGAGGAAGTTGATGAGCTGCTGTCTGAGTTAAAGCCAGGTCTGGGATGTGTGGGCCTCCCTATCTGTTTGGCCACCAGAGCACAGGGCTGTGCTTGTGGTGCGATAACAGGGGAGCCACGCATAAAACAGGCTTAGTCTCCTAGAAAAGTTCTTTAATCAGCCTGATGCGCTTAGTGAGCAAAGACTGTGGGAATTGAAGTGAAGAAACTCAGGTCAGATAATGAGACTTACATCTGTAACACAGAGAATGTGATTTCTTTGAATCCAGCAGAGGAAGAAGAAAAGCTCATTATTCTTATCGCTTGTCAGAGAGGGAAGATATCGATATTATGCATATTTTGTGGGGCTCTTGTCAGAAATTAGCTAAATCCTTCTGTTTTTTTTCCAGTTATTTTATGTGTCCATTTTCATATTTCACGCTTTCAAATGCATGAGGCCACTGTTTCAATTTGCCTCCCGACTTTATCGATGTAGTTTATTTTTGCGGCCTTTTCATTCATTTCTGAGAAAGCTGACGGTTAATTGAACAGATGGACGATAATCACGTCCGTCGCAAACTCTCCCTGGAGAATGTCCTCTCCCACTAGTAAGGTACAGCCCAGTGGTTTTTTCCCCCTTTCAAAAGACTGACAAAATAATATAGTGATCTGAGTGAGTGTGTGAGAGTGTGTGTGTGTTGAGGGGGTTCAACAGTTTGTAAGGCCACAAAGAAACAAACATTGCAAGACCAAGTTACTTTGTCTGACACTGATTAGCAATTAGACCAATCATTGCAACACTGTGTGTAATTTTCCTTTTTACATTTTAATTGAGACATTTTTTCCAAGCGATTTTTTTTTGTAATGATTTGAGCTCAGTTATAAACATCTCAGTGTATTTATATTTTATTTTGTGTTCAAAGTCAAAAGCTCTCTCTCTGTTATTTTTTAAATATTTTTTTATGCCTTAGAGGATACAAATTCCTGAATGGAAAATTATCCTTGGGAGAGGTCACAGTGTCGTTCCAGCCACAGAGCAACATGCCCGGAGCAGTTGCAGTATCTTGCTCAAGGGCACTGCAGTGTCTTGGTAAGGCTCGCATGCTTGCTGTCGCAGGAGGTTTAACCAATTTTTAGTATCATCCCCACATTACTACAGTGCCAATCTGTTCAGAGGAAATGTCACTGGTCACTTGAGCTACATAGTCAATGCCTGATTTCAACAAAATGAATAAATCTTAAATGGATGACACCCCTGATGCAAGACTGAAAAGTATAAAGACACAAGTCATCAACATTACAGTGCTTTCGTACTGACTGAAGTCTCTGTCTTGTTTTGTGTTGATTTTATGTTGATTGAAGCAGCTGATCAGAGTATATTTGGGATTTGTGATCCTTGTAATGTAACAAATACAGTCATAAAGTCTGGGACTTCTTCTCATAGCTCAGCAACAACTCTGCCACAATGCGGTTTAAATCTAACAGCACCTCAGGTTACAGAAATATATTTATAACTCTATTTCTAACTGTGTGTCTCACTTCTGTGTAACAAAAGTTCTTGATTGCAAAATAAGCCAAACCCCGAAACAGTTATACTTAAATAAAGTAGCTTAGTCATAAAATTAAGTCATTCTGCAACAGCAAAGTGCTGGTTGTCTCTTTAGTTTTGGAGGATTTAAGCCAGACAGGCTAAGAAGTGCTGCTGTAGGCTGTGCCACATTTGACTTCAAAATGAATACATTACATCCCACAACCTGACACTGTGTTGATACAGCAGCGCGCGTACCGAACACAAACTGCAGTGCTGAAAAGAAAAGACCCATGTATTAGACATGATTTGGAAAACTGCCATAGTTTGCTTTGTTTTCAAAAAGTTTTAGAAATAATAAGCACTGTGCCAGTTATGCTCCAGATCTGGAACTGAACCAAATAAAACTCAGTGTGCTGGTCTGAGCAAATCAAAGCCTCTATAAAAGGGAAGGTCGTTTTTCATCTGTTCCATACTTTTGTTAACTCATGAAAGATATTGTAATGAAAACCTCAAAGAAAGCTGGAAAACAAAGTGCTTCGTATCTACTTTAGCTGGAGCCTGGTTTGCAAGTAAAAACACATTTCTTTTTCTAACACAATCAACACCTAAGGCTCAACACAATGCAAATGCAGCTTAAAATCAATGATGCATGTGTAATGAATTTCCAACATTTGAAATGACTGACTGAGCAATGAGCACTATGTGCATCTGGTGTGAGCAAGGCGGTGCATTTAAGTCCATTTGAGGCACTCAGGTCATTCATTTTATTTATGCAAAAAAAAAAAAAAAAAAAAGAATAATAAAAGAATAACAGACGAGGCTGAATTACAGGGGAGGTGGAATGGAATATACTTTGTTGGAATAGCTGCGGTTGAATCGGCACATGACAGCAAGAGACCCTTTAGATCCAAACGTTGCATTCCCTATTAGAATTATATAAGAGATGTCAAGGCTGGCTTGTCTAACACTCCCTATGATGCTACAAGCTACTCATGCATGTTTTACATCCTGTTATGCTGCTGTGGGATTGGACTACAGAGCCTCTGGAGGCTGAGAAGTAACTCCTCTTTTAGAGGTCAAAGCCTTTGCTCTACTTTCTAACATGCGAATAGTAAAACGTATACCACATGACGCCTGTGACATGTGTGAGTGCATTTGTGCATGTGCGTTGGTGTGTTTGTGTCAGTGCAAAACGTCAGTAGCTTTTAAAGTGAATACTTAGCAAGAGAAAGGAAAAGATACCCAGCGGCTTTTAAACACTGCAGCTCCTCTCCAGAAAGATCTGTTGTTTTCTCAAGCCGAGGAAGAAATGAGGAATTTCTTTTAATTTAGTAATTAGGATAGAACGGAAACAATGCGATTTCCACCATGTACTTTTGCATCATATTCTGCCTCCTGCATGTTCTCCTAAACCAAACACAGTATTGCTAGAATATTCATCTACATTTTTTATCCAGATTCCATGTTTCCCTTTTAATTTTGATGAATTTATGAATACGGTTTCAACAGTTCTATGAGAAAATATTCAAACTAGAGTGAATATCGGTAAATTTGATGTGACACAACAATGCACAGATCTTCTGCAGGACAGACTCAATAAACATTTTTTTGTGGACACAGTCCCAAAGTCTTTGACAAACTTGCGCATTATGTTTGCTGATGTGGTCGCACTTCTGACAGTTGGCAAAGTAATGAGATTTTTGTTGGTGCACTGACTTTCTCTCAGAGGAGGTCTTCTAAATGACTCTGTGTGTGTATTGTTTACAACACCAGATTATTATTTTTTTTCATTTAGCTTCTGCATTTAAAAAAATGCACATAACGGCAGGGGAAACCCTGCATTTAATAATGTTTTGTTACTGTTAGTTCCTTTTTCATCTTCAAATTTGGCGTTTTTGTTTTCTGCATCATAGAAATCATAAGGGTTTGTGGTATTGTCATTGTACTGGATTTATCACATTGTGAAGCACAGCTGAAAAAAAAGTTATGGTGCCATTGTGAACGCTATTTGTATTTGTTGTGAATGAAATCGTGAAACACAGTAAAGCTTGCTTTCAGGGGCAGTTGTGACGCACATGTAGGCTGTGTGTCATAGACTTTTTTTTTTTTTTTTAATACAATAGCAGTGGCAGGACTGCCTTAGCTAATGCTTTCCAGTTCCCTGCAGCCACTCATCCCTGCTGCACACTCACTGTGGTTAAATGCTGTTTTATCTCCAGTCAAAGGGGTCACAAAGAGGCTTTGGTCTTTGATTCAACCTTGAAACTATTTCTGATCATCGACATGCTGCTTTGGTGCGTTGGTGCAGTACAGCATTTCAGTACAAAACAAGCATCAATGCAACTGTATCATGGCCGTTAGTGTTAAAGGAAGCAGGGTTTGTGATGGCTGTTTCAGGGTCTGTTTGGGTTTTTTTTGCTTGTTTTTTGCTTTTTGTTTTCTGGTTTTTTTTTGACTAACTGTGTGTGTGAGAGTGAACATAATCCAAATTAAAAATGACACACAGATGCAGTTAATCTGGTTTTAAGCAGTGGAGCTTCTCTTAATTGATATGCTTAATTAACTGGACAACTCAAAGTCGCAGTATAATTTGATTTCTGTCTCTTTCAGGTCAACTAGTTGCCACTTTCATTTCAGCTATGATGGAAAACTTATGACAAATTATTATAATGTGACATGAATGGCTTTATATTCCTCAGAATGTTATAATTAAAAATTCATTTTTTTGCATTTGAAATGACCTGAATGATAAATTTGATATTCTAAAGTGAGTTTGATCGACTCCATTTTTGGCAACAGATTAAATCCGACTTAATCAGGTTATTGTGATTCTGCAACATGTAATCCTTCACCCTCAACTCTGCCTGTTTGGGTGCTGCTGAATAGCTTGCTACATGAAAGTAAACTGCCACATCTTTCTCAAAAAAAAAATGAACTTCCATGATAAGCGAGGCTTTAAATTGAACATTTTCAAATCCTACAATAAAGAAAATATCTGTTTTGTTAGCGTCAGCTCGGGGTGAGGAAAAAGATCGGGCTTAATGTCATGTGTGTGTCCACTGCTCCTCCCCCATAGAGAGCTAAGTAATTTTATGCTCTAATTCTTTCCTTTAAATAAGGCAGGAGGCATAAAATATGAAAAAAGGCAGAGATATTTTAAGAGGTCATGTGATTTGCGGCATAAATACTTAACAACCACTTGAAATGAAACATTTTATTATGTCATGTCTGCAAATAATGTGCAGCTGTTACTTGATTAAATACAAGAGTAGTCTCTAATATGTTCTTGATTCTTTATTTACCCGTGAAATAAGATGTGATGCAGCCATAGGATAATCTGCCAACCAGTTTTGCATTAATCTACCAGGCCTGGGTGTAATGCAATACACAATCCCCTGCTGTGACTGTTTCAGGCAAAAACCTAATCAAACATAACACGAAAAAATTAAGAGTTCATTTATTTGAGCATGACGACTAAAATGACAACAGATTTTAGAGCCACCTTTTGTCGGGGAGCAGCTCTTATGAGTTTAAAAGGTTGACATTTGTTATTTGACACTGTTAAATTATACACTTGTTTTAAGACCCGCCGAGCCACTTTTAAAATGATATAAAATTATAACTGCTGCTTATCTTTCTTTCAAGCGGCGCGAGGAAGTCAGTGCAAGTTTGACCCACCGTTGCACTCCTCTTCTGCGTTTATAGTTCACGTCCTTTCGAAATGAAAGTGTGACATCAATCATCTCTGCTCGTCGTGTCTCTTGTATCTTCATGTTATTTAAAGAGAGATCCCAAACTTGCAAGACTGTCCCAGTTGAACACAAAGTGTTGCACCGTAATAAGCAAGCGATAACTTCCATGAGTATGTATTTAAAGTTACCAAACTTGATCATCATCACTACAGTAACTTGCATTTGTGACAACGATTATGTGTACATTTGTGATTTCTTGACACCTGAAAAAAGGATGCAGAACTGCAAGAATCTTGTCAACACACCCGGCATGACCAAAGCCTCATGTGGAGGATCTTCACTGTGGATTGGGGAGGGG
>JAQNCA010000029.1:22443927-22456473 GCA_029783725.1 Acanthurus tractus | reverse complement strand
GGCACACAGACCCAGCGCAAGTGGATTTGCTATCATACACTTGAGGCAAAAATGACATTTGTGCAGGGTGTAAGATAGCAATGACAACTGTGCCGCGTTTGTGCCGGGTGTAAGATAGGGCCCTCTGTGTCATTTCGCTAGCTATGCAACTACACAATGGCAAGTGGTAATACTGGCCAAATCCAGCTGTACATGTTTCAACCAGACATAGATTCTGAAGAAGAAGAAGAAGAAGAAGGAGAGCACCAACTTGCACAGGATCACTTGCAAGTAGATGCATCAGGGCAATAATGTGTTTCATGCATCGCTACAGTTAAAAGACATATTGACCCTTTGGCTTGGCTTTGATAATTGTCTGCTAATAACGAGGTGACGTAGCTCAAAGTAGCGTTAGCTGCTCCTCTGACACACAGCAGTTTGCTTCACTGCAGGGTGCTAATTAATACGCCAAAAGCACTACCCCTCCCTTCCCCAGGCATGACATCGACTGCTAATTTCAACCCCGGATAGACATGTCGAGACAAATAAAAGTTTGATTTTCACTGGAGGGGATCTTTAAGGAGCTTTCAGGGATGAAAAATAACAAAAGGTTTAGTCATTTCACTCGAGATTAAATTATTAATTGTGTTCATAAGATCCTTGAAGTAAAGATCTCTGATAAGCCATGATGGTTTATTTGCATAATGCAGCCATCAACTCCCATAAGGATTACTGGCATGAACACTCTTGTAATACTCTAATGCTGAACTGACTGTATATTTTTTTGTATCCTGAGAGAATGTAAATCTGCACAAAGTCAGTGAAGACAAGGAACTCATGCCCAGAAGCTCCTGAGAGTAAAATACCCTTGGATCCTCACACGGAGGACTGTTTTTGTAATAACAATAATAGTGGTTGGAAGAAAGTAGTCTTTATGTGGTAAAAATGGACATGTTACAGTATATGCATGAGTGTGTCAAAGGAAAACGGTCTGTCCCTGCAGTTAATACACCTTACAATACATAGAATTTTTTAAAAGTTTTATAATAACTATTGTTTCAGACAGTAAGCTCACTTCCATTCTCCTACTTGGCGTGACATTGAAATATCTTTTCACCCCTTTGAAAGATTCATAAAGAAATTTCATGATGACAGGTTCTGGTATCACGGGTCAATGCTATTCAGACCATGAGTGGCTTCCTGTGGACAAGCAACGCACAATGCATGTAATGGAAAACAACATTCATCCTTGCAAAACCGCATAAGGTGACCACAACCTGCTGTGCTGCACCTGAGATGGAAAAAAACCTCTAACTGTTCTGCAGCCAAAAGGACAAGGCTCTCTCTATGCAAAGCTTTCTTTTTTACTTTTTTAAATGATTAAATCAACCTGAAACATTAAATACATAAACTTAAAAAAGCTCCACATATCTGAGACTTAAATTATCTGTGCCTAAGTGCAAAACTCAAACAAAAACAAAAAATATGAAGTAAGACACAAATTATTCTTCCACTGAATAACTCAGAAAAGCATTCTGTTCTTTTCTTTTCATTCTTTTTCACATTGTAGTTATCTAGAAGAAGCTTGCTAACACAACAAAGTGACCCTTCTTCACACTTTGTCATTTCACTGGAATTACACATGCAAATACTGAAATACAAAATGTAAATTAAGCTTGCTGTGTTATGTGTGGGAGTTATTTTTTTCTTTTTCTTTTTTCTTTTTTCTTGCATCATGGAGCCCAGCAAAATAAAGCATCTGTTGGCCAATTTAAACATCTTTGGAGGAATTTGCCAGAAGGATGGACAAATTGTTCCTTCTACAGTTACTTTAAAATATATGTTTGGGTCAGCTTTTGATTAATATAGAAGCCTTTAAAATGAATCAGGAATTTAACTATCACCTAACATGTCTGCAGTCTTGGACGGTTGCACACAGAATGTGAGCAGCTTTTTGTATTCTTCTGGTAGCTTATATAATTTCCAAAATGCTGATGAGCAGTTCTTCCCTCTCAGTGACAAATAGCTTTGGATATTAAATGAACGCCTCCGTTTTAAAAATCTATTTAATGTATGCTAAAGTGAAAGAAATCCAAGAGTAAAATAAATCTATTACCTATCTCTCATAAAAACGGTACAGTAGTATTAATGAACAACCTGTCTGGACCCTCCATTTGTTCATTTTAGGCATAAATCACAGCAGGTTATGTCAAAGAGAGGAGGTTTCTTGTAACAGCAACACCATCTAGTTGAGTTCATATGTCATTTCTTGGCATCATATCTCAAAATAATTACATATAGACCTCATGAGGGTTGAAAAAAAAACATCTGAGTAACACAAATCCACATAGTTTTCTGCCCCCTCTTTTCTTTTAGTTAGCTAATATAAATAAATATACCTTTGATAGATAATAAGACTTCATTTCTTTATATCAAGAACATGTATATAAAACACATAAAGCTTGCCAACCTTCAGAAGACACGACAACTGATATTGATACAACGGTACATCTTACCACCAACCAACATTTAGCAATTGATTTTAGATACAACACTGGAGGGGCTTGTTTAAATAAAAAACAAGAGGAGCCAAGTGGAAGCAGTGAGAAAAAAGAGATGTTGAGGAATATAAGTATTGACATCAGAAAATGTATCAGCAGAGGAGAGGCAGAGTGTTTGCATCTTTATTTATTTGTTTAGCACTGAACATGAATGTTTTTTATTCATTTACTTACTCAAAATGCATTTTTCAATATTGGCCTCACACATCTCTGCTTTGAGAAATTACACCAGATTTTTTTTTCACGCTCTTATTAATTTCAGCCAATTTATGCGACATTAAATACAGAGTCAACCTTCATTTGCGGCCAAATTTTGATTACATGAGCATATATATATAAGCAGAGCAACTCTGCCAAATCCAATGTCATTTCCCTCCTTGATGTTGCAACAGCAATGCAATCTACATATCTACCTTATTTGTATTTGATGCAAATCCAAGCACAAACTCTTAACATTTTCTAATATTAAAGTGACCCGTCTGGAGGTTTGTGGAGCTGTAGCAGAGCTTTGACCTCTCTGAGTGCTTTCCAGTTTTCTGTGCTTGTAGGGTTTTAGCTCTTTGGCGAAAACAATCTCTGCTGCAGCTGCTTTTGTCACTCCATGCTGAAGTCCCTCTGAAACACATACTGTCTGTTACAGCGTGTTGTTTCTGCTTTCCCTCTTTCTTTCCTCCTCCAGTTTACACAACGTGGGCAGCAGCTCCTCTCCAGCTCTTCCTGCTAGTTTACTATATATAATTGCCCCACTACAGGCAAGTGTAGAGTGTTGTGTATATCTCTGTGGGATGCACACGTCAGTATGTTTACTCTCCTGTCACATCACAATCAACAGCCCTCGACATGTTCCCTGATATCACAGACATTTTAGGAGTCGCGCAAAATAGTGACCTGATTAAAATCTAATTTCATGCACCCTTTACTGATTAGTGGTGATGATAATGAAATACATGAGGCATTCGTGACACAGGTTTTCTGAGAACAAACTGATTTACAGGAAAATTGTTTACTTCGCCTGGAAAAGAACTCTGTATGATAGTTAGTCTGAGCTTTAGCACCATGTATCTGTCAGTGTAATTCCTTAATGTGTTAGAGGATTTATTCAAAAAAAAAAAGTTGGTTTTGTTTGGAGGAGTTCTGGATGACTGAGATGGATAATTATTTTCAGCTTTATTATCTCGCAGTAATGCCCAAACCAGATTGCTTTACATCTAATTTAAGGGTCTATTGTTCACTGAATACCACAGGCACAATATCAGTCCCTATAGGAGTATTAAAGAGTTTCATTTAATTGCAGCTCCAGCAAGCAGCAGTAACTTATGTGAGCACCAATCTAATAATGGAAGAAGTTTATAGATTTGAATCTAATACTGTAAAACCACAGTTGGACTTTTTTCATAATCACAGCTAGAACTCAGAACCGTATGCCTTACATTCATGACTGTATGGGCTCACATCAGGTGAGGACCTTGAAGGACTTTAGTGTAATTCTTGGTGAAATGGAAGTAATCACTGGAAACATGCTGTCTTCAAGCCCTTTCTCTCTTTCTTTTTTCTTTCTTTCCTTTTTTTTTTTTTTTTTTACAGAGAAGTACAGACAACTTGAAGAGAGTTTTGTCACATGATGCATCCAAAGATCAATATCAGGAAAAACCAAAGATTTTGTGATGGACACAAGTTACACAAGTTCAACCTCACAGCACAGAAAATCTTGACAACCAGCACAGTTTTAGGGTGGGAATTTAAGATTACTGTCACCAGTTCAGGAACGGAACAAATGTAAAATGTGTTCACAGTCGCTTTCTGAGCTGTAGTTTATTACTAAAAATGTTTTTGGAGAACATTATCATGACAAAGTGAAGCTGATTTATGACCTTCTGAATATAAAAATGTCATCACTTCAGTACTTTATCTAAATAGATTTTTCGGTGACTTTGCAATAATTAGCATATAATTTGTTGAGTTATGGCCAAAAACGTGTTTTATGAGGTCACAGTGACCCTGTCCTTTGACCGCTATGTTGCAACCGGTTCACTCTTGAGTCCAAGTTGACAGGTGCACCCGATGTAATTAAATTGGTTTTAGGAGTTGCTGAGTTATCGCGCCCATGACAATGGGACGGACATGAGATGACCTTTTTACCTCCCAAAACTAATTAGTTCATTCTTGTGTCCAAAAAGATGTAAGTGAAGTTTAAGAATTTTAAGGTTTTAAGGTTTTCCAAGAGATATTGTATTCATGACAATGAGACAGACAGACAGTCTAAAAATATTCAGTCTCTGTCCACAACCGTGGCAGTGTGCAGGCGTGAAAAAGAGTTGCTAAATTTGATCTAACAATGAGGTTGCTTGAAAGGTGCAGGCTATTCAAAGACCCGGGAGCATCTGGAGACAGTTTTTGCTTTTTGCACTTTACTCAACCTGAAAAACTCAACTAAAATGAAGAAACTTAAAGAACATTTGCACAAAATCACACCAGAAAAAAGTTCTGAAAACTGCAAAAACAGAGTATGTATGCAAACTCCACCATTCATAACAAACAGTAGAGGGCAACAACGAAACATTACAGCATATAATATGCCTAATCCAAAAATGAAGAAGACACTGGAACATAAATAATGTGCAATTAAAAAATTTACAGTCTTCTGACAGTCTTGAAAATATCACATGCTGTTTAATCTATGCATGTTAAAATATGGTTTGATTCAGTTAGCATCCGTATAATGTAGCATTTTACCATCACTTACAGAACAAGTCCTCAAAACTTACACAACTTCAATCAAAGAGTGGAAAAAGTGTTGTTAAATTAGTTTTAAATCCTTTGACCCATCTTAAATGAAGGATTACTATTATAGAAACAGTTTCCTGTCTCTACTAACATTAATTTAAATATATTTTTGTACATTCAAAGCACAATTTAAACCATTAATCAACTTGCAAAGTGACAAGTTATATTAACATTATCATACCATTGCTGACAGTTTGTATTAGTTTGTAAATAACTTTGCTAACACCATGGTGACTTTAACGTCCTTGTTTGTCCTCCTTGCATTTTGCTCTGTTTAGATATAATTAAGGGAACAGAATAAAAAAACAGTTTTTTAGTCCCTCAGAGTATCTTGCATCAGTGTTGTATTTACCAAATGTATGTCGTATGACCTTTTAAAAAATTTTAAACTTTAACTTATTAAAACTGGAGGTAAATCAGAATTTTTGATGTTTCTCCATCGTCTATGAGTGGGCGTCTGAATGCGTTGATGAGCTGCATGAAATATGATCAGTTCATTGCACTCTAGGGCGAAACTAAGCGATGGGTCAATTAGAGTTCTAAATTGCTACGTATGGCACTAATAAAAAAGAAGTGGTGACCAACTCTAGTTTTGTCACCTGTACATTTAACAATATACTGCAAGAAAACTGACTCGCTACTTAATCTGAGTCTTTTTTTGCAATATACTTAAAGAGAGTGAGATGATACTGACAGCATGTTGGAGAATATGCGGTAAAAAAAGGTAAGGCTGTATATGTAAATAGACATCACTATTACAAAGAAGCAGCAGCGCTGTACTTCTGTTTCCTCCCTCTTAATGGCCCACTGAGCACAAGGCAATTTCTTTTCTCCTTTTTACTTCACTCAAGTATACCTGGATGTTTTATTGCCAAACGCCGATATTGCTCAAGGACATAAAGAGTGCCAGATAAAAAATGAGATCTTGTAGACATTCAGGAAACAGCGAACTGTAACATGCTCATTACCCTCTCCCTCAATTTGCCTCTGTCAAACATACAAGCACAAGATGATTTAAGACAAAAAAGAAAAAAAAAAAGACACTGGAGGAAGAGATTAAGTTAGACATGTACATTTTAGGCGAACAGTGTGGAAATCACTGTGAGTAGTCAAACACACAAAGAGGTCTAGACTTGACAGATGCCTGTGGGGAAGCAGAGTGCTTTTGCAATTGCCTCCTCGTGAAGCTTTTTAATCAGAGAAATGGGGACTACACTAGATTAGTACCTCTACAACATGAAAGCAACAGTCAATGACACACACCTGAAGCACTCCGTCACAACTCAATCAGCAAAACACACCGAGTCATGCAATGTTAATGTTATTTAAATTTTAGATTAAAGTGTTTGAGTATGCAGATCTGGCAACCGCAGATTTTTTTTTTTTTACTTTACTTTCTTGGTCACATAGAGACATGGAAAGTTGCCACACCGACACAATCTTGACAATGGGAGCTGACAGTGCTGAGAATGAAATAGATGAAAATTAGCAAAACATCCAAGTATGCACTTTCATAACAGAAACACTGCTTTAATCTCAGAAAAAAGATGATGTTTATGCTAGCTATGCCTCGAACCACTTTTCATCTTATTAGCTCAGATGGAATTTTTTGTGAAAGTCAGATCTAAAAGGGGGGCTTTACTGAAAGACAACAAAACACTGCACATCAAAAGAAGGGAAACGGGAACTTATTTGACGAATCATCCAGGTAACAGCTTGCAACTGCACCGGGGCTGTAAGAGAAGTGGTTTGCATACAAAGCACACACACTTAATTATTCCAAGAGTACATTTTGTCTGTGGGCTGAGTGACTCCAGCACGGTAGCTAGTAGATATCATCTGTCTGAGGCAAATTAATCTCCGTGACAGGTGACAGCAGAGTCCCCTAAACTTTTCTGATTTGTGTAATATTTTGATGAATATCCAGCCTTGCATTTGAAATTCATTGGCCAAGGGGAGACACTTCTGGCCGGAGTTACAGGTGACAGTCTCTTGCATCAGAAGTAATGTGCTGCATCTATTCAAACATTTTGCTTAGCAGAAATTTATGGTGTGTATGTATCATTCTGGTTGTAAATATGAATCCTTTCATTTGTTCCTGTCAGCCACAGCACCACATTTCATGCCAGCAACTGTGTGTCCCAGAACTTAATCTTTCCTCCACATTTGTCATTCTTTTTAATAAGAATCAGACATCCACATTGTCTGTTTGACAGACAACTACACATTATGTGTGGGGCTTTCAGGACGTGGGGACTGAAAGGCAAAGTGAACATTCCCAGATGAGGACAGGCTATTGTTCAAATTTGCAAATTCATCACAAGAAGACCCTGATAAGCGTTCCGAAAAATATATATGACTGAGATACTACAGGACCAATAATGGCTTCTTGGATTGGAAACTATAAAGGGAAAAAAAATGTATTTCAAATAACCTTTATCTTTCACTGTCAAAACTCAGACACAGTCAATCCTTTGAAGTGTAAAATTTCCCTTAGAGTGTAAACAACTCTCTCCCATCCATGACGTTTACCTCTCCTCTTCGTGCTCGCAATTTTCTACATGAATAAAGAAGCTGTTCCTTTCTCCCACTGGCTAGACCCTGACTGAAGTGCAATCTGTTATAATATCAACTGAAGCCCCCATTGGCAAGCATCATTAGCCTCCGCTCCTTCTTGCATATTTAGTGTTAGTATCTTCCATGTGGCAATAGAAAGCATTACGATTGATTCTGCACAGCAGCTACGATGATCAGTGCTCACGGTGTGATACCGCTCATAAGTTTAAGTATCAGACTGTTTAAATCCCACAAAATTATCACTATAACAGTCTTGTCCACTTATTAATGTGGACTTGAAGCAGATCAATAACTCTTTATTCCCTTGTTGCACTTATTTTTTGACAGTGCTTTCTAAAAGATGGGCTTTTAAACAATCTCGCAGGGTGTTAGAGAAGAGAGCCATGACAGCGTGTCAGTCAGCTTAGTATCCTGATACTGCTGGCTGTGCACCTGGCACTACACTATAGGTATGGAGGCTGGCTTAAGATTTTACACACATCCCTGTCATGAAAGATTGAGCATGTGGGAGTCATTGAAATGTATTCATGCTCACAATGTAGAGGAAGCACGGGGCCACAGTAATGGTTGTCAGGGGCTGGTATGCCTCAGTGAACTGAAGACGACATTTTCTGTCTCACTGGCTGCGGGGATGTTTGAGTTATATAACCCTGCAGGAAGCCACAGATGAGAATCTCACAAGTGAGCCCTAATAAAATGCAACATTTATAAAAATGTGGAGCACAGTTCAAGTGATTAAATAAAAATGTAAGCTTTGCGTAGCTTCTCTGAGAATCAGATTTTTTTTTTTATATGGCACTACAAGGTGACATTTTACTCCACATGCCTCAGCTTGCATTTGTTTGTGAAAATAAATCAATATCATGCTGCCAAGGTTAAAAAAGAGAATTCCAGGAGTGTGAAGAAATTGGACACTCGTATTGTAAATGCCTCTGGAAACCAGGGAATATTCTGAACAAGAGTGGAATTCTTTGAGACTATAAAAGCCCATCTGAAGCCCATCTGAAGTCCATCTTACCAGCAGAAAACAGCCATATATGAATGTGAGTGTTAGAGGGGAAGAACATTACAACACATCTTATCTTTGACAAAGGATGTTGGGGTGGCCTTTTTTTAGAGATGCAAATGTTGTGAAAATTAGATGAAGGCATTTCTGTACACTCCAATTACGATAATGAGATAGAAAATGGCAAACAATGTCATAGGAAGGTTTGTTGCAGAGAGCTGGATGGAGGATCCGGTCCACCGCCTCACTGAGGATGAGACGCACGGCAGATATGCATCTTGTATTCAGGAGGATTTCCTCGTAAAGGTGATTCTTTTTTTATATTCCCATGAGGTAATTCCCATCGTTTTACAAGGTGCAGGGCAGGATGCAGGCGGTCTGGTGTGTGATGAAACAATGCATAGAGCTAACCTGACCTTGATCCATTTAAAACAGCAGGTCTTCAAGCTACAGCTCAGCTCAGAGGTCTTTCAGGTTACATTTTAATTCACTTGTTTTTTTGGGGAATCAGTGGTGTAGAATAGTGTGCAGCACAGAATGTAAAGAACTCTGTGACGTGACGAGTCAATTAAATGAAAATGAAATATCACTGACAACCTTATTGTTATAACTGCTTGGTTAGACTTCCTAAATGGAAGATGACACAATACTTTTTTTTGCTACATAGGTTTGTCTATTCTCTGATATTTTTTAACCAGAACTATTTCCAAAATACACAAAAGATTTCTCAATAGACTGATCATTAACTACTATCAATGTTTGCATCCAAGAGACATGTGGTCTAATGCTGCATTCATGCTATGTCTGCAGAGTGAGAAAAACAGAAAAAACCTGTAATTCTACTTTAGTTAAAGCATTTTTCTAACAAATTTCTACTTCTGCAGATACGTTTTCATGTAAGTTTGATTGTTTCATAGAAAATCAGAACATGGTGCTGTGTTCTGAGTAAGTGATGCCTTAAAAGCAAGATGTCCATGCTGAAACCAGAAGACTGAAGACACCAAATAAAACTCCCCTTTGCTAATCTGCTAATGTGCTGACTTTAACTGGCGCTTTGTAAATTAAAGCAAAAGCATGTTTTAATTGATCTAAATGTTTCTACTTGGACATCTTTAACAGAAAAAGTGTGGGAACCACTAAAATACCAGGAGAGATATAATAATAAGCTATTTTCTTCAAAGTTTCAAACGGTGTGTGTTATCTCGGGCTGTGAGCTACAGCCTGTGCGTGATATGAATGTCATTTATCACAAGTAATAGTTCTGTGGCCAGCATGAGCTCCATAATTGCTCTTTTGCCATTTGGTGTTACTCACTAAAACTTTTAGAGGGTGAAGTCCACATGACATGAAACCGCTCATGTGAACTTAATAAGCAATTTTTCACTTCTCGACACTCTTATCTTTTTGGATTTCAGATGATAAAGTAAGGCAGGTTGAGGTTAAAGTCCTGACAGTCAACTTAAATATATTGGCTGTTTTTATCCACACTGGTCAAAGAGTTAAAGATCTGCTTCACTTTGTTTACAAAGTGCTGTCATCACAACTTGTCAAACAGAAGGTTTCTTTTAAATGAGGTCTCTGCAGCCGGTGGAGAAGAACTCAAGTCGATTTCTGAATCTTCCTCTTATTCACTTTTCCCAAAACAGTCCAGAGATTAATTGCAATCATGGCGAACACTCTGCCAAAGCAGGAAGCAAAAAAAAAATGCAGCATGACTCAAACCTGTGATGCCAACAGGCTTTAAAAGCAGAGTTGCTCATTAAAGACTACATTCAAAGTGACTGTGAAAACACCGAGGGCAGCTTCTGGGAATGGGGAATATTTATTTGATACAAAAAACACTGAATCACTGTCATATAAGGCACTGCAAAATCACAGCATACGACAAAGCACCCCCAAATTGTATTATGAGATCTTATACATAATGAACACAAAGCTTGCTTGGTATTTTTTTTTTTTCTTTGCTGTCAGTTTTTAAAGAATTATAGAGTCTCCTGCAGTAAGAATAATTAACTCCCCAAGATGTATGCTCCTACGAAGTGACAAATAATGAAGCAAAAATGGAGTTTGCTTTCTGTTCTCCAATAAAAGTACATTTTTCTACAAGTTCTAAGGCATCAATGAATGAATCAACATTGAGTAACCTTGTATTTCTGTTTGGAAATCTTCTGCTGGGATAAACCAGATGAATCTCAAAGGGACTCACATTCATTCTGAAGACCGAGCTGCTGGGTATCCTAACATCTTACAAATTAAAGCGGTTCACTTTCCTTTCCCGTGTTTTTTGTTTATTTTCTTTTACTTTTCTTTTTTCTGCTCTTATTCGGTCATTATCTGCTACAATTTTATCGGCGAGGTGTTGAGATATAAATTCATTACATCACTTCAGTATCGTACAAGGCCGAGCTACAACACGATCTAGATCAATGCAATAACTGCTGGTGCTGCGTTTGCAACAATTCCACTTACATTGTCACTGTTGAAAATGCAATGCAGAGATCAAATAAAAAAAGGCCGGCCTGCTTGAGGAGTCCAAAGAGGCAAACAGCTGAAACTGAAGCTATATATATGAGAGCAGAGCTAAAGGCAATTCCCAGGTGTGAGCACCACAATATGAAATCCATTAGCTTTCATACTAACTGCCTGACACACAGTACATATGAACTGTGGAGTAACAAAGATCTGCAGTGCTGCATGAAACTCTATCAGGCTTAAGCGAAGGCACTGAAAGTCTCATGAAATTTAAAAAAAAAACAAAACATCCCCTTCTCTGCCAATATTTGAACATGTTTCCCCTGTGCAATGATTGATTTTTAGCACCTGTATGTTTCTCCAGGAACATTTTTTAAATATTCAAGGCGTAAGATTTTACAAACTCAAATAATTTTGATGAAAATATTTCTCCAGTCACAGTCTTCCTTATCTGTATCCCATTTGTTTGGTGTCAACAGCTGGTTAAAACCGAAACGGTGAATTCACAGAGAAGTGAATGAATGAGTGAATTAATGATAGAACATTGCCACTTAAATTCATTACTTTAATTTGCGAGAGTCTGCATCTGACATTTTTCATATCACAGCCAGTGGTGCCATAATTACAGAGATGTTGTCATTACAGCACATTCACTGACGATTAAAGTGAAAGAGAGTGGAAATAAATTACCCTTCTCATCATTTCAATTGCGTCATGCAGAGCGAGTATATAACAGCCAAATCACAGGGAAAGGTAAAATATTTAAATGGTGCAAGTCAAAGATACTGTAGATTTCAGGCCTGGACGGCCTTTAAACCAACTTGTGTGCAAAACTTTCCAACTGATGACTCCACTAAAGTGTCTAAACACAAGAACTATTGATTTGTGTTCACCATCCAAACGGATTTAAATCTTTAATTAGCTCAGTGGCAGGTGGCCAAATGTAAATTAGACATCTGACTTGTTACTGTGTCAGGATGTTGATGAAAGGTTCCAGCATTGGCTTCTGGCGGAAACAGCATTGTCTATGGTGAAAATAAATCTGATTACCGAAATTGAATTGTAGGTAGTATGTGTGTGTGTGCGTGCATGTGTGCGTGCATGTGTGCGTGCGTGCGTGCATGTGACGGAGAGAAAGAGGGAGGAAGAAGCAGAGACCCAAATGCA
>JAQNCA010000029.1:22432578-22443827 GCA_029783725.1 Acanthurus tractus | reverse complement strand
TGTGTGCGTGCATGTGTGCGTGCGTGCGTGCATGTGACGGAGAGAAAGAGGGAGGAAGAAGCAGAGACCCAAATGCAATCTAATGCACTAATGCAAATCTAATGCCACTAAAAGCTAATTCATTGCTTATCTCGACTGTAATTTTTTAAATTTTAAGTACAGAAAATACACTTAATCAAATGAATAATGCTTCCAATAGAATAAGGTACTCGCCCATGACTGGCTGCCTCCATCTTGGCTTGTTTGTTGTGTTAAGATGTTGCTTCTGATTGGCTGAGCAGACTACAGGATGCTGACTCACATATCTGATATGTCTTCCATTTGGCAGGAACAAGCCACAGCAGAATAGCTGCAAAAACACAGGAGAAGTGACAAAACGCAGCTTCCGGCCATGATGTCAGACCAAACGATGACAGATTACATCTTCTCCTGATCCAAGATGGACATAGAGTATAAACAATGTGACATGTGATTAATAAGCAGTGAATTTACCTTAATGTTTTTGGCCTTAATTAGCCGATTACAATGTTTTTATACTGCAGGATCATATCTAAAATGATAAAGAATGCCTTCCAATCTGGGTGGAGACAACACCTGTCCACAAACTGACAAGTCACAACCAGCAAATGAACGTCAGTATGACACACTATTAAAGCATTTTACAGGACTAAGGGCTGTTCTGACATGAAAACAACCAGACCCAGCAGCTCAGCCTATTTAATCAAACCTCAAACCCTCAGAGGCTTAATAAATGTCCCTGCCAAGTTTCATAAATGGGGGATCAATTATAATTGATTTCACAGTCTGATACATTTATTAAAGTGACATTCATTTATTCACGTGCGTACCTGCTTTGCCTTCAGCGCCTGCTTGCACTCACTATGAGAATAAGCTTGCAACCGAATACTTTATTAAAAGTATCACTTACAGATTTTTTTCGTTACACTGAAATAATTGCTTCACCACAAAGGCTGATTCCGTACACTGCAACATTTAATTTCTCACACAGGTCAGCCGGCACGATGTCTCTATAATTTGTTAACTACATGATACGTACTATTAAGTGCGCAACAGGCAGACAAGAAATACAGTTTCCCATAAGAGCAGAATAAATTAGTTCCAGGGTGTTACCCACTGTCACATTATGTGACGACTTCGGCAGATGAAAGCTGCCACTCAGCAGAGCAGGAGACCGTCAGAGACGACCTCATCTCAACAGTGACGCTGCCAAATGCTGGGACGAGCCGGGATTATGGAGGACCTTCGGACCAGACGGGGTTTCTGCCTAAAAGTCATGTCCGTTGTACACAGTCAACAAATGTGTCCATGTACATTTACAGTCATGTGTTTGTAGTTTTCTGTGTAGCAAACAGCTAACCTACTTAATTATCTTAATCAATTTAAACCACTTGATGGGTATTTTTTGAATTGGTCTGCAATACTGACTTACTGGACTTGAGCTACTTCACTTTGATTGTGGCTGTGGATGAAGTAGCCTGCTGGATGAAACACCACATAGCTATTCCCCCAGTGACATATAATGATGTCCTACAGGCCCTGCACGACAAACTGTACAGAGATATCGCAGTGTTCAGCTGCCAGTCAGATCAAACCAGGCATTTCATCATCAGTGTCGACACCCTGAACTTTCTTCATGTCTTCACTGAAACAGAGAAAAACGAGCACATTTCATTGCTGCCACACAGTCTTCACATTTACACTCCTTTCCCCCATTGCGTTGCCTATGCGGTGCATATAGATGCAAACCAGTCGAAGTGGATATGAATCTGCATATTATCTGTAGTGATTTTATTCATGTACAGTTATCAGGGTCGTATCAGGGTAAGTACCAGGCTACATTGTCATTAGTGTTGGGTGAACATAAAAGAGACGAGAGGTAACAATAAGCTAATATCAGTAATCCGAGAACACAAAAAAGTACAGTGTATTAAAGGTAGTTTTGCTTATGCGCTATAAGCTCAGTGTAAAGTACAGGGTTTAGTACCTGACGCTACATGTCCTTCATCAGGTGCCTTTTTATTCTCTATTTGTTTGCTCTGGCACCTGTAATCTGACAGAATTATCATTGTGTGTTATGTTTTTATATTCTCACCTTGTACAAACTTGATTTACAGTGTATGACTGCTTGTTTTATAAACAGTGTTTCCACAAAGTCATTTCAAATCAGCGAGAACTATGCAGTGACAGATAAGCACACGTTGCCCAAGATGGAAAACTGGGTTTCTCATTATCAAAAAGTGAAGTACAGCACAGGATGATGCTTCACTGATTTTCATCTCAGTTGTTTTTTTCTTTTTCTTTTTTTTTGGTTTGACAGTGTACCTTTCCCTGCTCTGCACATGGCAAGTTGTATTTCCACTTCCTCCCCATCCACAAACAGGGCACACAAGACAACTGTAAAACAGATGGTGATTTCTCCCAGCGATTCTCTGACCTTTGAAAAGTAGACTTGTGACTGGGAGGACTACGGTTTGAATCCAAAAGCAGATTGGAAAGTGAATAAGAAATTTTTCTCACATTTCACCACGAGTGTTGCCCAGCGGCATGTGAGAAAGACAATTGGCTTCAGACTCCGCAGTTGGAGCTGTTCAGTGGCAGCTCACAGGTTTCAATGCTCCAACTTCCACTAATTATTATTTTTTACCATCGAATTAATTTTTTCATTCAATGGTTTTCACAATTAATTGTTTATTTGTTAAATATCAGAAACTAGCTGCTTGAAAAATAACAGTATTTTTTATGGATCAACCAAATGTTGCGGACTAATGTTGCAGACACCTATTTTTAACATCACCATCTGCCCAGGTCTCCATAGTGCTCTGCATAGTGCTTATTTATAACTTATTAGTTCAGTTTTTCATTGTCCTCGGTCCAAATCCCCTATATGTCCACATGTATTTCATCAATAAAGTGGATTGAGATTCAAGAAAACAAACAGTTGCTCATACCTAAAATTAAACCCAGATTTCATGCTTATAATTAAGGACAGATTGTCATAATCACATGAAACCATCACTGAGCGTTGTTTGGAGACAAGACCTCCAATTATCCACTCCATTCTTAGGGACAATCTACAAAAACAGTTAAGACTTATGACCTGTTTGTCATTTGGATGGAAAAAGATTGCAAAATCGTTTAATTTTTAACGATTTAATGTTAAAATGTGTATTGAGAATGAAATGTATCCCATTAGCACATTATTTTCAAAGAGAACTTGATTCACAATGACATTTGATATACAGAACAAAGTTAAAGATTATGAATTTTTAAAGGTATGGGAGAAAAAATAAATGGAGACACTGAGCATGCAGTATTTTTTATTTCAGTAACAGCAAAAGGCATTAAAACATGCCAAAGTGGACACTGAATTCACAGTTACTTTTATAATCTACATGAATCACTTTTGATACATCATACATGTAATTGGCTGTGCAGCTTCCATGTAAAAATGAAAAATTTCATTTTTTTAAGCTGGTTCGCCTGTTGCTTCCCTTATTACCTTCCATCCGAACAGTGATGAAGAACACCGGGAGGAAATGCCGAGAGTTGAGGCTTCATTAAAACAAAATTAAGAATGGTGTGTGAACTGCATGCCACATTAATCAAAGCACACAAGGTAAAACTGCCTCCCGAGTTTCCTTATGATCGGTTGCTTGAAAGTTACGTTTCATTTAGAAGACTATTTTTTTAAGCAGAGTCCGGCAGAGTGCTGACTCCATGTAAAACGCAGGGAGGCTTCGCAGTGAACAGTGAGGGATAACAGCTTCACCGATCTGTTTGAATTAAATGTGGCTCGAATAAAGACACAAAAACACAGAATCTGTCAGCAAATTAGCAAGTTGTAATTGAGCCTATTGGTGACTGGTATCAACAACATTTTTGTCACTCTAGCTCTTCCTCATCTGTGCTGTGGTGTGTGTGTGTGTGTGTGTGTCCAGGTAGACCGGGATGCTTCAACGGGGGACTGACATTTGGTAATTGACAGTGTTGCATGTGAATTAGTCGACGCCGTGGTAGATCACCTGTTAAGCCCGTCAAAATGACAGACAGCCTTCAGATTTTTCCATCACCGTGAAAAGAATTAAATCAGTAACAGAAATATTTGGTTAATGTGACCCCTGTTCAGAGCATTTGAGACTTCCATCATTTGGAAATCTGTCTCTTCCGTCTCTTGGAACAGATACTCTTGCAGTGCAGTATAAATTGTCATTCTACTTTGTCTCAAAGAGAAGAGTGACTTGCATGACCATTTAGATTTTTCTGCTTTCGTTTTTCTAGCAACTTGTCAAACATGATCTAAAAAGAACGTCATTCAAACCACACAAAGCTGCTGCTTCCCTCATTTCATGTTAAATTATGATGTCAAATTGTGTTTACTAATTTGCCCATTTCCTCTTTTATACTTCTGAATAGTTTCCATTTCATTTCCAAGTTTATTTGGCTTGGAAAAACATTTAACAGACCATAGCTGTGTTTTGGTTCTGCTGGTGTCGAAACTCAAAACGGGGGTTTGAATTGATGTAGAACTGGATTTTGAAGTTTCATTTTTTTCTTAAGGGAATAGTTTCAAATTAAGCAAACAGGACAAGCGACCAGCTGAAATGTGACGCCATTGCTAGCTCTGTCATGAAATCTGTGGGCTACGTCTTGTGGGTCTGGACTGTGCCATTCATGAACTTTTCCCTCTTGTAAGGTTAATGCTTCGAGGGTGCACCACTTTGTTGATTAAATCGAGTCAGGTCAGTGCCTCCGATGTTTAGCTGGAACCACAGCTCACAACAAACAACTCTATTTACGTGGGAGCTTTGAGTGGGTGGGACAGCTCCAGAAAAACCTAAGCTAGATGTAAACACTGCTGCCTCCAGATATACATGTGATGAGTCACCAAAGAGGGAGACCATACATTTGCCATAAATGGCTTCTCCTTGTCGCTTCCATTAATACCTTGTTGACCTATATTAATGAAACTGCCTTGGAGCTCTCAGTCTCAACAACATCTAAGACCTTGCTGTGAGAGATGAGCCCTTGAAACATTGAAAAAAACTCGAGCTAAATGCAAGTTTTGCAAGACAGCGATGAAAATGAAGTCCTGATGTTTTCATATTGCTGAAGGCATAAGAGAAGCATCATGTTTTATTCAGTCTCCACACACGAACCTCACACACTGAATCTCTTGAAGTGACCAGAGGCAGCCCTGGAAAGCTCTGTCTTTGGGCTCCATCCTTTGGTCAATATGCATAACTGCAACAACAAACATGCTTGATGGGTTTCTGTATCAGATTGAGTAGCCTGGTTGATGAACAGCAAAGACCATCATCTGTTTCACGGCTGCTGTTTTGCATGTATTTCGCATTTTTTTGTAAGCAACATTCTCATAGATGGGGAGCAAACAATGTGTCTTTGTAAATGAGAAATTTTCTGTATGCAAAACAAATTTCACACTCTCACACAGCCACGCTTATTCCCTCAGACAATCCAGCCTGACACATTAACCAACCACTTTTGCACCCGGTGAACTGGATGACAAGAAGCAATCTACAAACCATACAATATTGCAGCCGATTAGACCTCACGCATCACTCCAAAGGACTTTTCATTTTCCAAATGAGTTATCCCGCCTGCACAAATGATGTAGCCGCATGACATCAAGTGTTAAATAAGCTTTGGACCAAGGCTATCCATTCTACTTTGTGGCTGCACTGTAATGTCTATCCCCCCATAAAAATCGTATTTCTAGCCAATACAGGTAAACGATCTCCAGGGATATTCATGTGCTTATTTAGCTTTCTAATGGGGGACTTTAAAGACATGCAGATGGCTTCTCGCAAGGACCAGATAGGCTTTTTCAAGTGCATCCTGGCATGAGAACAGTTGACTAAAAAATGCATGAGAAATGTGATGGTAGGTGGATGCGTGCTTTCCAGGAAAAATGCAAGTAGCAGGACCGCGTTTCACATTTATTTTCTTCCTCTGTTGTTGCAGATATGATTTCAAACACACTAGATAACAGTTAGTGTTCAGTTGTTTGTATTTGATTATTTATCTGACTGTTTTTTAATGCCAATCTGTCAAACGAACTAGACAAAATAATCAACAGCTGCACTGTTACTGAATTCATGCAAAAAACTCTTAGTCTGACTCAATATTCAGTTGCACTATAGCTGTTTAAACTCACACTGTTTATTACAGTGTGCCTCGAGTTTTGCACCAGCAAATGTTGCTCTTTCTACCAAAGACACCCCGAATACCATCCAAACGTCAGCTAGTCCTTGCAGCACAGTATGAGACTCTTACTCATGCTTAGAAACCAAGACAGAGCTGACAGATAAACAGCAGAAAAACATTGATTGAATAGTTGTATGTGTGTGTACAACGTCAGTGTGGTAGGAAAAGAATAATACTGGACAGGGATTTAGAAATTCAATGGCAAAATTTCATTTGTCTCATACATTAGACTGAGCTAGTATTTTTTACTCTGTGGCTCAACAAAAAAAGACATAAATTAAAAAGAAAAAAATAATAATCCAATGTTATAATGCATTGAGAATATTGCGCTTTTAAATCTTTGTTTGTGTATCTTTTTTTCCTGTTGTTTCATGGAGGAATTGTAATAAGATTCCTCGTAAGGACACTGACTCTAACTGTGATATACTGTATAATCCCCTGCAGGTTTTCACACGCAGGTACCTCATGTGAGATCGATGCTAACAACTTATACAGGGTAAGTGCTGCCAAAGAAAGTGCTGCAACTGAGCTCAACCTCACTGCTCTGCTCACAAGAAGCTAAAGCCAAGCACTCTGGGTATTGCCTCTCTCACTGATTTGAGCAGGGCAGCGACTTTTGGAACAAATGGTGGCATATCTCTGGTCCCCAGAGGATGAATTTAGAGGGTTTTCTTCACTTGGCTTTGAGCTACTTTGGCTTCTTCAGAAAGGGCCAGTATTAGTTTGAAGTGAATGTCACGCCTCAGCAGTGCAGTCCCTTTTCATGCAGCAGGAGCTGCAGCAGACTGTAATGCATGTAGGTGCTGCATTATTGCACCAAAAAGAGGGCAGTCACAAGTTTTCTAACTGTAGGATTTTACACAATACTTTTGGCAGTGAGCCGTGTAGTGAGATCATGGAGTGGCTCCGTGACTCAGCCATGCTGTTTTTTTCCTAACACTCAGTCATTGGTTTTGCCTTGTTTGCCTGGGACTGAAAATGAATGTTTTTCTAACATTTGCAAGACTTAATCACATGATTACCTTGGTGAAATTCAAACATTTTAAAAACTTGTTTGCACTTGTTTTTAACCATATATACTGTACATATTTACACATTTAATTAACTAAGTTGGTTTGTAGAGGACTTGCAGAAAGAGAGTTTTAAAGATACAACAGATTTATGTATACCAGTTATATATGACCAATCACATCTTAGCAATCAAGACGATACATCGATCTTACATCATCATCCCTGCTTGTCAGTTAATCATAGTAATGGTGTGTGGGAGTGACAGTAATTTCTGTGCATGCTTTTGGTACTGGGGTGGCCCGATTACGTTTGGATTATAGCCTGAACCTTCAAATTATATAGAAACACTGGACTGATTGTGAGTAGCCTCACAGATGCAGTCACCCTACCCTTCCGACGCTCCCACACAAACATGCACACGTATAAACACAGACACCATTACTCTAAACCCACAATCAAATTTCACTCAACATCTGTGAGGCATTCCCAGCAGGCCTGGAATGTACATTAGCCTGGGGAAATCTATCAGATTGGCTCACCTCACTTGTTTTACTTTTGTTCTATAGCCTCAGTGTGTTGTTTTCTATCAGCTAGTGAGCAGTAGCACAACACCTCTAACAAATCCCCAAATCCCTCTGTTTTTGCCCACGTAAACCATAAATCATCCATGGTTCGTTATGACAGTTGGAGCTGTGCTATACTTTTGGAAAACACATTTAAGTTACATGTACAGATTTCCCAGATCTTAAAACTGTTATTGTATTTTATTTGTTTTGTTTCTCCTCAGTGCCTCAGTTGATGCAATCATGGTTTTAATCATGGTTGGTTGGTTGGATGGAAGAGAAAGTGAGTGATTGAGTGTGTAAGTGTGCATGCTGAAGTCTGTGTAGTTTATTTTCCCTGCATTCTCAGAGGTCGAGCTGCTGCTGAGATACCAATCATTTCAGTTTTATGTCTTCTTCTACACATGGTTACAATGTCCTTCAGTTTCAGTGGGTAGAACAAATACTCTATGATTTTGTTTTGTTGAAAAGTGTGTTTGGCCTATAACAATGTATACAGGCTAGTAGAGTGAACTCTGTTGTTAAATTAAAACCACACATGTCCTCTGAAAAATAAACTAGATGTCTTGCAGTGCAGCCTTGGAGGGAGCAGAGTAGTGACAGCTACCTTATTTAGTCATCCAAGTAAAAACATCAATATTTAAATCTACAGACGATTATATTAACAAAACGAACACCAACATATCTGTATTATTGCACCCCACCATTCTCGGCAGCTATGAATCTTAAATATTTGAAAGCGAGCAGATAAATTTTGACACTAGGCTAATAAATACTGTTAAAGACAGCAAATTCTGACCATTGTAACTATTCTTCAGAAAAACCATGAAAGATGTTTGTGAGGATGAGCTAGAAAACCTTTTATGTAGGAGATGATCTGTGATAGACATTCATATAACTCATCTGCCGTCTTATTGTAAACTAATAATATTCATATTGCAAACATATGATCCCATTGTTTCACTCCTATATTACAACTACAGTTTTATGCAGTGCTTGAACCATTTTTTTAATGTAAAAGCTAAACTGCAATATCAATACAAGTTAGTTGGAATTGGAATGAGATTTATGTTGATGTATCTCACCAGCTGAAACACTCTACCGGAAGAGACACACTAGGGTTGTCTGACAGCCAGGTTTTAGGGCAAAACATGAGGAAGTAGACATGGCTTATTAAAGCACATAATAAACAATTTCCTACACACTATTTTTTTTCCTTTTTTTTACCAGCTATTTAGTGCTCTGTGCAGACAAAATACAACTAATGTTACAGTTTCAAACTGCAGCCAGCTCTTATTATTAGTTGTATTTAAAGCCATTAGGATAAGTGGATAACATTTCCCCCGCATGTCCATTGCAAGAGAGACAGGAACTGGTATATTGTGCTGCAGCACAAACAGTGTTGCTTAAGATTTCTCATAAAAGAAGCACATTGTTTATTTTCTTAACCTCTGGCACCTCTGCACATATTCCCCATCCCTCTTCAGAGCGGATTACTTTGTTTTAATCCAGCTCAGAGTGCCCCCACACAGCATGCGATAGTCCTCCGTCATCATAACAGGCCAGGTATCGACACTCGGGCCCCTGTTTACCTCCATAGGGCAGGGGGATTATGAGTACAAGCTTTGATGTCAGATTCACAGACAGAAGTGGAGCAAAGCTAAAGCCTCTCAGGGTTATTATGATATCCAAGTCCATTTCTTTACCGAGCATTATGGGGCATTGGGGGAGCCAGGAGAGACGAAGAGAAAAGGAATATATGATGGAACAACGGCAGAAGACTTTTTTAAAATTATATATCATAACTTTATTTATTTTATTTTACTAATTATTGTGGTTTTTATGTGAAACCACAAGGAGGAGTTTTATAAGGTCTTACAAAACGTACAGTGTGTCTAATAAACGCACAACAAATAGTAGTGTTGTCTCATACACTTACACTTATACACTCTTCAGTAATACTACTACAGACGTACAACCACGGAGGGTCAGCGTTTTTGATTATCTCTTAATTTCCCTCTTGGTCTGCAGCAGAAGTACCTCCTTCCTCTCAGCTCGTTGTTTTAGAATCTGTCAACACTGCCAATGTGTTTTCCTATTGACATAATCTCATTGAGTGGTGCTGATGCAGTGACATTTGCAGTAATAGGAGTCTAATAATCCTCACACAATAGCTTCTCCACTTTTGCACTATAGGAGAAGCCATGGGGGGCACACAGTGCTTCTGCAGAAAATCTGCTGCTTACCGAGCGGCCGTGAACATGATAGCCTAGCCCTCACTCTTCGCCTCTTATTACCCTGTAGAAAATGGGAGTTCTGCGGGATCAAACTGTCTGTGTTTACTTGGCAAATGGAGAGCGGCAGAAATAAAAGCAGCAAGAGCTCTCTCAAGTGGTAAAAAAGAAAACTTCTCCGTGCCCAGTCATAAAGCTCTTTTTTAAATCCTTTTTATCATCCAGGGAAATAACAATAGTGTTTAAGGTTTTTAATTGCCTTTTAAACCTTGCAGCAAATTGCCAATATCAGATTTTCTTCTCACAGCTAAATTAAGTCTTGAAATGGCGGTAAAATATAGAATTAAAGCATTTCATCTGTAGAAGTTTACATTAGATACATAAAACCTGCAGCATTAGTCAGGCAGTGTCATTAAGCATTACAATTTTTTTGCAAGATAAGTGTCAAATTCCCATATCTCTCTGCCCACTGTGAAGCTGCCGGTTTTTGTAGGGACATCAAGCTATAAGGTAAAGACTATCTGTCAAATTATCTGAACATATGTGTGTGTATACATACACACTTGACAGGTGTTTTGCTTAAACGCCAAGGACGTGCAGCAGCAAATCTGGTCCAATATGGTGGTGGGGCTTTGGGCTTTAAAATTGCTGTTGATGCAAATTGTAGACTTCCTTACTGCTGCATCTTCACATCAAAAGCATTCAACTTGTAAAACACAATTTGAAAATTATTTTTTAAGTAGTCACAGGAAATGTATTGTAATGTAATGTATGTAGTCTCAATGACTGACACATCATCTATCAAATAATAAGCATTGAAAATACAACAGCTGCTAACCAGTTGGCCCCAGCTCATTTCATCTCGTTATCCTCCTGAGACCTGAGCTTTTGTTTGGTGTGCTTTTTTTTATTTCTCCTAGCTCTATGGGATAAGTAGAACCTAAGTTTTTAATCTAATAGGTATAATAAATTATATACCTATTAGTTTATAGTTTAGTTATTAAAGTATTATAAGTGTAGTTAGTATTAATGATTAAACTTTGTCTTTGCACAGGAACTAGTTTTTGCAAAAAGTCATGTCTTCATATGGGGACAATGGGTAAAAGTTTGAAGAAATTAAAGTAGCATGGTGCAGAAAGGCAAAAATGTAATGTCCTCATATGAGTGTGCACGGTCTCAGGAGGTTAAACCCCTT
>JAQNCA010000029.1:22401197-22413009 GCA_029783725.1 Acanthurus tractus | reverse complement strand
TTTACTCATTTCCTTCAGTTTCTCTTGCTTGTCTGTAATGCATAATTTTATCAGACACCCACAGAAAAAAAACAGCAGAATGTCATGATGCAGCAGACATTGATAAAGATAATTTCTTTTCATGTAGCGCAGCTAAAATAGTCTCTGTGTGTCTCTGCTGTTGTGGGGCAGAGTGATAAGGAGCAGACACTGATAAGAGACCTCAGCCGGAACAACAGGATGTCACTCCCACCGCTAACCTTGTACCCAACAAGTTTAGTAATGCACCCCTAGGTGTGTGTGTGTGTGTGTGTGTGGTCACATATACATGTTTTGATGTTATCATTATGAAAGCATAAATGATAAACATGTTACATTCACAGTATTTTAATGATGCATCCTGTTGTGACTGCTGCATTTCACAGGCCTATGCAGTGATTATGCATATGCATTATATTGTATAATAATACTAAGGTTTCTGTGTTGTGTTTCCCACCTCCAACTCCACAGCATAACACATTAAGCAACAAGAAAAAGATTAGAACAGCTATTGCTTGGAAATTACCATAAAGTGGGCACATCTCTGTGAGAGAGCCTCAAAAAAAAGCTGAACACTATGAGAGTCAAAAGGTAGTATTCATTCGCTGACCCTGAGGGCTCAACACACTGCAACTTTAAACAGCCACATGCAAATACTTAAAACACCAAAAGATTAAAAGAACATCTTCACTAATTTGACAACATGAGAGCAGTGGGTAGAAAAAAAAAGAAAGCTGCAGATAAATACAATATAAACACAAGTAAATACAGAAATGTTGCAAGGAGCACAAACAAGAACGGGAAGTGTTTCCAGGGGTGATATTAAAAAGTGATGAGCACATCTTGACACAACTGGAACAAGCTTGGTGCCCCACCAGAAATAGTGTTATTTTAGCTCATTTTTCAACAAAATTTATAATTTACCAACCTTAGTAACTTCATTAGTCACCAACCAGGGCTGTGGTCAGTAGTCAAACAAAAAAATGGTGTTGTGCCCTCGACATTTTTCCTTGACCTCAATGTAAAATGTCATAAGGTCAAGGAAAGATGTCCAAGAGAATCCACAAGGACTTAGGAAAACAAAACCATGGTGCTGAGAGAATCTCACTGCATTCACTTTAGTTTAAGTAATAATATGATGATAGGTGTGTCACTCTAAATGTTGCTGCCGTAAGGCATTGTGGGACTGCATTATCTCCTTTCCTCTCATAAAGGATGGTCTGGGGTTCAGGTCCACTCTATCCAATGCAAAAAGAGATAAGAGAGGAGGCAATTGAAACAGCTTTCCTTGGCGTTAAGAGAATTCAACTAGCTCTTATCATGGCTGTGACTTAGATAGTTCCAGGTCATTTCACTCACTTAGGAACCTTTCTAAGACAAAAAGACTATTAGACTGCAGCACATGGCAACAACAAGCATGTTGAAGCTGGGTGCATCACTTTTTTATGTCCCCTGAAAACAGCTTCTGTTGTTTTTGATGATGCTGCAGGGTTTCTGCAGCCTAAGTGGTGGTGTTTTCTGTGTTTGTAGCATTTTGTCAAAATGTTGTGCATGTTTCATCAAATTGGTGAAGATTTTTTTCTTAAGGGTCTTCTTCAGTCATTGATTTTACCCATACAAACCCTCTCTGTTCAACCAAATTACATGTTTAGAATTTATTTTCCAGTTAACTTCCAATGCCTTACACTGGTTTATATGGAACTCTACATCTTTTCCTCCACGTTGTACAGCATGATCTATCCGGTCACTGCCTGTGTTTCCACCTGCCAGTAGCCTGCGGGTTCAACACTTCTGCTCAGACACACAAACCCCACCAGTAGCTTTGCAATCTGTGCTTTGAATATTGTTTACTGCAACTTTCTCTGTCAGCAGCCCGGCATTGTAAAATGTCTACTCAGCATTCAACATGATTCATCATGCACTAAAGTTAGCTAACAGTATGTAACACAGCTCAGATGTGCTTGGACACTGTCAACAGTCAAATGAAAGTACCTGCTGACCTGTACAATGGCTCATTCTCACTTTGTCCCCAGGAGAAATGAATTGGATTGGGCTTCATTATAATTTGTGGCAACACATGGTCTGAAAAAAGGCCTCTGCAGGCTACATTTTAAGTCTGGGATTTTAAGACCCTTTGGAAAAAAAAAAGGACCGACTTTTTCGTTTTGCCTCAATGCCACTGCTAAGTGAACACATCTCTGACATTGTTTCAAAAGAAGTGAAACTTAGCTCACAAAAGACCGATCAGAAAGCCAAACTCCAACTTTTCCCAACCTGCAAATTGACAGGACTGACTCTTATCTAATAATATGTATGAATGCGTCTGCACACTATTTGTATAACTCTGTTTTCTTTCATGCTGTTTTTGGTAAGGTGCTGTTCTTCTTTGTAAAACCTTCAATGTTGCTTTTATTCCTTTATTTGCTTACGATATGTCTTGAAACATTGACAGACACCATATTGACATGTTAACTAGGTTAAAACTTAAGGACTGTAGAAGTTTTCTGATTTGCTTGGTCATGTCTGTTGGTGAATTTCTGAAGTTGGTGTGTGTTTATGCTCTAATAGCCATTTGAGTACAGTATAAATCAAGTGAGATGGAGTTGCATTATTTTAAAAGTACCCAAACTGCATAATGCTGCCGTTGCAACCCACACACTAAGAACTACTGCAAAAAGAAGAAAGAAAGGACAGATGGATGGATTGAAAAAGACTTACTTAAACACCTGTAATGGATGATTAATGATATTGATTCAATCTAGTTACAAATAAAGGACTAATAGCTCCACTGGACCGCTGCTAAATTGGAAAAAGTGATGGACAGAAACAGCTTTGTGTGTTAGCAGCAAACAAGCTCTTTATCCCCGTCTGCATTTACATGGCCTGTGCTAAAACTTACTCAGCATTTCCATTCAAAGAAATTCCTCTGAGTTGCTGAGGTTTTCTTTTCTTTTCTTTTTGCTTATTAAATGAATTAAATCTTGACCTATAAAATATATGCAGACTATGTATCATGAGAAGTTCAGCTAATTCTGCATTGAAACTTAAAAGATCGTACAGACAATCGCTATTTTTTTCAACTCAAAAAGTCCACAGTCAGGATATTCTCCACACGGCAACATGGATCAGAAATGTATGAAATTCCCTGCTGTGCTGTTCTCCAATTACTGCCACCGATGTTTACCCCTGAATTGGCCCAGACTCTCACAGCATGCCCTCTTGGTCTTGGTCTCACACAACTGCTGCCTGCAGCTCTTCTCCAAACGGGGGCGTGACTCAGCTACACAACTCCGGGGAAACTGCCACTCTCATGCTCCATTAGCCCCTGCATCCCCAGTGGATGAAGAAAAATGTATTCGCTACTGGGATGCTGCCGCCACAGACATCTAAATAGCAACCATTCATCCTTTCTGTTGCGTCCTCTACGCTTCGGATGACCTCATGACTGGAAGCGCACTCGTGGTTAAATCAGTGGAGGGGAAAGTAAGTTTATAATCACAGCATGTGAAGATCAGGAGGTTGACAGTGATTGTTTTACCCCCGAAATTGTGCTGAAAGATGAGGTGTGGGTTATTTCATGCAAACATAAGTGGCTAAAAAGGTGCAGCAATTTTGCAGCAAATCAGGCTGTTTTTACAACAAACTACTGCAGTGACTTTCAGCAAAAGGTTTTCGAGGATTTACTACAAGAGCGGAATGATGGCATTAAGAGTCAGTGACTATGTAGATATACAGGTGGCCATGTAAAATGGCTGGATTTGCCCCGGCTAAATCCAGAGGGAAATCATGGAGTTGTCTCTGTCAGACAGCCAAGCCTGAAGCTCTAAATGGGATGAATCACAGAGCAAACGCTCAGGTCACTGCTGCAGTATTGATTACCAATGGAAGATGTCTGATTCTCTTTCTCAAGTCTCACTCTTTTACCCGACCACACTCAAACACACACAGCCATACAGCTGAATTATACTTTGCTCTCAGTTTGAACCCATTCGATTGCTGTTTATGCTAAAGCTGTGAAACTTATCCAGTCAATTGCATGCATTGTACATTGCAATTGCTTCAAAACCCATTTCGAATTTACTGTGGATGTGTTTTGCAATGGGCGTTTTGTTGAACATACAGTATCATTCATTGGGCAGACATTAGATTTGAAAGCTTGGTAGGGTGTTTATTGAAGTCCTGACCCCGTCCTTCGCTCATTAAATTGATTCATGGATTCAATAAGTGGGGCACAGGCGGCAGGTGTGCATGTCGGTGTGTGCACGAGGCACACGAGCATCCATCACCCTGATCAGGTATCTTCAGCTGCTCCTCCATGCAGTACTTTCACAAGACCCCCGCAGATGTTGCTGGCTAACAGCCCAGCCTGACCCAAGGCTAGACTGAATGCGGACGCAAATACATGCACATACACATGAACAGAGGCTGGCAAATACCGTGTACACAAACATGCGAAAGCACACGCAGAAACACAGGCATGAACACTCTCACACGCCTTAAGCTTCAGTTTCATTATACTAACTGTGTGCCATTCAGGCTAAATGCCAAATGAGGTTAAACTGTCTTCTGGAAGAGATCCTTCATGTTCCACTGAACATTAAGAGCCTGATCCAAAGCTTCACAACTAAAAATAGACACTGTGATTCAAGACATTTTCAGTTTACTGATGCCAGTGAGTTTCTGATGTTTGCTGAGCTATCAAAGGCTAGAGCACATCTGGTATACAATATGTGGGACATAAAAAACAGCCTGAAGTTAAATGCCACCCGATGCAATCACTACATCTATGGACATTTTGTCGGTATTGGGAAAAAAACAGTTACTCATCAAAAGACATGATCATAGATAGAAAACAAAGGATTAGGAAATTTGATATATGTCAATAATATGATTTCTCTATGGCTGAGAGAGAACACTATCATCATGACAAAAACTTACATTAAAGTGCTAAACATAGTAATCATAATCTTAAGTATCTTTACAAAGCTTTGACCAGCGTTCATTAAACAGTCTGGTCTCATTTCTAAGTCATTAAATACTGATGCTGTCATGCCCCTTAATGTTTTATACAGACGTACAATGTATATAAGATTTAACAAAGTTCAATGTAAAACCTTCTGAGCGCATAGTAAATGCTCCATCTGACAGAGCTGAAAGAAAATCAAAGCCCTGAAATGATTGGAGGTCAAGGTAGAGTGGTGAATTACCCACAGGATCTTAGGTGAGCAGGTTTAAGTGTCATTAGGGACCAAAAGTGACATTGAGTGTGACCATTTAACCATTTCACAACATGGACCATGTGTTAGAAACGCCTTACACACAGCTGCAAAAAGGACCCTGTACATCTGTATGAACCTCAGAGGGGCATGATGAAAACATCAGCATTTAATGGCCTGGAACAAAAACAGGTTGTCATAGAGAGTACACGATCAGAAAACATTTAGTTTTAAGAAATTAAATGACATGCAGGGCTGGTACCTGAACTTCTAGAATTCCTCTGCACTGACCGACTGATGAAACCATTCTATGAAAACTCGTTCTTGGCTCATTACAAGCAGCTTTAGCTCAGCCCATAGGGACTTGGCTTGTGGACTGAACGGTGGCCGGCTCAAGTCCAGCGTGGAGCCGTCAATACCAAGGGGAACTGTTAGCTGGAGGGCTCCTCTGAGGCACTGCCATGGTGTTGTTGAGCTCATTGCCTAACCTCCTAACAGCCTGGCACACAGTGCCATACAGCCGACTCATCACTGCCACAACCCTCCATTTTATTCACATGTACATAGGTTTCTGTTGTGCTCAGATCTGTGTGTGTGTGTCTCTATTAAATTTCCAAAACAAAATAAAGTTAGATAACAAATGCAATAATTAACAAAAATTAAAACTTTTTTGGGATCGGATTGTGTTTACTTGAGGTTTTGACTAATACATTAGAAAATCAATCAAACTCCCACTGTTCATTCAAGATTTATGTTGAGCAATGACAACAATCGTGCTGGTAAACAGGATGAGCCTTATTAACAGCCAAAGCATTCAAGTTGTTTATCAGCTTTAACAGGAAGATTATTAAAATGGATTTGAAGGCACAATTTTTACTGTCAGACACTTTATTGTCACAGAATCTGTGAGACACTGAGTCCCATAAAATAAAGTCAGCCAGCACCATCACTCCATTCAGGCATACTGAGGAAAAAAGTGTCAATTTCTAATGCAACTACTTAAACTAAACTAAACTTTGCAAAAGAGAAGATATGAAGAAAGTCTGGGGCATCTAAATTACCAGGAAATAATGTTGTTTTATTTATGTTATGTTATGTTGAAACTTCATTTGTGTAGCGACATTTGTCACTGTTGAAATAATGATATATTATGTGAAATCTAATGTCAGTGATTCGAAATGTAAACATTTTTATTATGGTGATCAGGCTGCTGAAAGATGGCTGCCACATGTCATTTTGGTATTAATGTTCAACAATTTCTCAGTTTGTTTTTTCTTTTTCTTAAAGTGGAGCTTAATAGAAAATGCTGTCGAAGAAGCTCCAAGACATCAAGATCATCTCAGCCTTCCCATTAATTTCCCTCTTTATAAATCTTAAAAAAAAATCAAAGATACCAATTGAGGTCACCAGCAGCTTTTTTTCACTGAACAGTTCATCCAGTTTAGCATTGCAGACCTCCCTGATGAAAGTGGATTATGTTGAGTTGTGCTGTGTTTGCTGTCTCTCTTTTTGGACATGTTATCCAGGTAGCTGTGAAGCTTTACTGGCTGCAAAGCTCCACAGCTTTTTACTGGCTTGCTGTTGTGTTTACAGTTAAGCTTGTGCTGATGGCTTGAGGGATTGTCCTAAGAACAGCTATCGTGTCACCCAAGCTCTCGACCTCAAACATAAGAATAAAAGATTCTTAAGATGCTTTTCATCTCTGCTGCTCCAAGTACAAAGACAAATTGAGTCAGATCTCAAAATCTGAGTTTATTTATAGCGACACGAAAATTCACATGAAGGGGAAGAGGATGTCAGAGGAAAATCTCTATCCCTGACCTCCAATGAATGATGAAAAATCAGGTTTGTGAGTCCTACCTAATGTTGGACCACTGCAGGTCACGGTCAGTCCTTTGCCCCATTAAGGAGGGGCCGCAGACATTAAACCCAGCAGTGTCCTTATCAGCCCTGCTAACAACTACAGTAAGCCAGGGCTTTAGGCATGAAACCACAATTAGAGGGAAATGCACTTTCCCTGGTGTCCTTTGAGCTTTACATCTCTCTCTCCTCCGCTATGCTCGCTCACACTGAAGCTCCATGGCCAAGCCATTGCAGAGTTCTACTTCAGCTGTGTGCACTCAGCATTACTGGCTCTTTTTTAGTCCTAGTTAGAGTTAAGGAGCCAAGTCATGCTCCTCACTGTCCTTAAACGCACCCTTAATGCAGACTCACTGCACATTCAAACAACAGCAAACACTGTGGAAAATTATAAGGCACTATAAACAACTGGCCTGCTCATGTGAATGTAAATAAGAGTTTACTCTGGAGAGAGTTGGCATTCAAGATGTGACTCTTCAGCAAAAGGTTGGCACGCATCTTTACATATTATTTTTAAATACAAGTGCAATGTATATAATTAAAAAAAGCAATACACATCACATTACTCTAAATTAAATACTCTATTCCAGCAAAATGTCTCTTTCCATATTGTAAAAGCCGATGTGTTGTATACTTATTGTCTTAATTATAGTTTTAATTAATTGTGTATTCAGTTTGGAAATACATAAAAATGAAAGATGGATCCAACATCGCTTGATGAAATGGTCTCACACAAAGGAAAGAGGAACAGGAGGCTCTGCTCTCTTGAGAAAAGACACAATCTGTGAAAGTGAAACAACAGCCACAAAATGAAAAATTAACTTCTAAATACATATTTCATACATATTCACATATTTTCTTACTTTTTGTGACCACTTCTCTCTTAAGTTTGGGGATAGTGTTCAGAATTCCAGAGTGCCTTTGCAAGACTTTACTGGCGCAGATTTTCAGTTTAGAAACAGGCATGTGTTTTAAATGTTTGGATATTTATTATTTCTGCTCCCTTAAAAAAATGTTTGTAATTGCATATATACACGTATCCAGGAGGGATTAATGCAAATAAGAGAGACAACATTACAAATTAAGGTATCCATTTCAAGGTGCGTGATTAAAGACAGGAGTCCTTAAAAACAGAATTTCACAGATTGTCCAGAGTTGAAACTCGCTCACAATCCTGATATAAAAGCCTCAAATAAAGACATCAAGAGAGCAGCAGAAAATTAAAAGCAGCTTTGCTGAGCAACAGAACTGGCAGCTTCCAGGCAGCCTTGTAGCTAACAGGAGCTCCAGTGTGTTCATGCAGAGCTGAAGTGGTCAACCTGCCTGCCCCAGAGAGGTGATGGTATTACTCCACCGACACGCTTTTAGTATTTGAAACACGTCCTTTCTCAGCTAATATTTGAACAACACTCCCATCTTGGAGACAGCCCGTGACAAAAGGCAAAAGAGAAATACATACGAGCTCTACACGTGTTTACACCATTTTGCCCAGTATCAGCTTTCCAGCTCCCACCGCTGAGGCACTGTGGTCAAAATCTGACAGGCTTGTACCTGCTAAAATCTCTGTGGAGGAAGGAAAGAATGACAGTCCTCACTGCCAGAGGCTCTTTTGTTTGGGATGAGATAACCTCCCTGGAAACACTTGAGCACACAATTTTAAAATCTAACTGAAAGCATCTGTCATAAAAATCTATTTTTTATATCTATTCAGTGGATGAGAGATGCATTCTGACACAGCGCGTCTACGTTACATTAATCATTAAGCATCACTAAATTTGGGTGTTGTAGTGCTTTTTTTGCTGCATCTCAGCAGAGCAGTTGCTCTAAACTCTGCTCCTCTAATCACAGTCTGACTTTGAACACCCTGGGCAGCAGGTGAAAGCATTTAACTGGCAAATGGGATAAAATCTGACCTTACTTCATGCTGGGTGCTGAATGCTGAAACGCTGTTCAGACCAGCAGAACTTCCATTTAAACTGCAGAGCACACCACAAGTTTTACAAGCACAAACATTATTTCACGGTGTATTAAAGGGACATGGGTATCGAATATGATACCTAAGCTCAATAATATTTTTAGATTTTTTTTTTTAACAGGCTCAGTTCCAAACAAAATGATTTAGGACAGAAATATTGAACATGGGAAAATGATCTTGGACAAGTTTTTTTTTTTTAATGATATATATTTGACAGCAGTCATAAGCAAAAACAACAACAACAACATTTCTTCTATTTTTTTACAATGTTTGCCAGCCATACTTGTTATGTTTATTTTACACTGTGACACCAATGCTAGATCAACTGATTATTGAACTGACATACATTATCATAAACTGCAGTATGTCGAGCTATTGCCAAAATTAAGTTTTCATATGTTTTGAGTTATTTCCTATTATTGATTAACATTAAGTCACAAGACATGGATTGCTAAAAGCCAAATCAAAAATACGATCTCCTTCAAAAACTGAAACAGACAGCATGATGTCAAAAATGCGATTCATGAGCCTTTTTCATCCATGCATCACATTTTTATTACCATGTTTTATTCAGCAGAGTTCGTGAAGACTAATCAATGAAAATGAACATTAAGGTTCTTCAGAGTATCAATATTCATGCACTGCTGCATAATCTGCCTTTTCTAATAATTATCTCATAGCCTGAAAATAAAGAATTGCATCCGTGTTTTAATAACAATACATTAGCTTGGTAAAATTTATGATCTAGTGCATGTGAATAATATTTGGGTGATCAAGTTAGAAACACATTAATCTCAAAATTAAGTGTGATGCTTATGGAATCTATGATAAGTGGTTTTAAAATTTAAGGATATATTATTAATATAACATTAAAGAAGTTTTTGAGGATAAAAAATTATATCCAAAGTAGCAAGTGATTATTCAGAAATCCAGCTTTTAAAAAATTAAAATGTCTGCTGCATTTTTGTAAATGTATATATGATCAAAGATGATCACTGTTAAAATTAAAACTAAAATTTTAATTAAGTAAAACCAAGAAAGTCAAACTAAGGTACTCGGTTAGAGTAGTTAGACTGATTTAGCATTTAATTTCTAAATTATTCCATGAATTAAACAAGACTTAAATTTTCTAATCATAACACGAAGACTTCGAGGTGAAAAGCCTCAAGTATGAATATTTTACTTCTGAGAAGCTGCTGTTTGGTAACTACATTAGGGTCCAACATTATAATTGCCGGCCTGAAAGAAGTTTGTCTGTAAATTTACTCATTAAATGTAATTTTTACAGAATCGCTGCTATTTTTCAAAAGATCATCACTGTTATTTCTGGCCATCATTTGCTATTTGATCCCAAAATAATAAAAACTGAACAGAGTCTTTTTAAAATCAGTGTGTACAAAGGTTGCCCCCTGACTTGAATGCCTCATTCCTCATCCCACTAACTGTAACATAAATGTCTAGGTGACCATTATGGTTATTGATGGCTTTGATGGGGGTCATTATACATGCTGTGGGCAGCATATGCTCTTCCCGTGCTCTTGAAAGTCCTGCAGGCTTTAAAGAACTCCTGGAAGGACGTGTGTCCAGACTTCAATGCTTAGACCGAGCTAATTATGTGTTTCTGTGTTGATGGCAATTGCAAGCATGTGCAATCACATGTCCTTTCAGTCAATACATTTAAATGGTGATGGTGTGAAATTCAGTGCAACTGTGCAAGAAGAGGCTACATAAAAATCGATAAAATTACCAAGTGAAATCAAAGAATTTATATCAATTGCAAATGTATAGCTACAGTCCTACAGACCTGCAGTCAAATTAAAAAAATGTACACCTATTACGCTAAGCTAAGGTAAAACTAATTTGTATGCATGTGTGCACATTGTGTATGTTGTAAAACTGCAAAGAAACAAGCCAGTTGTCTGTAAAATATGAACAGTTTCAGCTGTGGTTGCCTATTTTTACTACACTTTAGTGTTCTTATTAGCAAGCATCCCAATTTTATCTATAAAGTCTGTGTACATGAATACATATTCTATATGTTTTTCTTGACACTCTGCATGACTATCCGTCATGTCCACATCAAGTTTTATGACTGAATGATGCACTGCATTTTTTAAACATGCTGAAATCACATGCAAGACTGTTACACCAGAATCCAAGGGCTGACTCTAACCTTTGATTAGGCTTAGACAACAAAATATTTTGGTTAAAGTTAGAGAAATGTTGTCTCAGAAAATCATGTTTAAGAAATAGTCTCACAGTTTAGTCTTAAATCCTCTCTTTGAAAGTCCTGCTGAGTGTTACAAAATTTGTGGACTTTTTTTTTTCTTTTGCTTCTGTTCATTCTATGGGTTACATTTTTTTGTTATTACAGGACTTTCTATGATACTGTGCTGTGTCACACATGATTTTTACATGGGGGCTCCATGTGAAAATCAGAAGTGAACCTAAAAGTGTAAAACTGGTTTTATTTTCCTAAACGTAAGCACCACACATTTGAGGAACATGTAATGTATATTTTGTGTGCATTTTTGCAATTTTTTGAGATCTTTAGGAAAACTATTTGAAAAATAAGATTACTGAAAACCTTCTGTCTCAGGTAATTTTATAATCACTAAACATTGACATTGACATGGAGTGTTAAACTGCGGTAGAATCTGTATAGTCATAAAAGTTGGGGGGGGGGGGGGGGGGGGGGGGGGGGGGGGGGGGGGGGGGGGGGGGGGGGGGGGGGGGGGGGGGG
>JAQNCA010000029.1:22384547-22401187 GCA_029783725.1 Acanthurus tractus | reverse complement strand
CTTTTTTAATAATAAATCAAGTTATTTATTCAGTTGGCGTCATAACCTGCTGTAGATTCTTACTCCTCATAATTTTTGCCCCCCCCCCTTTTGCTCAGACTCTGCTGTGATCTGTGCTCAGACTTTGCTGAAATGTTCAAGTAACTATGTGTCCTGAAGCCTGTCAGTCATTACTGGATAATATGTCTGTGACTTCACGGTTGCTGATTTTCAAACACTTGTTCCATTGGGAGAAAAGTAATTGCAATTTCAAGCTACATTTATCGCCAGTGACTAAAAAAAAAAAGAAGCTGTGATGTTGTTGTGAGTGATCGCTGTTTAAAAGGGGCTTTGTTGATGTGCCACAGTGTCTCTTTCACTCTTCTTTCTGAGCAATATCCACGCTTTTGATTGAGACGTCAGAGGTAAGAAATCCAAAGCAGAATAATGGATGAAGCTCAAGTGAAGATTTGGATGGGTATTTCAATCTGAAGTCCAATAGGGAAAAGGAAAAGGCAAGAGTGGTCCAAAAGTTTTGGGGTAATGTGCTGTGAGCCATGTGTAATGAGCCACACGCAGCTGTTGTTTTAGTATACATTTATTCATAGGCCTCTACAAAAAAAAGCATACACTTGATGAAAAAAACATTTTCGAGGGATTTAATTCACTTTTTTCTTAAATCTAAAAACAGTAACTTGACTGTCTTTGTTTTCTTCTCAATTTCTATTGTGACATACAATACTTATCCTTATGTAAACAGTCTCAGGGACAAATGTATTTTTTTTATTTTACCAAAAATGTGCAAAAACATGTGTTGAAAGTTTTGACTGCATCACGATGCAGAACACAAGGACACTTGTCCCGTGTCGCTTTATGCAGCTTACATGGTTTATACATTTATTTCAGCATCAGTGCAGCTTTAGCACCTCAGACACTGACGTTTTAGATTCATTTATTCACCTATAAACTCATGTAAATTACAGCGCTCACGTCCCCATCCTCCAACACTTTTAAAAGAAACATGATAAAAATGTAACAGACAATAAATGTAGAAATATAAAGGTCAAGCAAACCCTATTGAGCCGACGCTCACCGTCCATAAAGCCACAGATCTCAGACAGCTGATTGGTCCTTGTGGGAGACTTAAAACAGTTGAGAATAATTCAGCGTTGCAGATGACTGACACTGTTTCTCTGACACAGGGGGCCCTTTGAAGGTCAATATGTAGCTCAAAAGTTCTGCAGTGGTTTTGTTTTAGCCTTTCAAACTCATTATGACACATGGCAGGCTAATTGGCAGTGGGGATACAGGAAGTATTTTGGAAGTTTACTTGCAAAGTTGACCAAGAAAAGTTCACTAGAAAAATGGTTATTAAGACAAAATGTAACAAAATTTATGCACATATTGAGCATTAAAAGTATGGGTACAAAGCCAACAGAGTTCTAGTTATCCAGCACTTAAACATCTCATAACCCATCACACAGGTTCAGAATAGATGCGGAGAGTTTCCTGAAGAGCCACAGTGCATGACTGTCCATCCAAGCCTTAAGCTGCCTCCCTGCTGAATATCCTGAACACACGCCAGGCCGGCAATGGGCCACTGGATACAAAGGAAACAGCTGTGTCAGGTTAAAAAAAAAATCTAAATAAAATCTTGATTTAAATGTGTAAAGATGACATTTGTGTTGATTAAATGGTATGCATGTGTTTAAAAAAAAACTTGTAAGATTACAAACTCAAGAACCAATTTACACTGTTAATGCAATCATATTAGTAATGTTGATTAATATATATATATGAATCCTTGTAGAAATAAATCATGGAAGGATCACCCAGACAAACAAGTGTCATAACATCACACTAATGATAAACTAGCTCTATGCTAATAAGAGCTAATTTTTGATGAAGCACGAATGAGACAAGTTTAAATACTTTAACGCCAAGACATTCTCAGCATTAGTTACAACTGTTAACTACCAGCCTATAGGCGACCAGATGCCTTCCCTCAAGCATCATAATCCACTAACACCATGTTCACTAGAGCGTTAAACAGGATGTACACGAGGAGGTGTGAAGGATCTGAGGAGAAAATATAATTCAACGCAAACAATAACCTATGAATACTCACCAGCAAGTGAGGCATCTCGTTTTGTGTTTGAAAATGTTTTATGAGATAGGAAATGTATTCAGCACATTTGTTTAGCCTCAGTAGGTTTTGTTAACAGTGAATGTAAACAAAAACGCCATATCAAATAAGCACACATGCGCACGGATGAGGCGTCATGTTAATCAGTTTGGGTCTTGGCTGAAGTGAGAAAGGCAACAAAGGAGCAGAAGTGGATGACTTAAAGTGAGTCAAGACTTCATGTATTATGCTACTGCTGATTGGTGCAGTGAGGATGTCAGGTGAGACTCAATCTCAAGGCTTTCCTCACATGTACTGTCAAAGTCTGTTTCCATTCTCTTCTGCAAGGGGTGTAGGCGGCCTCTCCATCCATGTAAAAGGGAAGACAATGTGTTAATCGGTGTCAAAACTAACACCCACATAGGATTCATGCTCTCCGCTGTGGACGGTTTTCAACTCCTCAGCCGCCTCCAGTGTCCATCTTGAGATGGTGATGTGGAAAGGTGTGACAGCCTTAAGGTTTGTCTGCAAGAAACATCAACTCCATGAACCCCACTGTGTGCTCAAGGCAGACAGCTGAGGCCAGAGTGAAACTGGTTCATAATAAAAAGAGGATATCTGGTGTACTGTAGCCTGTAGATTTCTTGTTTTCTGAGTAGATGTTTTTTGATATAAATCTTTGAACCATGCTAGGAGCATGGTTTCATGGATGGCATTGTCCGTCTGTCTTTTTAATATGTCATCAACAGTTAATTGCAATGATATTTTAATGTTTAGGAGGATGAAATTTCCTAACTTTGGTCGTACACTGACTTTTCCTGTGAGACAACACCCACAGTATGGACTGACAAATACAGATATGCACGGTGCTCAGACAATACTGTACATCCTAATGACTGCGGTGAACCCTTGACATTTCCTCTAGTGCCAGAATGAGCCTCACATTTGTGGTTGGAAGTGAAAAGCATGACTCGATGAATCGGAGTGACATTTGTTTGAGACATTCTTGTTACCCTTAATATGATTTGTAATCTGCGGTTATCCTTTAACTTTTCTTCTAGTGCCATCATCAGGTCAAGAGTATAATTTCTTTGATGTTAATGACTAAATACCTGCAAAACTCACTATGTTTAATGTTAATTATCACCATCTGTCTCCCTGTTCCTCCTTTTTCAGCCACATTTCCCAGGTCCATGCATTGCCATTTGCCTCCGTCCACCAGATTCTTCTCCCCCTCACCTGACTGTCCCACCCAACTCTCCACTTTCCTTATCAACACTTTTTAAAACAACCTTTTTTCACTCATTCCAGTCAAAACTGTCACATAACGTATGCCTTTTCTTCCTTCCTCTTTCTAATTTCCTTCCTCTAATCTGTAACTCGTCTGTTTTAAACCTTGCTTGTTTAATTTTCTGCCTGCCTACTTGGCATTGTTTGCTTGTTATGGACTGCCTGCTCTGATTTTGATCCTCGCCTGCTTTGTGGTCCTGTGAGCCTTTAAATCATATTCTTTTTTCAAATCAAATCCTCAAACTGATTCTGTTTTCCTGCCTCTGTCTACATTCAGGTCCTGTCCCTGATACAGTCATTACTCTGAGATACATCATGTACTAAACTGCAGCACCGAGCAGGTAAGAATTTTGACTCTTGCTGATCGTTAATTATTCCCAATGAATATTCGGAAGTATACCAGATTTTTTCAGATTAATCCTCTGCAGGTCATGAATGTTTGCACCAACTTTTATGGCCACCACTCCAGAAGTTTCAGACAGCTCCTTACTGGTGCATTTTAATGCAGGAGCACTCATATTTTCATTAAGATATAGTACAGTTGATAAAAGTAGCCTAGTGAACCAAACAGAGGTTATCATTAAGATTTTTCTCTTTGAAGAAATTCCCTCAGAATACATTTGAAAAGTAACATGAGTCACAGAGTCACCATGTGGACAAGCCAATCACACCTGCACATAATATCATCAGCTGCACGTCACATCAGTGTCGAGGCCCTGCTTTTTTGCATGCAGACTGACTGGGACCTCTAAACGAAGGGAAGTCCTACTTATGGTTATTAGCTACATCTGTGCTTTTCCTGCCATGGCAAGTGAAAATGTTTGCAACTGTTTGATACAATGTGATTTTAACTGAGGGCCAAATCTTCTTACAGACATGACAAAAGCAATTATGGCTAATGCTTAGTGTTCTCTATCCTGGAGGCTGTGAGTGTAGCAGCTCTGTAATCAATTCTAGTTTTCTTAAGCATCTTATTAAGTTCTTGTTATGTAATTAGGTTTTTTAAATTTAATCTAGCTAAACAGCAGTTTTAATTGTCACTATGGCCATCTTTTGCTTTTAGTGCACACCTTACCATAATATTTCATCTCAATACATCTATCATGGTTCCGATTATGTGGCCATGTATCAAAGCAGTTGGCAATAAGCCTCTTCTGCTTGTAGCAGGATGCTGGAGTGAGCACGCGATAAGCATCGTGATACAAGTTATCCAGGATCACTGTTAGCTGTAGTAAAGCAAGAAACCCAAAGTGGGCCAGAGTCCTTTGGTTACACTCTGAAAATGATCATCAATACATCACACGACTTGCTGCCAACAATGTTGCAGTAATAAGAGTTGCTGGAGCAAAAACGTGTCTCAGTGCTCACCCCCACCTCATATCATAGTGCTCTGATTTCTGTCTGCCTCTTTTCCACTGTCTCTATTTATTGGAACATGTGCCTGCACCAGTGTTTCAATCACCTTATAGTAATCACATTTTTATTATTATAATAGCCACTTGATGTATATTTACCACAAAGTATGAGCTTGAACCTGTTTCTACCTGAATCTGAATGACAAATTCCCCTCTGGCAATCTTTAGCATGATCCTAACCACTGTAATACCAGCGTTCCCTTCAGTCCTCTTCATAGAAATGTTTAAAAAGATTTTTTTTCTCCCCATCTACCATCCATCACATACAGCTTTTGTTTTATGTTTCCTTTTATCAAACAACCACTGATGCTTTATGGCTTATACAGTGAAAACCTTGTGCCTTTCCAAATGTTATTTGCATGATATATGTTTGTAGTAAGGAACCGGCTTTTTTATTTGCAAAAATAAAATCACCTGATTAACTGTTTGGAAATGAATTTAAATTGTCTCTTTCTCTTTACAGCATAAAATGGGTGAGCGCAATCCCCAATTGAACTATTATCAGTTTGAAAAACATAAAAAAAAATGTAAGCCCAGACAGCACAAGTACAGGGATGTGATGGATGTGACTGCTTGTGTTATTGAATTTGATGCTGCTTATGTCGGCCATTATTGGTTTACACACAGGCATTTGTTTCCTTAATTGCAATATTGAGATAGTAGGAGTCTGGCGTGATTAATTGTATTCTAAAAAAGGACTTAGGCAGGCATTTTAAATACCCTAAAGTAACCAGACCAGAGAGCCACATGGATGCAGCACCATTCAACATTAGCTGTGAGAGTTCAAAATATCAAAAAATGCATTAAACCTCACATATTAGCAATCACAACGGTGTTTGGTAACAGATTGCATAATTTCACAGCACATCAGTGAATTTTAGAACAAGTGGAAAACATTTTCACTTTCAGAACACGTAATCAGCTTTGACCCAACAACACTGCTTAATTCCTGATATTTCTGAATCGTTCAAGATGTTGCATAACTGAATGAGAAGAGTCTTGTTTGATTATATTTACACAAGCATGATTCACTCATTTGTTCACACTGTAGCAACACTTCTGACTCCCAAACCTGCCTCTGTAGTGTGAGTTTGTGCAAATGACTCTGACACGAAATATATCCTCAGAAAACAGTGAAACCATCCTAAGAGGTTTACTAAGAATAATGAAAAATTATAGCACTGTTATATTATGAAAAACAATTCATTTTAATTTCAAAACTGTAATTTTTTGTGTTACTGTAGACTGGTAATGTGTTTTTAGTGCAGCCAATTTAAACTTTAAAAGCTTTTACCACTCTTTTCTCCTCCTAATGGCTGTTGTTAATTCTACGGTGTCACTGGTGTGATTAGAAACAGTAACAAAGAAATAACACTCATCAGTCCTTTTCATGTGAAAAACAGCGGTTAAAGGCAAAAATAACAACGGTGGGGACAAGGTGAAGGTTCTCGATAACAAAGCATTTTACAAATTGATATTTCCATTTATTCAGGAAATGGATGGAAATTCAGATGGTGGTGTTTTGGGTGTCCTATTTTATGTAATATTTTGTCCTTCCACACGAAAATTCTGAGTGACATTTTATTGTGGGCCCACTGGTACATGAATGTCATGCTTTTTTTGTGAAGATAATAACAAAATGGGTCTTTTCTGTTTGACTGGAAAATCTTTTGCATGCACCATTTTTGGGGGCGTTTTTGGACAGACTTGACAGGGGATGAAAAGTATCCACTTACTGTAATCTGAATTCAAGAATAATTCTCTTTTCATGTCTTTCTTTGGTTGTCTGAAGTAACTCTTTCTCTCTGAAGTTTACTTTTGTGTTTTAAAGGCTTTCAGCCTAGAGGTGGTTACATCTGGGTACACAAATAACATAAAGCTTGACTGGCAAATCCACCTTCTAATTCATCTCTTCTTTTGACCCCCTTGACTTCTCAGTAGAGATTTTGTTATCACTTTCCTCTTAAAGAAATGATTACTTTTGGCTCAGTCTGGAGTTTTATAAGTTGCCGACCTCCTATTTGAGCAATGCTTTATTGAGGTCGTAACATAGGCCATATAGTCTGGATGCTTTGCAAAGGCTTGAAGTATTATTCTCGTCCTGACATCTCAATTTTGGCAGTCAGAGCAAAGAATGGCCTCCACTTTTTCTACCGAGGCATGAGCAAAACTGACTATGCGTCCACATAAGGTGAATATTCTAACAATTGTTCTTCTAGCTAGCAACATCAAAGTAGTTATTAGTCATAAATGCTCTTTTGATAAGTGCATGAGCAGTAACATTTGCAATAGAGGTGTTATAGTTCCCAAGGAGTGGCAGATTTATCCGCCCCTGCCAACATAACTGAGGCCTATTTTCTTGTTCAGTGAAGTGGAAGTGGGCGGCTCAGGACTGTTTGCCAATGTAATACCAAACAGATCTTATACCAACGCAATTAGGGCTGTGTTTGGTTCTGTTGTGCATAAAATTGATTGACAATCAGGAAAGTAGCATTAGTGAGATGCATTCTGCAAGTCTCTGAGCCGTTGCTTTCTTTCGAGGGGGGGAAAGAAGAAGAGGTATGCAGACTCTGAAGGTGAAGACTTATCCTCAGAGCTGTGGGTTATTATGCTGAAAAATAATCTGCCAGCCCCCAGGGGTATTGGATTTACAGAGCCGGTTGGGCCAAACCAAATATCCAACTTTTGCTTAACTCCCACTGAATCATCTCAACCGCCCCCCTACAAAAAAAAAAAAGAGCTGGAACAGATGGGCAAATATTAGAATATGGTGTATTCACAGTCACATGTGTGCTTTATATTTGGGATATACAGATTCTTGAGGACATATACAAACACAAGGACATATGGTTGAGTAATTTCAGAACAATCCTTTGTTACTCACACATCTCAGCTTCATTTACTGCACTCCTCACTGCACAATCTGCATTGCGTGAGGCTAGAAGCCCCCTACAGTCGGTCCCTTTGATGTCAGTCAGCAGCTGGAAGTTGCCCACTGATACGTGTATTGATTCCTGTGAACCACAAGCAAACCTCCTGCTGCTCTGTGTTTCTTTTCCTTTCTTTCTTTTCCGAGCTTTATCTCGATATTGATATATTAGATAAAAACATTCTGGTTACCAAAAAAAAAAAAGCAAAGACACGCTTTTAACAGTTGAATGAAAAAGTCATTTTTGTTGATGAAGTGTCTTTGTTGTTCTTGGAGATTTTGAAAGCGCTTTGTTCCCCAAATATAAATGGATGGGAGATTGAATGTAGTTTTCTGTGTTTCTAATTTGATATCAATTTACGGCCGACACTTGTTTGATGTTTTAGGGCCCTGCTTGTTCCACAGAAGAGGGCTTTTTTTGTCAAGTTATTTTTCATGTCAAAATCATATTAATAAGTTATTAAGCCTTGTCAGAGCCTAAACTTCTCTTCCCTGATCAACCTTGGGCTTCATTAACATTTTGAACCTTGGGTATGTTTTCTTCTCGCTTCATTGACTCTCCCCTTCAGTGCCGGCTCAAACTTTTATTTTTGTCCCTTTTGAGCTTCAGTGAAATGACTATCCACAGAGAGTTGTATTGATGTTTTTTTTCCCTACAGGTGTAGTAAAAATAGTTCTGCTCTGATGATTTTTTATGCAGCGTAATAACATTTGATGCAAGGATAAAGCAAGAACTTGTCACACTTTATTGATATATCAGTCACACAGGCTGAACATGGTTTTAAAATATGGTGAAATATGTTGCTGTATTTGCTTTTATTCGTATTGCATTTAATTTGCATGCCTAAATTATGAAAATGAACATTTTAAGATCAGTAATTGAATCTATTAATCAAATACATTTGTGTGTAGCATGCGTTTATTCTTACCACTTAATGTGCTAGGATGATGGTAATGGTAGGAGGGTAAATAGAAAAACTGGAACATATAAAAATGATTGGTTCACTCACTCAGCATGTGGTGATCACTCGCCCTTTTGGTGCTAGGATTTTTCCGCTCAATTTCGGCTCACAAATGAAGAAGGTGGCAGTGCCATTTCCACCAACAAATTTAGATCCTCTAGTAATGTGGGACTTATCTCAGTTCAAATATTTGCCCGTAGATGCTGTCAAGGAGAGTAAAGAGCCAGGAGATGATGAGAGACAGCTCTCTGCAGGCCACTCTGTTTGCTCGATACTCATGGGAAGTCCTGATACACACAAGTCAATAATGGAGGAAGCACCAAAGCAGATGTCTGCTTTGTGTAGCAGGCAGGCATGGCCAAATTCTCAACTAGTCTTTAAGCACTGTGTCACACATTCTTTTACATCACATTTTCTCAAGCGGTCTTATTTGAAATAGCTCCAAATGGTTGCTAAATGATTTGCACTGATTTGTAGGATGAATGCTAACATTCTGTGCAATGGACATGCAAATTAAGCAAAGGATTCATTCATTTGAAAAGGTCTGCATAACTCCATGTAGTCATGGTGATGATAATATTAAGTCGATTTTATTTCTAGGCCTTTTAAACACCATAAATCCCCACTGAGACTCAGCTTGCTTCTGGTAATCAAAAAAAAGATGTACACCTGAGCTTACCTTTTATGAGCTGTCAGTCAATCAGGCTTATGTCCCTGCTGCATATGTAAGGTTAACACTCTGCACCTCTCTCACATACAATGCGTTGATGGTTCATAAATGACACAGCTTGAAACAGCTTGTCACGTTTTTTTAAAATATTTTTGTGGAAAAAAATTACCAGTATTTACTCTTTAAATATGCTGTCCTTGTTTTTCCCTCATTCAATTTTTAATGATCTTTTTATTTACTTAAGCACTTTTATTATTTTGGAGACTATTATCTGTACTATTATCTGTGTTGAAAATATATATCTCAGTTTTTTTTTTTTTTTAATATTGTCAGTGTTAATGTACATGCTAACCACCAACAAAACTTGACAGTGTGAATGTATGCCTTGAAGTTGTTATTGTACAATGTAACTGATCTCTATTTAGCATAACATTTACACTTTGACTAGAAATCTGTGAAAAAGTAGACTATTTGCTAATTAAACTGCATGGCTGGCTAACATTAGCCTGACAGCAAACATGCCAGTATGAGTACTGCTGTAATGACTTCGCAGCTTAGCTAGCGTAGTAGTTAACTCGCAATACTTAAAGAGATTGACTATACTTTTACATAATGAATTGCATTTTGAATAATAACTTATAACATTTAATTGTGAAAATTATTTTAAGCAAAAATTACAAAGAAAGCTGAAATTAGAGTTTGTGACCTTTGAAGATCTAAGACACGAGTTCTTTTAAAGGACTGAATGCTGAGCTGAATTAAGGTGGACAGTAAAGACAGTGAACATGAGCAGTAACTACTTTGAGAATTCATGATATTCATGCTTTGTGTTAAGATGTGACAGCAAACTTAAGCTCTACCAAACATCAGGCAAATAAAAAAGCTGAATGTGGTTGCATTCAACTTGATAATTCAATGATGCCCCACAAGGCAAACACAGCTAACAGATGCGTGACCAACAGGTGCATGCTGATCTGCCTGTAGGCTGAAATGCTTCTTTTCTATGTTTGCTACATCAGGCTGCTTGTGAGCTTCTACCTTTGATGATGTGTGTGAGGCTGTTTTGCCGGCAATTTCTGTCACAGCTGGAAATGAGCTCTTCTAGCTCAAAACATTTGAAAACTTTAAGGAGCGCAAGGGACATGGAAGCTAACATTAAGTGGACAGGAAATATGCACTGCGGATGAAGCAAAGACTCAGATTGTTCCCACTGCACAAGGCTCACAGGATGAAGTTCAGACAGATGAGCTATGAAGGTAAAGTTACAACAACTACAGAGCAGGATGTCAACAACTATTTCACTGTCTAGCAATATTGCAGTGTTTGCATGTGTAAAAACTGTGCATCTGTCTTTGTTTTAATATGTGAGTTTGTGGCTGCAGCAGCTGTGAAGTTTATATTGTTTATACAACTCAGTGTTGACAGCTTTGGTGATGTTTTATTCTCTGTAAGTGGCAGTTATTTCATATCTGTTGCATTATATTGCTTGTGCAACCATCACTGTTTCCATTGCTCTTTTTATTTATTTCTTGTCATTTTTTGTTTCATTTTCTGAGAATTATCTCTTTTCTGGTTATTTCCAGTGAGGCTTGGCAGAGGATGGCAGCTGCAAATTTATAATTGATCATCATAGATATGCACAGGCAGCAGAATTCATAAAACGGCATTACCTAATTTAATGGTTAGTTTGGACATATGGGCTTGGTGATATTACGTTTCCCAAGAAATGTTACATTAATATTTAATGCAATTGTATTAATCATAGATAGATTTTAATTACAGAAATATCCCACATTTCTCTGCAAATTTTACGCTTGCCTTATCAAAAAACATCCAGAGTTCCACTATATCGGCAACCGATTTGAAGAATTGAATGAGAAGTAATCCATATTTAGTACAGTGAACTTGAACAGTTGTTGTAAAAACCTCAGAGTTTCTTATTATAGCTGCCCAATATTACATACAAAGACAGCAATTTTATGCTCTGAAGCGGGCCCAAAAATATATGCATATAAATAATGGTATCATGTTGTGTGAATAGTGGCAGTCACAAAAGGTATTGCAGACAGTGTATTTATTAAGCGATATGCTTTTGTAAAGAGGAGCACTGCATGAGGATGGGATTAATGCTCTCAAATCTTTGCTCAGGAGACACAACAGCTCTAGAATGAGCTACAAACCATTCGATGAATCATTCATGGAGTCCGACCAATGCAGTTAGTGGTAGGGCACTCAGTCTTTTAAGACCCCCCTGTGGGTGACTTCATTTGTTTAGTTTGCTTTTGCTGCAAAGCTATGATATTCTACAGTGAGGAACTATTTAGGGAGTGAAATGGCAAACAGCTGCTTAGAGGTTGGGTTCATGGGTATCACTCAGTACGGGCTGTTCCTCCATCATCTTTAAAATAAGACAGGACAAAAAGATGTGTATGGGAGTATCCACCTTAAAAGAGAGAAGGAAAAAGGGGATATTGATTCATGGCCTCCTGCAGCTCCCCTCCCTCATTCATCATGCTGTCCTGCTGTCCCTGTGCACACCGCCGTCACTCCTCGGTAGGGAGCTTCTCTTCCCTCTCTATGCAGCGGACCACTCATCCTCATGTCTGGGTAACAAGCTGTGCGCTCTACTCAGACCATCAGCAACCCCTCCCCCCCCCCAACCAACCTTCTTCCTCCCAGCTTTACTGTCACACTCATCCACCCAGAGACACACCATGACGGGATTACTCACAACACGCGAGACTCTGAAATATGGCAGAGCTCGATATGTGTGGACAAATACCTCCTGTCACAGCCCATCAAACAGCTTTTTGATTCTCAATTCTTTAACAAAATGCTCTTTTTGTCAGCAAATTTCTGTTACTCAATATTTGTCTTTGGTCGGCTTTAATTAAATAATCAAGCTCAAAGAGAATCAGACCATCCCACCTGAAAGTGTAGCTGTGTGAGGATTACTCATACCATTGATATTTGCACATGTGACCTTTCAGAGAGCAGGTCTGACTTTCCTGCACAGATCCTGGTACAAGAAGTAACGAGTCCTTGAAACAAGTGTCAGCTCCTTCATTATTCAACAAAGCAAAGTGACAATTGCACCTGTGTGATACTGGCTTATCTCATCATGCTGAAGTAGTCTGATGCTAATTAGCACCATTCCTCGCTGCGGGAGGTCTAAATAATTTAATTGCTGAACTTCATCGCTACATTTGGAGTGCTATTTCTCTAAAAAGAATTTATTATTCCCTCAAATTTTAATGACCTCCTTCACAAAGTCATACACTTTTATTGCACTTTTACTGCTGCATTCATTTAAAAAACATTTTGTGTTTTATTAATGCATTCAAACACAGAGGTCTACAGAACGAGCTGTTTATGAATATTCAAATCAGGCTTTGCCCTTTAATAAGAAAAAAAAAATGGCACAGTCTTTAGTGATATGCTGTCAAGGGAAAAAAAAAAAAAGGAGGGAAGTTTCTCCAGGAATGTGATAACACTGGGCTACATGCTCCTTTCTGATTTCTTTTCATCGTCAAGCTTTTGTTTTGCATCTATGAAAGAAAACGTGGTGACATGAAGCAAGGGTCTGCAAAGCTATTGTTCATTTCTCTCGGGTCACTGATAAAACTGGGAGTGTTGTGTCAGCTTGACGTTGTCGTCTGAATAAGATCCTCCTCGTCTCCCACAGCAATGCCAGTGGCTGGGGTCTTCTGCCCTCCACCCTTCCACAGGTTTCATGAAGCTCCGTCGCCTCCCTCACCCAACATTACCATCGCCTCTCATCTCCTATGAATATTATCCTGCAGCATAGCAACAGCGCATTCTCATTCCATTCCTTTTCCCTTCCTTCAAGGCCCTCACAAAGTCAACCCCAATTTATTCGCGAGGGATGGACTCATCATCGCTCTGGCCTGCCTCTCTCCAAGCCGCGCTCTGCATAGGGATAACAGAGCCGTGCTGCTCATTCGCATGCAGCTGTTCGTACTGTATTTCATACATCTTGACTAAGAGACACAATGATCTCTGGTCAGTCAGAGAAAATTAAAAACAGCAGCTGCATTCAGATGAATGGGCAATTAATAATTTAAACGATAGCAAAGTGCTAAATGCCTGCAATTCAGTGGAATATCCCATTCCTTCTGTATCATTCGTTATATCCAGCCGGCTTATAATTGCCCTCTGGGGAGGCTGTTGCTTCTAACAAATAATGAAAAAAGACATAACCTTAGTAAAGCAGATTTTGTTTTTTTTTTTTGTTTGCCCATGCATGCTGGTTTTTTAATGATATTTTTTCATTTCTTTGAGCACCGAGACTGGAATTCCACTCACTTTTATTGTACTCATAGTTTAAAATCACTGCAGGTTTTTTCAAAACTTGGACAAATAAACCAGGAATATCTGCATGGCTGCACACTGAGAGTAGTAAGTGAAAAATTGTGTTTTGGTTTTTTAGTAATTTGCGTCAACTCACCCTTTAAATTGTTTGTTTTGTAGGGAAATTTAAAAAACAAAAAAAGTGACAGAATCAATCAGTCTTGTGTCTACTTTAAATGTGAAGCTGTAGCAGACTCGCCCCAAGTGTAACAGTGTGTTTGTGAATAAAATCAGGTTTGCATCGAACAAAAGTTGTACCACAGAAAAAAAAACAATGGCTTTACCGCTCTTGAAAGGCGAAAAGACAACAGAGGATTGTCAAGCTGAAAGCGAGCAGAGACCCTTCATATACCTTTAGAACAACTGGTATGTGAAGAGATGAGTCATATGAAAAGAGAAGACATGCATTTGCCCCCATGATGAACCCTCATGTTAGCAGGTTTTTATTTTCTTTGACACAAATCCTACTGTACCAAACAATTTACAAAATCTCCTCACAAACATCATGGGAACAGAAATAAACAAGGTAAAAAAAAATCATTTTCTATTGACTTTATATTTGAAGACCGAATTGTCCCATTTTGGGCGTGCATGGCTCACTTTGAGCATTGTCAGTTTTTCATTTTTCAGTCTGAATAGTATCAACCTGGGCCAGCGGCTGCTGCCTTTGGATTTGCTGTATTGGCTGAGTGATTCCAATTCAGAAAAAAAAAAAAAGCACCCAGATCTTGTCTGCTTAGCCACATCATGCCCGCCTCCCAATTCAGTGAGTTTTATGTCCTTCAAGAACAATTCTAGTCTGACTAATGAAGCCAAGCTGATTCACATGCGCTCTGGCTGCACAAATTGAGCACGCCATCCTTTCCATTCCATCTCCTTCCAGGACCAATGTCCTTGTTAGAATTTACTTTGAAATTTTCTTTGTGCACTAATGTGTGACCAAATTCTCTTTTTTCTGACAGGTTCCTGATGTCAAATGAATCTATTTGAATTTTAAAATAAAAACCTTCGTTACAGAGAGTAAAATATTAGATTGCTTTTTGTTTCTAATACACAATCAAATGGCTTCGAGCATGATAAATCCACATAGCATGTTGCGGCTTAATGGATCTTGTTGTGAGTTTGATTGGATCCATTTCTGCGGTGTGGTTCATCCGGTCCACGCTGTGGTTGTCTCTGGGTGATGGAGAGCATGTGTCTGTGGCCACGCGTGCTGTTGAGTGCTCCAGATCACCCGCTGCAGGCGTGACCTTCTCTCTCTTGCTGCTTAACCCAATCAATTACGGTTCAGAACAGAAGCCAAGACAGAGGGGAGACAGAAAGCCTACGACCTTGTCAGAGCCCTGAGGAGACTGTGAATAATTCCCTTTGAGCCCCATAAAGAAGGCTGCCATGGCAGGGGGAGGAGAGTAAAGGTAGCTTGTTGAGCAGCTGAACAATAACATGTAAGGTGCGGAGGTAAGACCAGGAGCTGCTCGATAATCTGAGGAAACCACGAGCCTGATTCAAGACAGCTATACAGGTCTTGAGGTGTCAGGCAGTTGCAAACATTTAGACTAACTGAAGGATTTTGCTTTGACTGCATCTGACCTCCCTCTCAAGAAGGTGAACTGAAGACCAGAAAACTTGTTACAGCAACACTCTGATCTGTCTCACACTTCTAACGTTCACAGGTACAAACACAGGCTGCTGCCGTGAAATGAGAGCTGCAAACAGAAAAACAAAATGTTCTTCATGAAATTAAAAAATACATATATACAATTTTATGTTAACTGATATTTGTACATATTTTTTAAGAACATTATGAATGTGCTTATGTTTGTGTTTATTCTTACTTACATGGCATGATGTGCATAATTTAGCCTGGCTCAGGCAGGTTTAAATCTGTTGGGCATGAATCTTTTGGACTTAATTTCTTTATATGTGACAATTGTGACAACAAAGGGTAATTTGGTTATTAAAACCTGGGCTCTCTTTTCATCTATCTTGGAATCTTAATGAAAACTAGTACCAAAATTTGTGTAATTGGACCAGTGGATCGCTTCAGCTGGCAGCCACCAAATAAGCTGCAATGGCTGTACTGTAATCCTTTCAAGCATCTATTAGATTGAATATCAACTAAAGTGTTAGACAACAAAGTCACACGATGTTACAAAAGGTGTTATTTATCCAGGCAGTAGTAGAATATTAACTCTCATGCTCTAGTTTTTATGAATGGATCCTGGTGACTGTGCAGAGCGAGCTGTGTCTGATTCATCAAAAAGGATCAGACTTCTTTTTTTTTTTTTAAAAAAAAAGGTTTCTCTCAGCATGGATCCTTTCTATAATGTAGTCAGACACTTGTAATAAGAGTCTGACCCTGTCAGTGGCACAAAAACAAGCACTTTTCATGAACACTGAAGAATACATTTGCCCCAAAGGACTACATTGCAGGCTGCACCTGAGCACAACTCATGCGAACCTCTTATAAACACAACAACAGCATCTCCAATAGTAAATGTTTTTTTTTTACTTTCTGCAACAGCACAGTTGTGATGTTGATAAGTCTGGAAGCTGGGCAGGGGTCTCCTGTCTTCTCCCTGCAGAGGTCTGAACATCACCATGGATCTCCATCGGGCTGCAGAGCCATGACCCTGCACCACAAGCACAGTAATTAAAGAGTCCACAGAGATTTTAGTGTGTAGAAATGTGATGGTGCTTCCCTGACCCTGTCCTCCTACACTATTTTATATATTAATGATTTCAGTGTGACTATGAGCAAACCAGGCCCTGTTTATTACCCACACTGAACTTATGCATTTAATGCTTGGATGCTGTGGTGATGTGTGTGTGTGTGTGTGTGTGTGTGTGTGTGTGTGTGTGTGTGTGTGTGTGTGTGTGTGTGTGTGTTTGTGTTTGT
>JAQNCA010000029.1:22334766-22384447 GCA_029783725.1 Acanthurus tractus | reverse complement strand
CTTCCTGAGTTGAAGTTTAAAGTCCTCTCAAAAATGTGTTTCCCTTATTGTTACTTCACTTGGATGACTTTTCCTGTGCAGAATGATGTATGTGCAGCGTTTTTATCCTCGCAGGCTGTTTTCACATTCATCTGCTGAGGGAGAGAGTCTCTGTGCTCTCTAAAATCTGAGTGTAGGACGTGCATGTATGAGCATAATTTTGCGGCGCCACAGTCTAATATCTAACCTACATAGACTTGCCCTTAGAGGGGACTTTTCAGTGTGGCAGGAGAGTCTTCATGTCACTTCATTACTTTCCTGATATGAACAGTATTTGCATATGAATACATTTGAGATCTTGTAAATGAGGGAGAATGTGTAAATGTAGTTTATAAGGATACCATTTTTTTGTGTGGGGGAAAAAAAAAAAAAACAGAAACAAATTTTCATTCCAGCCAGAGTGTTTTTATTTCTGGAGGGACCCCTCAATGTTTTTTCCTCACAGAGAGAGGAGGGTTCACATTTTAAAATATGTAATACGCTGTGCTTTGTTTTCCACTAAGATATTCAGGGTTCAAGTTCAAGATAAAATGAACTTGAGTTTCACCCTCCTGATTCTTTGCATGTCAAAACAATATCAATATCAAGATTGTATGAATAATTACTATATATGTGTCTACTATCTAAACACTGGATATCAGCTGGTTATACTCATGGGTCTGTTTTTTTAAATGAACTGAACAGTTTTAGATAAACCTTTACTTATTCGGATTTTTTTTCAGTTTTTTAGCATGCAATCACTTTTTTCTGCAGTACTTATTTCACACTCAACCAGCTGCACAGACTCTTACATCTGGAAGCTGCCCAGTACAACTACAGTGTGTGTGTGTGTGTGTGTGTGTGTGTGCTGAGATTAGCACTCAGGACTCTGGGGAACCATTTTAAGGACACACCAGTGGTTTGTGTTAAAGGAATTTGTTTGGGGATTTCAACCATCAGCCTTTAAAGTCCTTATGTTGAGCTTACATTACCCCGGTACAATGTCATCATCTGGAATGACTGCAGTGCTCTCCTTTCTCCTTTTCTGCATCCTTTTTATATGGCACTTTGAAAAGCATGGATTATATTATATGAGCTTATGTTTTACGCAGCAGTTATTCATTTGAAATTGTTTTGCTAAGGGGCCGGGTGGTAATGCAACTTAAAGCTATTTCAGCAACTTGTCTCTGCATGAATTCTTGTCTTTAGAGCAGCTTATTACCTTTGCTTCTGTATTATAGCCCGTGGAAGGCAGAGTGTTGAGTTTGCATTACTGTAAGACATGTTTCTAGATCCCCTACAGTCTCGTGGGTATTTTAAATCACCTCACTGTCTTTTGAATAGACAAATGCAATAGCAAATCTTGCAGAGTGACAGTGAATATATAACTTGTTTTTTTCATACATTCACGAAATAAACTGACACGAGATTTGTGTTGGTTTATTCTCAAACTTATCTCTTGTGCAGTTTTCCTTTTGTTTGATAGTGCTCAGTTGATAGTGTCCTCAGGCAAAGTGGGACCTGATCCCAGACCAGATCTTAACTTAGGAGATTGAAGTGATAAAGTATGCATGTTCCTCTTACCACCCTGAAGACCTGCAGACCCAGCTGAAAGAGTTTCATTAGTAAATATTTCAGGGGAAGGTTAAAGCCATCATCAAGTGCTTCTCCGGAGGCTTTTCCATGCTGCCAAAGCTAAAGACACAGAAGGAATATGTGCTTGTATGCCCTTTAACCAACTGAGGCAGCAAGACAACCTGCTGCTTTTATTTTTTAATTGCTGGTAGCAGTGAGACCTGAATATAAGTAATGAAAACTTCTCTAATCAAAACTTCCACCCAAGTCCAAATATGTTAGTTTTAGGAAAGAAAAAACATAAAAACTTTATATGAAGGCACATTAAGCTTCAGTGCCTCATCCAATAACAGTTCCCATGAGGTGCACAGATGAAAAGCGTATTTAAATAGCAAACCACATATGAATAGTCTGTCATCACAAAGACAATGCACATATGGAGGAATGAATGTGCCGTCTGCTTGATTCAGCAGTTGGTTCACCTGCAGTTTGCCTGGCCGCCGCACCGATTCCAGCAGCAGCCGATCGTGACTTGTTTGTTTCGAACACATCAATCATAGTCACCTCCTAATGACTTATTCATTAACTTCTCCAAAACACACATCTTGATGATGAGACTGGAAGGAGCATGTTTCAAGACGCACAGTTGCCGAGTCTGCAGTCAGCATTCTGTGGAATTAAAGCCACTATTAATCAATTTTAGCCAAGCTGGAACAGATCCCAGATGCATGATTGTAAGAGCAAAAGACTGCTGTGTGTGTATGTGAGTGTGTGAGAGTGTGTGTGTGTGTGGGGTCGATGTTTGAAACAGGGGGGAGGCCAAATTTAAATACTAACGATGCCTTGTAGACCACAAATAAACCATAATAACAGCAGATAGATCGATAGATACTGCAGAACATTCAGATAGAAATTTGGCACAACATTTGCCTGAAAGATTCCCTGATGCTTGAACTCCTTCATATCTAAAATAATTAATTTCATATTGGTGATCAGGAGCTCTTTCCTCTGTTACAGCCGCTGGAAATCACACGAGATGAAAGAATCAGTTACACGGCCAAAATGTTAGCTAAATTAGAAGTGATTGACACCACAGGAAGCATTGTGCCTTTCAATTTATGTCTTTTTGTTCAGCTCTGAAACAGAGATACTACTGTGATCAAGCATGGGTTCAAAGCAAAGCTCTAGGATATAGAAAGCCTTTCCCGAGCATTCCTGCGGGGAAAGCATGACAACATGTGTCCAGCTGTCAGGCCCAGCTGCTGGCCTCTGAAGTGCTACCCTGGGTGGGTGCAGCCTGCAGTGGGTGGTTGCAACACATCTCCTGAGGTGGCCCCATCAATTGGGCTGTGACAGTGCTGCAACCCTGTTAAATATCAGCGCGTCCTTGGGTTTGTGCTGCTGTGCTATTATTGATCTTACATAATAGAAACATTATGTCTTCAGCATTTGCGCTTTTAAAAAGGAACCCATGTCATTTGGTGTAAAATTGCATGCAGGTCCACCTAAGCTGAATGAATAATGTTGGAGGAGACGGGAAAAAAGGCTCTTTCTGGATAAGGACAAGTGATTTCAAAGCAACAATTATTGTATTTGTTTTGCTTAGCCTGTGGGGAAATTGGTCAGTTTTCTCACTGATGGCCAAGGGGATTTTTTTTCTTTTCTTTCCTTTTTTTTTTTTTGTCTGTAGAGACATAATTGTCATTGTTCAGACTCTCGGCACAGAGTCAATTTTGCTTTGCCTTCAGCTCTCCAAAACAAAGCTGAGACAAATTGACTGATATACTTGTGTCTGCGAAACACTGCCAAACACATGACTCCAACACTGGCTGTCACATTCTTTGGTATATGCTTGGTTTATCATGTGTGATTTGGAATGGAGTCACAGGTAGAGTTAGCGGTGCTTCTCTCATTAAAGAGGCTCTTGGCTGTGCTGTGACACATGGATAATCCAACAAGGAATCAATCATTACATAGTTACTGAGGTAATAGGTGAGCAAATATGTTTCCTGGTGGCTGTCCTTATTATTCTGGGGGTACTGGGCCCCCAGGAGACAATAGAGCCAGATGGAATTGAGGTGTTGTCACCACTGAGTGAACAGATAATGAATTACTCCAGGACAAATGGGCCGCCACACGGGAGATGAGGAATCCTCCCATAAAAGTCTGGGCAGGAGGTAGATGGCAGCATCCATTCTTTTTACTCAACTGAATTTTTGTGTATGTAATTTTTTCTAAATTGACTAAGAATCACTGAATAGTAGGTGTTAGTGTGGATGGCAATAGGAATTAATTAATAAGGTCAGAAACCTCCAAAAGGACTAAAAAAAAGGTTCCTCCCAACTAGTTTGACATCATAAATAAAACCAGGACCAATCAGAGAGATTCTGACACAGCTTTTTTAGAACTGCATGGAATTGCACGATACATGATACTGAATATTTCCAATTATAGAGTCAAACGTCCCCTCACTCTTCTTTTTCAGGCTCCTGTTCTTGAAACCAGCTGATTTGTTATGACATTAGAGTAATGGTATTTCTCTGGTGACAGTCATTGCTGAGGGATATGATTACGCTGTGGTAATTATGATTGTTATTTCCAATCACAGCTGAATGGAGTCAGAGTGTGTTATTTCAGCAGCACAGACAGTACCAGAGTGACTATCTGCACTAGATGATTCTGATGGGGGCGATTTGAGATACGAGCGTTTTGCTGGCACAAGCACTGACAAATGCATTCTGAATTTCTGCAGGGAGAGAGCAGACAATCTCACTTTCTCCGCAGGTGGATCTACTGGTCGCTGAGGCAGCTGGATGACTTCGACAACATTCCGGCAAAAAGCGTAATGTGAGCTTATATTTGAGATAAGCGTGAAACTTTAAGTCTGATTTTGATGCTTTTTGTTGATTCTGTGGCTGTATACATTTGTACATGAATAGATGGTGCCATCTGTTCAATGGACTGTATGGAAAATATATTAAAATACTTGTTTATTGCTTTAAAATGGTTGCAAATATGATACATTTCCACTGAGTTGATCTAAAAGTATCAATTCAAATACAATAAAAGTGTTATCCATCAATTAATTATTGGACTGATATTAAACTATATGAAAACCTTCCAAATACGTCAAAAATAAGTCGTGAACATGTGGACATATTAGGTTTACAGTTAAAAGACAGGTAAGTACAAATCCAAAGCAACATTTGTGTTAATTTGTGATCATTTGTAACCCGTTCTAGCAGGTGAGGTTAAATTTTTTTCTCTCTCTTATCTCTTTTTTGATCCTTACCAATTACTGAGGAAAAAATGCTGCTCTTTGTGCACTGGCACTTTAATAGCTGTGCATGTTTGCTGTTGGGTGCTAAGCAGGTAGTTAATGGGGAATTTTTTAGATGTTTCTCACTCTCTAAAGCTGCCTGTTACAACTAAAATCCATCAGAACAGTCAATGCAAAGTAAAAAAAAAAAGAGAGGGAAAAAAGAAGTGTGCATTTAAAATACTGTTTTCTAACATGCCAAGATGGAAGTACAAAAGTGTACATTGTGACAATATAGCTCATGAACCTTTCATGGAAAGAAATATACTCAGTTATATAAAAAATAACCATAACTCGAGGTCCTCTTTTCAACATTGTATGAGCTTTCAGGTGATATTGGTTCAGTTGTCAGTGTCTTGTCAACTCAAATAAATGTAACTTTGTTGTGATTTCTGTATATCATTATTTTTCATGACATCATAAAATCATATCCTTTGTTTTGACTGTTTTTGAGAGACTTCTAGCAGCACAGACAAAACACTGTGCATTCACATGCCCAGAAAAGCTAGTAACTGGACCTTGAGTTGGAATTGTTTTTTAATCCCACCTAATTTTGTCAGTGCTCATAAAACCAGGTTATATATTTATCTGATATGGGTTGATTTTATTTGAAATACTGCCACAAAGTATATTCATGCTCTGTAGCACTTAAGCAGGCTTATTAGTTGTACAGAATAAAATTCAGTGATTTTTTTAGCCTTGGGGTTCAAATGAAACAGTTTGAGTGTTTAAGATACTGTAATTACAGTACATCTACAAGTTTGTTTTGCCAATTAATTAAATTCATAATGTACTATGGTGTCTGTTATTCTTTTATTTACTTTAAATAAACTTTAGATCTTTCATCCCTTAGTGTGACTCTATGTTATCACTTGCATGCATAAGTACTCTCCCAGCAGATGTTGGGGCTACCAATGATGAAAAGAATCAGTCTACCAACCAAATTATAATTTACCACCACTATCCAGTCAGCATCTGCTGGGCAATAAGTATAAATTGCTTAAATTTTCTAAGCATGGTAATGTAACCCACCATCTGTACCAGTACCTTTATGCTTTCCTGACGTTTATATGGCTGGAGACTTATACGCAGCATATAAAACAAACATACACTTATTCATGCACACACACACAAAGAACAATATAAGTATATGGAAATAATAAACCCTCATTGCACTTGAAAATTCAAACCCGGCAATATCATCAACATATTCATTCAACAGAACATATAAAGAATTTTTTTATTTGACTGTACCAAAAATATACACTAGCTTCCATGTTTGAATCAGAAGTTATTGCTGCAGCCTGAGCAGTAGTGAGGTGGAAAGCAGTGTGGCAAAACGCAGCTCTGACTGTGTAATGAAGATAAATTAAGACATTTGTTTCATGGATTGTGCTGTGTTAGCTCAAATGCAAAGGACTGCCATCTCCTTAGTCTTTTCCTGGGAAATTAGGATTCAGTCAGCTGCAACATCACACGCTACCTTACAAACTGCAGATGTCAGATACTTGCATCGTTAGAAGTGTGAAAGTGTTCATTCCCACACTGACGGAAAAAGAGTCAGACTTGAGTGAAGGAAGATTATGTAAAGAACAAGTTCAGCCAAGCGGTATGACTGATCAGACAGGTGTTCCAGCCATGCTGTTGATTTCTATAAGACACTACAGCAACTCATGGGACTATCTGCTGCCAGCGCAGTTGGTATGGTTTACTTACATCTTAATAAAAATACATGAGGAGAATATTTACCCTCAAATAGTGGAATTCAGGAATCAAGCCTTCCGTTTAGTCAGTTTCACAAGTTTGGTCTTTTCCAGCACGCCCACATGCAATTTAAATAATGGGTTGTGTTGGGGACGGGGAGTAAATTTGTTTCTGATCATTTCCTACATCCTGTCAGCAGCTCACAGATTTACCCGCCAATATCATATGAAGTTTGGCTAAACTGCTCGAAAATTTCTCCATCCTGCCATACAACTCATCCCACCACTTGCCATTTGTAGTCAGGCATAATTTGTAATCCTTTCCTTATTGCGAAGCACCAGCTCTCTGATTATATTTGATTGGTGTGCCACCACCAACAACATGCTGTCAATTTATGCATCTCAGAGGACAGATTTATTGAGCATCAAGGGTAGTCTTCAGTAATTATGGGAGTAAAGTTTAAGTTTTTCCTCTTTGCTGTAGTCATGTTTCCTATGAAAATTACATGGTTGAAGTTGATAACAGTCAATTTGACAGGAAATATTCAGGAAAACAAAGAAAATTGATATGAGCTTGGAACATTCATAACTGTGGAATAATGGGACCTTTTTGCTCCAATTCATACTACCATTGTGCATTTTTCATATAACCTTATTTATTTATGGTGTGTGTTGGAACCAGCAGTATAATAATTAACTACAAAAGAGACCATTCAGTTCTTAAAGGTAACTGCATTACTTTTATTCCAAGTATTTAATGCTCTCAGTGGACATGTGAACAGTCACAATGACCATCTTAAGTGTGCAGTATAATCATTACAAAAAGTCGGTGATTTTTTTACTACTTAGATATTATATTATATTTACATTTAAAAAAGGTGATGTTGTGAGGATGCACAGCTTGTTCCTGTTGCCCTATTAGCAAACTCATGAGATTAGTGTTGCTTTTAACATATGGCTTTAAGGGGAGCATGTTTCTGGCTTATCTCCAGCTTAATTACACTTCCCTTATCTCATCCCTATCAACTGCAGGCAACTCCAGCCACTGAATCTGATCCCTGGATGTGCAAGGACTGCACCAAGACTGCTGGTTCTTCTGCTTTACAGAGCCTCACATTTACGTACACATCCCCAAATATATTACTGTAGATTCAGACCATGAAAGGTTTGAATAGACTGTGTTAATGATGAAGGTTAATTATAACCTTTTTTACTGCTTGTGAGTTTGGCTTCATGACTGCCCTGCTGAATTGATGCCACTGCATTAGAGATAATAGCACAGTATATTTTCATTGTGTTGAAACAACAGCATTGAACAGTTTACTGCTGTGTAGGTCTAGTTTAAAAGTGCAAGACAAATTGAACACTCCCTATCCTTTGAATCTGAAATATTATTCAAGACTGGGAGGCAGAAACCCACACAAGCTTAAGGTAACAGACATAAGAAATAATATGCTTTACTCTGAAACATATTTCATAGTGCCTGTGCTTTAATAAAAGCTCTGAGTGCCAACATGCAAAGCTGTAAAAAGGACCCTTAAAATACTCCTTTTAAAAGATGGCATCTAAGAGCCGATAAGAGCTACAAGCATTGGAATGGATCAATTGTGCAAAAGGAAGAGCACTCACTCATGGGTACTGTTTAATTAATGATGGGGGTAGAGATAGGCTGTTAGCTCCATATTGTCAGTCAAACACTCACAGCAGAGGGTGGCAATATGAGCTATGTAATGGATACATGAGCAGAGGGAACTGATCTATACTCTCAAGTCTAGCACCATTAATGTTGTGTTAAAAAAGCAGGGGTGGTGCTGCTGCATGACACACAAACTTTCAATTTCTTCTGAATGCAGAAGACCAAACAAAAATGATAAATAAACAATGATAAAATAGAGAGGCACACTTTCATATTTACTTTGTAAAAAGGTGAGTTTTAGTGCTGTTTTGGGTTGTGAAACAACATAAATAAAACAATCACACTTGACTAAACGTGTAAACGTTTTGTTACCATTTTTAAATTGATAGAAAATATTCCACCTTCTATGCCTGACTTAAGTCAATAAATTGTCATTTTTACAGTACAAAGAAGATGTACAAAAAAAAATCCATATGTTTACAGTCAAGAGAATGCGCTGCCTCACCTCTTTATAAAAATAACATGACATTACTCATTTTGGTTTCTGTTATTGGTTTCTAAATTAAGATGAGATTAAATAAGAGCATACTTCTCCTGAGAGAACTCTGTAAATAAATAAACAAATAAACAATAAATAGTTCAATGCATTCGTTTTAAATGTCAAGAAAAGAAAACGTTGAACAAGTCTTCTCAAGCTTCAAACAAAAGTCCTTGTCCTCAAAGGACCCTAACAAACTGACTTTGAAGCTCAATGAGGTAGTTAAATGGCCTAATTGATTAGTGAAGCCTGAATAGATTTGCAGCTAGTTGTGACCATCAATAGACACTTGTCCTGTCAAAAAAATCCTTGGGCAAAGCCTTTAATCCTTACCTGCCACCATCAGACTAATAAACGTTTGTTTGTGGTGAAAAGCTAAATTGTCTTTGATGGGAGCCGAGGTATAATGATCAGAGTAATGTTACATTGTCAAACAAAGTTCAGAAGAAACTGCAATCCTCCTAAACTCTGCAGGATAATACGAACAAAATAAAGCCATACACAAAAATAAAACAACAAAGAATGTAAGTTCAGTGCCTTCAGTGGCCACAGGAGTCAACTACACCTCTGTCTAGTTAGACAGTCTTATTTTAAAAGAGCTGATAATGCCATTAACTGAAAATATCCTGTGCCTCTACATCTGCTTTGACATCAATGGACAATCGTGCTTGCAAGCATCATCAATGTTACAGAATCTTATAGGCTATTAGACCAGTTAGCATCAAAGTATTCGGGTAGTTTGTCCACAAAAAATTAAACAATACGTTTCCTGTCTGCCACATGTTGATGACTAGACTTTGTTATTCTGAATAACATTTACGAATAACTTATTCATAGATGTTTACCTCCCTCAATGTCAGAGTACTAAACTAAATCATTTAAACTGGAATGTTCAGTGTGTTCACTGAAATTGAACATCTTCACTCATTTGAAACAGATATCAACAGTGAGCCAGCTGCATAATTACTTTAGCTTTTTCTTAATGTTGATCACTTGCTTCCAGTTTCACAATCGCGACGTGTTGCGCCTTTAAAAATAAATATTTCAACACGCAAGTAGTTACATACTGTGACCACTGGAGGATGTCACTGAATAGGAATTTATGGTTAATAATTAATTATTTTTTTGTTTAGAAACAGTCGTGACTGAATGAACATTAATCATAAACGCTTAAGTAAGCATGATCTATACTAATTTAAATTTGCCACTGCTGTAAAAAGTTTTAAAATAAAAATTTTCGAGTCGGTAGAGTTGCAGTTCTGGACTATCGCCACTGGGTGGCACTAAAAACAAATCATTGCAAAAGTCACGCACATTACGTTTGTTAATTAATTAACTGTGTTTATAGGCTAATAAATAGCCTAATCAATATCTGTAATCAAATAATACAGAAAGCTAAAAATATTAATAGCAAACTATGCTGCCCATCAGATTTGCTGTGCATGTCTCCCACTTTCCTAACAAAACCCAAATAAAATTGGTTTCATTGTCAAAATAGGCCAATCAACACCGTTGTTATTAAGTATGATGTAAAATACATTCATCCCGCTTTGCACACAGCACATGTAGGCTGTTGTTTATTAAAATTCCTTTCAATGAACCAACTTTAAAATTTTTGCATTTTCAGCAATGGAACAACCTTCAAATTCATAACAGCACGGATTAACCAGGATAGCTCGACTCAGCGGCATATCCTGACGCGATGCCACTCCTCAAAACTAACTGAGGGCCACCTTTTTTTTCCCCCCTCAGCACCAGTGAGACGGGATGCTGCGCTGCAGAGAGAGCCTCAGCCGGCTGCAGCGGTGGAGACTGACTGAGGAGAGACCAAACCAAAGCACCGTCCACCACGACGCACAGCACCGACACCAAGCTCCCTGAAGTGGAAGAGCAGGTTTGGCGCTCGAGGGAGAAAGAGCTGGGAACCGAAAGAAAAAAAATTATCAAATCATTGCTCTTTTTTTTTTTTTTTTTACTTGAGGATGTACTGTTTACGTTGGGTAATCCGATAAAGAGGCGAGGACCCGCACTTGATATTCGTGATACTGCTGCCATTCCTCCGTGCGGGTCGGGAGCGAGCGACGCTACGGCGGTCAGCACCACCGGTATCATTTGTGAGAAGAGAGAAAAAGTGGGACGAGGGACGACTTTTTTACAATTCCGTGAGTAAACTATTTTTCTTAAGCGTTTTGTTTTAGCTCGGGATGATTGGATGAGCGTACGCAGGTTGTTCAGAGAGACAAGTTCTGCTGACAGAGCTGCTGGTTGCCTTATAATCTCCGTAAACTCACCTCAAAGGAGCTGAACAGTTTTGGATGGTGTCATTTATCCGGATAAACCTCTTACCTCCCGCTGCTTAGACTGTGTCATTCCTCCCATTGTTACAACAACAACAACTTCTACCTTTTCCGAAACAGTGAACCAAGTCAAAATTAAGCATGTGGACCACAGAGCTGCTGAGTGTGAAGATGCACAAACACACAACAAAGAGCCATGTGAAATGAAACATTTCTGCTTTTTTTTTATTTTTTTATTTTGCCTTAGGCAAGTTGAAATCATCTTACCAGGTTTGAGCTCAAATTAAAGGTGCCCTATGCTGAACCCTCGGCAGCCCTGAAGAGAGCGATGCTTTGAAACGTCTCCACACTGAAGTGGGTTTGAGGTGCTACTGCTTTTGACAGGAGCTCAAACGGACCCAAGAAAAATATTTTGAGAAAGAAAGGAGCTCTCCTGTGAGGGCAGAAGCAGGTCATTTTTATTTTTGGGAGTGCATCTTTAGGTTAGCAGAACAGGAGGCTTCTAATACACCACTTACCACATAAGTAGACCCACAGGAATGATCTAATCAGAGATATGCAAATTTCCCAAACTCTAATTTTGCGGCTTCGTTGCGGTTGAATGTCTAGTAGTATCATCAGACTGGTGACATGTCGTCCATTGTGGCTTGGGGCACCTACACATCTACACATACACATACTCCTGTTCGATCGGACTGATCAGACATTATCAGGGCTGTGTTTGAAGGGTGAGCAATGTGTGCTATTAAGCCATTTTTCAATTGGGAGTATTATTATTTCCATTTTTTTTCTTGAAGTTTGTGTGACTGTTCAATGACAGCAATTAGGCAAGTGGTGGCAGATAGAAAGTGTGCCAAAGGGAAAATACAACCTTTTGAAGTGTGTCTGCTGTCAGTAAATCCCCCTGCTGCTCTGGCTTTTCTTCATTTTTAATGCACGGCCATTCAAAGACACTAAGTAACATCATACTATTTTAAGGCCAGTTTCTAATTTAACAGCACTAAGTATGTCACTACATCTTTCAAGACTGCTGAGGATTTAACCCTCTGAACCAGTTTCTCTTTCTAAAAAGCAGACTCTTCTGCGTGTTATAGTCACTCCAGAATTCGATACAAATTATGTACAAACACTTTGGAAACACTGCAGATAGAAACATTAGGCAAACAGCATCAGTAATGTTTCCAACTGGGGCTGCAAGAGATGGATGTTTTTCAGCAGATACCAATAATTGATGATCATCTGCTTCTAATGACTAACGCTAATTGGATAATAGATAATTTCACATTTTTTTGTATTTTAAAAAGAAGTTTATCAACTGCAGTTTAAGTAAGGAAGGTTAGGAGGGTAAGAAAGTCTAAGTTCAGTAACTTCAGTAGGCGACTGTATGGCGGTGCAACAGTTTGACATCATGAATGCGACAATAGTGCGCTCTTCATATTCTTCTTCCTCTTTGTGTTTATTGACAGGCTGAACAGCAACCTCAAATGTACAAACTGCCACCCATTGTATTGCCCTGTACTGAAGTGCGTTGATGCTACACTAAAAGTAAATTGACTTGGTGTTATTGTCAGTTTTTATTGGCTTTAATACAATAGGGACAAATGGCCAAAAAATAATCCATTGATGACAGATGAACTATTAGCAACAAATAACTGTATATCCCTCAAAGGATTGTTACAATAATTATATATATATATATATATATATATATATATATATCTCCTCTGTACATTCTCTATGCTATTTTTTTTATTACAATCCTGAAAATGTCCTCGTGTTGCATGCGCTGGATCCTGATTCAGCCGCTTAAGTTACATACCATATGGTATGTGTGTCTGTGTATGTATGTGATTGAGAGTGGGATATCCACAGGGGAAGAGTAGCCCACTCAGTCCATTCTGGCTTCAAGCAGAATTCCATTCACATTCTTTGATGGATTTTCAGTTGAACACATCTATATTCATCTGTTTTGTCACATACAGGCTGCTGTACTGTATTGTGTTGTACGGTTGCAGTCGGTATTCAATTTTTCATGTGATGTATAGAAATTCTAGCTAATTCAGCAAAAACATTTGTCTTTTTTTTCCTGACACCAACTGCTCTGACTGGCTATCACTTTTTTTTTTTTTCCTAGCACAAACCAGTAAATAATAGGACTGTCAAGAAAGGCATAGCGTTTAAATTGAATTAATCTCTTGGAGCCTGTTTCGCTCTGAATGTTGTGCATATGTGCAATAATACTCATGGATAGGTCTGATTTTTAGCAATTATTAATCTTTGAATCTTATCTGTACAACTGTGATAAAATTGTGTAACTCATGTAGTCGTTTCATGATGCTTGACTCCATCAAGAATTAATGGTGGAAGCCCAACTTGAGGTTATGCCTGTGAATTCAAATGGATATATATATCTTTCATGAAACTTAGTGTGCTTTAACAATTCTCATAACAGTCCTTTTTATTGCTTGGTTTAATTTCCTGAGATCATCAGAAAATAGTTCAATTGACCGAGGGATGCATAGCCAAAGTCACTAGGACTAATCAAACAGAGCTTCATCAGCGTCATCAGGGGAATAGATAGAGGGAATGAACAGCAGTGCCTGTTTGACTGGGCACAAATTAAAGGTTACCTCTATCCCTATCTGATGTAAATCATTTATTTGCTTGCAATACATGCTTTAAAGTGTTTGTACATCGACTTGGGGGCAGGTGTGAGATGAAATGCAAATTTGTAAATAGGCTTTCGGCTGTCTTGAAGTTACAGCTGTCCCATCCTCTCAAATGAAATCGACATGGGCCAACAGAAGTGTATTTGGTGAATAGCTAATTGAAAATGACAACTCTGGTGAAGGCTAGCCCTTGAGACACTTGAAAAAAAGGACGCATTCCAGCAGTGACACGAACAAGGCAAGGGATGGAAACTGCCTCACCAAGACAATGGCACCCAAGGGAGTCCTATTTTCACTGACAAATCAGAGACTACAAAAGTGTAAATGGACGAAATGTCTTACAAATCACAGCTAATTCTCAACATATCCCTGTTGTCTGTTTTTTATATATTGTAAGCTTATCTTTCACAGAGTGATGTGGTAACACACTACGCAGGGTGTATAAAGAGTATATAGTCAGTAACATGTTTTCTTATTGTTCAGTGAATGCCAGGAAGTCATGTTGTTCCCAAAACACAACAGTGACTAAGACTGTAGATCCTGGGCATCTTTCCTTGATAAGATGGGGGACGACATGTATTTGAAAGAAATTATTTTTTGTAAGAACTGTTGGGGGTCTTGACAGTGGCAAACACTTCCTTTCCTTCACTTCGTTTGTAAGGGAGCCCCACTGGTCTTGCAGAGCCTGGAAGACAAACATCCCTCAGGACCAATCTGACAACTTAATTTATATAATTGCTTGGAAGCATCTGCATAAGAAAGACTGACTTTCCGCAGCCTCCTCCACTTGTCACTGTTATGAATGACTTGGATTTGATGTCCAGTGAGTCAAACAGACACTCATGAGGCACATTGATGTTGTCATACTAAAGCATGTGTGAACTACAAGATATGTGCTGTTAATTTGATTACAGTGCGGCTTATTTTAGAAAACAGGCCCAGCGACATGTCTCTCAATCTTGCATATTTGTTGGTGCTCTGATCCGGCTCTTGTGATGCAGCCAACAGACTGTCAATAAATCCTTGCACCATGACAAATGTGTACATATGTGAAGCAGTAATGTAATTAACATGATTGACATGACAGCATTAATGTGCGGCCTTTCTCTCATGATTTTGTGCAATCCACAATTCATTAGGTAGCTAGCAGCTAATCTAAATGGCTAGAATAACTTGCTTTGGTTAATGAATATGCCCCAGAGCCTCAGGTTTGTTAATTATGCAGTCCCTTTGTCTGTTTGTCTTTGTGCTGTGCTCATTGTGTTAACTTGAAGAGAGTCAACTGCAGGATACAAATTCATTTTTAAAATAGCCTAATGTTGATTGGGCTATTTTAAAATAAAATACTTTTATTTAGATGTGAAAGTGTAAGAGGTTATAAATTGCATGTATGGAACAAGGCATTATGATCTCATTAGAAACTGGACAATAATGCAGCACCTTAAAGAACTTTTTCAAGTGTCAATTTTATGCATTTTAAGCTTTTCTTATGTTACTGTTCATTCTTAAAAAATTAAATTCCATCCTCACAGGCAAATGATCTCTGTCATCACAGTGACAATAATAACACATATTTAATATTTTAGGTTTTGGAGGAGAGAGAGAGAGAGGGAGAGATTCAGGTTTGGCCAAGATTATCGTTTAACCAATGGTAAATTAATGGACATGATGTCAGTTAAGAACATACCATAGCTAGTTACAAAGCTACAAATGTAATTTAAAAGAAATAAACAATGACTTTTGGTTTTCACACGGGACACAAATCTCAGTTTTTTTACTCCCCTCTCTGTCTATCCGTCCTACCTCCTTATGTCGGCTTCCAACGCTACCTTACATAACCCTTTTCCTTTATGAAATATAACACACAGAAAGTTTCTACAGACGGCATCGAAGATGAATGAAAACCATCAATTGCATTTTGATAACGCACAAAATGTCCATAAAACATTAGTGTGTTGTTTACACAACATTTGGTGAGACCAGACTTAGTATTATTTAATTCAAGAAAAAATAAAACACAACTTCAATATAATATATGTGGCCCATATTTGTTAGGGTGTTCAAATTTAGCCAATCAAACCTTTTGCATGTGGTATGAATTTTCTTTTTTTTCCTGAGCACTCAAAGGGATTTCTACTTTAGTCAGATTCCTCATGTGTTGCAATAGGTGGTGGTGGGTTTGATTCGTCTTTGGAAATAGTTTGTCAGTGAAGTGAACATCGAGTATTTGTGGAGATGGTATGGAGAGAGCAGTGATGATGGTGATGGTGGGGAATAGCCTGAGGATGGAGTGTTTTCAGTAGGCAGCTCCTGATTTTATGTGACAGTAAAGGGCCTTATCTTCCAGGGCCATGATGAAGCACAACACTCTTTGATTTTTTATCTTCCAAACGTCTAACAATCTCATGCTCGAGACAGATTAGTGAGATGAAGGTGTAAAAAATGGGCTGTATGGTTTTGGGGGGAGTCAAATACAGCTAAATACAGGGTCTGAGGCTACATCTGCATCACACTGATAGTACAAAATGAAAGATTAGCCGAAATTACTCATGTTCTTTTTGACCTTCAGGTGCATGAAAGTAAAAAAAAAATGCAATTTGTGATTGAGAGGAAAAATATGATTCTACTTGTGGCTTGGTTTGATTATTTTTTTGTGTTAGCAAACAGCAAAATGTGTTGCAGACAGAAAATGGGATAAAAATGTGATGACATGTAAGGTTCAAGAATAATCTTTCGTTGAACTTGTAGCAGCAGTGTGTTCTCGTCTCTTAACCTTTGACCAGTGTGTTTATTCAAAAATCAGTTTTTTCAGTCCCTTATGTTGGAGAACATCCCACTCACAGTCTCTTTCCTACTTAAATTTATTTCCCAGTACCTTGCACAGGGCATTGATCCCCTAAATAATTAGTGGGGCCAATTTTTTACCCCATTTATAATTCATTGGAGCCCAAACCTTTTTTCACAAGTCTTTCTCTATTTCTGTGTTATCTTAATAAGTCGAACCTCCAAAGGCAGAGAGAGTAACTCTGGGCGAGCCTCAGCAGAAATCAACAGCACCTCCAGAGGTTAATGAATTTTCATGTAACATTTGTTATTATAGCTTATTATGTAGAGTTACCTTTTTACATTTTGATCTTTAACCCTCGTGAGAAAGTCTGCAGGCCCTGTTAGTTTCCAGTCCTGTTTGCTGGCTCATTAATGGGGAATCGCCTCTGAACTTGTTGTAATACAACAAGCCCTGAAACAAAAAACATAGAATATACATGCAGATTATATTTTCCATATTTAACTGGACCTTCAAACCTGCGTTGTTTATACGTTTTGTGTTGTGGTTTTAGTTGTCACCAGCTATAATGAAGAATCAGTGTGTTATGTAGGTTAGATTGCAAGTGTGGAAGCATCCTGAGTGGCCTAAGATTTTGTTTAGCTCATGTGACAGACTGTGAAAATGCTTTTCAGAGCTTCAAAGTAGCAGTAACCCCTGAGGTTAAAAATGCTGTTCAGTACCTCTCAGATGTTTTTTTTTTTTTGGGTTAAGACCCTCTTAGTGTCCACATGGTGATGATGCACTGATATGCCTCTTACAACCCGGTGGACATTTCTGAAAAAAACAAAAAAAACAAAAAAAAACAAAAACTCAGCAATCCTGTGCATTAAGAGTGTTTTAGGGTCACCTTTATTACAGTACTAAGTCACTGATCCTGCAGAATCAGGATGAGTTGCCACGTTCCACTCTCATGCCTCCTTTCTCCCGAGAGATGAAATGTGTACGGAGGTATCTGTCAGAATACAACTGAAAAGGCTGCTGTGCTTAGCTGTACTGTGCAGTACCTCCATGTACATTGTCTTCTGGCAAACACTGGATTTATTCTACCCCAGTGAGGCAGTGGTAGTATGAAAACCTCAATGTTGCATTACTCTGTGACACAATGGCATTAATATGAATTGATGACAGCTGATTTTAAGCGATATCATGTTCCCTTCCAGCGAACTCCCTCATGAAAATCTTGATCTGATAAACATGAGACAACTGAATATTAGTCTTTAGGAAGACATTGGTATACCGAATGTAAGCTTTAACAAATGTAGGACTTAACACTGGTAAAATGTCCTCTAGGTATTAGGATGATGCGAAGCTTCATTATGCATTGGTACAAGTCAGAGGCACTGATCCATTCCGCAGGAGATACAGACAGAAAGCTGCTTTATGAAGCTTTAATTCAAAGCTACTATTGAATGTGAATGCTGATGATGTTTTGTTTCATACGATTTACATCAGCTGTCAGCTTTGCTACATTTAGGACACTAAAGGTTAAAAGGGTCAGAGTTTTAACTCAGAGATATTAGCATGAAACTTCACTATTTACAATGTAACACATTATGTGTATGAGGCGTTATGTCATTAAACCTATAATATAAAGTCTATCTGACCTCGGGCTGAAATGTTCACAGTATTGTATGTAATGTATTAAAGTTTCATTCCTGTTACATTCGGTCACGTTTGCTGACTTCCTCCCTCTCTCTCTGACTGGTTTCATCCTGAAAGTCAGCTGCAGGCGACAAAATGTCAAGCTTCCTTTCCCTGAATAAAATCACACATTTCTGTGGGCTTAAATATTGTTGGAAACATTTCAGATCCTGTAAATAGAGAACTTAACAAATGTATAATAAGCTAATTTGCATACATTTTCAGAACAAAAAATGTACCCATTAGAGCCCGGTTCTGAATTTTTTTCTGAAACTTTTATTGACATATTATAATTCTAATATTAGATGTAATTTACTGACATGGGTGAAATTTTAATGTAGCAGTAAAGGTTCAACCTTCCGTGTTGTGCTTCTCAAAATGATTAATGAAACAATAAGATATGCAACCTGTGACCAACCGGTGTGAGGCTACTGAACTGTCTCATTTTCCAGCAGTCTGGCAGATCAATAAATGTAACAGTGGATATAATGGAAGATTAATGGGAGATGTGACAACAAGGGGGGCAGAACAATATTGTCAGCAGATATGTGAACTGAAATATTGAAATGAAAGAAAACATTTAGGATGGAACCTGTTTAAAAACATTTCAAAACATACATTTTCCAATACAGGTAAATAACTCAGCTGACGTGCTGAATTCTCATCTGCATCTTTGATAAGCTGCTTCCTAGTCGGTTGTCCTCATTATCAGTCTTGCCTTTGTCGTTCTGGAGGTTTTGTTCTGTCCTGTACTGGCTGTGTTTGCTGCCAAGCTGCCGCGCCTGGTTTCGTTACCTGCTGTGTAAAGTGCTCCTGAGCTTCCAGCTCAGGCAACTCAGTCAACTTAAATGGCCACTAGCTTCACAGCTAATTGAGCTAACAAGCTAACAGCAGCTACCAGCTTCAGCAGAGGAGAGCAAACAAAGAGTATAATGAGCAACAGCGAGTGGTCACTTTGGTATTAGTTTAAAGCAGCCTTTGACAGGTGGCCATATTCAACACAATATTCTTTTAAAATTTTTAACAGTTGACTAATTTGCAGTAAATGGTAACCTGTGGAGTTTTCTGGTGGTGATAAGGTAATTCAAATCAAATCAGACTTAATTCTAGTGAGCTGTGGTTTTGACAAAACAAATTGAATAAAAAAAAAAACAAAAAACATTTTTTTTAAGCCATGTTAATTATGTTGCCGTTTAAAAATGTTATCAGCCTAATGTTTTGGTGTGCTGCATTTAAATGAGTGAAAGACAGTTTCTCAGTCAAAGAGTTTTTTATTAACACAGTTATCAGTGCATATTCAAATATATCTTATTAGTCAACTATGTGTTTGGTGTTTGATGGTCATGGATTAAACAAATCATTGTTAACATAAAGTGTTAATCCCCAGTTTAAATGCTAATTTAAGGAGCATCACTCTATTTTTCTTCAAGAGGTAAGGGCTCTTGATCACACTGGGTGCCAAAACAGTGGAGATCACATTCAAATAAATTCAGAATTAATCAGATCTGTGTATCGTTGCCACAAATGTGCCTCAGGTCTGGACAGAATTGGTCTGGGAATGAGCATGTGGCATAGAACCTCACAGCTTCGTCTCAGTGCTTGTTGTGCTCTATTTTTCAGCACATCAACAAATGATTATCTCCATCCCAGCATTATCACATTTCTATGAAAACAGAATGAAGGGAGACTGTCAGGTTTTTCCAAATGCACCTTTACCACCAGCTTAATTCTATGGTCCATACTATAGTTACCATAGCAACTTGTGCCCCTTGATTTGAGCAGGAGAAATCAGGTCACATTATGACTATGTAAGATGCGACCTTTACTTCCCCACAAATCTAGTTGGAATCCTCCTCTCAACCTGCCACTTCTCCGGCTTCCTCCGCTTCTCTGCTCCTTACCTTAATTGTCTGCATTCAGACGGATATCAACATAATTCAAAAAACATGAATTTTAATCAAGGATAAAAGCATCTGTGCTAATTCACAGAGATCGTACCATCAAAGCAGGACTTTTAAGTGGACTTGAAAAGATCATCTGCGCTCTCACTTTTCCTCTCTGCCTTCAGCATGTTATCAGGGGATTTCTCAGTGTGTACCTCTCCTATTCCATTATTTAATGGATTTCTGAAAAGACTGACAAAGGAGAGTGTATGACATGAGCATACACTGATGATGCAGGTGCAAACATGTCATATTCAAATATATTTGTAAGAGAAAATGTCTTTTCCAGCAGATAGAGTTTTAAATTTTACATGGTTGAGTAGCTAAATGACAAGTTTTGGTTTTAATTGTTATTCTAACTTGTTGTCACCAGAAAAAGCAATCTGTGGCACAAACGCACTGTTAGCAGCAGGTATTTTTAACTGGGACATTACCATTATCATTACTATTCAGTTTGGCCGAGTGCCATTTTAATGCAGTACTTCTTCACATACAGAATAAAACATCTCTGGTACCTTACCTCAGTTGTCTGGATTCAGAACAATTCACTTTGAGTACCTAGTCACTTTTGTTAACAGTGTAACATTCATGCACAAGTGGGTGTTTTAACTGTGCAGTAGAAATCCTACAAAGAGCCTTGAGACACTCCCCTCATGTGCCAGATCACATATTCATTAAAATCTCCATTTCAGCAGAGCTCGTTTAAAGCGCAATTATGTGACACGCAGAACCTGTGTTCTGTTTCCTGTGAAGAGGGACATATTCAACTGTGTGGGCGTCTGTATGTGTGGCTGCATCAGCCAAAAATGGCCAACCTTTTCATTCTGCAAAACAGCTGTGTTCGTCATGTGCACAGATGTAGAGTGGATGCTTAAAATAAACTTTATGTAAATGTGATCTATACTGTATGTGCCATATTTTTATATTTGAAGGGATCCAAACAGCCTCTTTTGTATGCATCAGCGTATTTGTCCAAAAAGCAAAGATGAGTCAACATACAGGACTATGACAGAGGGATTTTTCTGGGTTGATGGGTTTTTTAGTGCCAGCCACTGACTGTAGAAAAGCAATGTTTTGTTGTATTTAAAATGAATAGATTTTTCATATATTTTCTACAAGGAAAGAAATCCTTTAATACCTTGATACCTTGAAAATACAGGTGCATTGCATTATGCCCTTTGACATTTTCTGAGCGTTACACTTTGCATGTGTTTCATTTTAGCTAAAAAATGATTTTAATTCCAGCAAAGGAAATCAGTGTAAAATTGAATTCATTACAAGCTCTCATGATCTAAAATTGAGGCATTATATAGAGCATGGCCAGATGTAGATCCATGCTTTGATCCAGCAAATTCACCAGATTGCGTGACATGTTGGCCTCCTCTCATCAAACAGGAGACTTGGAATAAAAAAGAGCCTTTGCAAAAGGTTTACTCAGCTTTTGTAAGGATTATGACCCCGATGCACTGAGCCAGAAGTCTTCTATTGGGAACACTGTGCCATTGTGAGGTGTTTTTCAGATGACACGGGTTTACCACCTGACATGCTCTTTATTAATTATGAATACATTAATAATTGAACTTGAAACTAAACATGACAGTATTTGGTCTGAGACTTCTGTTGTGTTACAGTTCTGCCTTTTAATATTCTGTTCATATAAACTCTAAACTGCTGAGCTGGCCAGTTCAAGCTGTCAGAGGTATATGTGCTCCCTGATGTTATGAGCGCTTTCTTAGGTGCTGATTCTTTTTTTTTTTTTTTTTTCTTATGAAGCGGGTTAGCTGCCCCATTACCTTATTGTCATCTAGATGGGTGGAGCAGGTGGGAATTCTTGTGTGACATGTTGTTAGCTAATCATCACAGAGAGTTGGTGAGTGGAAAATTTTGCAGAATAGGATTTTCTCTCAAAAAACAGCTACCCAGAGGTAGATGTATATGCTGTTGACTACAACAAATAGCAGAGTCATACATTAATGTGCAGCTGGAAATCAGTCTGGCTTGTCCTGGAAAGCAGCTGCATAAGTGTTAAAGAAGCACACACTGTTGGGCAGATGGTCTCAAAAGAAAGAAAACCTGCAACAACCACAATGCACCGTATCACACTAAATAAATATACGCTCATGCTGGTAGGCAGGATACTGTTAGCTGAGTTGTGTTTGGCTTTTGCTCTGCAGCTTCGAAACCTGAGACAATATGGCAACTGGATGGGCAAAAACAATGTTGCATGGCTTACAACTAAGCAATAAGCTAAAATATGTTTCTAAGAATACATTTTAGGTAGCAAGTGGGCATTATAGTAAAGAATCGTCATTCAAATTTGATCAGTACACCTATCATGTTATCTGAGTTTGGGCAGCTTGTTTCTCGATCCGAGAAAGAGAGAGTGGTCTCTATCTCTTTATGACTTCTGTACTTTTTGGAGGGGGGCAATTCAAAATGTACAGTAGCAGTAGCAGTAGTAGTAGGAAAGCCTATAATTTGAAAAAAACAAAAACAAAAACAAAACAATCCAGTAAATGAGTTGGGGTTTTTTCGTCCAGAGACATTAGAGGGAAGTTTAGCTTTGTTTATTTGCATATGATACCCATATTTTAATTATACAAAGCTGTTTAAAAATCAACTAAGTATCCCTTAAATGTTGTAGTCTCCAGCATACAAACATAACAGTGGGTTAACCATTAACTCTAACAACCTTTACTCGCCAGCTTCTGCACACACCTGCTTTTACAACTGTTTTCTGCTGCTTCTATAATTTGGTAGCACTTTTCATACAGGATGCATCAAGTTTGTGATTTTTAATTTTTCAAATAGAGCAAAAGCCTTATTGTCTGTCATCCCTACATTGAGAAACGGTAAAGTAATACAACATGTTGTCCATACAGTAAAACAACACTCCCCCTAGTTTTTTTTAGAGAGAAATTAGAGAAAGAAATTATGAATGCTGCAGACTGCCAGCAGGTGTCTGTACTGCATGTTTTTGCAATATGGACATATGTGTATGTGGGTATGCTGTTAAAAACACTGGGGGATTACAAAGATCAGTATAGTATTTTACTCATATTCATTCCACTACCTGGGTATTTGGATGCTGTTTTTTCTTCTTCCTTTTTTTCTTTTTTTTCATTGTTGTTGTTGTTTAGTTTTTTCCCTTAACATTATCAATCAGATTGACAGTACCCTCAAAATTCTTTCAATAAATATATGTATTTGAATAGAAATTTTCTTTGTTTACATGTCTCATAGCCAAAGAAAAAGTGATGCAACCATATGTCCAATGAACAAACTTGAATCCGTTTTTTGCACTGAAGCTAGAGTTTTATCAGAAAATACTGCTGCCGGAGTTAAAACAGAAAGATAAACACAAGGCAAGACTTCTGTTTATCTTCCTGAAACTAGTAAACATCACGTTTTTCAAAGATCCCATGGCAAAGCTACACTACACTCCAGGAAGTAAGAGACGAGGATGTACATGTCAAACAATAGATGAACAAGTGGTGCATCCGCCCCGGGGGAACATCTTTAAGTTAACTGAAGAGCATGCACACCAAAACAAAGTGGAAGTGGAAGACATTCACATCAAAAGCCTTTTAAGTTTTGCATTAAGCAAAGTAGACTTGGGAAATGTATTGGTTATGTATATGTATTTAATTTGATACTATTATGTAAGACTAAAATAGATTATTGTCCTGGACGTCATTGTGTGTAGATTTGGTGTGAATCTGCAAGTATAATGCAGTTTTTTTTAAGGAAAATTAGGATTCGGAGACTGTTCCAGCTGTTCTTAGATTTGCTTTCACCCGCTTAGTCACCATATCCACATTACTGATGAATAATTGTCAAAACTCTCAATATGTTAATATTTTGTACAGGCACCAGCAGTCATTCCTCCAATATTGTTGTATTGATACTGAATTATTTGGTCAACAAAACTGATGATTTTGTCCTAATCGCCCAGTCTTAAAACTTAGAAAGATTTAACCTGCTACTATTAAAAGTGATGCAACCAGTGATTAATTCACCCCTTACTGAACTCTTATTCTGATCCAAAATGGGAAAAAAGAGTTGACGTGAACCGCAGTCATTAATGAGGCTTATTTGTCACTGGTAAGGTCTTGTCACAGAAAGGAATGAATGAATATGGTTGAATAACTAAAAAAAAGGAAAAATGTTTCATAATAAAACACTAAAATTGAATTATTTTGTAAACAAAATATCCAAGAGATCCATTACGTAACTCATAATGACTGTAATAAATAAAATTTGAATATTCAAAGTCAGAGGCATCCCAACAAATCACAACAATTGCTGCTCATCTGATCCAATGAAGCGGCCTTTGGTCGGTGTGTTTATTAGACTCAGGTGTGACCCGTCAGGCTGTTGCTGTTGCTCTTCGTATCAGTGAAGGTATTCCAACCCGGCACTTTACACTCTGCTTTGTCACTGATCGGAATCTACTGCTGAAATAACATAATAATCTGCTATCCTCAAAAATGACACCTCAAAAGAAATAAGGTCACATCAGATGGACTCATCCAGCTTATTGCTTCCTCGCTCTCAAGACTGTCTGTCTAATCCTTTGAACAAACGTTGAACAGGAATGGGTGTCACAAATATTAGTCTCAGCTCTCTTTTACCTTTTCTAACAGCTGGGTGAAGGGCAGTTATTGATTAGTCAAAATAATAAATGAATGATCAGTTAGATCAGTAAGATTTCTGTAAAGAGCATTTACAACCTCCCGATGAGCAGTAATACCACCTTAATAGACAGGGCAGGTGTTTGTGTCCCTGTTTACAGCTGCATTCACCCCGTCACGTCCACCCCCTGCTTCTGTCTAACTCTGTAAATGACTACACTAACAACAACATTCACTGGGCCTTCAATGTCTTTAATGTCACTCACTGACGGCATTCATTGAAATACTGATCCAGACATCTTGCTTTTATCAAGTGTAGCTCATTAACTGTAATTTAGTAAGTTGGCCAATGGACAGAATGAAAGTCATGGCTGATTCCTGCTGTGCCCTCTGCAAGCAGGTGTTTATCCTGTTCATGCTCGACTAAAGATGGTTTCAAAGTGAAAGAAACAACACGCTGTCACTTATTTTCACAAGAAAAACACAGTGGTAGCAAGCTGATGTGTCCAGTTGTATCCTCAAGTGTTATCTTCAGCGAAGACAAATATTTTAACTCATTTTAAGGACAAATTTGTACAATAACAGAACACTGATATTTAGTTGGAATGTCCATGCCTGGTGTTTGCTTTGACAGATAACTGAGGAAAACACAAGATGTTGCATTGCTCCAATAAAATGGAGCTGTTTGGCTGTGAATAAGCTTTTCATATGAGGCTTATTGCTTGTTTCATTTTTAATTTTTTCGTGCTCTTTCAATGGATAATGACTAGCCGAACTACCTTGAGTATTTTAGTGACATATTTAAAACAAAAACATCATAATCTAAAAATTGTACAGAGGAGATGGGAATTGGCAGAGAGTGTTAAACTGACTGTGCTGAATTCAAACCCATCTGAGCTTTATAGCGTTTGAAATGAGTTTTATAGAGGCGTGGCATGAGGCGTGGTGTGTGTTATTAATATCTCTAGCAGTTTAGCATTTTGCCTGCTTGCCTGTTTTAGTGATTAATTGCTTTTACTCATAGTTTTATTAGCAATGCTACTCTTACTGCTGTTACCTCCACCACCACCTCACATGTGCCGTTAGAGACAAACTTTATCTATGCAACGCGTTACTGAGTTACTCCAGTAACTCAGTAGCTTGTAATGTGAAAGTGAATAGCCTTTTGGGGCAGTTTGGGATCATGGACTTTCTAGGTTCATGGATTTAGAGAGAGAGAGGGAGAGGGAGACAGATGGATTTATGAGCCACGGTGAAACAGCTAGATACATCAATTTATTCCACTTTATAACCTTTAACAGGCTTCATGATGGTGTGTGCTTCCCTGGCAACCGTCTCCAGCTCAGGTCAGTGTAATTCCCTAAATGACCTCTGAAATGAATCACTCGAAGAGAAATGAAACATTAAAAATGATTTGACGTTTTAGTTATTTAGAAAATTATGTAGTACAGTGTTTGGAGGAGATATGTGAGTGGAAAAGCTCTGATAGTTTGCGTCAATATGGATAAATCACTTGTTTATGTTTTAGGAAACGATGTATTTGGCCTGTTCCATATAATTTAAGTGGTCTCCAAAGGCCAGATGGCAGAGGGCAGAGATAAGTGTGGGAATATTGTGGTATGATGACTAGACAGGTGGCATATATTGATATTTTGAAATTTGCAGAGTAGGGATGCAGTTGTCGCTCAGTTATGATTTTTTTTCCACTCTTTGTCACATGGATTTTTTTCCATCTCTTTACAAATACACAGAATAACAGTTTGCCCTTTCCATGATCCCCAACAGCTGCAGAGATGATAAACACTTTTGTGACTTAATCCTCCCTCGTTCCAGGAATGACTGCGATTTCACCAGCCTCGATGTGCATCCCTTCATTGATTCTTGAAACAAAGATGGATTTTAACAGCGTCGGATAATGCAATCCATGAAGATATAGGCTTATGGAATACGCCTCATTTCATTGCAATGACACAATCTGCAAGGCAAAAAAGAGGGTGGGGCAACTTTCACCTCATTTCCAAATTCCTTAGAAATTTGGTTTCTGCTGGCTACTTAACAGGAGAGAAATATTAATGTAAAAAACGCCTCTCATTCCTGCAGTTCTTTTAAACCTATATCCAACTCATCTCGCCTTGCCCTGAATTCCTCCACAGAACTTCACATGCGTGTGCTGCCTTAAACCGTAGCACCTCACTCATTGGGCTTTGAAGTGTCAGTACCGTCTAATATTCAGTCTTCTCTAAGGACACATAAGCATTGCAGGCACATACTTCATGCTCACTCCTTCATCACGACAGCCATTGCTGGCTGCACATGTAATTTTACCGCTGTGAAAGGTGCTAGCTCCACTCAGGTGTGCTCTGTCTCGTGGTGAAGACAATAATTGCCTGTGCCGCTCTTCCCTTTGGTAATTGTCTTTTGATTGAGGTCATCAGGACAATTAAAACCATTGAGGGGTGAAAAGTGGCTGCTAGAGACTTGAGACAGCTCTACTAGCTGGTAGAAAGGATGAACAAAAGGTAGAAGAGATAATTGCCGTTGGGAGACCCACTGAAGTCAGGATAGCACTCTGCAGAGAACTGCTTTGTCTACATTACTTAATCACAGTGTATTAATCATATGCCTTTTTAAAAGATGTCATCAGTGATCATGGGAGCTGAATCATCCATTTTTAATAGGTTGTACGTCTGTCATGTCATGGATTCACTTAGACATCAGATCAAATGGCAGAATGGCGTTGCACTTTTTATGATCATGAACCTATTCTGTGCTGAAGGCAGATTCTAAATTATATTGACTTGAATCTGTGGTGACCTAATATAGAGAAGTGGAGCAAAATTGTTGAGTTAAAAAAAGAGAGAATAAAGCTGTCACCCAGCATTAATAGCAACATCAACTTGCTTCCAAACTCTTAAAAAAGACCTCAATTTGTTTGTGTCCGTATGGAGAAATTTCTCATGATGATTTGCACCCTTACAAAAATTCTTGATGATATGTCAAACAAGGCTGGAGATGTGATTTCACATATTTGCTGGAGGGCCCTTTAGACAAATCATCGTAATTTCTTGAAATGGCAGCTCCAAAGAATAAGACGCATCACTCAGCCAAGTTTTGTCAAAATCAGGTCAGTAGTTTCTGAGATGTCGCTTGTGACGAAGGGGACAGAAACGGATAAACTGTTCAAATAACGAATAGGAAACAGTTTCTGAGCATTTGCACATCATTTACCTCAGCTGTAACAGTCAGTTGAATGTCAGGTGTGAGGCTAGAGTTAGAAAATATGCACTTATCCCCAGGAATTCTTCATGTATTGTGTGACAAACCTACACCAGTCATTTTCTTTGAATGTGTACCAGGGAAGTGTGGGCAGAACAAAGTTGTCTCTTTCCTCTGTGTGTGGGAGATGGTGGTGGATTTGTACTAATACAGGCTAAATAGTCTAAGGGTGCATGAGTAACGTTTTTCAGGGCTGAAGTTGTGTGGTTTTCTGGTTGTTACGACGCGTCGCAAGGCAACCAAAAATAACCATCATCGTCCCTGTTACAGACAATGGCAGCAATCATCCAGCTTATACACTTTCATTCCAATTCAAGAAATTTTGGGGCACAATTTGACACAAACTTCTGGACATCCTTTCCAGCTGAATGGATGGTTGAGCACCAGAAGTAGCAGTGAGCAGATAACATGAATACATCAAGTGAGAGCAGCTCACTGAAGCTTCAGGACGCAGCACTGTTGCTTGCATGGTGTTTACGCCAATTAGATTTTCATTACTCATTTAGATAATCATCAATGCTCCTAATTTAATAGACATCATCACTGGAGTTGAATATAGTTAGAACTAGGAGGGAGCGATATGGTTAGAGTCAAATATCACAATATTTCTGACCAAATTCATACATACAGCTGCCCGCCCGATGCCAGCAGGGATCAGCTACAGCCCCCACTCCACCTTGTAAACAAGATAAGCAGTTACAAAAAAATTAAAGAATGAATGACCTACATAGAGATATTGCAGCAGTATTGGAGGGATGACTATCAGTGTTTGTATGAGATAAATGATGAAAAATGTCATTATCGCCAGTCATTTGGATATAATGACAAAGTGGGTAAAAGCGGTGGGTTATATCAGTTAAGTAAGTTCAAAGCATCACATTACTTTACTGTATAACAGCCTTTAAAACCAGGAAAGACAAACATTTAAGCCTTTACACAGTTTTACAATATAATTAGATTCATAATCTAGAACAGTGCCTAGTTTCATGTTATGATATCAATATAGTGTCAGTAAATTGCTCAGCCATAGTTGGAAGAGGTAAGATCAGTCTTCACACTAAATGGAGAATTATTGGAGCACAGACCTTATAAGAAAGGAGACAAAGCAATTAAAGCACTTGTAATAAAAACAAATCCATAAAATCTGAGATGATGGTTCTATGCCATGTATCCAACTCTTCTTCCCAAAAGCCCATTATATGTTTTACAACAGCCAAACCAGGAAACACAGCACTCTGGATTGAGCTGTAAAATAAGTTAGTATCAAGAAACATTGCACATAATAGAGGTATAACTTTTGTGAGAAAGGAAAGGAGTTTTAAACCCAATTTTGTTCACAACATTTAGTGTTTATTTTTTTTATCAAGAATGACTGAGGTATCTAAACATGCCGTTTTTAAGTCCCAGTGACCACTGAAAGTAGAGGTACAGATCTCTTCCCATTCATTTAGACAGGGGCCTGAAATAACTGCCCGGGGGTGTTGCCAAGATGGCTGTTGAGTGGCAGGACGTGCCTGGAGGGACTTTGCTAAAAGGCTTCAAATGAGTGGACGTCTTCTCTTTTGTGAGCACTGATAGTCACCATTGTTCCATTTTCAGATCATATGGGTGAAGCTCATCAAAGACAATGACGCTGATTAGGAACATTCATGTTGCTCATGTAAGATTTGCTGGATGCTGTTTTATCTTTCCTATCAATGTCAGGCTGTAACTAAGACTGAATAGGGTGAAAATTATGGTGAAGCGCTGCTCTCTTATCCTCCTTATAATCAATTAAATAAGAATAAGTTTATAGAATGCCAGAAGAACATTCTTGAAGATACATTTCACCCTGTCAAAGAACCTAAATTATGCTTTTCAGATAATTTTTGAAGAGCACATCCATTATCCACAAACAGAGCGCCTCTCTAAGCTATAGTGTTAGCATCGAGACTTGAGTGATGATGTCACCAGGTGACCTTTTTGGAGCTGATCCAGTGGAGCTGATTTGATGAGGGCTTAGAGGATTTTCATTTTAAATATTGCATTCAAATGAGTTTTATTTGAATGTAGGGCTTTCAGCTGTGATTCAGAAAATGTGCCCGTGTCCCAGTAATATCGCCATGGGTGCTGTCCTAGAGTCCCTGGAGTTGTGTCATTATTCACTGTCTGAAGCAGCTCCAGGATGTGTCTGTGTGACATCATCACTACAGTCTGCCTCTCTGCCTTTCGAGAGCTATCATGTTCAAATTAATAAGCTGTGGAGTGGAATATTACCGGCCCTGCTAAACTGTTTGCATTTTGCATAGCAGTTATGCACTTTGACAGAGAAGTATGCTGGAACCATCTGATACTCTCAACAACGCAAAAAGCTGATGATGCCTGTGAGTTTAACTTTGCATGTGCAGTTCAATTGTCTTACACATCATAGCAAAATTCATCCAAAGCTATCAGGAATTTAAATCTGTTCTCCTTCTCTTACCCAAATATCAAGTAAGGATGTGTATAATTGACAAATGCATAATGTCATTTCAAGAGACAACAGCATTGATTTCTGCCTCTTGTTGTCCTTCTACACTCCAACATGCTGCTTCCTCAAGAGACAACTGTTCTTTTAACTCCTTTGCAAAAGTAATGGGTGAATATGGAAAAGCCGAGAGCTGTTGCTAAGTAAATGCAAACCTGCCAACCTTGAAACGCTATGTAACATCAGTAATTACATGCAATTTTAAGCTAGCTTACTTGTTTACCAGGTATCAAAGTTGACAAAGTCATTGCAAGTTATATTGTTCGTGTCCTGGATTGTTGAAGGTGACTCATAGCACTGCATTCATGATCACTGCTGCAAACCCTGTAATAAGAAGAGCAGATCATGGCAGGATGGAAAAAAACACGAGTGCATGTGTCACAGAAATAATGTCACCCATAAAGTTACAAAGATCCTGTATGTTCTCTCAATGTTATTTTCTCTTCATACGCATATTAACTTATTACAATGTAAAAATAATCACCACATTGCATTTAACATAAGAAATATGTGTTGGTTGGTAGAATCTCTGCCAAAGATGCTTCACTTTCAGCCAGCATTTTAAATACTATTTGACAGAGCATCTTTGGCAGAGACTGCATCTATCAGTGGATCCTAATTCTGTAAGAATGCCATATTATAAATTTGTATATTCTAATTGTGCCTATTGTATATTTACTCTATACATTGCTGTATAGCATTTTCATAGTCTGGTTTCCTATTTTTCTCTCTTTACTAAAATGAATAAAAAATTCTTTGATCCTTTATTCACGTCAACATGTAAACATGCCTTAAATGTAAATGAGTCATTTCTGTTGCACAGTTCAGTGTAGGGAATGAGACAGTTGCTGGAAATTATTCTTAGATTTTGCTTTCAGAATATGGAATATGCTCCATAGCAGAGGGTTTGCATTAATATGGGAATCATACAGATCTATATGGTCCCAGTGCAGTTTTGAGGGGGGGTATGTGTTTTGTGTGTGTGTGTGTGTTTGTGTGTGGTTGGCAGTGGCTTTGGAAGGCTTTGGGTAAAATTAAAAAATAATGGATTTAGCTGACACGGAGATTGGGGGATATTTAATTGATAAGCTGAAACCCAGTCAGATGTAAGCAGAATGTTGAAACGATGAAGAAAAAAAAAATCAGTAAAAATGTTTTAAACCCAGTATGCAGTTATAAAATATATCCTCTTTCAAGAAATTAATAATGCAAATTGCTTTCACATCTTTTGGAAGCTTGTGTCTGATCTGGGCATAGTCAGTGAGTCTCGTGGCCACAGCTTCATTAACAATGATAAAAAATCGGAAAGACATGCAAAAATCAGAATATATTAATGTGCACAACACAGGACAAAATTATAAAAACAAGGTGAACACTGACACTCCTCTCAAATTAGCTGCATTGGCTGCAGTTGCCACCTGCTTCTACACCTTTGATGGGTTTATAGATACTGTTTACTTCACCCTCAGGCTTCATGCCGTTTCAAGGCAGACAGCTCGTCAGGATGAGTGACAAGTGGACGAATGGAAACTTAACCAACTGAGGGGGTTGATAGTGGGACAAATGGTAGGCCGACGCTACCAGCCTCAAAGCATGTAATTGCATGTTGTAGCTATAATGCTATTTTTAACCCTTTTTTAAAATCCAGCACAGATGTTTTTGTCCTTCTGTTTTTTAAGTAGTTTCTCAGTAGCTGTCTCAGTAGATGTGTTTTGATTCAGCTGAGCACCTTTTTGTTCAGCTAGCACAAAGGAAAGTAAATGTTCTCAAGGGACAACTACATTACTACTACATTACTACTGCATTACTACATTGCAACTACATCACTGACAGCCCAAGTACAGGAAAGGGTTAAACTCCAATGAAAGACCCATTTTAAAGACTTAAACATTCACCAGTATCCCCTCATGCACCAGATCCCTCCTCCTTGTTTTGAAGAGTTAGCTACAGTTTTAACATGGCTAAGCTAAAGGTTAATCGAGAAAAGACGTCCTATTAACAGAGGGCTTGTTTTGGTCAAAGGAGTGAAAGTGTGGTGAGAGTAATCCCTGTATTATCATGTTTTAACTTCATCCCCCTGCACTGGGATTAAAACCTCCTGTGTGTGTAACGAGACTGATTCCAAAGAGCTTAGTAGCTTGTAATGGCTAAAATACACCAGTGTCTCCAAGCACGGTTTGTTGTCTTTTGTTTTACTATCATTTTAAAATGACATTCAGATTTTATGTTCAGGGTCAAACAAATTGCAATGCTTTAACAACATGATAAATCAGTAAACACCTACGCAAAAAAATCCTTATGCTATATGAGTAACTCTTATTTACACATAATCTAGATATATACATGTAAAAATAACTTACAACAATGACTTTTTGAGTCATCAATTTGAATTTTTAGTATATATACATATATCTAACAGGTCTTGTGGTGGCTGATAATCTAAAGAGTAAATACAATGAGCTTGTTTAAACCTGATGACATGAACACTTGCCTTGCCAATCTATATATGACTGTATAAGACCCTCACTTAAATCAAACTCCCCCAAACAGCAGGGAAATAAGAACATTTGCAACTAAGCTACCATGTTGAGAACAGAGCGAGCTAAAACCCAGCACTTTTACTCACTTTATGTATTTTAATATAGATGGAAAAGTTGCTTTTTTCTTAAAAAATATATAATAAGACTGATATTAAAAATAAAACACAAATAGCTCCTGAAGGCAAAAAATCGAAAATGGCAAGTTGTGCAAATGAAACAAGGAAAACCTTTTAATCTCTTTTGTCTCCTTGATTACCATGTAATTTAACGCTGATTATGCTTGTGTTTGTGCTTGTGTGCTAACTAGCCTCGCAATTTGTAAAAAAATATGCAATTATTAGGAGCAACAGCGATGTCTTTGCCCTCAGAGCTGTTGTTCCATGCATTTCACACATTACTTCACAATCTTGACACAAACCACCAAGCAGCTACAGGTAGTAATGAAGCTTTAGTTACACAGATCAAATTTTTCAATTCAATATGCTTCATGTTTTCATTAGGCCTCTGTAGTGCATGCCTTTATAAGTTAATTCAATTCCATTATTGTTAATAAATTGGAAATCCTTCATAGACTCTTTGCTAGTAATCAAAAGTGTTTTATAAGGCTTGTGAGATAAGCATTACACAAAAATATTGTCCCAGAGTTGGCAAGTTTAAGCTATTTCAAACTGAAAAATTGAAGGTATAGCAACGTGATAAGCCTTAATTTTTCAAAAAGGTTTTACTGGACATGTATGTGCTATCTTTTTAATTTATCTTCATTTAGAAGTTATCTAATAAATTACTTTTTTTGAGTTTCAGCCAAAACTGTATCTGTATCTCAGTTCATTTTGTTTTGTCAGCTATTTAAATACAAACCTGACATTGAATATCATTGGTCTTAGTTCCCAATATGCTCTGAGTTTTATTACAGTGCTTGGATTATTGTGAACATGGTTTTGAAGGAACTTATCCTTCACTTTAACTTTTTCCTGGATATCTGTAGGGGCAGACTTGCTAAAAACTACACTTATAAAGTGTGTGTGTGTGTGTGCGTGTGTGGGTGTGTTTGTGTTTGTGTGTGTGTGTTGGGGGGGGGGGGTAGATGTGAAGGTTGTTCAGTTCAACACGTAGCTGGTATGACATCCACTGTGACAAGAAGCTGACTTATGCAGCCATGAATTAAGTGAGGTGCTGAAAAGAAGAGGCAGACAGGGCTTCCTTTCTTGAAGGAATTTGTGCATCCTAATGTATGCACTAGACTTCTGCTCTGTTCTGCCTCTATTGTTTATGTTCTTTTTTTATGCTGCTGTATGTAAGTGAGATAAAAGGAAGGCCACAGCGGGGTGAAGGAGGTTGAGAGCCTTTTTTTTGTCCAAAAAGTGGAGCAGTTTTCACCAGCATGTGCAGACAGCTGTCTAGACAGCAGACCTTCAGCTCTCTAATGCTTTGCATCGGTGAGCAGAGACAGTGAAACATAAGAAATAGCCAAATAAAGTGCCACCCCTCATTTCTAGTTTGTTATTTTTTCCCAATTGTGGAGAAAAGGCTTAAATTTACTAAGAAGGGGAGCAGATTACATATGACAAACAGCTGGCAAAATATAAAGCAAGAAACAGCTTGCATTTCATGGAAGGAAATGGATTATTGCATCTGTTTATCTCTCCGTCTTTCTTTCTTATTTCTCTCTCTGTAAACAGATAACTGCCTAATTGCTAAGTCACTAATTGTTTAACCCACTGGTTTACTGCCTGTGTGTCCGGGAGGATATGTGGCAAATGAGGTGAAACAAAGACAAGGAGGCATAAATCATGCATCTGAGACAACTCCTACTGGATCTGGACAAGCTTCCCTCAACCCTCAGAGCTGTCTGTGCCACTGCATTAATGGTCTAAATGACAAGCAACTTAAATGAGGATGAGGGAGCCAGTTAGTAAGATGAGTGAGAGAGAGAGCGAGAGAGAGAAAACCAGCGAGCATACATTCAAACACATTACAAAGACTAAAAATATCAGACAAATGAAGAAGAACTTCCGTGGAGATGAATGGTGCTGACGGAGAATCACAACGCCAGCAGATCTAACTCTCTCTTATGCTGAGAGAAAATATTAGAAAATATCTAGTTATCACAGTTTGCAAAAAAAAAAAGCAAAAACCCTCTTTTAATGCAGGTGCAGTGTTTTATACATTTCTTACTGACTGTTAGTTTTTGCTGGTTCGGTCAGGTTTGGATGCTGAATTTAAAAAAGTTGCCATTAAGGATGGTAGCAGAATGCAGCATTAAAGCTTTTGTTTGGAATAAATTGCAATTTAGCTAATGTTTCCTTTTTCAGGTTTTGTTGAAACATGTCTTGTTGTTTCGTACATTTGAAATTACCACATAGGCCTGATTTGACTATTTGTGAGAAGGCAGTGGGATTTTTTGAGTGGTCAGTCATTAAATCAGAGTCAAGTGGTCGTCAAAATATATAAAGTAAGTAAATGTAAACAGCCTTGTCGCAGTGTGTTTGACTCATACTGCTGTCAAGGTGTAAAAGAAGTGTGTGTGTCATTTCCTCCCAGTGAGGGACCTCGCTTGCAGATGTAAAGAGGTTTAACCAGTCTTATGATTCAATATGCATGACTTATTGAAATGCAGGAAAACATAACACAAATGGCAATTTTTTTACTCGCTTGAGAAATAAAGTCAGCCACGGGTTCAACAAACATGCTTTTAAAAATAAATGGCTTGGTTTGTGGGCAATAGTGTGAGAATATATTAAGAGGTGCTTCAAAAAAAACCCCATCTTGTTCAATTACATTCAACACCTTGTTGTGTTTACATGCCAAAGTTAATGAGTAATATATGAAATTTAGCAGCAGGAACTTATTCCTTGGACTGCAGGCCTAGGGACTGTGTTGCTGTTCAAAAATTGGTCCCAAGCAGCATCTGCCAGGGCCAAAAAAAAAAAAAAGTAAGTACAAAATGCCAAAAACTACGGTTCCTCAAATGGCCACTTGAGGCTGGCTTTAAAAGCAAGTCTGTCCCTATTGAGCACCATATTACAATTTCCAATTTTGCCGCAGAAATAAACATGTTTACAGCCTGGTTAAAAAAAACTGCACTTGGTCTTTATAGCTAACTCTTTCATTGTAGCTGTGCTTGATGTAAACATGTATATAGTTTACTGATTTAGATAATATAATGGGTTGAAGATATGCATGGTTATGGGGAATGCTGTCTGTTAGCCATCATACAGTCAATGCAGCAGTGTGAATCATCACCAGCTCCACCCTATTGTCCAAATATAGTCACATCTGCCTCCAAAAAACAAGATGAAGCAAGATTAAATGTACTTCTGTGTGATGTCGCAGTGGCTTTGTTTATTATATTTATCAAATGTGTGTTCAGAGAGTTAATTTGCCAGATTTATCATGTGTAATGTTGTTATATCTTTTCATCAGGACAACACCTTGAACGGTTCTTTTCTGAAGGCTAGAAAAAAAATTGAAAGCAGATCCCACTCAACTCAAATTGCTTTGAAAAACTGTCGCTCAGTTCCATTGCAATCCAAGAAAACCATTTAAATGTAGTAGAATGTACTGAAACCCACCATGTGCCAGTCACAATCTGATTATTCCGTGAAATGTGTTGTTTTTCTCAGTACAAGCCTTGTATCCGTTTTGTAGAATGAAGCAAACTTTGAGGAGCTGTATTTATACTTTTTATACAGAACAGGGAGGGGAATTAATGGCCCAACATTTCTGCCATAAACAGGCTGCATAAATGGGGGTTTTGCAGGCCATTAAAGAATGTGTCATTGCCCACGAATGGATAGATACTAACAACATACAGCAACAGCCCTGTTGCCTATGTTAGATATTTAGTAAAGATGTTTTGGATATATGCATGTATTATATGATGTATAAAATATAAATATCAGGAGACACAGGCTCTGTTCACTTTACAAGCTCTTATATTTTTTCTGCTACCATTTGCGCAGGTAACAAAAAAGTGCTGTTTCATGTGAAGGTATGTTTTGCACAGAGAGGTCAGAGAAAAGTGTCTAACTCAATTTTTATTATTTTACATGGTGTTGTCAAGTGAGGTCGCTCTCTATGAACCATCTTCTATTAATGCAAAAATCAAATGTATCATGTGGTGAGATTTGTTGAGTGATTTGGTTTGTGAGTGGGAGAGTTTTACAGGATTAACCAGGATTTATGTGATTACCAAAGGTATATATTTCAACATATTGATGTTTGCTCTCTCTGCTTGTAGCTACAGCTTTAATGAAGAAGGAGACCTGCTAGCACTCTTGCAGAAGGGACCCTCTTCAACAAGTATGGGGTCACCATGGAAACCATTTCTCTTCCTGTCTGTCATCAGTGGCCTTTCAGGTAAGAAACTGAAGAGGTGGTGTTCAGATATGATAGTAAAAAAAATAGTAGCACAGAAAACTCTACTTAAGCGCTGGTATTAGGAAGAGGGGCAGAGCACACAATGACATCGGCTGTAATGACATTGCAGTTGTAAATGTGACACAGCTGGGAGAAGGATCATTTATAGATGTAAGAGGAGTTTTGTATCTTTTCATACTTGGAGAGGATGAATCCACATCATTGAAATGATGAATTTGGCTCGTAAATCTGTGAAGAAGTAAAGATGGCATGGCTCATTGAGCATTCCTATTCTGTAAGGCTTTAGACTCTCTGATACTTGACGGGGTTTTCTACACCTCTCCAGTCAAGGTCCTCTGTGCCTGTAAACAGCAGGAAGTCACAGAGAAAACATCAGGCAGTGAAAGAGCTGCAGTGCTACTCAGCTTCTGAGCCTTTTATGTATGACGTTAATAGAATAGCAGGGTTGATTGGCATGACAAATAATAAACAATAAATACTTCCCTTAAAGAAATAAATGAGGAAATAAGCTTGCAAACATCTTTTAAATCTTTCTCTTCTGACTTTTCTTTACGACCCAGTGGGAAGCAAACCTCAGAGCTCTTCCCAATCCACTCAGCTAAGATGACTAATAACTTAATGATAATACAATAATATTAATAATTAAAATGCATTTAATTTATAGAGTGTTTTCCTGGATGCTCAAAGATGCCTAACCAAGCTCGAAAGAAAACAACACAAAGATGTGAAGCACATGCAAAAACGCAACATTGATCACTAAAAGCGATTTTGAAGAGGTTAATTTTTTTTTCAGCGGTTTAAATCCAAGCAGTTCATTGGAGTCTTTGATGTGGTTGAGGAGAGAGGCACTGAGTGAGAGGGCAGGGAGGAGAAGGCTCCGTCGCCCCAGGTGTAGCGCTTGGTACCACGTGGTGGAGACAGGAGGTTGGCATCAGAGGAGCGGAGGCTTACAGAGGAGGTGTGGTGGTGAAGCAGGTCAGTGAGGTAGGTGGAGGCCCGGTTACGGAGGGCTTTTTAAGTAAGGAGAAAGACTTTGAATTGGAATCATTGTGGGACAGGGAGCCAGTGGAGGTTCTGGAGAACAGGGGTGATGTGGTCAGGGGATCAGGAGAGGGTGAGTAGGCGAGCAGCAGAGCTCTGAAAGTACTCAGTTTATTTAGGACTCTGGATGATGTGCCATAAAGGATGCTGTTGCTGTAGTCAGGATGTGATGAGAGCATGGATCAGAGTTTCAGCAGGGCCAAGACCGGCAGTGTTTTCTAAATGGAAAAAAAAAAAAAAATGTTCTGGGGATTTGATTGACATGATGTTATCCTTTAGTAGTTTAATTAGCAAATGCAAAGTTTTAAATTGCAGATCAAGCGTTGGCCTTGCTCAGTGTAGAGCAAGGGTGAATTTATCTAATGGATTCCACCCTTTTAATGGTTCAATCAGCCCACCAAAGCAGGTTTGTGTGGTCTGTGGTTCATGTCATGGCAAGTATCAGGCTTAATTCCATTATGATGTGCCAAAGAGAGGAGACTGGTTCTATTGTGAACAAACAGAGAGCTGCATTATAATGTGGATCCAGCAGGCGCATGCAATAACTTTTGTAAGTAAGTTTTTAAAAATACATCGATGGATCATCATCAGCATCTGAGTGAAATGCATTTTTGTAACCACTGGTACATGCATCTGCTTGCTCACAGTGCATTGAAAAAGAACACGTTTTTCATGTTAAACTCAGTTGCTAATGATGATCAAGCAATGTAGCTCGATCTAACTATTTACTCACAAAAACTTGCACCTACTTCATGCATGTTACCGTGCAGACTTTCCTTCATGTGCATCAGGAACTGTGTCTGAACTCTCTGATTGACCTGGTATATTGTGTTAAGTCTGGTAAAGGAAAAAAATAGTATCATAACTGTGTTCTGTGTAATCTCTAACATTTTCTCTCTGCTGCTCCTTGAGCCAGTGACTTTTAGGATGTTGGCCTTGGTGTTCACGGGATTATTTCTGTATGTCATATTGTAATAATTAGTTTCCATAGAAACAGCTCTTAAGGCAAATGTTTTAAGACAATTAATTCATTCGATTGTGGTCAATAAGGTGTTTTACATTCAGAGTTTCAAAAGGTGTATTTATTTACATAGAAATCTAATTTGCTGATTGCTTTTGCTGCTTGTAGTATTGGGTATGAATCCGTGTGACTACAAAGGAATCATAACAAGCAACAATGCAGCATAATCTTTGCTACAAGCTAAAAAGCATTGTCGGGCTTCTACAGTGAGAGATAGAGTAAGCAACTTGTATGTGTGAGTGGGTGTGTTTTTGAACACAAGTTTAGCTTTTTGTTCTTGTTATTACATAGACTTTGGTTTGCTTTTTGAGGTGGGGGAAGGAAGCAGGAGAAGCCGTTAGAAGATGGTTTAGCTGTTGGGATCACATTATGTCTTCAGTGCATCTTAGGTACATTTACAGATGTGCTATCATGTGGTCAAGAACAATCCATTAGCAGTCCGCTAATGCAGAAACATTAACAGCTTCACATTAAAAGCTTAAAACTGCATGGTGAAACACTCATTGACTGCTAGTATGAGGCAGTCACAGGGAATGCAAAGTCATGGAGCTTTGATGCTGTCTCATACCTCTTCCGTTCAACAAAAATGCTTCCTTAAAACTCAACAACAGTTATTTTTCACATTTTTGGACAGACGATCAGTTTGAAATATTACAGAGACTAATGCAACAAGAGGGAGCAGTCACAGCAAGCTGCTAGATAAAGAACTGCAGGCGACAGGCTTCAGGCAGGCAATCCCCAACTTATCAGCGAGGTAACACACTACTTTCAGTTTCACTGTGCCCCGCTGTCCATGAACTCATACCGTATGCAGCATAAAATCAGATCATGGTTTGTCACAGAATGATGGAAAAAGCCAAGTATTGCCTGACATCTTTATCAATGCAACAATAGTTTATTTGGTTGTCCCCCAGGGTTATATGACACTAGTATTAACCTCATGTTGTTACAGCCAGTAACTCCAGGTGTTGTCAAATTAGCCAAGACCTCTGAGATTTCCAATTCAAGGAACATTTCATGCTCTAAAAAAAATCACATCAAAACCATTAAAAGAGGAAAAAATATATACAATTTAAAGTACAATTTAAAGTACTAAACGATTTATAGCAGAGGACTACAAACCAAAAGCAAAAAGTACAACTTGAAAATGTCTTTACACAAACCTAAATAAACAAATCAGTTGTTTAATCAGCCTTATTCCCACTGCTGTGCACCATCTTCACCTTTTTTACTAGTCTGTGATGTCATATCCTGCTTATGCCATCCAGACCTTCCGGAATCAGTGGGTCAGCATCAAACTCTAATTGTAAACCCAAAAACACAGTTCCTCCTGCTTCACAGATACAGCAGTGTGTAGTGCAGCGAGGTGGATATTGGTATACTTTAGAAACTTGCAGTACTGAAAACTCAGCTTCAGGGTCCTGTGGCTCTTGAAGCAGATCAAGGCAAGATGAAGGAGAATGAAAATCCTCAAGGGAAAGGAAAAACACCATTATTAACTGCTTGTCACATAATGTGCTGCAGCTCTCTCTCCAAATTCAGAGAAATATGTAACATAAAACTATTTAAATTATTTTGATCCGAATTTTAGGTGTTCAATGAATTAATACATTTGTTTGGATGGTTTTGAACATAAACACATTCAGCCAGTCCAAATCAATCAAAATGATGAAATGATTCTCATGAGAATGATACGCAGTCAAAAATGGTAAAAGAAAAAAAAATCAACTGTCAGTGTAACAAAGCAGTTGTGTCATAACGATTGAAACCTTGTCCAACCAACACAGGCACTTAAAAGATCTCTCAGAAATGTTGCATTTGTTGTGGGTGTCTTTCTGCTTTCGAGAGGTGCTGTCATTGTTGTTGCAAATGTGAACAGAGAAATTGGAAAATCAACAAACTTTGGTATACCAAGGTCCAATGTAGGCCTGACAGTAAAATGACCCAACAGGACTGTTCAGTACTCAGTTATTATCAGTATTTTCTTGGCTTGGTTTCTCTGGGGCTGCCTCTTCCAATGAAACAGCGAGCACCTTAACATGGGTTAGAGTTGGCAAATTAAACCATTGACTCATTTGCAATGTAATCATGTCTTCTCACAATAATTTGCAAAAACCATAGTGGTTTAGTCCATGGCAGAAAAGGAGAGACACCTTAAGCCACATGCGATAGGTAAATGGTGAAATGTTCAGCCAAAAAAAATCACAAACTCACTGCAGGAACATTATGTATAGTTACATATTTATAAAAGCTATACACTATAGAAACATCCAAATCCAGAGTTTTAATACAAAGTATTCACATAGTATTTGCATAGTTGCAGTGAAAGAGTGCTTCTGTAAACATAAGACTCAGTTTAACTGAAGCTTGCAGTGTCCTTCTGCCTGCCACACACACACCCCATCAAACTCTCTGAATGTAGCACAATAAAGGCTTTGGATCTGAATACTCCAAGCAGCTTGGCTATACATTATTTCTTACCTTTTCCCTGATGGCTTGAAGAAACCTCCAAAATTGTTTCTTGATGCTTTTTTGAAGTAAAGTCACTAAGAAGGTCTGAGCAGTCCTTAAATCTAGTCAAAAAGTTGCCAAGTAGGCAACTCTGCTTGCCTCTGGGCTGCAGGGTGGCTGGTTCAAGTCCATCATGGTCCATTTGATATGGAGGCGGATTTGTAGCTGGCAGGGCACCTGTTTCCCTCCAGGGCACTGCCTGTTAACACTCTTAGCTGCTTGAGGTGCAGTGCAAGGCAGCAGAACCAACACTCTGACATCCATTTCCCAGGGGATAAAAAATATCTTCCATTTGTATATATACATATACAATATTGCTGTTATCACCATCACAATTGTTATTATCATTGTGAATGTCCATAAAGATGTTCACATAATGCAAATAGTTCTCCCAGTTAAATTGGTAGAGTTCTTTTAGTGTTGGACATCTGAACCCCACTGTTAAGACCCATCTTAGCCCTGCTTACAACAAGTAACAAGTAGCAAGTAACATGCACAATAATCATGTGCTTATCATTACAATATACATTTTTAGAGGTTGGGAAAAAGGGGTACATAAGAATATGGACCTTAGCACTAGCTGTAGGCTTTCTTTTAAGCTAGACATTAAATTAGAGAAGATGGTAGTAAAGAAAAGCTGGGGGTTATCTGTTATCTGTTTATCAAGACTTCAACTTGTTAAATAAAATGTATAAACAGAGAATAAGTGGCTTGTGCAGGTAATTTGTTTCAGTTGAGTAAATTCAGTCTATTGATTTTTGATCTAAGAGGTGGTTCCATGGTGCCTTTGGTGCATCGTAGTTGACAGAATTTGCTCAGCTTGTTCATTACACGTATCTCAGCACTCTCTGCTTTGCAAAACAATTACCACTCAGAAAAAAAGAAAAACAAAACAGGTTGGCTTATTCTATAAGGCAGTGATTTTTCCATCTTTAGGTTGCATACTTGTGGAAAGAAATATATAACATGTCAATTTTTGTCTAAAACAAAAATGCCATTTTAACTATCAGAGATTCCACAGAGAAAAAAAGAGAAAAAAATGTATGAGAGCTCAAGAAATCAACCTCCTGTTTAGCACTCAGTGCATAAGAATTTCTGCAAAAAAATCCTTTTGAGGTGCTGTTTATGTTTTTTCATTCAGTTAAATGCAATTGTATGCTTATTCTCTAATTGAAAATCATAACCTTTTAGCAATGAAGGAATCAGAAGAATGATTCCAAACATCACACCATATGCATCTTGTTTTCAAAAAAAGCATATATGTTTGGCAGAGATTAGCCAGTGTTATGTGGTGAACCTGCTTGTCTGCTGTTTTCAAGAGCAATACACAAAATACATATCTAGTCTAGGTTTTGAAAAACACAGTCTGTAAATGTGCAACCTGTTCCTGGCTGATTTTCAAGCTCTGAAGCCAAAAGAAGACCTAACAGTTTATATGTTGAAGACACCATAATACTGAATAGTAAGTGTGTGTTTTCTGTTTTTAAAGGGGTGATGTTCATTTTACCCAACCGTTGCTCTCCCTGATGATGAACCTGTCGTAACAAAGAAGATGTAGAAAAAAAAAAAGGCAGTGATTTCCACTTTGGTCAAAACAGCGCTGAGAGCTGAGTATGCTCCAGTCAGTAATATGTCACATTTTTGTAAAAGTGCCTTACTTCAAACTGGTTTTTCAATATTATCAGCTGCAGGAGCTATGAGCAGCCACTCCCAGGGGTGTGATGTGGTATTTGTCTATTATGATACTTTTGACATGATGACTTGTGTAATGGATTATTGACCTACTGTTCTCTCTGAATATTCTAAAAATGCTCATTTTGAAGGCGGTAGTTTGTGTTCTGCTTTATTTTTCCTCTGTACCTGTCTCCACTGCCAGGTTCCTTTTTTTCACGCCATCTGTCAGATATCTAAATCATGAAGAAGCAGAGAGGGAAGCACAATCAGATTTCTCTTGTGTTTAAAAGTGGGATGGGCAGGCATGAGGTCTGAGGCCATTTCTTTCCTCCCCCCAGTCTTCCTCTGATTGAAATACAATGTTAAGCGTGGAATGGTAATTCAGCTGTTCCTCAGCTGACTCTCAGGTATCTCAATATTAAAAGTAGGTTGCAGGGAATTTAGATGTGCGGTACTGTATAAGTGATGCATGAAGTCATTTTCACCAAGGGCAAAAGAGTCATGCACCAGGATATGGTTGTGTGTAGGTAAATGGATGAGTATTTGCATGCACTACACAGAGCCAGACCATGCAGTGAATATATTGCTGTGATTGTAAACCTTGAAAAATAAACAGTAAAATATAGAGTTGTGTTTAAAGTCACTCCCAAGCCAAAGAGAAAAACTCGAATTCCCAATGTCCAAGCACTCCACCAACCCAAATAACACAGTCAGAACCAACAGCATGTTATTCTGCTGGTTATTAACTGAACATACAAGCACACAAACTCTGGAATCTATATAAGGTCTCACGATCAGGGACTAATGGACTTGCTTCAGCTGGCAAGATCCTGGGTTGTGTCAGCCTCCCCTACACTCGCAACTTGAGTCCAGGACATGAAAAGTAGGAAGAAGAAAAAGTCATTGTTGATTAGCGTGAGAAGTTGGAAACAACATTCAAGTCTTGGCACCAAAGAGGCTCGTTCTTTGGTGTGTACTGTGATCAACAGAAGAATCTCTACCCAGGGATTTTAAATCTGGCATTTCAGAGGACACAAGAACGTACAATGGGCTTGTGTGCTGAAGCCAAAGTTTGTGCAACAGAGTTTTGCTTAATGTGCCAGATAACCTGAAGACAATGGAAGTTTTTTTTTTCATCATTTGTCTTATAATTTAGAAACCTAATACATGTTGAGAAACGGATTTTGTGTCATGTGACTGTAGAATATTTAGTCATTCTATTGTTAGCATTAAATAAAGATATATTTATATAATACACATACATACACACACACACACACACACCCAAACACCCACACACATATGTCAGAAAACATGTAGTATTGAGACTTTTAGACATTCCATTAACAAGCATGACAACATAATGCTATACATCATTCCTACATGATGTAGAGTTTTCCTTGTTACCCCGCCAAGGTTGAAACAACTCATACATTCTCCATGGTAAACCAAGGATCAGGAAAAAAGACAGGGTCTTAGTAAGTAGTCCGCTCTGATAGGAGGTGAGGTGAGGTTGCATATGATGTATGGATTGTTCCATCTGTAATGATATTCCGCTGAATAAATGGTCTCAAGCATAATCAGCTTCAGTCAATATAATCTCCCTGTGAAGGTCTTCATTAATCTTACTGGCTATGGCTAATCATGTCCGTCTACTTGAGCCCCCGTGAGCGTCTCACCTACTTACTGTATGCTTTTCTAATGAATTTTTCATGCCACAGTCCAGAAGCTGCAGACAAGCCCGAGACTTACACTGTAGCCTTGTTTGAGATGAGCCAGACAGACGCAGACCTGCCCAATTTCAATCTTCCCTTGCTGAGTTCATTGCGTAATGGTTAGGGATTTTGCCCGACTTGCTCTGAAAACTCCGAGACATGAGACATGGATATCTCGCGGGACAAAGACGAGCTCGTTTGTGAGCGTGAGACGCTGCAGTTTCTCTAAACGAGCTGCAGAAGCAAAAGGCTTGATAAGAAATGACAACCAGAAGATTGAGCCAAGCGCTCAGTGGAGGTTTTAACCTCCTGCTGTTGTGGAGCCAGCTGGAGGGTTTCATCAAGAGTTTTTCGGTGACACTTTCATGATCATCTTTCATCATTATTCTGTTTGTCTTAATAATCTTAAGCAGTGACAAATGTAAGTACTGATTAGATTTCTGACATTTTTACGTCGGTGGATTCTCAATTAATGCAAACATGTCAAAACTTTGAACTGGAATTGTTTGGAAATGTAAGTAGTAACGCCTTTTTTAAAAAAATAATCCATTCTTATGAATGGATTTTAAAAGTAACAGACACTTGAGTCATATTAATTGGTACCTGGATATAGTTATAGCAATTCTCATTCAGCTGTAAGATTGAGCTAAATCATTACAAACAAGATTATGTTGTTTGCACTTCAACTGCACAGTATATTTACGCATACACCCATGTTATAGACGTCAAGTGCCCTCTGAAGAATTCTCTTTTGCACCAATAGGAACAATCAACACATTACAAACAATTACAATACAACGGCAGACACATGAGAGCAGAAGCATGATAAAAAAAAGCGCATGATTAGCGTGATTCGTATGATTAGCAACATTGTTTGGTGTTCTGCTGCCGTTGCCATCTCTATGTGTTATTTAACCCGATTTCAGTTTGATTTTAATGTTTTATTGATTTAGTGTGTCTCTACATTTTGGTTTTGTTTGCTTTCAATATTTTATGAAAGTGGTTTTGGCTTATTAAAGTAGAACTCTAATTGTGCCAAATGACCATTTAAAGTAATCTGTAAGGTGAAGTAATCAATCAGGAAATGGCATTCTAACTTTTAACTGTTAAATACGGCTGATGAAAGGAGTTTATTATGTTTATCTCCATAGAGTTATAATGGGATTTTAGATGCATAAGCTTCATCTTGAGCAAAGCATGCTAACCCTCCTTCATCCATTGCAAGTTCTGTCAAGTCTCTCTCAGCTCAGCTTCAGGCACACACGCTTCCCCAGCTACAATCACTGAATCTCACCTATATTTGAAGCAAACTGCAGCACAGCTCACCTCAAATGAGCCCAACGTCTCAGGTAGTGCGCCAGCACAATGACTTAATGCAAGTAGATGAGTTTGTCACTGTGTCCCCAGGTCTCCCCTCTCTTTGCTTAGAACATGCCATATTTCCTTATTCTCACCTTTACTTCTGTAGTTTCTTTGTTTTCTTGTTGATTCTTTTGTCCCAAATTCATGCAAGTCTTCTTGTTTGGTAACACTTCATGGTCACTTTAGCTTTATTTAATGCTGAGTTTCTATCCTGACGTGATGTCCAATAAACCCACATATCTAACAGTCTGACATGACATATGATAATAAGGACAAAGGAGCAAGAGCATTTGACTCCTTGTTTATTGTTCAAGCATAAAATGGCCATTGTGTGCTTGGGTGATGTTATCAAGGTGTTGTTAAGACCTGAAATGATCACCAATGGCATTGCTCTAAAGCTCCCTGAAATGCTGCAGGCGCAGCCCTTTCAACAACAATGAGTGTTCCTGATTTTGCAACCTCTGAAAGATAGGGATCAGTGGGATCTGCAAGGGTCATTGCTTTTATCAGATGAAGGTGACAGCTGACAAGAGCAAGTGCCTGTCTGCTTCAGTAGTCAAACAAACAAAAGAGACTTTTTGTAGTATGCTGTATTGTCAGGATTTAGACCCAGTTTGGAATGTTTCTTTTTGCCAGGGAAAAGGAATTGAACCATTATAACGTGCATTTGACAGGACACTAAGCAAATTGTATAGTAGGTATATCCTTGTTGCATAATCCATGACAGAAATAAAGATGCAGATGCAAACATGGATGAAATAAGAGATCCAAAGTGGCCTTTTTTTTTAAGGGAATAACAAGTTACTGTATTGTCAGTTAATTTAATAACCGTTTTGAAGACTTCAAGATTCTGCCTTAAATTTAATTGACACTTTATGGTTGCACAGTGAAATACTTTTTATTTTGAGTGTTTTCACCGACTAAAAGATGCAAGCAACATGTTAAAAACATGTATTTTCTGTGCTGATACACAAGTAAGCAACTATGAGAAATATCAAAAATCAATTATTTACCCCACTTACTAGACAAGGTCAACCTTTCTGTCAAGGTTTGTTCCTACCCTGCCAGTTCTTTGCTTAAGGGATGCCAAGTAAAATCCAATATAACACCTCCAGCCCCCCACAGACATTATTGGGGAATGGTGAAAGATTTGGCAACAGTTGTGATATTATGCAGCATACTTAGAGAACACCTAGAAAAAAGTAGCCTTTAAATTAACCATTAAGTCAAATCAAACTCTCTGACACTACCAATGGGAAAGAGACTGTATTTATTCAGTGCTTTTCTCTTACCGGCCACTCAAAGCACAGCATAGAGGAGCATTCACCCATTCACACACGCATTCATGCACTGGTGGCAAAGGCTACCATGCAAGGTGTCACCTGCTCATCATGTGCAATAACCATTCAAGCGCACCTTTACACACCAACGGTGCAGCCACTGGGAGCAATTTGGGGTTCAATATCTTGCCCAAGGATACTCGACATGTAAACTGTAGGGATGGATGGACGACTGCTCCTGAGCCCCAGTGGCCCACTGCTGTGGCAACATAAGGAAATACTGTACGTAATAACTCTGACAACCAAACTGCTAAGCCATGTTTATATTAAAGAACATAATAACTCGGCTCATGCACTTTGATTACCACTCTAAATCCTGTTCTCTCTACAACTATTTTCACACACACACACACAGTGATATACACTCCTGCAGAATTCTTGGTCTGGACTCAATCTGCAGTGAGAGGTTGCTTTAATGCTGTAGGGGGAAAGACTTCCTTCCAAGTGGGTTATTGCCAGTTCTTTGTGTATCCTCCTCTCTCTTTTTGTTCACTTCTTTTTGTCCAATATTGCTCAGGACTGGTAGTTTCAAGTTATCGAAAAATTTCCTTTTGATTATGGGTGCTGTGCTTAAATTTAAAAAAGAATATTTTTGATGTGTCTGGATATGTCAAAGTCTTTGGTTTGTGTTTTTTCACTGTATAACCACATTCACAAAAAATATAATCACTGTTATCAATCTTAAGGGAAGTGTGATGAGTTTACTTACACTATCATTTATTACCTTGTCAGAAGTATGCCAACTGGCATTGAGATAATGTGGCATGCTTACATCTCCTACTTAGTAAGAAAAATGAGTCCTTTTGTCACTGCCGTGAGAAATTTAAACCTTGAATAAATAATGTTATTGCAGCTGTCATCTTTTAAAAGGATACACTTATTTTACAACAAGCTGCATCCTTGTCATCAATCTCTGCTTTTCTCAACTCATGCTGCAGTTTTAACAAAACAGAGCGATGCTGGATCTCAAGTCATGCCTGCTGACTGACTCAAGTTGAGACTGCTGCTGACAGTTTGTTCTCAGTCAGATAAAACAGCTGGTGACTGGTTCTGAACACTGTCCAGATGTGCGTGGCTACCCTGAAAATGCTTGTTTCAAACTTGAAGGACGGCTAATAGTTAACAATTAAGCATCTATTTACCATGATGTGCACATATGTTCCATACCATGATGACAGAGGCAGGCTGGCAGCTAACACCTGAAAAGCCTTTCTAAGTTTCAATGTGGTTGTGCAAGTGCTAATTTTTTATATTTTAAGAATGTACCATTTTTTAATTTAATGTTTATCTACCTGCTATAATTTACCATTAATTATTAAAGATCCTTGAACCTTAACAATAAGGAAGGGGCAAAACTGGCATGACTGAATGGCTTTACAGGTAAAGAGCAGGAAGTTGATCTGCATTATAATGCTAAGGAAGTCTTTTTATAGCTTAAGTGTTTACAATGTAAGAAGTACATGCTGACAAATCAATAAAACATAATTAAGGGAGAACAATAGTAAGAATAAAGAA